>OU892286.1:13973088-15173088 GCA_917834065.1 Ceutorhynchus assimilis | reverse complement strand
AATAATTAAATTATTTTGACAATTTTCATTGTCACCATCAATTTCAAATACCAAATGGAGTGAAATTATTACCTGGAACGTTGTGACACTGTCACTTTTAATGCCTAGGCAGTAAAAGTCCACTATTACTGCCTAGGCAGTGAAAATACAACTTTTGATCCTGTCAAGTGTCATTAAAAGGCCGCTTTCACTGTCATTCGGAGGAAAATAGTATATTTCCTAACAAGTGCGGAAACTGCCACTTTTCCGCACGCGATTGCAGTTTGCCGAACGACGCGTAGCGGAGTTCGGCAAGCAATCAAGTGAGGAAAAGAGACTTTCCGCACGAGTTAGGAACACTATTTTTTCTACGATATAGAAGGAATATACCTGTAATGTAAATTTTAACACCAATATTTGATATTTCTTCTGCAACACCTGGTATTAAAAACAAATCGAGTAATTTTTTCTTAATATAAATTAGGTACCTACTGTACGTTTAATGTATCTACTATGAAATTTTCGAAATTTTCAGGCATAAAGTAACCATTCTATAGTAACTTCGCAAGAAAAGTTAAGTTTAAACCAAAATAATTTAATAAATAACATTATTGGTTCAATAATTCTCAATGCTGATATTTGTGTAAGTGTGTCAGCTCAGAATTTAAAAAGTGACATCTGTCACTTTTCCACTAGTGCGGAAAAGTGAAACTTTCCAAACTAAAATGCGTGCGGAAAAGTGCACTTTTCCGCACGCTCGTAGAAAATAGTTATTTTCCTAACAAGTGCGGAAAGTGATACTTTCCCGCACGCGACTGCCGTTGACCCGAACGACGCGAAGTCGCATGAGTTAGGAACATTATTTTTTCTACGAGCGCGTTCAAATATAAAAACAAAAACTAAGTTAATTCAAAGCGATATATTATTAAAGAAATCCTTTAATTCCAAAATTACTTATTTTTATATCTTTACGTTTACTTTCAAGAATAATTGAAAAAAATTATGTATTAAATTGATTTGATATTACAATAAACAAAATTTCTAAAGTAAAAAAACTGCCCCGCCTCAAAGGAACCAAAAAGTCAAACAATGTCAAAAAAAATTATAAAATTTTTGAACTATTCACAAATTAGATTAATATGGATTAAAATAGGAATATTTCAAAGAGTTAATGAGCGCATAAATTAGTATATCTAGCAAAAATGTATGCAGACAAAATAGATAAAATGTTTGATTGATTAACAAAACTGACACTTCTTTTGAACGCCACTTTCCCGCACTAGTGCGGGAAAAACAAAATCGCGCACTAGTGCGGGAAAGTGACATTTTCGGAACTAAGAGGCGTGCGGGAAAGTGATAAAAATGGCACGCTCGTAGAAAATAGTTATTTTCCTAACAAGTGCGCAAAGTGTTACTTACGTATCCGAACTCCGCTTCGCGTCGTTCGTATAACTGTGTTTGCGTGCGGAAAAGACACTTTGCGCACGTGTTAAGAACAACATTTTTCCTACGAGCTTCATATCAGGTAGGTAACAAAAAAAATTTAAAAAAATACCGATCATTTGTTCAATTATTTTTAATTAACTTGAAGCGAACCTATACATTTATCAAAAAATTACCTAACAAAAAAAAAAAGAAAAGTCCTCGTCAGAGCTGTTCATCTTGAAGCGTTTAAATTTGATGATAAAGTTTGTAGATTCTTGCATATAAATAGAGAACAAATCTGACAATGTGTCAAGGTTAATTTATATTTGGTGTTTGTATTGATGTTGGCTGATATAGAAACAGAGGAAAAATTTATCACCATGTGTCAAAGTCGACAGGTGCACTTATTGTTGCTTGACAATTATTTTTACTTTTCGGCACTCAGTGCAGATAAGGCCTGTATCCGCACTGAGTGCGGAAAAGTGTAACTTTGAGCCCGGAAATGCGTGCGGAAAAGTACTACTTTGCGCACGCTCGTAGGAAATAGTTATTTTCCTAACAAGTGCGCAAAGTGTTACTTTTCCGCACGCAAACACAGTTATACGAACGACGCGAAGCGGAGTTCGGATACGTGTTTGCGTGCGGAAAAGACACTTTGCGCACGTGTTAGGAACAAAATTTTTCCTACGAGCTTCATATCAGGTAGGTAATAACAAAAATTTAAAAAAAAAAAACGATAATTTGTTTAATTATTTTTAATTAACTTGAAGGGAACCTATGCATTTATCAAAAAATTACATAACAGAAACAAATAACAGAAAATCCTCGTCAGAGCTGTTCATCTTAAAGCGTTTAAATTTGATGAGAAAGTTTGTAGATTTTTGCATATAAATAGAAAACAAATCTGATGTGTCAAAGTTAATTTATAATTGGTGTTTGTATAGATGTTGGCTGATATAGAAATAGAGGAAAAATTTGTCATCATGTGTCAAAGTCGACAGGTGCACTTATTGTTGCTTGACAATTATAATTACTTTTCGGCACTCAGTGCGGATAAGGCCTGTATCCGCACTGAGTGCGGAAAAGTGTAACTTTGAGCCCGGAAATGCGTGCGGAAAAGTACTACTTTGCGCACGCTCGTAGGAAAAAATATTTTCCTACGAGCGTGCGCAAAGTAGTACTTTTCCGCACGCATTTCCGGGCTCAAAGTTACACTTTTCCGCACTCAGTGCGGATACAGGCCTTATCCGCACTGAGTGCCGAAAAGTAATTATAATTGTCAAGCAACAATAAGTGCACCTGTCGACTTTGACACATGATGACAAATTTTTCCTCTATTTCTATATCAGCCAACATCTATACAAACACCAATTATAAATTAACTTTGACCCATCAGATTTGTTCTCTATTTATATGCAAAAATCTATAAACTTTCTCATCAAATTTAAACGCTTTAAGATGAACAGCTCTGACGAGGATTTTCTGTTATTTGTTTCTGTTATGTAATTTTTTGATAAATGCATAGGTTCCTTTCAAGTTAATTAAAAATAATTAAACAAATTATCGTTTTTTTTTTTTTAAATTTTTGTTATTACCTACCTGATATGAAGCTCGTAGGAAAAATGTTGTTCCTAACACGTGCGCAAAGTGTTACTTTTCCGCACGCAAACACAGTTATACGAACTCCGCTTTGTTTGCGTGCGGAAAAGTAACACTTTGCGCACTTGTTAGGAAAATAACTATTTCCGACTTTTTTGAATTATCGGAAAAATACTATTTTTTGTGTTTAACTCACGATTGTGAAGCTATTTTTTAATATTTTTCCAGAATTCTTGCACCAAATGAAAGCCTAGTCATTGTAGAGTTCAACTGTATATGCAAAAAACTATTTTTTTTTTATACTGAATTTGTCAGATTACTTAAAAAGAGGTGCGGTACCAAAACTGAAGTGAAAATTTCAGCATCGAGAAAATTTTTGAACGGTTGAAGATAGATATATGATCAATCGACGAAAAATGTGCCTAAATGAGTGAGGAAGTTTTTGGTGAAAAGAGATTTTGACTAGTGATAACGGTTTATGAGATATGATTTTTTTTTGTGAAATGCCGACTTCGATAGTACTGATTTATTCTATAGGGACAGACATTTCTATAAAACCTAATTAGGTAACTAAATCTTACTTAATTTTAATTTAAATAAAACCCGCTTCCAGAATAGCAACCTCTTATACCATCCAGCCCTGCTTTTAAACACTACAGTTTAGTTTCTAGTGCATATCTGGAGTTTGCATCTGCAGCACCATTTTCAAATCTTACATCGGTATGGGTACTTATTGTGGTTAATTTCATTATCTTTCAGTTCCCAATCAAAATTAACTGGGTTGGAAATTTCTGGATTTATTGAAATCGCACTCTTCCACACAATTATTTCAGAGGCAGTTCTTTCTTAATAATAGGCACATGCTAATTTTGCTGATGAAATGCATCCTCTGTGGGTGGCAAATTCCTTATATCAGATTTACAGGTATGAAATAGATGTGCGGATGACATATTGTTTATTTGAAACGCCTGTAAATGATGGCCTACCATTCAAAATTTTGAAAAAATATCTAGCTGCGTTTTCGAAACTCATTAAATTAATGTAGTGGAGTAATCCATTTGAACAAGATTTATCCATAGATAATTCTTTCATGATGTGTTGCACAGGTATTATGTGTCAAATTTGTGTAGCCATAATTCCTAAATGGATAACCTTTGTAATAACGTAGAAAGACAGAACAAATATGTCGGTATCGGCCGACTCTATTATTATTTGATGGTACTGTAGGTTTGCAAGTATTGGATTATTGTATAATGGCGAATATTCTAGTGCAAGCCTTATTGTGGTGGGAAAAGTGTAGTTGAGGCAGTAGGTATTTTAGAAGTTTTTGCTGAGGTATCTATACCATATAATTTGTAAAGTCTGTTTTTTGTTTTAACAAAAGCCCAAGTCAAAAATTTGTGTTACATTGTATTGCTAACATTATGTACTGTTGACTTTTATCTTTAATAAAAAACCAGATTTTACTTAAAGTTTGTTGTTAATAAATTGAAATTGAAAATAGTGAAGTAGTGTAGGTATTTTCTGCCATTCCAGGGGTAATTATGACGATATTCTTGAAAAGGCGGTCACATTCCGTCCATATCCATTCCGTATTTTAAAGAAACAATTATTAAAACGAAATAAATAGTTGAATACTTCTTCCATTTCCTACAGGTCGTAATCGAATGGCCTCCTAATTTCTTTTAACCGAGTTATTGAAGTTATAGGTCGGACCGGGTAGGTTTCCGTTGAAACGGCAGCGGCCGGCGCGCATCGGCATTTCACAAAAAAATCGTATCTCGGAAACCGTTACCGCTAGTGCAAATTTATTTTCACCAAAAACTTCCTCACTCATTTAGGCACATTTTTCGTCGATTGATCATATACTTATCTCTAACCGTTCAAAAATTTTCTCGATGCTGAAAATTTCAGTTCAGTTTTGGTACCGCACCTTCTTTCACGTAATCTGGCAAATTCTTTTTTGCACATGCAGGAGAAATCTACAAAAACTAGGCTTTCAATTGGTTCAAGAATTTTGAAAAAATATTGAAAAATGGCGTCACAATCGTAAGTTAAACACAAAAAATAGCTCTTTTACGATAATTCAAAATAGTCGGAAAATATTTTTTTTCTTTGAATTGCAATTACGAATTTAATGGAGCCCTCCGGATTTAGATCCGGAAGGCCATTCTCCACACTGTACATATTTTTTAAAACGTATATCTTCGAGTGCACAGTTCGATGTGTAGGAGACGCCTTTTCGGCAGTCTGCTCCCCGACTATGTACGTAGTGGTGACGCGAGACGAGACGAGAGTAAGCCTCATCATTGATATAAGAAACCAGGAACAGACCTAATTCAGGGTAGTGTAAATGCATTTTTAAACTTGAATAGCGTAAAAACAGCTGAACCAAATACCAACATATATGGTATATTTGGAATCAGAAGAAAAAAATCTATCATTCTAGCCAAAAATATACAGGGTGTTCCATTTTGAAAAAATACAAGTGTTTGTCATTATGACAGTTGGCACGTGTAATTTGCCCGTTTTGACATTTGCAAAACATAATAGAGATAAAAACCTACAACTTTTGTTTTTACCTTTTTTTATTATTTTGGACTGTAGACCGTAGAAGTCGCACTGATTATAAGGAACAGCCCTGTACAATAATCCAGTAATGTCGATGAATTTGCAGTAATTCTAGTGGGTTCCTTGTTCCTTTGCATGAACAGGGTGTCCAAATTTGGATGGTTTTAATAGGAAACGCCAATTTCTGAGCAAGATACAAAAAAATGAATCCCCCACTCCGAGGCTCAAATTTCATGAAATCTTGATTGGTGCAAACCGCATTTAGATATCTTCAACCGTTTAGCCGCTAGAGGGCATTTCTCGATGATCGATGAGCAGTACTGTGAAACCTTCATAACTTTTTTGTTTATGAAAATAATTGATTTCCGTAAAAACTTTCTAGAAGCATTTTTTTAAGCAGAGCCAAGTTACGTTCTCGGTTTTTCTCTATTTGGTCCCCATTTCAAGATTGAGGAAAACCACCTATTTAAAATATTATTTCTTCAAATCTTAACTTAAAAAAAAAAATGTTTTTCTGAATAAAAGTAGATGTTGCAACCATGTATTTATTGCTCAGTGGAATTCACAGAGATTCACGACTTGACTTGATTTTCAAGCTACTTGACTTGACTTGACTTGATATCAAGTCAAGATCAAGTCAAGTATTTGTTTTTGAAATTCAAGTCAAGTCAAGTAGTTACACATCAAGTAACTTGAAAATCAAGTTTTTAAAGCTAACTACTTGATTTTTCTTGAAAAAATAGTACTTTTTTTATATCAATCTGATTAACTACCAAAACGCAATAATAATAAAAATCTATGTATACAGAGTGTCCTATGAGTCAGGGTCCAAACTGAAAGGAGTGATAGAGGAGATCATTGCTGACAAAAAAAAAACCTATATGTTACTATACAATTCTTCACGGTTTTCAAGATATCCGAATTTTATTGATTTTACCAAACATGGTTAAATGGTTAAGAAAAGAAATTTGCAATGAAACAAAAATAAGAGAGAAAAAACGCTTCAAGTTCTTTTGTGAAAAGAGAAAACACAAAACTTCACATACTCATAAAAACTTAAAGACAGACATTCCTGTTCATAATTATAGACTGTGAGATAGGGGCTGTTTAGTGGAGTCATTTTTTTTTTGTCTGGCATTTTGAGGGCTGAATGTGGCTACTAAGCTGATGAGAATATGGGTGATTTTAATGCCTGCCTCCCGTTCGAAAATTTGCAGAAGAAAAAAATTGATTTACATGAGGAATTTTTATTTAATGATCTCAAATTTTTTGACTTCTAAATAAAAGATTGACAATGATAAATAATTCACCCATAAAAAATACCAGATACTTTTCAATTGCTGAAAAAGTGGGGATGAGTGTCAACTTCCAAGAGACAAGAAAAGAACCTTCCGCGTTTACTTTTTGTCTGGTAATCGAGAGAATGGAAGGTTTTGTAGTGAAAATATCCCTGAAAAATCGCCAGACGGTAATCCCAGTTCGAATTCGAGTTTTTCGGCGAAATATTCTGTGGACATTTCGAACAGGTGGCAGGCATAAAAACCACCTATATTCTCATCAGCTAACTAGTCACATTCATCTCTCAAAATGCCAGACAAAAAAAAATTACTCCACTAAACAGGCCCTATCTCAGGGTCTATTAGAAAAAAAAAGTCAATCATGGGTTCAAATCAATAAAATTCGAATATCTTGAAAACCGTGAAGAATGGTATAGTAACATATAAGGTTTTTTTTGGTCTGCAATGACCGCCTCTATCACCCCTTTTAGTTTGGACCGGGCCTTATGGGACACCCTGTATATAGATGTAATCTTTTATTTAAAAAACATCTAAAAATGAAAACACAAGGTCACTCGAGGTGTTCCAATCGAACACAAAAATTGCACGAAGGTTGCTCTCGTGCTGCCTGAATGTACCTATCGGAAACAGTTTAAAATTCTCTTTTTGGGCGTCGCACCCCGAATTTTTTTTTGTCTTCGGCGGCGGGCTTTCCCTTGTGCAACGGACCCCGCCCCCCACCCCCGAGACCAAATCCTATAGCCGCCACTGTTATTATGTATTTCAATTATTTAAAGTTTATTGAACTAGGAGTTAGGAGTATGTAATGGGTATGGTTATTAAGTTAATACAAAGTTGGGAAATTTGGGTTGCAACCCCCCCCCCCCCCCAATAGGATGTTCTTTGGTACGCCCCTGCCTGCCTGCCTGCCTAAAGGGCGGAATAAAAAATCCTGCACGCAGGCGCTTGACCTCCCAGGAACGGGCCTGGCTGTAACCTCGGATGGTGACCGCTTCCATGCGCATTTCACAGATCGCTATCAAGTAGTTTGATTTTACTTGATATCAAGTCAAGTAGTTCAGACCGAAAATCAAGTCAAGTCAAATATTAAATTTTCAAAAGCTTGAGTTGTCAAGTCAAGTATTTAAGAAAAATTTCAAGCTACTTGACTTGATGAATCCCTGGGGATTAATGAGAAGAAGAGCGCGCCATCAAACTTAGGGGACCGCGTTCGAGCCGTACTACGAAGGAAAGGTAGAAGAGAATAGGCAACTAGACGCTAGACTGGAGAACAGACTGGTTCCTTTAAACGCGTGTCTGTAATTATTCATTATTCAATTTTCATTCCTATTTTGCATTAAAATTAATTGTTCAATCCAATTTGTTATTAGTGTGTGTGTGTGTGTGTGTCAAGGAGCGATCACCAGGTCAGTTAAATAATTATTATTTTGTTTTTGAGAGTTCAATTTACGCAAGTATTTTTTTTTTCTAATTTTTATGTATTTTTGTTTGTTGATAACATTTTTTATAACATGTGCATTGTTCATGTATTTAACCAAAATCGTTTCATACTGTAAACAACACAGATAAAGAGTAAATTAAAACCTAAGAAATTATGTGCTGTCTTTTTGTGCTGAGATTTCGATTTTGTGTATTCAGAGCGTGTATTAGAGCCTTGTTGAATTTACTAACATTTTCCTACCCTGACGAGAGAATATCCTAATAAATTGAAATAATCAATCCAGAGATATTGGCTCAAAAACAACTATAGCTGAGTAGCTTCCCGTATGGGACCTCAGTACCTGCTGGGAAACTGGCTAACTAACCAAAAACTCTTCAGTATTGAATATAGGTAGTGTTGATTGAATGTAGTGTGTGTAATTAAAATTTTAGCACAAGAACAGGGGCGGTACCTAATTTATACTTTTATTGACTTAAATTATTGAGCTAATGACTCACAATTATTATTAAAATGACACAGTATGTTTCGACGGTACGTTTTTCTTTGAAAATAAAGGAGACGTTTCACAAATTTTTCGTTTCTTTTACATATCACAACTTCCCTTAAATTTCCCAAATATTTGCTATGTCAAGCGCATGTTCAGTAAGTAAAATTGACTAAGTTTCCACAACGTTGGTCCTATTTGTTTTTCATTTCACTTTTTAGAAGATTTGTTGTTTAAATGTAATAAAAACTCTCATCGTTCAATCTTATTGAGCGAACCCGGGTATGTTATACTGCAACATATTGACCAGAGTCTGATTTTTTTCAATAGGACACCCTATACATATATTAGTAGCTCATTGAAAAGCTCTGCTTTTGCTGATTTCAATGATATAAGTTCGATAGGTTTATCCCAGACAGTTTTCGAGGAAAAAAATTATTTCTGTTTTTGCCATAAGAAACAATGTGTTAGAAAGAGACCTTTCAGATATAAAGTCCTTTTCCCACACATTGTTCCTTATGACAAAAATCGAAATAATTTTTTTTCTCCGAAACCATTGGAGATAAACCTATCGAACTTCATATCATCGAAATCAGCAAAAGCAGAGCTTTCCAACAAGCTATTAATATACAGGGTGTCAATTTGAAAACTTCCCACACCTATTATCTCGGAGTAGAAAAAAATTTGAAAAAATTCCTGAAACACGTAAACTATAATTTGAAGGGGGATGAGTTTTTATGCAAAATGCACCTTCCCTCCTCTAACCCCCCAGAGCCACCCCCTAGAAAATTTTAAATGGGAAGGGGGGTCAAGTTATACATCATTTTGGAGGATTTTTAATTGCATACATTTTGGTACAAAATTTTAATCCCTAAGTTCAACTGTTTGAAAATATTGACAGTTGAAAATTGACTTTTTTGCAACCTTCACAGGCTGTAAAACCTAAACGGTTAATTTTAGAGGAAAATAGATCTTACATTCTTATCTTAGATTTTTATAAACTATCATTTGACAGCAACTTCGAATTTAATCCATGATCAAAAATTCCGGTTGAAAATTTAATTTCCGGTTAAATTCAAAAATGGTGTCAAATGATAGTTTATGAAAATCTAAGGTAAGAATGTAAGATCGGTTTTCCTATAAAATTAACTGTTTAGGTTTTCCAGCCGGTCAAAGTAGCAAAAAAGTCAATTTTCAACTGTCAATATTTCCAAAACAGTTGAACTTAGGGACTAAAATTCAAGACCAAAATGTATGGAATTAAAAACCCTGCAAAATGAAGTATCACTTGATTCCCCTTCCCATTTAAAATTTTCTAGGGGGTAGCTCTGGGGGCTGGGGGGTTGAAAGAGAGAAGAGAAGGTGAATTTTGCATAAAAACTCATCCCTCTTTAAATTATAGTTGACGTGTTTCAGGGATTTTTTCGAAAATTTTTCTACTCCGAGATAATAGGGGTGGGAAGTTTTCAAATTGACACCCTGTATAAGGTGTTCTATTGAAAAAAATCGGATTTTGATCAATATCTCGAAATCGGGGCCAAATAGAAAAAAACTGAGAACGTCACTGAATTCTGTCTTAAAAAGTGCTTTTAGAAAGTTTTTACGGAAATCAGTTTTTTTCATAAACGAAAAAGTTATGAAGGTTTCACAGTATTGCTCAAAATCGAGAATCGCCCTCTAGCGGCTAAACGGTTGAAGATATCAAAATGCGGTTTGCACGAATCAAGATTTCATGAAATTTGAGCCCCGGAGTGGGGGGTTCATTTTTCTGTATTTCGCTCAGAAATTGACGTTTCCTATTAAAACCATCCAAATTTGGACACCCTGTACAAGGTGTTTCAAATTCGAGCTACATCATTGGGATCTCGGAAACGGTGAGAAATACAGGGTTGGTTAAATTGGGGCAAAGTTGCGTAATTTGATGCTTAACAAAATGCCGCTTTGATATTAAGGATATTCCGAATACTTCCGAATCGAAAAATTTATGTTATTGGCACTTTCCTTAAGAACTAAATCTGAGAGACAGATAAGAGAATTTTGGTAGGAAATTAATAAAAAGTAAAAATTTTTTTTTTCGAATAAATGCGATACGTCATAGGTTTTGGGACATCAGGGCTGGGACTCTGTAACGGATAAAGATATTTTCTTTATCTCTATTGACGTCTCCTCCCTATTGATTTGGAGAAGAGAGAAGAGGACAGCAAGTGCCATAGCGATAGGGATAACGATCTCTAACCGTTACAGAGTTCCAGTCCAGAAGCTCTAAAAATCTGAGATAAAAACTCCAGGGTCGTATATATTTGAAAAAATAAAGTTGATGATGATGGCTCAAAGACGAAACTTCAGATTTTAAATTTGAAGCTAGCATCTTGTAGGGGGGAAAAAGTGGCTATGATGAAGTGATATTTTTTTTGAAGAACAATTTTGCAAAATTCCGGTTGTTTCCGGAAGTATTCGGAATATCCTAAATATCAAAGCGGCATTTTGTTGAGCATGAAATTACGCAACTTTGCACTAATTTAACCAACTTTGTAATTTTCACCGTTTCCGCGATCCTAATGATGTGTCTCGAATTTGATACATTTAAGTTAAAAGAGGAGAGTAAGCCATTCAAAGCTAGCGGATCCTGATCTAGAAGTTAATATTCAAATCTCCTATCACGATAGAAAGTGAAGTTGACAGTTCGCGTTGACATTTCTAGTAACTTTTTCTTTAGGTTGCCAGCATGCGTTAGCGCTCCGATTCCGTCAGCTGGGATAACGACAGGATCGTATTTAGAGAAGTGATATACATTCCAGAATAAAAATGTATTTTCAATTTCTTTAAGGGAATTTAAGTTATTAAAATCCAAAAATCCAAAAATAAGAGTCCAAAGTAAACACTCTTTTATGAGTAAACACTTAAATCCAACAGCAAAGGCACAGAACACTACATAAAAAACCAAAAAAACCGATTGCGAATATAACAGATCAAAAAATAATGCAGGAAACGGCAAAAAACTTTATAGAAAAAAAGGACAGATCTGGGGATTTTATTTACTTTCAACTGGTGAAAATAACGGTCAAAATTCAAACTCTATTGTGAATTCAACTACACCTACTAATATCAAAATTAAGCTATGAATCTGATTTCCTTTTTTTTTAGGTTTATGTTAAAAAATGTGCATCTAGATGCTGACGTGGAAAACGAAATAGAAGAATCAGATATTCAACCGATAGACATTAAAGAAATATTTTCAAAGGAAGAGGATTATTCAAGTGACGCCAATCCATCAAGGCAAGATGTTCTTAGGAAGCTTGAATGTTACATTTGCAATGCTATGTTTAAAACCCAATTAAATTTAAAAAATCATTTAAAAACACATTCGGATATGTATCCTTTTGAATGTCCCACTTGTAAAGCAAAATTTATAAAAAAATACCTTTTGAAGAGTCACATAATAACACACTCGGATATTTTTCCTTTTGAATGTGAAACTTGCAAAGCAAAATTTAAACGAAAAGCCGATTGGAAGCGTCACATAATAACACACTCGCATACTTATCCTTTCGAATGTGATACTTGTAAAGTAAAATTTAGACAAGAATGCCTTTTGAAGAGTCACATATTGATACACTCGGATATTTATCCTCTCGAATGTGAAACTTGCAAAGCAAAATTCAAACGAAAAGCCGACTTGAAGCGTCACATAGTAATACACTCGGATATTTACCCTTTTGGATGTAACACTTGCGATGCAAAATTTAAGCAAAAAGTTTATTTGAAGAATCACATGTTAAAACATTTGGATATCTATCCTTTCGAATGTAATACTTGTAAAGCAAAATTTAAAAGAAAAGAACATTTCAAGGGTCACATATTAAGGCATTCGACTCCTCAGAGCTTCGAATGTGACATTTGCAAAGCTAAATTCAAATGGAAACATAGTTTGACGAAACACAAATTAGCATACTCACATGGTACCTAATTATTAAAATTATCAATGCAACTAATATACAGGCTGTATATTTTAAGTGATACCACTATTGCTATATCCGAAACGGTAAGAGCTACAAGGTCGATTAAATTAGAAAAAAGTTACCTTTTTTGATGCCCATTTGTGACTTGTTTACAGTGTTGCCAAATTCCTTTTAGTTTATGAAATACAGGGCGATTTTTAAACAATGTCCAAAACTATTTCATCAATTATTTCGAAAGCTATTGATTTTCGAGACATATTTTAAATTTGAAAGTTTTATAGTTTTTTTCGCTCTACAACAAGGCATCTTCAAATTTTAAATCCGACATTTCGTGATCCAGCTATCATCATCAACTTCATTTTTTTAAATACGGATCTGGCTTTTTTATGTCATTTTTTGAAAGGGCCCTTCTTTCCTTTTCTTGAAATGACATAAAAAATCCAGGTCCGTATTTGAGAAAATGAAGTTGATGATAATAGCTCGATCACGAAACGTCGGATTTAAAATTTTAAGATGCCATATTGTAGAGCGAAAAAAATTATGGAACTTTCAAATTTAAATTGTGTCTCGAATAACAATAGTTTTCGAAATAATTGATGAAATAATTTTAGGGGCTTTTTAGAAATCACCCTGTATTTTGTAAACTAAAAGGAATTTGGCAACACTGTAAACAAGTATTGAATGGGCATCAAAAAAGGCAACTTTTTTCTAATTCAACCCACCTTGTAGCTCTGACCGTTTCGGATATAGCAATAGTGGTATCACTTAAAATATACACCCTGTATATGTATTGAGCTAATTGTCAAACTGAAAGATATTTGAAAATAGTTATTTATGCAACAAGTGTGTAAAGTGAACCTTTTTTCACGAATGTGAGTTTTGATGACAATCACATGAGTGAAAAAAGGTGCTTTACGCACGTATTGCATACAAAATTTTTTCTACTACCAATCAAATATGTGTAAAAAAATAGATTTAGACAAATACTTTACGCACTAGTGCGTGAAGTAATTTACCAGAAAAATATTACATTGAGAGTGTTGACATCTGTCATTGACATTACTTTACGCACTAGTGTGTGAAGTGAATTACTTTACGCACTAGTGCGTGAAGTGAATTACTTTACGCACTAGTGCGTGAAGTGAAATTTCACGTCTTCTGAATAGTGCGTAAAGTGAGTACTTTACGCACGGTAGTAGAAAATAGTACATTAAAATACAAGTTTCATAAAATGTCTTATGAAACGAATATTTTATACTATTTTTTCTATTTTGGTCTTGTTTAATTAAAAAAACAAATTTTTCTTGGAAATTTTATTCTCATATTTCCTGATTTTATAGTTTAGGTTGGTAACACTACATGCCAAATATAGAAATCTTCTATTATAAAATAGCGAATGACAGTTTGATGGCCATCAGTCAGTCAGTGTCACCAACCTCCGATAAGTAAAAAAGGAGTGTCACAAATAACTTCTTTTCGAAACTACTTTTAGTGTCGAAAAGACTTCGATATGACACCAAAATAGAAAAAAACATTTTATGTACTTTAGGGATTAAAATTACCCTATTAATCACTGTTTTAAGGGAGTAAAGTGGGTCTTTTAACACCCGGGATTAAATTTCACTTTATACAAAAATCGCGCGGTTACAATGGCAACATAGTTGTTTCCAATGATAATTCTAATAAAGAAGACTTACGCATAGTTAACATTATCTTGAACATTATCAATTGAAACTCCTTCAAGAATTAATTTTTATCATAAGACAACACTTTACTGCCTTGGTAAATAATTTATGATTTTATTGAAGAAAATAAATAACTTATTCAGTGGCTCCACAATTAAATGCTTAATGAACATAATTTTAAGTTCAAGAACTGCAATTTTCTTAGATCTAAATAGTTATTAAGCTTCTATTGACTCGGATGTTTACTATTAAGTTAGCAATAACACTAACTTATGTTGTTAACCAGTTTCACACTGAAATATAGAAGGCTATGATGAAACTATGTCACTTTTCATCCCAATTAAAAATATTAGAATTGACAGTAAATGGTGTTTATTTGAATAATGACCAACGGTAAACTATCCCATAATTCCCATAGCAACCTAGTGCAACCATATACTTGACTGATATCAAATGTCAATCTGACACTTTTAAAGCGATATGTTCCAATATTGGACAAATTTGACTTGAAGTTTTTAGTTGTTGGATAAAATGTCGTATGGCACTTATGTGTTATGTTTCATTACATTACATTCATATACTTTATCTATCTATCGAGACAAAAATTTCATAAATCGTGTCTTGTGTCATTTCGCGGCCTTGAAAAATTACTTCAAAAATTACAAAGTGAGGTTTTTTTTGGTAGAAAGGAAAGAGAGAATATGAGATTAAGCAATCTCTGTTCCAATACGGGAACTGGTTGGCAACACTGCCGCACAACGGTTCGGATAAAATTAAAATGTCAAATATAGTATTTTTATTGGCCATTTAGAATAACCCCATCCTTATTTATCAATCAAGAATCAGATGAAACAAAAAAATTACCAACAAAAACGAACGTTGGTTGCTGATACGTCAATTTCATGAAGGTACAGGGTCTGTTTCTTATAATTAGTGCGGCTTCTACAACTTAAAAAAAAATAATAAAATAAAAAAAATGTTAAATACAAAAGTTGTAGGATTTTACCTCTATTATCTTTTGCACATGTCAAAAGGGACAAATGACAGCTGTCAACTGTCATAATGACAAATACTTACATTTAAGTTCTTTTATTTAGGGAGAAAAAACAAGTCTCTTGGCATCAATTTATTCCGTTGTAACGTTTATTGAACAATTACACATCAAAATGTAACCTATTAGTACTAAAACCCGATTAACAATACTTAGTCTCGATAGACATTAAAATTGAAGTGGAAAAGTCCCGATTGACAATCTTCAGAGTTCGAAGGTTGATTCAAGATTCAAGAATGATCTCTGATGAAAAAGCTATAAAATAACATAATAATATGGAAACTTAATAATTATGCTGAGTAAGCGGAATGCTGAATAAGCGTGGTAGCTTCGTTGCAGGTCAAATTATATGTAGTGCATTTCAAGCGAATCACTAATCAGTATTTATTTTAAAGAGTGTTAATTTTAGTGGCATGCAGACAGACGCATTAATTAAAAGTTGATGAAAAATTTTCGTCTCGACTGGGATTTGAACCCAGGACCCCTACATTTCCAGTGTAATGCTCTACCAACAACCATTAATTGCGAATGTGTATCCCATACCTCCTAACTCACTCCCATATCAACGGTAACCGCCGAAGGTTGCCGATGGTCACAAACTAACAACTTGAAAATTGATGAAAGACTTGATCGACTGGGTAGAAATAAAACAGGTCTCGGTGGCTCAGTTGGTAGAGCATTACACTGGAAATTTAGGGATCCTGGGTTCAAATCCCAGTCGAGACAAGAAAATTTTTCATCAACTTTCAATTAATGCGTCTGCATGCCACTAAAATTAACACTCTTTAAATTATATAGCAGACGATAAAAAACTCTAAAAAATTGTAAAAATATTTGGCTCAGTATTTATTGTTCGACTGTTAGAGAAATTGTAACGGTCTTACTTGCCTAATCCGGTTTATGCAGATAAATCCACAAGGCGATTATTTATCCATTTATCACTATTCACACTGGCAGTCGGGGAATTTTCCGCTGAAATGAAAACAACGATATGCACATGCAGGCGCGTTGGAGCCCGGCGAGAGTGAGAGAGAGAGCCAAAAACAGGGGCTTACGAGAGAATTTTGCTCGTCCGACGTGACTTGCAATAATTAGGGGTTAATTACATGAATTGTAATCAATAATATGGACCATGTCAGGCCTTGAGACACAGAGAGTAGTATTTTTAATATAAATCGCGCGTACTAACGGGGGTTTGGGTTTTTTTTTCTGGGGAGCATCAGAGGGCGCGTGAGCGCGAACTCATCGCTTATTCTAATAGTACTGAAAAATGTGCGTCGACTAGCTTTGCCAGGGAGCAGGTCGCAAAAACTAGGAAACAATGTGGCGGCTGACCAATCACAGCGGCGAGAAAGGTCCACTACCTTATAAGGTAATGAAGAAACCTGCAATTTTATTGGTCCAAAGGGTTGTTTTTTCCGGTTTTACAGGATAAATAGTCCAGCAATAGCATCTTTTTTTAGAATATTATTTTTATGGTAAATAATAGAGAAGAAAATTATATTAAATTAGAAATAATAAAAAATTAAACCTGTTGTGGGTTATTTCGGCAACATTTTTGTTATTTTATATAGTCCCTTAGAATTCGGGTATTTTATATGGTCCCTTAGAATTCGGGGAAGGTTTTTTACTTATTCCGGGCTTTGAAGCTTTATCTAGGACATAAACTTGGTCGCCTACAGAAAAATCAAAATCATTAATTTTTTTAACGTAGTAGGTTTTGGATTTCAATTTAGAATTGATAATGTTTTCTCTAGCAATTTGAAACGATTCATTTAATCTCAACTGAAGTTGTTTGTTATATAGGTATCATACGTGTATGGAATTCTGGGTCTTTTGTTATTTTTACTCATATGGTGTAAATTGAGTAGTTGAATGAGCTAGAGTGTTATACGAAAACATGGCAGTTTGAATAAATTCGTCCCAATTGTCTTGACTTTTATTGGTTAAATGCTTTAAATAATCTTTTAGCGTAGAATGAGAGCGTTCTAAGGCTCCATTACTTTGAGGCCTATAAACTGATGTGGTAGATGTTTTATTTTAAAAAGATTATTAACTAACTTCTTTAAGTAGATTGGACGTTAAATCAGTTCCATTGTCTGCGAATGCGTATGACAATTTGGAAAGGTCGGCCTGCAGTGTTAAAATACATTTATTTCCTGCCTCTGTTACTGGTAGAGGTCCTACAATATCTGAGAAGATTTTCTCGAATGAAAAATTAGACGTACAAGTAATTTGCATTGGAGCTTTAATTGGATGACGATTTACTTTATTTTCTTGACACTTATACAACCTTTTATGAACGTTCTGATATCTTTTTTTATACTGGGGTGGTCGTTTGCACCGACCATTTTGAGGAAGCCTTAGCGATAAATATTCCTTAAAGTGACATTCATCCATGTAGAAATGTCATTTTAAGGAATACTTATCGCTAATGCTTCCTTAAAATGGTCGGTGCAAACGGCCATGGGTCATTTATAAACTTCCATAATTCGTCGGTTTTTGCTAAATCCGGAATAACCAGCAAGAGAGATAATCAGGGGTTAGAATGTGCTCTAACCACATCATACTTATAGACCTTGGCCCATGCAAAACTTTGACAACATATCAAATTGGTTAATCGAGAACAAAAGTATCGGCCCTCAGAGGCGCCGACTTTTGAAAGTCCTCATGGGTGCAGAATAACTTTATAAATTTGATTATAGGGGGAGGGTGAAGCTCGCCGTAGGGGCTGCCGTAGGCAAAAAAAAATCTCTATGAGCGTGCGAGAAGTGCTGCACGCATTTAGGCACTAGTGCGGAAAAGGAAAATAATTATGCAATGTTAAGTCACCCTGGTACTTTCATGTCCTGAAATGCGTGCGGAAAAGTACTTCTCCGCACGGTCGTAAAAAAATAACGTTCCTCAATCACGCGGAAAATCTCTTTTCCTCATTTAATTGCTACGCACATGCCCTAACTGACGTTTTGTTTCATTTTAGCCGCCTCTGTCAACTGTCAGACTCACTGTCAACCAATGAACTATTATTATAAAAGTGCCGATATATCGAAAAGATTATTAGGTATATCGATATTTTTTTCAATATATCGAATGTAAAATATCGATTAAAATATATCGATATAGTTTATTATTATTATTATTATTTGGTTGGCTTTGCACATAGTGCATATACAGCCACTACAATTAACTTAATATAATATTTATGTAAACTATGATGTATGTATTTATGTGTTACAAATAAAAATTATTAGGCAATCTCATGACCTGCCAAACGAAATTCAATATGGAAGTTCAGGTCAGACACCGTAGTAGAGTATTTTCACAGCTATCAGACCACATACCCACCTCTACCACGTAAAACCCCCTTCCAGCACAGCCATCATACCACTACCCACCAACTATCGGTTTATTCATTTTTTGAGTTCGTGCCATATTTATTTGTTGAGCTCTTCGTCTCGATACGTCTGGATGCCTGAACAAGAATAGCTGGAACCATTTTTTACCAGCACTATTCGACACTTTGGTATGTGATTTATTGTATTGTAAGAAAATACACTTTCCATTAAAATCTTGCTTATTATAGGCATTTCTACCGCAGCTAATCTGTGAATTCTTCCCACAAGGTCAGGAGAGTTTGTAGCAAAAGTGTATAATAACTCTCTCTATCTGTTAGCTAACCGACTGACTACCCCGAGGACTACCCCTTTCTTCTTCCAAAGCGCGATATTGTCACGGATTCCGGGTTCACTGAAACTGACTACAGAAACAGTAACAACTTTTATTGAACTAATTGATTTTATACAAGTAGATTGAAGCAAACTCACAGAGAGGTTAGGTATGGATACTTTGTCCTTGGTGCGCTAAATATTACCATTGTTCCTAATATGTGACAGCAGTAGCAGGTACTTTGATTTGTCAGCGATTTGTTTTCTATTCGGCGGTTTTCTATGCTAAACGTCAGACGTCTGGAGCACGCCATTTGTTTATCCTGTCCGCGTTATAAGAAAATTAACTTTTCACGTTGACCCTACGCAATCTTAATTTACATTTACTGGATTTTTGTTCATATGTTTTATTTTGGGGGGACTATCAATACACGATGCGAATTCTCAAATCTGACACTTTTCTGAAATCGTTGACATGTAACAACCCATATTCTAACCCAATAAAAATTTAAAAATGCCGGCTGGTTGGCAAAGTCACGTGGTTTGGATTCCCTAATTATTTCAAGTGGGTTTCTAGGTTAGAGATTTTTTTTCTGTACGTCATTTGTTCCTAATATTGCCATCACTAAATGTTCCTAATATTGCCAGCGGCTATGGCAATATTGGGAACTAAATATCAAACTCTTTTGCAGAATGCTAAGAAAACGAGCTCAGTGGTCAGGAGAAGACCTACGTTCGGCGTTGCAAGCTATAGCGAACGGAATGTCCATCAAAGGTGCTGCCAAGAAATACAAAATTCCTCGTTCAACGCTAGGCCGTCATCATAGAACACAAAATTCCAAAAGAAAGCTTGGAAGGTCTCCGGTATTGTCTGCAGCACAAGAAAATGAACTTGTCGGAAGAATTCACAGATTAGCTGAGGAAGGAATGCCTATAACAAACAAGATTTTAATGAAAAGTGTATTTTCTTACGCTACAACAAATCACATACCAAATCCGTTTTCTAAAGTATCGAATAGGGGTGGTAGAAAATGGCTCAAGCTATTCTTGTCCAGGCATCCAGACGTATCAAGACTCTTAGAGCTCAACAAATAAATATGGCATTAAGCCCAAAAAATTAATAAACCGATCGTTGATGACTACTTTACTTTCATCAAAAAGCTAGTTATTTGAGAAACCGGGTAACACATATAACATGGACGAAAAAGGGTGCAGATTGACAATTCATAAGCAACAAATTGTTTTAGCTAAAAAGGAGGCAAAACGCCTACATTTAACTGCACCCGAGCACGGAGAAAACGTTTCAATTGTAGGTTGTGGAAATGCGCATGGTCAATCTGTACCACCCTTCGTGCTTTTTAGAGGTCGAAGATTGAAGCCTGAATGATGTGATCACTTGCCCCCTGGTTCAAAAGCCATTGTCACAAATAGAGGTAGTATGACATGTGAAGCATTTGTTTTGTGGCTCGACCATTTTTCTTCATTCAAAAACCCTGGCCCTACCCTACTAATATTTGATAGAGCTAAAAGTCATCTCGATATTTCCATAGTTGACGCAGCTGACCGCATGGACATGACTTTATTTTGTCTTCGAAGCAATACATCACATGAGTTGCAACCATTGGATAACGCCGTATTTAGAAACTTTGAGATCAAGAAGTTCTGCGGTTTTTAAGAATAAACCCTGGCAAGGCAATAACAAAAATGAGTTTTGGAGATATATTCACTCCCGTTTGGTTAAAAGCAATGACGCCATCAAACATTATATGCGGTTTTACAGCCACCGGGGTATATCCATTTAGACCAGAAGCTATACCTGAAGCTGCCTGCACACCAAGTTTCATTACCCACAGAGAAGAAGATGAAGTAAACCACAATAATTTCCAGGATGCATCAGATGTCGTTGGAAGTTCTAGCAAGTTGATTGAGCCCGTAGATTTTACAAACAAGGCGAGCACAAGCGGATATCAAATGCCAAAGAAAACTGATTAAAAAAAAAGAAGCGTTCCGATTCTTCCTCACTCAGATACCTAATCATTATCAGATTTCAGTCTTCACGATGATTCACTTGACGATATCTCTGATGACAATGAACCCGTGATGAGTTCGAAGAAAAAAACCTCTCATGTTAGCAACTTTTAACCAAAACAAGAAACAGATCAAGAAATTCAACGTCACTTATGTAAGCAGCGAAGTATCAGAGTATGACTTCAACTCCAGCCTTAGAAAATTTGTTTAAGGATACAGGATTGCTGATAACTCCGGAAATTAAAGCACCCATGGTAAAGAGGAAGGCAGCTTTAAACAGTAAAGCCCAGCAAGTTACCAAAGATTTGTTCGCGTCAAACCAAAACCCAAATTGAATACATGCAAAGTTGACAAAAAAGCAACGAGCAGTACAACAAAAGAATCGGAGAAAGAATCGTGGTTTTGTTTCCTTTGTGACACCTGCACTGAAGAAGATATGCGCTTGTGCCTAGTTTGCTGTCGATATGTTCACGAGACCTGTGTAGGCCTAATTAAGGATGACAAAGAAAACTTCATCTGTCCTCAATGTTCTTGAGTTATATTTTTTTTGTCAGAAACTGTTGTTATTTTTGTTTTTTGTTCGGTAGTTCCTAATATTGACATAGGGTGGCAATAATAGGGAGAGCTGTAATCCTAATCTTGCCATTCTCAACTTCAACTAACACGTTCAATATCTTCACTTCTATTAAGTTTTTTGAGGTGAATAAAATATATGATTTGAACAATGCATTTCTTTACTCGTACCCAAATTTGTATTCCTTTATCAATAACAGTATAGGATTTAATCACAACCAAACGTTTAGGTGGCAATATTTGGCACACTCGCCTCATTTCACTTATCACTATTCGAAACGTACACGACAAATATCGAATAAAAACTGACTTAACAATTCTTTTATTAGACAAACTTCAACCAAGCTCTTGAGTTAGCTGACTCCCACTTATAATACCCCACAGTGTACTCGGGATTTATCCAGAAAAACCCGAGGCCCCTTCTTGAATAGAATTTGTGTCGAACACTCCCAACTTCTTCACTTACCTACATCTTCCATTGCATTCGCGAATTTATTATCTTGTACTTCCAGAATTTTCGCGAGTCTAGTTTGTTCCTCCTCAGAGATTACGGTTTGCATCTATTCACGCTTATATTTGAAATTTTCCTGGAGCTGGTCTTGTTTTTCTTGTCTCCGCTCTTCAATTCAATCCAATTCAATTCAATTTATTGATTAATACATAGGTACAGAAAAAGAACAGGACAGCCATGATGGCTTGAGCACAAATCATACCTAATGCTACAACAATATGAATAATAATACATTAATACAGGGTGGCGCAAAATGAACGTTATGATTTGAATGCTTTATACCTTTTTTATTTTTAAGTGAATTGTTAATATTTTTTTTTTTAACACAGTTTATGAATAGAGAAAAATTTTGACTCTAATGTGAAAAATGACATCTCGCAAGTATCTGCCATTTTCTGCTTCGCAAAGTCGTGCTCTTTCCGACACAATGTTGCATGACTTTTTGCAAAATTTCAAGAGTTATGGCACGGTTTTAATTACGTGGTCTTCCGGCACCACGGAGGTTCCTTACTGAACCTTGATGCTGAAAATTTGCAACCAGATGATTTATTGTTTGCACGGAGGGTCCAACACGTACATTAAAATACCGACGATATGCAATTATTGAGTTTCCATTGGCAAAGTAAAATTTAATAATTTTTTGTTCGTTTGTTGTATCGTGTATTGTTCCATTTTAAATTCCCCAAGTTTTCTTTACAAAATTCTGAAACGAAAGAGAAATTAAAAATTTTAATAAAAAAGTTATAAAATAATCAAATCATAACGTTCATTTTGCGCCACCCTGTATAGTAATACAATAATACAATAATACAAGTACAATGACAGCCCAGCAGGAATACTAAGCTTACATAAAATCATTGAGGTAAAATGTTACATGTAAACAGTTAGCACAGAATACATAACCTCACGGATAGAAGGCAAACTGCCTAATAAAATTTTGGGGAACAATGCGCCGTCACGGCGCTGTGGATGCGATCCGAACTATTTATAATATAGGTTTCTGTAATCAAATAAACTGTCAAAATAGTTCACCCAATGTCAATTTTTTCAATATTAATTTTTCCCAATGATTTTTCCTCATTATAGTCGAATTCGATTCGACGGCTTCTACTTCCGAGTAGAGCAAAAACGGCCAAAACTTCTTGTGTTTGTGTCCCGCGTGTGGCTAAATTCACCAAAATGTTGCACCGCCGCGGATGCAGTGATTACGATTCACTAATGCCAATGCCCAGTAGTTTGGCAAATCCTGTTCAACTTAACACTGCTTTTTCTACTTATTCCACCACAGTACCTACACCAGCTGAATTTAGCCACTCGCGGGTTTTGTGTAAGATCTGATTTTTTTTTAAAATTCAATAAACATTTTTCTGGATTTAAAATGCACACCAACACTAAAGACAAATTCTCATTCAGAATTATTTTGACAAATTTTTTTGACACATAGGTTATAGGTCAACGAGGTATATTAAATCTCATTGGGTAAACTGCAAAAGTAAACAGTGACTTGTATACAGCGAAGGGCAAGCTACTAGGTATATAGGAAGTAACCTGACGAATTTGCAGGCGTCCGCATGTCAGAAAATGACAAATCAATTTAGCGCTAACCTGGTGACAACCGGGTGCAAAGTTTCTTGGGTTGTTGATAATTTTAAAAAATATGGTTGTGTTTCTCCCCGAAACCATAAACGAAATGACGTCCAGTAAAATAATGAGGATCAAGACGCCGAATAAATTATGTCTTTGGTTGTTGGCATTAGTTAACGAAACTCCAACTATTTCTACTCGTGCGCTTGCGCACGAGATTTACTCAAGTACAAGGACAGTGAGGAAGCCACAGAAAAAAAAAGGATCGTTCGTACAAAGTACGAAACTCCCAAAAAATTGATCCTGATGCAAGGACAACATCAGGTGAATGGAGTTTTGTGAAACTGATTAATGATGAAATAAAAAAAATGTAATTGAAGGTTTTCTTAGAAGAATTGTCTTTGCAGATGAAACGACATTTCAACTCCATTGTCCTAGTCACACCCGTTATTGGTCTAAGGTCTACGGAGAATTTACACAGGTATTTTGAACTTAGAGCCCAGCGTCCTCAAAAGGTAACTGTCTAGAGCGGTGTGTATGGAGAAAATATTATTGGGCCGTACTCCATTGACGCTAACTTAACTGGTATATTTGGATTTTTCGCAACGGCAGATAATTCCAGAAATAAGAAGATTATCTGGTCCTAGAATTTATGAAATATGGTTTCAACAAGATGGAGGTCCAGCCCAAAACACGGGTTTCATTCTGGACCATTTGAATAATACTTTTACAAACCGTCTCATTACTGGGTCGAGAGCTACAATACTGCGGCAGCCCGCTCTCCCGATCTTGCACCCATCAACGATTATTTTTTCTGAGGTTATTGCAAATGTATGGTGGTCAGGAGGATCGCGCCGTGAACCTTGAGCAGCAGCGTTTCAAAATTCGAGAAGTATATCTAACTGTCACGCATGTGATGCTGAATAATGTTCGTAGAGCCTTCTGTGATTGTTTAGGTCATTGTTTATCTCAAGAAGGTGGACTGTTTGAACATTTGGGAAGTCCGCTCCTTTGGAGGTTTAACTAGGATTGAATCTACTATGATTTGCTAGGTACATAATATCATCTGTTTAGAACTTTTGTTTTTATTTTACCTATTTTTTTTTCAATTTTTTATGTTGAATACATTTTTAGTTTTTCCTTGATGGCTTTTCAAAAATACCTGTTTTCTTTTCATAGAATATGAAAAATTATTGTTTCGGTTCGAAAAAAAATCTATCTACACGCTTAATTTTAATTATAAGTAAGTGAAGCTCGACGAATCGATACATCTAAAAGCACGGTCCAGATGCTACGTTTTGCTTAACGTTTTGTTTGCACAGTTCAACACGTGATCAGTAATCAGTAACGTAGCGTATGGACCGGGCTTAAGTCTGTAAAATCATAAAACGTACTGATGTGAACCTGGCTTGTGAACAAACTCAACGAACGTCAAAGTCATCGAAAAAACGACAGCGAACCGACAGCGACAGGTGTTCAAACGGCTGCGGACGATCGTAAATTCGTCAAGTTGGATTCTATACAGTAAGGGGCAGGCTACTAGGTATATAGGATCCAACTTGACGAATTTACGATCGTCCGCAGCCGTCTGAACACCTGTCGCTGTCGGTGCGCTGTCGTTTTTTCGATGACTTTGACGTTCATAAACCATGGTTCACATCAGTACGTTTTATGATTTTACAGACTTAAGCCCGGTCCAGACGTTACGTTACTGATACCTGATCACGTGTTAAACTGTGCAGACAAAACTTGATGCAAAACGTAGCATCTAGACCGTGCTTTTAGATGTATCGTCGAGCTTCACTTAGGTACTTATAATTATTAAACGGCGTGTATAGATAGATTTTTTTTGGAACCGAAACAATAATCTATGGAAAAAAAACATGTATTTTAAAAAAGCCATCCAGGAAAAACTAAAAATATATTCAACATAAAAAATAGAAAAAAAATTAGGTAAAATAAAAACAAAAATTCTAGTTTTGACCCCAAAAACCTGGCTCGATTACCATTTGCACTACAATGTAGCAAATGTTCAAACAGTCCCAGTCCACCTTCTTGAACTAAACAATGACCTAAACGATCATAGAAGGCTCTACGAATATTATTTAGCATCACAGGGGTGACAGTTAGATATATTTCTCGAATTTTGAAACGCAGCTGCTCAAGGTTCACGGCGCGATTCTCCTGAAAACCATACATTTTTGAGTTGCCATAACCCCAGAGAAAATAATCGTTGGGTGCAAGATCGGGAGAGCGTCACAGTATTGTAGCTCTCGACCCAGCAATGAGACGGTTCGGAAAAGTATTATTATATAGTAGTATGGTCCAGAATGAAACCCGTATTATGGGCTGGACATCCATCTTATTGATACCATATTTCATTAAATCTATAGGACCAGATAATCTTTCAATTTCTGGAATTATCTGCCGTTGGCCCGTTGCAAATGATCCAAATATTTTGGACCAGTTAAGTTAGCGTCCATGAAGTACGTCCCAATAATATGTTATCCACAAAAACCGCTCCAGACAGTTACCTTTTGACGACGCTGGGCTCTAAGCTCAAAATACCTGTGTAAATTCTCCTTAGACCAATAACGGGTGTGACTAGGATTATGTCGACCATGGAGTTAAAATGTCGACTCATCTGTAAAGACAATTTTTCTAAGAAAATCTTGATTTTCATTTGCCTTATTAATGACAGTTTCACAAAAATCCATTCGCCTCAGGATCAATTTTTTGGGAGCTTCTTACTTTGTACGAACGATACTTTTTTTTTTCTGTGGCTCCTAACCGTCCTTGTACTTGAGTCAATATCCTGCGCAAGCGCACGAGTCGAAATAGTTGAAGTTTTGTTAACTAATGCCAACAACCAACAACATAATTTATTTGGCTTCTTGATCCTCATTATTTTCCTGGACGTCATTTCGTTTGGTTTCAACTCAACCGTATTTTTGAAAATTATTAACAACCCTAGAAACTTTTTACTTGGTTGTCCCAGGTTAGCGCTAAATCGATTTGTCATTTTCTGACATGCGGACGCCTGCAAATTCGTCAGGTTACATCCTATATACCTAGTAGCTTGCCCCTCACTGTATACCTAAAGTCTGCCCAGCGATTCTGTGTCTACGGGGCAACGGTAAGGGGTAAGGGGAATGCAGTTGTAAAAAAAAATGGCTGATTTCATTCATAAAATACCCAGCTGCGTGCGGAACTTTTTGGAAATGTTATCGTATTGCAACTCGTACACGAAAATCGACAATGACTAAACCGCCGCCACTGGATATTTCAATATAAATCGATATTCCAAGATGGGAGGATAAAATGACAAGAGCCCCTGGCCAATAGCGAGACGTAAGGTGACGTTAACCCAGTGACAATTGCATGGTTGCCCGTGACAACGGCAATCCTGCCAAAAACTCCACCAATCAGGTTCATTCAGGCCGGATCCTTGCCAAATTGTCAAAAGCTGATTGATTCTTTAGGAAATGTTTAAATATTTTTTACAATAGACAAAATTGAAGAAATCAGTTATTAAAATAAGCATAGATCTAACAACCACGTTGAAATATTTAGCGTTTTATTGTTATCTACATTTTGTTATTAAAAAATGGATTTTCAAATGAACTATACTTCATGCCTAGTATTTTCGCGTTTTTATAATAATTAAACGTTGCAACATCACACATTTACGTCCGAATTCCTTCCGTAGACTCAGAACCGCTGGGCAAACAATAGTAGCCTGCCCCTATTTTCTGATGGCCTTCATTCCGCACCTGTAATTGTGTTTTACTCCAGCGTCCCCAAGCGGATGCGATCCGAAGCTTTTTTTTTAGGCCCCGCCCTCCATTAAGCTTTTTTTTCTATCTGTGATATGTGTTCTGTGACAGTTAGGTACCAGTTGTTTTTTTTAATCCCATTTTGACGTTTAAAAATGACATTATTGAACGCAAAGATTGAACGCATAAGGGCTCGTGGGTTAAACTTTCTTCTCATGAATAAACATTTATTTAAGTCACTTGGTGTATAAATAACTATTAATTTAAAACAAAAAAATAAGATAAGTAGTTCCAGCGTAACATTCAAACATAAAATGTACTCTGTATTGTATTTACGTCAGCCCTTAGTTAATAAAATAAAAACAAATTTATCATCAAAACTATCAGTACATATCCAAAATACAAATAGGACCACAAAGTTACAAGTATCCAAAAAAGTAGCCAAACTTGCAGGTACAATTTAAAAAAAAAAGATAAAGAAGCGACCAGGAAACATCCCAGGCAATCATTGAAGAGTAAGCAGCTTTGGCACTGAATTCTGTAGATATTCATCGAAAGAATAATTAGCAGAGGAAATCAATACATCCCTTAGTCTTTTCTTAAATTGCCCAATTTGCAGTTGTCTAATATTAAGGGGTATTGCATTATACCAAGCTCCACCTAAATGGAAAACTGACCTCCTAGTAACTTCCACCTGAGACTGGGGCAAACTTAAATCATATCTATTTCGAGTTTAATAACTATGCGTATTATATGCTACTGTTGAATTATTTTGCAAAAAAAATTACGCTTTTTAAGATAATTAGGTCATACGCTGTAAGAATCTGCAACCTTTGAAACAGTGGCAGTGGCGTAGCCAAACCAAACGTGGACGTCGGCGACATCCAAATTGCGAGGCCCTTTTTATGAAGGGTGGCTAGGGTCGCCATATTTCTTGTGACAGAAAGCTGGATTAGCGACAGGGACGGGTAGCCGCCGGCAGAGCTGGGCAGGGCTTGAGTGCTTTGTGCTTGCGAAAGTGCTTGAAGCACTTTGAGGACTTGAATGCCCTGTGGTTCAAGCCCTTTTATAGATTTGTAATTGGGGCTTGCAAAGTCAATTACTTTAGAAAAGTGCTTGGTAATTTGTCATTGAGAAAAGTAATTCAAGCCCTTTCAATGAGCTTCAATTACTTTTAGAGGGCTTGAAGCACTTTTGGGAGCTTGAAGCCCTTTGAAAGGGCTTGAAGCACTTTAAAAGGGCTTGAAGCACTTTAAAAGGGCTTGAAGCACTTTAAAAGGGCTTGAAGCACTTTAAAAGGGCTTGAAGCACTTTAAAAGGGCTTGAAGCACTTTAAAAGGGCTTGAAGCACTTTAAAAGGGCTTGAAGCACTTTGAAAGGAATTTGAATTGACCATCATTCAACCTATCCCCCACTTAAACATTTTCGATCGTGTTTTGTCCCTTAATTTTTTTTTCTATTATTTGAACTTGAACCGTCTTATATCTTTTCTCTCTTAACAATGGAGGTTTTGGGTTTGAGCTTAGAATGGAATTTAAAAAAAAAATGAATGAACTTATTATTCAAATAAATATAGTTATTTTCCTAACAAGTGCGGAAAGTGATACTTTCCCGCACGCGACTGCCGTTGACCCGAACGACGCGAAGCGGAGTTCGGGCAAGCAGTCGAGTGCGGGAAAGACACTTTCCGCATGAGTTAGGAACATTATTTTTTCTACGAGCGCGTTCAAATATAAAAACAAAAACTAAGTAAATTCAAAGCGATATATTATTAAAGAAATTTAATTACAAAATTACTTATTTTTATATTTTTACGTTTACTTTCAAGAATGACTAAAAAAAATTATGTATTAAATCGATTTGATGTTACAATAAACAAAATTTCTAAGGTAAAAGAACTGCCCCGCCTCAAAGGAACCAAAAAGTCAAACAATGTCAAAAAAAATTATAACATTTTTGAAATATTCACAAATTAGATTAATATGGATTAAAGTAGAAAATAGTAATATTTAAAATAGTTTATGAGCGCATAATAGTATATCTAGCAAAAATGTAGGCAGACAATATAGATAAAATGTTTGAATAATTAATAAAACTGACACTTCTTCTGGACGCCACTTTCCCGCACTAGTGCGGGAAAAACAAAATCGCGCACTAGTGCGGGAAAGTGACATTTTCGAAACTAAGATGCGTGCGGGAAAGTAATAAAAAATGCACGCTCGTAGAAAATAGCTATTTACACAATAAGTTACGAAATGAGCGTCTTTTAGGCACGCGACGTGAAAATTGTCCAACGAGGCAAAGCCGAGTTGGACAACACGTCGAGTGACTAAAAGACATCGTTTCGTAACGTATTGCATACAAGATTTTTTCTACTGGCCTTTTATAATAAAAAAACACAATTTTATTTCATGTGAATAAGCCGATCAAGCCCAAAATCTTTGTTACCTGCTTTTGCTTGACACCTGATGCGATTTTTTTTCAAGATTCGACATCAATAATTAAAATCCTGGAAAGTAGGTAACAACAAAAAGTTCTGTTTTGAGTAGCCCAAACGTTCAATTCAATAATTTAATTTTTAATATTCATAATAAATACAGATCAAAATTCAAATCTGTGTTTAGTGTGTTTTTTTATTTCTGAACAATGAATGACACTTTTAGGCACTAGTGCTTAAAAATCACTTTTACGCACCTAAAAGTCACTTTTACGCATTCAAAAGTCACTTTTACGCACTGAGTGCCTAAAAGTAACTTTCACGCACTCAGTGCTTAAAAGAATGTCGTTTTGAAACTAAAATGACAATCGAAAAGTTGTTATTATGAAACGTCAGTAGAAAAAATAATTTATAGGTACCCTATTTAACTTTATCACTGGTTTTTTTTTCACTTTTTCCCATTGAACATTTTGAAAACCTTAAAATTGAATTACCATGTAATACCCCAACTACCCCAAGTACCCCAGAACTACATCTCAAAAAAAAAAACATACTACTGCTACGCTGTGAAATGTAAAGTTCATCTCTACTATACCAATTCTGTGTGATGAGTGTACGCGGTAACTTATGCCACTTTGAGAATTTTATTACAAATTCAAAGTGCTTTAGGCACATTTAAAGAGCTTCAAGTACATTTAAAGAGCTTAAAGCACATTTAAAGAGCTTGAAGCACATTTAAAGATCTTGAAGCCCTTTTCAAGGCACCTCAAGCACTTTTGATGTGCTTCAAGCACTTTTCAAATCACTTTGAGGGCTTTGTGCTTGTCAAGCCCAAAGCACTTTGAGGGCTTTGTGCTTGTGAAGCACTTTTGAAAATAAAATAGTTATTTTTGTATCAAGGGCGCGAAATGCTACTTTGGTGATCGAGATCTGATTTTTTTAACGAGGCGCAGCCGAGTTAAAAAAATAGTCGAGATCACCAAAGTATTTCGCACCCCAGTTGCAAACAATATTTTTTCTACAATTCCATTTAAATATCAATCATTCGAAGCCAAAATCAAAAGTAGGTGAATTTTAATTATTTTTGATTTCCTGGCAGGTATGTGTCACCATGACACCCAGTGTGCGAACTAGCTATTTCGCGCACACGTGCGCGAAATAGCTAGTTCGCGCACAGCGTCATGGGAACGTTAAAAAATCAATACCTGGGAAAAAAAGTGTCACTTCGCAAACTGTCATGAGTGTGCGAACATCATCATTTTTTGACAGTTGTAGAAAAAGGAATTTGTGCTTGAAATTGAAGCACTTTGATAGAGGGCTTAGGGCTTAGTGCTTCAAGCCCTTTTACTGAGGGCTTTGCCCAGCTCTGGCCGCCGGTAGGCCCGCCGAAGGCGAGAATTGTTTTAGTGTCACGCCCCTTTTTTCGGACACATCAACGATATTCGATAACAATATTTAGTCAAAAATATTAATAGTCCCCAGTACATCGATCCGATTCATTATTCATTGCATTCAATATTATTATTGCATTGATTCAGTGTCGAAGCAGTCAAAAAGTGTAGAAGTGTTCAAATAGGTAGTGGGAAGCCGATTCATCCAGAAGATATTTCCATCACCATGCTCAGTAGGAGTCTAGGGAGCTTTTGAAGAATTCGGTCCACTCATCCAAAAAGCAAAGAAGCCAAATCCAGTCAAGCTGGATCCCAGAAGCCGTGAATTAGAAGCCCAACCAAAGAGCAGACAAGTGCAAGAAGAAAAACCACCAGCTACCACGCTTCGGCGTGGTACATCAATGATTCCAGTAAAAAGTGCAGTAATAAGTTCAGTAGCATAAAAAACATTCGATTGGCATCAAAACTACACGTACATGTATCAACTTCCTAAGGGTCGTCAGATAGGGTTGCCAAGTTTTTGAAATCGAAAAGCGGGAGGTTTGAAGTTTTGGGTGCCACGCCCAAATTTTTACGAAACAGTCGTTAAAAACACCCTGTCAGTTAACTGTACCATTTGTTAACCAAATTACTTGCCAATTTGTTTTTTCCGGAAAAATTAGAAGCACTTATGATGATATTATCCCCGAGAAATTATTTTCATTTTAATAACACTCTTATTCTACTCTAAGGGCGGGTATTATAAAACTGCTTTGACAGTTAACTTCAAGTTAACTTTTTGAATTACATGTAAATCCAGAAGTTAACTCTCAAAGTAGTTTTATAATACCCGCCCTAAAGCTATCTAGATCTGCTTGGAGCAAGAAGAGTAGGTTTAAATGAAAAGGCTTTGGACTGCATGAGCATACGTAATCAATGGTCATAGGGCAATCCAAACAAAATGGCGGTCAATGCATGGTCAATGCCAAAAAATTGGCGCCATAAATTTAATTCAAACAACCGTGACATTTTTCATCAGAAAACTGTTTTTTGTGTATTTTGTGGTGTTTTTAGATGATTTTCTAGTGTTTGGAAGGATAATTTTCGTATTTTAAGATGGAATTATTAGTGGAAAACCCGGATGTTTGCAAAAGTTATGATTTCTTTGTGACAAACCTTTACCTACTAAACAATTAGGTAGGTACTATCCAGGATTTGTTTCCTGTTTAGTTTTTTTCTCAACCAAATCTTGAATCCTGATGTTTGTTTTATTTGTCTGCTATTCAAGTTATTGACAAAAGCTGATATGGAGGATAGTAAATGGCTTGGATCCATACACCAGTTATGTAGAGAGACTTTTTGGTTTTTTAATATGGATTTCGAAAGATTTTTCCTATTTTGCTACAATCCATGAAGCCCTCACAAAGTACAGACAGATCATTTTCTTCCGTTAAAAACCTGTGTTTAGTCTCTGCAGGAACGGCATGAAACTAGACTTTCTCGCGATTAGAACGGCTCGCACAACTAATTCCAATACATAACGTACCTATGCATTTTCCAAAAAATCAACACTTTACAGACTATACGAATCAAAAATCCCAATAAAACGACATTTTTTTTAAATAAAAAGGCACTGGCCTCCATTTTGACAGGTCGTTGGATTGTCCTATTGAACTAATCAATGGTAGGTGGCAAGGTTAGGTTGCCTGATAACATTTATGACGTCATCTGCGGTGCCTCAACATAATGCAAATCTTCATAAGTCACCCCAGATGATGTCATATGTCATCAGGTTACCCATTACCAGACAACCTATTAACTTGGTACGTGCTTCCAGAAATACTTGTCAGCTTTAGTCTATTGATTTTGTCAAATAATATCTGTAGGCGCTTTTTTATATCCAAACCCATGAACATATAAACATTAAATAAAGATGCATATGGCCGATAGCGAAGAGAAAAGATTTTTTTTGCTAAATATTGAATTTTTTTTTTTTTTTTTTTGTCAAATGCGAAATTGTTGGAAAGCAGGAGTTTTTTTAGAAAACGGGAGTTTTTGCTGCGTTGTTTTACGGCGGGAGGCTTGTCAAAAAAGACGTCAGAATGACAACTTCACGAAGGGCTAGCGCGGAAATGTCCCATCGCCCAGGGTGGAGATATAAAAAATATTGTCCGACTTGGTGTTATGAAGCGGCTCAGGAAGTTTGTCATGTACCATCGTCACCAAAAGTAACTGGGACAGCATTACATTAGCTCTTGTCCTATTATATGAATTTTATTGTCAAATATTTGTCAAACTTTGCATTAAATGCATTGAAATGAATGACAGTAGAATTAGTCCAGGAGATTATTATGCATTATTTGTGTCCCAGTTACTTTTGGTGACGATGGTACATGAGTTACAAAAATAAAGGTCGATGTACTGGGTACTATAATATTTTTCCGCTAACAAATCCTTCCGACAATCTACCGAAAAAATAAAAACCATATGATTTAAGAGTTCTGGTTGATTTGCAGTAGAATTAGTGGTTTTCAGTGAATTCTATGATATTTGTTAATAAGTTTCGTATAGGATTAAGTTTATTTGTCCTCTACGTTTTATTTTGGAAAATCGAAAAGTACAAATTTTTAGGTTCGATAACCTATTTTTTGCGAGGCCCCTTAGGGCGCGAGGCCGTTGGCGGTCGCCGACGCCTAGCTACGCCACTGAACAGCGGTTTGCAGCGAGCTAGCCGATCAGCATTTGAAATTATTCGGAATGCTCTTTTTTGTAAAATGAAAACAGAGTTAGGTCGCGTAATTGTTGCATATCCCCAGAACACAAGCCCATATCTCAAGTGGGATTCAATAAGAGCATAATACACCTCTTAGCTGCGTCACTTAATTCTTGTGAGACAGATCTAATAGCATAAGTGGCAGATGCCAAATTTTCTGACAGCCTATTCGAGTGGTTTTCCCATTTCAGGAAACTATCCAGTACAATCCCTAAAAATGTATAATCTGTGGCCTTATGAATATCATCAGTACTTATTTTTAGGGAGATATTTAAATTTTTATTAAAAGTCATAAACTTGGTTTTGTCGGTGTTGATGCCAGATCTGTGCAGATAACTGTCTGTAAGATCTCTGGATCGTCTCCCGCCCAGCAAATTGAAGTGTCATCCGCAAACAAAGTGAAACTGCCTGCAGTACTCAGCGAAGTTGTCATTTAAGTCATTTATGTGAATCAGAAAAAGTAATGGACCCAGGACTGACCCTTGCGGCACACCATCCGTAACATTTCTATAGTCGGACGTTACTTTTTCACCATTATCTGTTATTTGGATAACTTGCCCTGTATTAATCAGATATGGCCTGAATCATTTCAGTGCCATACCCCTGAAGCCATAGCACAGATCACCTAATACAGATGCGTAAGTACGTATACTTGCCGTCGACGATATTCTGAGACGAAGGCGGGGGCCAGCACTCCGACGCATAGATACAGATCGCCCGCGTCAGGAGAATTAACGTGGCCGAGTGCGTGAGCGGCGTGAGCATGTTTCAGCCTATGTGTTTACATATTTTTGCGGGTAGAAAAGAATATTTTTTTTGCTGTTTGTGAACCAATTAAAGAAATAATATTATATTATTGAGCTTCCGTATTTATGTAATAAATATGTTCAAAATACATTGATGCGGCATTGGTGCGGCCAGCCTATGTCTATCAAATTAATCTTGAACCACGAATTTGCCGCTCTTTCGCATCTGTAGGTAATCTGTGGCCATATAACAACAGTTTATCGAGTTTATCCATTAATATTTTATGATTGACGCAATCAAAGACTTTTGCTAAATCACAGAAAACAGCCACCACATTCTTCTAGCATTTAATCCAGAGTAAACACTTTCTAGGAGGGAATAAATTGCGTGTGAAGTGCTTTTGCCACTTTATAATCCAAATTGAACAGTGGCTATTTGCTGAAACACTGGGTAGTGAAGATTCTTTCATGTGCGCACCAAACATCCCTGATGGTTCATTTGTTTTTAAGGCTGCTGGCAATGGCACGCCCTGATTCGGACGCATATTATCCGCATGCATGAACTTTATGACGTCATTAACCTTGACCAAATAAGTACAGAAACTGAGCACCTTCATAATTTCACCCTTCTGCCATAGTTTTGTCTGCCTTGTTCTTAATATATATTTGATCATGAAGTTTAAATAAGATTTTTTTAACATTTCCAGAAGACATTTCCTGTGACCTTTTTTGAGTAACTTCATGGCAAGAGGGCTTAAGTAAGTCAAATCTTGTTCTAGGTCTCATCTTAAAAATACTTTCCGCCGGGGAAATACCAGTTGTAGTGGTGGGAGTATTTCTATAAGTGAACAAGAAATTTTGTAATTTAAACAATAAAGAACTTACTGAAATATTCCCACCTTTTTCTGGAAACAGAGCTTTTTGTAAACCCTTCTTTAAACCGGCACGTTGCTTCTTGATCAAGGACGTGAGAGACGGCCTACTCAAGGCAAGCAACGCGGTGTCGGGTTGGAGATTGGATGGGTGACCGCAGTAGTACGGGACGGTGGGTCGACCGCGCTGCCGCCAATCATCTGATCTCCAAGTATGAATGAGAAGTATGAATGAGAAGGAGTAGAGCCCATACGAATGACATACAAAAAGCCTATAAAGGCTGCAGTGTAGAGTATGGGCTCGAAAGGGTGAAACCAAAAATCTAAAAAAAAAACCCTTCTTTACAGTTTGAACACTCCTCTCCGCTGCTCCATTACTCTGAGGGTGATATGGTGGCGATTTGTAGTTTTTTTTCTTACGCTACAAATATTTAGAGATTAAAATAAAAATATCGTCACCTTACTCTAAAATATTAAGCTTGACATTAGGATCACTGGAAGATACAGATTTTTCATCAATCAAAATACAGTAATCTTGTTCGGGCTCGTATATAAAAAATTTTGTGTTTCCAAGATATCGCCACTATCTAAAACTTCATTATAGTCATTTGTAGAACCAATAGATTCATCAGGCGTAATGTATACAAGATCACCAGTGTTTTCTTTTGATTTCATTATTGCACATACAAAGTTTCTCCCCAAGTGATTTTCTCCTATAATACATTAGGCCATCGTCACCGTTGATATCCACTCATAAAGCCACAGTCCCCTGAGTATGTCTGTTCAAGACACCAGCATAATAAAAAAGTGTCTTGTTAAATTCGTATACTAGATTAATATTAAAATTTTTACTATATGAGTAAGAAACCGTAGTTAAAATAATATTTGTATGAAGGCAATATTTTAGGTACTTATTAATAAATTTAAAAAAAGGAGCCTTATTATTTTTGAAATCGTTCCGACCTGTATGAATAAAGTTTTTGGTCAAGTTAACAATATCCTCAAAAACACCGGTGAACAGAGCATTTGATTTGATAATCCCCTGTACATTGAACTTATAGTTACTTACACTGTTTCTAATTATGTTCACCATGGGCGCAAAGACATTATAGTCGTAATCACGATAGAAAGTGAAGTTGACTGTTCGCGTTGACATATCTAGTATTTTTTTTCTTTAGGTTGCCAGCATGCGTAAGCGTTTTCATTCCGTCAGCTGGGATAAACGACAGGGTCGTATTTAGGAAAATGATATGCATTCCAGATTTATTTTTAATTTCTTTAAAGTTTAAATTAAAGGAAGTCAAGTTATTAAAATCCTGCATAGTAATATTAAACATCTGTAATAGAACAAACGTAATATTTTCCAATAGTTGTTGCTGTAGCTGGCCGCCCAAGTACTCTGTTGATTTTCAAAGGTTAGATGGTATATGCGGGCGGTTTATTGATGCTAGTTATTTCCTTGGGTAGCTACAGAATTAAATGCTGAAGGGGGCTTACTTGCAAAAGAGAGAAACAACTGCAGTATATCCACACATATTATACATATTTAATTTTAAATAAATGAACCCAATTTTTTCCAATAATAATATACAGTACTTAAATTTCTACTCAAATTTTCCATTAATAAAATTATACAGTACTAAAATTTCTACTCAAATTTTCCAGGAATAAAATTATACAGTACTAAAATTTCTACCCAAAAACTCTTCTCATGTGGCTTACATCAGGCTTTTCCATGAGGGCTCTTCTTGGATCATCCTTTCTAAAGGTAAATCCTAACGTGGGCAAAACCCTGCCTAAACTTGACTGGGAACCGTAATAAATTTCCCCTTCTTTCACCCTATCACTTACAGTCTTAAGGGTAACATATGCAATTCTAAAAACGAAAAATGCTTATTTAAATATTGTAGTACTGTAGCAACAGCAAATATTACTGATTTTAGTTAGTATATCTTGTTCAATAAGCTTTGAGACTTTCGTCACCAAAAATGAACTAGAATTACCCAGTCTAGTTTGTGAAATCGCTTAAACTTATAATTGAAGAAGATAGGAGTATGCATTCTGTGTAATAATTTATTAAGAAAATCCGCCGAGTGCTTCCGGCCTTAAGTCATCACCAGTGCTGCTTCGTCGCAGGTACAAACATCACACACAAGAGACAACTCACACAAGTGGACGTGCATAATTAAATTTAACTATTAATTAATCAATTACCTGTGTAGTAATGGGTTTTTTACCAAAAACTGCTAAATAATATGAAAAAGGAAGAGTAACAGTAAGAGGTGGGCGACAGATGGGACATTGCCCCTCTAAAAAATTTATACAAGCATAATATTAGATGATACATTAAATAGGAAGTTTAATTAGTGATACCATGTTTAGAGGTACCAAAGTCCACTAGAAAATATGACAACACAAAATGCTAAACATCTGAAAAACAATAAACCCAACACACAGGATAAAACATGCAGCAGAAGTTACAGAAGCTCTGCAAATATCTGAACCCAAACTGTGTAGGTACGTCAAAGAGGGGAATATGAATACTTATCCTTATGAAAGATTCCAATAACTCAGGTACCTATATTGAAAAGCAAGAAAACAATTCTAAAAAATATCATGAAATTATGAAAGAAATCCTAGTAGCATCTTAATTTGTGTTGACCTGAAATAAACCAGATGTCAAATTTTTGACATAACGCTTCCTAGACAAATAACTACCTAATTAATGATTGTCTGTCATTAATTGTCATTTCGAACCATGAATCACAAAACATCCCCCCTTAGAAAGGTAAGTGCCGTGTTGAGAACCTGTCTATAAGTTTTCAGCGCCTCTAGTGACTGGGGGGGTAAGCTTTTGTAATTCTGGATTTATTGGCGAATGCAAAACGCAATTAGGGTTCGTTCGGTATCTTATTCGTTCCGGTGGATCGTTTGCACCATTGTTTGATTCTAGCGATTCAACACCACCACTTTAAAGTTTGTACCATTTTTTGGCATACAATAATTGTGCCAAAAAGAAGAAACTCATAAAATCGGTAGTGTTGAAGCGCCTTCAAGGTAAAATTGACTAAGAATTAAGATGACAAATTTAGATATTTATTAAAGTTTAAAACAGAAAATATTAAAGAATTTGGAATTAATTACAATTATTGCGAAACAGTTTTTTTTCATGTAAGTATACATACATAGGTAGGTAATGCTAGTTAAGTTAAAGATAATAAGGACAGTTACAAGAAGTAATGACGTACATTTAACAATAGCTTGATGAAAAACTTAAATCGTAAATAAAATGACAAAAGAGGTCCTTTTCTCACAATCCAAAATCGTTGTTAACCTAACAAGTGAGGAAAGTGTTTCTGCACGTGATGGAAGTTGCACGAATGACAACAAAAAGCAGAGTTCGGACAAGCCTTTAAGTCCAGAAAATACACTTTCCGCATGTGTTAGGTAGAAAATTTATGTAGTTATACATAATATAAAGCTCATTCAAGAAAATGATTTCGCCTGGATGATAGAATAAATATTTTTGATAATAGTCTATACCCTTTACCACTAGCTTTAAGCAAAGACAACGCCAACAACTTCTCGTCCAATGTAAATCGTCTAGCTTTAGGCTTTTGGTTTTGAGTACGGACTTGGCTCAAAATAAAGCTGTATATCAATGGATTGACGTGGTCTACGAGCCTTTGAAATTTGGTTTATGATGCAAGTTATTCAGCAGCAGAAACTTTGGATTTAAATGACGACAACCTTCTACTGATTCTTCTTAACTTATTGCTGGCTTCTATAACTTTGGAATAAAGATATTTTTCCCTTGGGGATAGGAATTTTTTGCCTAGTGACGTTAATGTTCTTTAAAATTTGGCATCGTCTCTCATGACCTGCAAAAAAAAAAATAGATCAAGATTGGAGACGAGCTTTTCGCACATTTAGCTTCTAATTTTTCTAGCATTCGACTGCAAGTTTTAGTAATTAGTAGTCTTTTATAGTAGTAGTCCTACTTGAGTTAGAATGTTTTAAAATTCACCTAGGGTGAAAGTACCTGTTGTCGGCCACTTAAGGCAAATTCTGGAATAAAATGGCGATTGAAAATTAGTGGATAGAGCGAATGGAATTTAAATTATGTTTTATGATACCTTATAGTATATTAAATTGATTAATGCAACAAAAAAGGGCTAAAAGGTTTTGCATTTTTATAGAAAAATGCTTTTATTCAAAAACGTGCATTTTACCGGTTGTCGGACAATCATCACATTTCTCGGACACAAAGGGACCCGTTGTCGGACGCGTGTCCGAGAAATACGTTTTTTCGTCCACATAAACTATTACACGCTAAATGGTACCAGTTTGGGCACTTCTCACAGCCAATATTTTATTTTGGAATTTTTAGTCAATTTTATTTTTCTTCCATCATTGATTGAACTTTTTTTGGTATTTTGTTTCTCTATAGTCTTTTCCTCTTTTTTCTTTGTTTGTGCTTCAAGTTTTTTTTCTTTGTCTCGTTTTTTCTTTCATAATATGATCTATCTCCATGCCTTCGATGAGATTGCACTTGGTAATTTCTCTTTTTTTTTTGTTTTCTTGGCTCTTATTTCATAGATTCCGGAAACTGGAGGTGGGCGACTGGAAGGACTTACAGCAACGGCAACATTTTGCATTTTAATGGGAGTTTTTTCTTGAGCCTTCAGTCCTATGTCTGTTGTTTTTTCAGGTTTCTCAGTTCCAGGAAAATGGCTTTGATCGTGTCCGCAAACTGGTCCATAGAATCTCGATACAGTCGTCTAAATGTAACTAATAAGGAAAATTAAGTTGGAAATCAAATAAGCTAGAAAAAGATACATATAGTTTCAACGTGCCGGACCAATTGTCGGACAGAGTGGCCGAGAAGAGGAGTCTGCCGATTTATAGGACCGGTTATCCGGACATTTAATAAAATTAACAAAATATTAATATTCATTTAATTTTTATGTTTATAATTCTAAATTAACATGTTTATAACTTAAAAACATCAAGAAAGTATCGAAAAATGGAATAGGAACATTTTTACTTACTATTTCCTTCTTAGCTTCCCACTAGCAAATTTTTTCACTTGATCAAAAGGGCTGTGTTGGGAAAAACAGCCGACATATTATTATTTTTCTTAATTTGATCTAGGCCCGTAAAAAGGGCAGTATTACAAAAACTGATGGGGAAATAGTGTCTGAAAGTAGGTATTACTTTAAAAAAGGGTTTGATATAATATTTTCCTATTTATTGGATATTTTGTCGTAAAGTGTCCGACAACAGGGGGTGGCCGGCTAACAGGTACTTTCACCCTACTCCCAACTGGGTGGTTATTCATTAAGCAATAACACTTAGGTACCTACCAATAAAAGTTTTAAGAGACAAAGTTGTTTGGTGACTTTTTCATGTTTGCAGATGTGATGGTTCCACTTGGTGTAGCAATGTCTGCCCGAATTGCAGAAGTTTCAGTAGATAAAAATTGACGACATGAAGGGCCTGGTTGATCTAAAACAGAAATTTCGTTACCAATGATTCTACCAAAAAAGTTTGGATACATGCATTGTAGAATATGGTGTACCTGTATGTAACCAGGAATATTTTAATTATTGTGTCTCCTGATAAAGGAATAAACATTTAAAAAAAAAGAAATGAATAATATTAGCTTTGTTCCAACACAGCAGAAAACCGTACAATGTACCGTCACGATTCTGCGCAGAAACTAAAATTGTTATACTGAGTGGTTTCGAAACCGTTCATGGGACGATTTTTTGACGTGTTGGAACAGAGTTATTATGTTTACCTACCTATGTCAATCATAGTTGCGAAACTAATTTCTGAAGGCGTCTTAGGACTCTTCGACGAGTTTCAACTGTGTCGATCTCCACTTTTTGCCATTTTGGTGATTGTGGTTTATCAATTAACGACTCCTCACTGTTTTTGATAATTGGGGCTAAAATTAAAATTAATTTTAATGTTTCTGACCTATGCTCCTTTAAACCCGAATTCTAACACGTTGTCGTTAATCAGAACTATGGGGAGGAGTAAGTGAAAATGTAAGTACGTCTTTCTCGCATATATCTAGTATTAACTTACCTTCAGGGAGATACAGCAAAAGCGCAGCATTCCATGTGAGTCTGGCTTTTGAATCGCTAACAATTAATTGTTGAGGAAAATGTCTTGTTCACACTCTATAATTATTATAAGCCTTCTCGACACTGAGGCTATTTAGTAAAGGATTGCGAACTTTTATTAGCCATTGTTTCATTTTTTCGGCATCTTTTGGAAACCGGAAATAGCTGCTGTATTTGTCGCCGCACCCCGGAACACAGCATTTCTGATGCTTTTCAATTAACAAACTGGGAGAAGACATTTTGAGATAATAATTATTGATAATTGATAGGTAATTGATAATTCTAAATGTTGGGAGAAGTTCAAAATTTAAATTTTGACGACTGGAAATGACAAAATAAACTTCAAATCTTGGCGCACGGTCCGACAGGAAAAAGAAAACTTTAATAGGTTGATTGAAGCGCCTCTAGTGATTGGAGGGGAAAGCTGAAACAACTAGACTGACGTCTCTCATAAGACTTACATTTCTAAGGGGGGATGTTTTGTGCCATGAATTCATTTTGATAAATCTTGACATTTTTTCAGGTTTTAATATCATTTTTCGGCGTTAATACCTACCACATAATACCACGAGAGCTTCAAAATTACGGATAATTTTTCACGATTGCGTGTTTTCTATAATTTCACGAGTCCACGAGTCCTTAGGACGTGAAAAATTATCTGGTCCATTTTGATCATTTTAAAGCTTGATTGGTATTTACTTAAAGGATTATTTCACGAATAAAAAATGAAAATGCAAAAAATATGTTGCTAACAGCGTCCATATTTGTTTGTATTGATATAAATAAATAGTTGTTAGCGTCAGCAACCGTTTGTATCAAAAATTAGCATGCCCAACCATATATACGATTAACATGGGAGAATATTCGCTGTCATTATTTCATTATTAATAATTATTATTATTATTATTATTTTTATTATTAAGTGAAAAACCCTAAAGGTCCTTTTGTAAGTTTACCCCCATAAAGGCATAAAGTGTTTTGCTGGAAAGGGACCTCAAGCCGGCGTATTAAATCTTCAATAAGCACCCTAAAACGCTATAATCTCAAAAAAAGCAACGTCGTGTAAATTTTTAAGTGGTCGACGCTGCTTAGCTTATCATCAAATGTATACTTAATTTCTTCAAAAATGTCCTAATGAAACCTATTGAGATTTTTAATTTTTTTTTTTTTAATCTTAATTTTATTTTTTTTTTTCTCTCCGTAACTTTTCCCTACACGTCTTCTTATACCTATTTCCAAAATTTCATCAAATTCCATCGAGCCGTTTTCTCAGAAAAATGCCAACACACACACACACATACATACACACAGACGGAAATGTGCCACCTTGCCAAAAAGGCTTAAAATGATCCAAAACGTCAAGATTTAATGAAATTTTGACATGTTCAAAATCGGGCTATCACCATAGCTTCCTATATCTTGGAAGCTAAAAATAGTATGAAAAACAGTTTAATTTGATCTGAGAAGTTCCAATGTTATCAGGTGTATTCTTTTGGAATAATCTACTGGTAATGTTAATATGAAGTAACATTGAAACAACTCTATGTTCAAAGTAGAACATCAACTTACTCTCTGTATACATTTTGTATATCTCTAATCGAATAGTCTGTTTGACGCTTCCACTTGAATCAGTTGTCTGCAACTTCTTACGCTTCCGCGTGACAGGGGTAATTTCAGACTCAACTGAACCATCCTTATATTTATAGACAGTGGTCTCACTTAGTTTCAAAACCTTAGCTGTCTCCTAGAAAGGCAATCGAAGAGTAAATTACAATTTATTTATTAAAAATTAACAAAAGCCACTCGGTTCGAAAATATCCCCTTCCAAAACTTGTACCTACATTTACTGAGATTAAGACGAAAACGTTTCTATGATCAATCAACAATAACTTTATTGTTATTAACTTACAGTTATGGGATTTTGATCTTCATGAGACACCTTGAAATGGTTGTATACGAGTTGTATAAATTGCTGAGCCACAGGGTTCCCATAAATTATTGGTCTCTACAAAAGGATTATTTGCTTATTTTTACTAAACTTGAAAACACTACCTTGTCACTTTCCCTCTTGCTTAGAGAAAAAAAAGATTCGTCTCGTAAAGAGAAGCATCTCCAAGGTTTATTGCTGTTCCCTGAAAATTATTGGCGATGAATTATGACAGTGGTAATTTAAAGTTGCCAATTTTACCGTATTTTCTTCACACCTAAATCAGCTGAGATGCTGGAACAGAGCAAAGTCTCCAGGACCCTGGTACGATCGGACTTGTCCGGGGACTTTTCTGTCATCGCTAAAAAGAAAACGGCACTTTGAAAAACGTAATATTGTGTAAGTATTAGGTTTAACTTACCTGAAGAAGATAAAATAAACCAGATAAGTCTTGATAGAGTCCAAAGTGAACACTTATAAAAAGACAAAACACTTAAATCCGAACTAAAACCAGGTTTGAAATGAAACGCAACACCGAAACACAAAGGCACAGAACACTACATAAAAAACCAAAAAACCGATTGAGAATCTGACAAAATATCAAAAAATAATGCAGAAAACGGCAATAAACTAAAAGCAAAAATTCGAAATTCAAAATTCTAAGATCCGATCTGATTTTATATGTCAAATCGAAATGTCATGTATCATTATTTGATGGTTGACAGAAAAAGGGACAGATCTAGGGATTTTATTTACTTTCAACTGGTGAAAATAACGGTCAAAATTTAAACTCTATCGTGAATACGACTATATCAATATTATCACACAGAATCAATATTTTTGGTTTGTTACCAGTTTCCATATGGCTATTGCCTGTGCTGACTTCTGACGGCTCCATTGAATTCTTACCAAAGTTGGGAGTTCCTTGCAATTGTGTTTGCTGTACTATGTTTCTGATGTTGTTGAAAAAATTTAATGTATGGATACGTTCAGCGGGAGTCAGGCAATTTGTTTCTTCCATTATACTAACGATTGGGGATTTCACTTCATTGCTAATCTCTTTCAATCGTTTCCTCAGAAGCATCATCTCGTCTGCATGCATCTTGTTTGAGTAAAAGTCGCTCCTGTTCTTTCGCAACTCTTCGGTCTTCTTCTTCTTGTTTTTCCTTCTTTTTCGATCTCCTTATTGTTGTAAAAGTGCTGCAAGCCGGTCCTGTTCTTTCTGTCTTGGGTCTTCTTGTTATAAAAGTGCTGCAACCGGTCTTGTTATTCTTGTTTATCTTTCTGTCTTCGGTGTTCGTTCCTCTTGTTTTCCTTTCTGTCTTCAGTCGTGTTTTTCTTGTTTTTCTGTTTGTCTTCGAGCTTGTTCTAGTCTTTTGTCGTTTCAATTCTGAAGTCCGCCAACATTTGATTAACTTCTTCCATTTCGGCTGTTTCGTGTTGTGTAGGGGAGAACCGCCAATTGGCCATTCCGTTATACAATCCAAAAAAACCGCGAGAGCCAGAGGCCCCCAGCACTTTACGTTGCACTTTTAGTTCTAGGATTGTACTGCCAATACCTTGAGGCGCTCATTTCGGGTTTGTATGAAATAGAGTGTGTTTGTCAAAATTTGGAGCGAAAACGTAGATTTTAAGGTAAGTTTTCTTTCATATTTTTTGGTGAAACGATCATTGAAAATTTATATTTCGAATGAAAGCTGTTCAGCTGCGTCAAGTTAGCCCCCCCATAACCGAATTCCGAATTTAATCACTTTTGGTAGAAATCAATTGGCTGTCGATAATAGGAATTGTGCTATTTTGGTAACTGAGTTAATTACAAGAAAGTAGAGGGGGGCTAACTTGATTTGCAGCTCCCTTATTTTGAATTGAAAAATAGCTATTTATGCGTGAAGTGTGTAAAGTGAACCTTTATTCACGAATGTGAATTTTAGGGCGAGTGCGACAATCACATGAGTGAAAAAAGGTACTTTACACACATATTACATACTTATTTTTTTCTATTACAAATGAAGTATGTGTATAACAATAAATTTAGACAAATACTTTACGTACTAGTGCGTAAAGTATTTTCACTTTACGCACTAGTGCGTGAAGTAATTCACTAGAAAAAAACTAAACTGACAGTGTCGACATCTGTCATTGACATTTCTTTAGGCACTAGTGTGTAAAGTGAATTTTACGTTTCTTGGATAGCGCTTGAAGTGTGTAATTTACGAGCGGTAGTGTAAAAAAGTGTTTTCCCTGAGAATCGGAATTGTGCTGCACATATTTTCCCTTATACTTTATTCCATCACCCCATTTTTCGTTTAAACATTACGGTGGGGCTAACTGGACGCTCAGCCCCCATTTTTTAAAATTTTAATTTAAAAAAAGTGTTTTCCTTGAGAATCGGAATTGTGCTGCACATATTTTTCCTCATACTTTATTCCATCACCCCATTTCTTGTGTAAACATTATTACGTGGCTAACTTGACTCTCAGCCCCCCCCCCATTTTTTTGAATTTTGAATTTAAAAAAGTGTGTCCTTGTGAATCGGAATTGTGCTGCATATGTTTTCAAATTTGAACGTGAAACACCATCTAGGTGTCTGGAGAAAAAATAAGAAAAAATTAAATTTTCAATATTTTTTCTTCCGAGAGATGATTTTCGTAAGTTTGACGGCTGGCAAGAAATTTTCCTTTTGAGGGATGATAAAGCATCCCTTGAACATGCATGTTTTCAAATTTGAACGTGAAATGCCATCTAGGTGTCTGAAGAAAAAATAAGAAAATATGAAATTTTCAATATTTTCCAATGCACATATTTTCCCTCATACTTTATTCCATCAACCCATTTCTTGTGTAAACATTATGACGTGGCTAACTTGACGCTCAGCCCCCCCCCCCATTTTTCTGAATTTTGAATTAAAAAAGTGTTTCCTTGTGAATCGGAATTGTGCTGCACATATTTTCCCTCATACCGTATTCCATCAACCCATTTTTCGTTTAAACATTATGGCGGGGCTAACTTGAGGTTCAGCCCCCCCATTTTCATAAATTTTAAATTAAAAGTGTTTTCCTTGAGAACCGGAATTGTGCTGCACATATTTTCCTGCATATTTTGTTCCATCACCCCATTTTTTGTTTAAACATTATGGCGGGGCTAACTTGACGCCAGCTCCCCCCATTTTTTTGAATTTTGAATTAAAAGCAGTGTTTTCCTTGAGAGTCGGAATTGTGCTGCACATATTTTCCTCCATACCTACTTTATTCCATCACCCCATTTTCTGTTTAAACATTGTGGGGGGTCTACTTGACGCTCAGTCCCCCCCTCATGTTTTAGAATTTTGAATTAGAAACAGTGTTTTCTTTGAAAGTCGGAATTGTGCTGCACATTATTTTCTCTCATACTTTATTCCATCACCATAGTTTTTGTTCAAACATTATGGCAGGGCTAACTTGGCGCTCACCCCCCCCCCCATTTTTTTGAATTAAAAACAGTGTTTTCCTTGAGAATAGGAATTGTGCTGCACGCTGCACATATTTTCCCTCATACTTTATTCCATCACCCCATTTTTTGTTTAAACATTATGGCAGGGCTAACTTGACGCTCAGCCCCCCATCTTTTTGAATTTTGAATTGAAAAAAGTGTTTTCCTTGAGAATAGGAATTGTGCTGCACGCTGCACATATTTTCCCTTAAACTTTATTCCCTCACCCCAATATAGCGGGGCTAACTTGACGCTTGAGAGAAAATATGTGCAGCACAATTAAGCACAATTCCAGTTCTCAGCGTCAACATAGCCCCGCCAAAATCTTCAAATAAGAAATGGGGTGATGGAATAAAGAATGAGGAAAAATATGTGCATCACAGTTCAGTACATTTCCGATTCTCAAGAAAAACACTTTTTTTTATTCAAAATTCAAAAAAATGGAGGGGTGAGCGTCAAGTTTCTAATTCCTAATATTGACAGCACAATTGATTTCTACCAAAAAAGTTATTAAATTCGGTCGGTTAACTTGACGCAGCAAAGCTGTGCTGCTTGCTGCTTTGACTTTAATTCTGCAATATTTGAATTTTCAAATTGGTTTGTTTTATGCACAAAATCTATTTTTTCAATTCCACGTGTTGCTCCCTACAGAGGCTACTATAGCGTTTCCTGACACTTTCCGTATGAGGAGCGAGGAGGTAAAGCATATGGCAAAAACCACGCAAAAACCGGTGTGACGTCAGGTAACCATTGGCGTTCTAATAACGTAGGAAGCCACCAGCTCACATTTTTTTGGAGTATCAGCTTAAAATAGACGGACTTCTATTCAGACTCTTAGTACCTAATTTTTTTTTTTTTTTTTCAGAGTCATGGCATATAAGCGTCCGAAAGTGGGTCTTCGCAAAATACCTGAAAATACAATGAAGGCAGCTATACGCCTTGTGCTTGCAGGCGGGTATAGCGTGAAAAAGGCCGCTGAAAAGTGCAATATCCCAAGAACCACATTGCGAAGATATTTGACAAAATGCGAAGGTAGAAACATTGACCTTGGTAGTGAAATTCTGGAAGGAGCTCCTAGACTTACGCCAAATTACGAAGTGAACAAAATTTTTACAGAGGAAGAAGAGAACATGCTTTGTGACTATTTAAAGCAAATGGCAAATCTTCACCACGGGCTCAACCCAAAGCAAATAAAAAGTTTTGCTCATGATTTCGCCGAACATTGCAACAAAAAAATGCCTCAAGCATGGGTTGATCATCAAAGTGCAGGAAAACACTGGTTCACGGGATTCATGAAAAGGAACCCATCCATATGTCTACGGTCTGCTAAAGATACATCCTAAGATTCCTAAGCACGAGCTGTAGGATTTGACAAAATTGTGGTCAGCAAATTTTTTGAAAATTTAAGAAAAAAAGTATAAATGCGCCATCAGGATCCATTGGGACTGCAAACCCTTCTGGTTGGATCAATTAAGAGATATTCCTTGGTTGACTTAAACCTTTTATTAAACATACAAGTCCTGAGAAAAATCCTATTTTACTGGTGATTAGCAATGAGTGCAGCAACTGGCTTTTGAATCATCCTGGCATGAGGATTACAATTCACGAAATTAGTGAGCTATTAGGAAAATCGTACCCTAAAGCATTCTTCGCGAACAATATTGTCTGCGGGTTTAAATCAACAGGCATATTTATGTTTGATAATAACATTTTCGTCTCTACTACATCGTTCAATTATAGTTAATTAACCAATTGCTGGCCCATCTTCAACTTCAAGTGGTGTCCACCAAGTGAAGTCGTTCCCAAAAGTAACATAAAACTTCTCAAGGTGGAAGAAAAAAAAAGGCCACTAAAATATTGACCGGAACCCCAGTATCAGGATAAACTAAAAGTCCCTCTAGGGACAAAAAGAAAAAGGAAAGGAAACAAGTTTGTCTTTCCGGATGTATCTGATATATCCACATTATCAATGAAAGATGTTGTTTTGCACCTTCCAGAGCCAGTCAATACCGGTGGAGCGGCAAGAATGGCCAGGTCGTTAAATTTGAAATTGATTTTATTAAATATTCCAATGTTTACTAAACTTCCCATAGATATGTAATGTAGGTATTTGAGTTATGTTTGTTTGATAAAAGTTTTTTTAAAAGTAGGTATTGTTTTCCATACTACTTTGTTTATTATGTTTATTATACCGGATGTGCCACCGAAAACTGTCAATTGCCTATATCTTGAAAACGGTAATCGACAGGGCCGTAACCAGGGGGGGGGGCATTGGGGGGCAATGCCCTATCTTTCAAATGATCATGCCCTACCTTTAAAACACAACATGCGTTAAGGTTTCTTTAGGAAATTTAGGAGTAGATGATGAATAGACCTGAAATCGAGTAACTGCGAGGATAAGTATTTCCGAAAACGCCTAATGTATGCAAAAATACTTATTTGATATTTACACAGAAGTAGTTTTTCGAATGGTTGTTTTTCGCTTCGAAAGAGTGCGAATGCAAGGATAATACACACTAGGTACTACACAGGATTGCTTATCGGCCCCGTTTGTGGAAATCCATATGATGTAGCACCATTGACGATATCATCAGCTACGTCGTCAGCTGTTTGCGCCAGCGGTCGTGGTTTAGGGGCGAGTTCAGGAATGATATACACGCTGTGTGAGTGTGACACCGGTGCGACGCCCTAGCTATTCAAAAATGCTAGACGGTACTATGAGCCTAATGGCCAATTGTCAATTCAGGCCACATTCAGGCACACCCATAAAATCGCACTCGTATCCTGTGCGTTATTTCTGAACTCTTAAAAAATTTGCCTTACCCTCATTAGCCCCATTTTGTTTACCTATAAAAAATTTAAGGGGGGGGGAGCAAGTAGTGTATGCCCTAGATTTGTCATGCGCTATCACAAATTTGACTCTAGCTACGGCCCTGGTAATCGATTAAAAAAAAATTAAAAACCCGTTTGGAGGGTTGAAAGGGGGAACCAAAACAAAGTACTTTTCTACTCCCTGAATCACCCCTTCCCCCCTGGCCGTAGCTACCCTAACCTCGAAATCTTAAATGGCACTATGGGTCATGTGATACCTTTTTCGAAAGGTTTTTCAATTCTCTAAATCGAATTATCTAAATACAAATTTAAATTGTCACAAAATGGCGCATGCTTCGAGTTAACAACTTTGCTCTCTTGAGGACATGAACACTGTCAGGTATAGTAAGGGGAAAGAGGTTCAAAAAAATAAAATCTTGATGATTTCTTCAAAAATATTTATGCTGTTATTCAATTTGTATAACATCGATTTCAAATAACATTAACCTGTTCTACCCGACCAAATGAGGTTTTCATCAAAATGAGAGTCACATTCAAATCTGGATAATTTTGTTTTGCCAATCGATTACCGTTTTCAAGATATAGGCCATTGACAGTTTTCGGTGGGACACCCGGTATACATACATGTACACGTTACATACACGTAGGCCTAAATTTGTTTGTCCAACAAAGGAATAAGTATTTTTTTTTCGTAAAGTTAGTAATATCGTTTAATTTTTTCTCCAGGTTTGATTATTACCCATTTTCTGAGATAATAAAAACAGGGCCTCTGTTAGGCTTAATGGTGGCCATTGTAGGCGCATGTCCCGAACAGTGTCCAGTTGGATGGAAAAAAACATAAACAAAATGTTAATTTTTAGTGAAATTAATTATTTTGCTTATAGAAAAATTTATTTACTGTGTGGAAAATTATAAAACGCTTTTAAATTTTTAGGCGCTGGTCTAAAAAGTTTGGCCACTGTTGGCTGCTCTCCCCTATTTACCATAGAGGTATTCTCTATCTTTCTTGAAACTTGATTTTGAATCTAAAGTTCTGTGGCGAAGTCAAATTTCTAACTAGATCACGATGGAATTTTGTAGAAAATTACTATATGGACTTCTTTTTCGATTTCGAAATCAGTATTGAAGTCACTATTCTTCACTCACGGTTTCAAAATAGAATTCTACAAGGGTGTATCAGGTTGAAATACAAATACTTTAAAGATAGAACGCTGAAATTTTCAGTAATTCGCATCTCAGTAGAGAACTACAATCCCTGGAAATATCAGCTCATTAGGACTTATAGTTCCAGAAATAAAATCGTGTTAGGCAATTTGGGGTGATTTATCAATTTTTCTGAGTGCCTTTTTTCATAGAATCTGGCTCCAAATCTCAGAATAATTTAGTGTATGGACTTTGGGGGATCCCAAAGGACCATTAGGACACAAAATCTCAACAAGAAAAAAAATTTAAATTTCATCGTTTTAGTCATTCGTAGTCGCCGCCTCAGATATTCGAGATTCCTACCAAAAATGATTCTTTGTCGGCGATGCCCGGATAAACAAAAACCGCAGCAAAAACCCTACAGATAAGGATTGTGAATAAAAGTCCAAGAGCATCAGTTAAATTCATTTTGAGTATAGTATTATTGTATTGTTCTGGATTCGATTTTAAGTACTTAATTTCTTGCATTAAATATTTGAAAGATCTTTTAAGAAGATTGAAAAATAATTTTTAAACATTATTTATAAGAATTTAAACCAAATAATTTCAAACCAAATAATTTTGTATGCAAGCGGTTCTTGACAGGTGCTCCCTGACTAAATGCAGGCCGGCTGAAATATAAACATGGGTACTTTTTCGTACGAATCTCGAATACTATGGCGGATACTATGGCTATTTAATTTATATTTAAGAAAACTACCTGTCTTGCAATAAATTCTTTAAAATAGAAAATATGGATGTTAAAATCGAAAATCATAATCTGAAATAAGTTGTTTCAAAAGGGCAAGGGTACGATGCAGGTACCCAACCAGGATTGACGCCAAATGATTTTGTAATAACCCGGGAAAAATAGACCCGTAATTTACAATGTCCTAACAGTAAAAATTAAATGTAATCAAATACTCAAAATTTGAATCTCCAATATTTACATCAGTATCAATAAATTAAAAATGAAACAAATTAGCATTGACCCCAAATTAATTAAAATATTTATATACGCTCAAATTTTATTATTTAGTCACCAAGCGCGTGTCATCGCATAAATCAAATTCATAAAAATATTAAAATCAAGGTAAAAGTAATTAAATTGGGTGATTTATGGCCGAAACGAGTTTTTCGGCATCCTTTGAGTTATTCGTCCTCGCATTCTTACACCAAATCTGTTGACCCCGATGATCCAGGAAATTGCGACATAATTATTCGGTTTTAAACAAATAAATATATTTCTTAGAAAAAAGAACAATTAATGAGTTGACATGACCCGGAATATTTTTGGGGGAATGAAAAATATAAAAACAGCGGATTTAGAAGTTTACAATCAGTTTTAAGCTTAGTCTTCAATCAGTCCAGTTGAATCTTCGGTTCAGTCTTGAGTTTAAGTCTACAGCTCCTATGGCTATTTGCACGGCTATCACTTAAGGGATATTTAATCTAAGTCTAGCTTTGAATGTGACTTTTGTTTCTACAAGAGTCACATTCAAAGCTCCAAGTGGATTAAATATCCCTTAAGCTGTAGCGGTGCAAATAGCCGCTAATGAGTTAGTCCGGATAAAATTCGCGAAGAGTTTCTTTTATTTTGTTGCCTCGGGAAAACGCGTTAAATCGAATCTTTGAAAAAGTAAGGGAAAATTGTGGAAAAAAGACCATTTAAATTCGTTCAACATTATGTGCGAGCTTTAAGTATTCAAAAGAATTAAATTAGATTAGTTTAGTGTTTAAAGGACGAAATGTAAGTAGTTACTCTAGTGACAAGTTTTATTTTGACTTTATCAATAATTGAAATGACTATGAAGTGAATTGACTATGAAACCTTATTGCATAATTATTATTAACTTGAGTGAATTGACTTTGAATATTTTTGTGCTTAGTATAGAGGAATATAAATTCAAATGACTGTTAATTGAAATGAATTTTACTGAAGAGATTGGATAATCAAATTGACTGTTCTGTTCCGTTTAGCAAATGATTAGTTTAGATATTTTGGCTTCTAATTAAATTAATTATGATAAAATGTTTATTGTTTTGATAGTATTTACTCTGGCTAAGTCCACGATTTTTGAGTATAAGTATTGTACAAAATTTGGCAGTAAGCAATTTCAGGGATTTTATACGTTTATAGAACATGAAGTTATAATAATTAAATTAAATTATGAATTATTGTTTTAAGGTGAAAAAGGTGTTTAGGATTTAAAAATATTGTACCTAACGTAGTAGGGCTATATGAAAGGGTTATTTAAGCACAAGGCTTATTGATTGCATCAATTAAGAACTGTTTATTTTTGTATTGAAAGGTGTTGGATTAGGGTTTAGAAAATTTGTACCGTTGTTATAAGAAATGAAAATCTGTTTATTTTCTTATCAATAAAGTATAATTATTAACGGATAACCATATAAAATCACCTAAAACCTAAAAAAACCTAGTATATTTGGGATCAGGTTTAAAAGGCTAATCCAATGGGTCAATAATATACGTTCCATTTAAAAAAGTTCAGCTTTGCTTTGCCACCAAGGAAGTAGAAAGAAGGTTTGGAATGGGCTTTGCGTCATTCAATTGATCTCAGAATGAGATAGCGCTAGTAAGGGCAAAAAATCTATTGGATCTCCCATATCTCTCACTCTAACCCTGAGCAAGATAGCGCTAGTGAGGGCAAGAAAATATCACGGTTCTCTCCTGTTCTCTCACTCTAATGTTGGCCGCAAACATATGTGTATTGAGTAGATAGGCAAAGGGCTATTCCAACTTTCTTATTACTTCATTGTTTGCCACACTTTTGTGACACGCCCTGTAAACTTCTAACTAACTTCATTAAAAACTTTCTGATATTACCTACAACTTTCACATTTGACATTTCTGGGTATCTTTTCAAACAGATGGGATAGGTGTGGGTGCAAAATATGCCGTTGCGTTACAGGTGTGTTCTTTTGTTATTCGATTTTTATTTATCTAGTCCAACTTCGACTACTCATCACTCTCGTTATCACTGGTGCATTGTTCCTATGTGCGAAAATACTTCAATAAAAACTCCGCAAAAGACATTTATTCAAGTTCCAAGGCAGGAAAATAGAAGGAAATTATGGCTTGATATGGTTAGGCGAAATCCAAAGCAATTTTCCAAAGCCACTTCAGTTTTTGTGTGTGAAGATCATTTTGATGTAAGTATTTAGAAATCATCTGGTGTATCAAAAATATTATAGCATAAAATGTTTTTTTTTTCAGTTGGAAAATGACATGGAGAACTATTTACGGTGGAAAATGATGGGAGGGCCAAAACTGCTTAAACAAGAAGCTTTTCCACATAAGTTTGAATGCCAGAAGAAGAGGTAAGTAACATCAGGTGAAAGTATTCCTCGTAAGAGTGCTGGAAAGAGAAGAAAGTTGCAAGAACTTCAAAGTGCTTTAACTGAACCTTCTTGCAGCTTTGACCTAACTGTAAGAAATATAAAAAGCTTAACTGGTGACGGTGCTGGTGTTATTGTCATGCCTCATGAAACTGAGTTGGTGGAATTGACCATATTAGTAAGGTTAGGAAAAGTCGGGCGCGAAATTTGAAATGGGTTCCTAAATACATTCCAACAAATTTTACAGCAATGTATTTCTTATAGGGGATTCAAAAGAGTAATTTTCAGACTGGAATAAGTCGGGTTCTGGGTATTTCTTAGTATTTGAACCTATATTATACGTCATACTATGAATTAAAAAATACAAATGATTATAACCAAAAGTGTCTGTTTTCAGTGGACGTAAGTTATATTATAAAACCCTGTGTTATTATTATACAGAGAATTTCATACATCTGTCAAAACTGGTATTCCAACAATAAATTGACATGTTTTGATTGTTGATTTGAACCAATCAGATTGTAATTAAGCGATAATTTGCACTACACCTTTTCCAATTGTATTTCAGAAGCTGTCAAATGTATTTCAGAAAGTGTTAAATGTATTTCAGAATAGCCAAATGTATTTCAGAAAGCGTTAAATGTATTTGAGAATAGTCAAATGTATTTGAGAAAGCATTAAATGTATTTCAGAATAGTCAAATGTATTTGAGAAAGCGTTGAATGTATTTCAGAATGGTTGAATGTATTTCAGAAAGCTTAAAATGTATTTCAGAATAGCCAAAAGCATTTCAAAAAGTGAAAATTCGGCGGAAATAATTCAGGAGGGAGGTAACACAAAAAATTACCTACCTATGTCTGTGCAGTTATTCCTACGTGAGCTCGACTGACCCAACAGGAGCTTAATAGTAGCATTTAACTATTCTGAAATTCATTTAACACTTTCTGAAATACATTTAACTATTCTGAAATACATTTGACGCTTTCTGAAATACGTTTAACTATTCTGAAATACATTTGACGCTTTCTGAAATACATTTAACTATTCTGAAATACATTTGACGCTTTCTGAAATAAATTTAACTATTCTAAAATACATTTGACGTTTTCTGAACTACATTTGACTATTCTGAAATACATTTGACACCTTCTGAAATACAATTGGAAAAGGTGTGTAAATTATCAGATAATTGCATACTAACTGGTGCGAAAACTGGTGTTTTGACATTTTTTGACAAAAAATTTAAATTTTTGATTTATGAAATTCTCTCATTAAATACAACTCGTGCAATGGAAATATATTTATAATTTTCGACAAATTTGCACTCATGCGTTTTTAACTGAAAAAGGCACTCGTGCACTACGTGCACTCGTGCTCTTTTTCAACTAAAAATGCATTCGGGCAAATTTCCCAAAAATTATCAATAATTTCCATTGCACTAGTTATATTACTATTGATAATTCCCTTTTTTAATGTTAAACATAAGCTGTAACGGGTTTTTCTGGGTGTTAAGCTGTGGCAGTGGCGGTCCATAGATGATTTTCTGGGGGGGGGGGGGGGGGGGGTAATGGATTTTTTTAAGAGTGCCACGCCCAAATTTGCACCTGAAAATCGTCTGAAACACACCTCAAGCAAAAATGTATCCCGATGCCGGCAAAATAGTTATACAGGATGTCCACTTAGTAGACGATATCTCCTTTCAGGGTAATGCAAGAAAAAAAAAATTAAATTACAAAGTTGTTTGATACTCTAAGATCCATTAGTAGTTTAAAATATTTTTGAATATACACAGGGTGTTCCGTAAATGAGGTATGTGACAGACCTTTGTTATTTTAAATGGAATACCTTACATTTTAGAACATTAATGGATTGTTCTAACAATCCTATATACTTTTTCTTAGGAACTACCTATACCTATACCGGGTGTCTACGAGATCAGTTTCGCGCTGGCATTTGCTGGTTTTTTTTTCGATGGCAAAGATTTTTGGTATAGAGTGTAGGTTTGAGAAATGTCATATTTTGACATGTGTGCCAATGTTTGGTAACTTCCGGTTTGAGCGGAAATGGTCCTAACTCCGTAATTTTGAATGGCATCCCAATAATTTTTTCGCATTTTTGGTATCTGCGGATCATGATGTGTAGGAAAACGTCAAATTTGAACATTTTTGAAGAAATTTTAGAACTCTGGCTGAAAATTTATTTTTGTATAATTTAATGAAGTTTTGATATTTTATGTTGGCCATAAAGACTCATAAAATCATCCTACAGTAGATGTTTCACATACTCTGGAAAGTCAGGAACGGACTTGCCACCATATTCATTTTGCCAAATTTTTGACAGGAGTCATTTTACACAGCTGAAAAGTGATTTTTCCTACAGCCGTGCGGAAAAATCGATTTTCCGCACTGATATGCGTGCGGAAAATGAGTTTTCCCGCACGGTGTGGTAAAACTTTTACCGCACGCATATCAGTGCGGAAAAAGTTTTTCCGCACGGCTGTCAGTGCGGAAAAAATTTTACCGCACTGATCTATCAAAAAAAAAAGAAACATTTTACATTTTTACGCCTGTAGGAAAAATATTGTACCTACCTAACACTTGCGGAAAATATTTTTCCGCACTCGGCTGCCGCGTGCGGAAAAATTCATTTTCCGCACTTGTTAGGTAAATAGCTATTTTAAATACTTTGGTCATTTTTCTTAAAAAAAGGTATTCTACATTTGTGTGATAACCGAGCTTGTGTGAATAAAAGCGAGATACTGTTTAAAGCGTTTAATAATTAATGTCACAGATAATATATAGAATTATGCAATAATATGAATTAGGGCTTGGACGTTCGCGGAGAGGACCGTAGCGAGCGGCGGCATTAAAAGGTGCTTATCGTCACGTAGGTAACAGTAGACTGGCGGAGGTAGTCGTGGTGGTGGTTCTCGATGAAGCCGGATGTTTCGTCATGAGTTCCCTGTAGCGACCCCTGGTAGTGTACCTTGGTTCGTTTGGGGTCATGGGAGCTGACCACTTGGCAACCTGGCTAGAGGCTGACCCATCACACCTCCCTCTTTAAGCTGAAACTCATTTTCGTTAACATTACCTAATGACAATTCGTATTTATGTAAATACGATGCATTTCCACTGCTGTGCTGAACATTGCACTAGTGGTTGTGAGCAAACACTCGTTGCGTTTATTTGTCTCAGAATTGTACGACTTAGCGTCCTGATTGAACTTTATCACAACGACTGTTAGCTCTGTTTGAATGCTAAAGTGTTTCATGCCGTGGGATTATGTGACTCTGACATTACAAATGTGTTTCGTCTACAATGACTTTGATGTTTATTATTCCGCCAACAGCTGCGTCCATCTGAGTCTGAAATTAATTTATGCCTAATTCTACAATACATTATTCGTTAATCAAAGTCTAATATAAAATCTTTCAAATATGAATTCGTTTTTCTATTTCGCTTGGGCCTCATTTTGGTTGCGTCATCAATGTCCTTAGTGCTCGATTTTCTAAATTTATCAATTAAATTTTCGTCACTTACATTTGTTGGGTATATTGTCGCACTGTATTGTTTTTTTACAGCACCTGTCGCATTGTTCATGGGCCTAACACTAGGAGTATAAGTGTTTTCTAAATCTAAATGGGATGCACTGTCCAGGGTCACTGGAGCAGCGTTACAACTCACACTGGTTTCATTTTGGGACTGGTCCAATGGTGGTTCGGCTATGTTCTGTGAAATGATTATATTATTAGTATCATTTTCATGACTGGAATTGTTAGAAATATTAATATTGTCATTTTCAGAAGTATCATCATTATTAGGCTGAAAAGAATTGTTATTTTTATTGTTAGTAAAGTCAGCAATTTTGTTATTATTGTAATTTAAGGTGTTTTTCTGCCTTTCCAGTTCTCTCTCGCCTAAACCTTTCCCTTCCCCAGCCCTTATTTGGTTGGCATGTCTTTTCCAGACATTTCCTTCTTCGATTTTGCATTTGAAGGTCGTTTTTCCTATTTGTTTTTCGATTTTTGCACTTGTCCAGGTTTCTTTGTTGTTTCGGTAGTCTCTCACGAAGACAGCTTGGCCTTTCTCGAATAGCTTGCGTTTGACTCCCCCATAATTTCTCTTTTGAGCTTCTTGAGCTTTTAACATGTTTTCTTGAGCTTCTGAACACCATTTGTTCGTTTTTGTTGGACTTGTTTTGTTGTTCTCTTTTAGTAGTGTCAATCTGGAACGAAGTTCTCTTCCAAACATTAGCAATGCTGGTGATTTTCCAGTTGTAGTATGTGGGGTTATTCTATAGTTGAATAAAAATCTTGATAAAAGATTTGTCATTTCGATGCCTCTGTTCTCCGGGTCTGACATGTATGTGTAAATTTTGTTTTTACAGGTTTTGACTGCGTTTTCTGCAAGTCCATTACTTTGACTGTTGTAAGGAGGGGTTGTAACATGTTTTATTCCGTTACTTGATAGAAAACTTTCGAATTCTTCTGAGGTGAATTGTGTTCCATTGTCAGATACCAAAGTCACTGGCAACCCGAATCTTGCAAAAGTCTGTCTCAAGAACTCATTTGTAGCCTTAGTTGTTGTAGTTTTAGTTATAACGGCATCTATCCATTTACTGTATGCGTCAATTATTATTAGGATATAGTTTTTACCTATTTGAAGATAATCGATATGGATTCGGCTAAATGGTTCTTTTTCTATGGGCCATGGTGTCAACTTTGTTTTCGGTAGTGCAGGCTTGTTGATCATGCATGAATGGCATGATTTCGCCACTTTTTCTATTTCTGCATCTAGCCCTGGCCAGTAAAACATTGATCTAGCTCTGTTTTTCATTTTGGATGCACCAAAGTGTCCTCCATTTACGTGAAGTTCTTGTAGTAACCTTTCTCGTAGTTTTTGGGGTATCACTAGCCTTAGCCCCCATAGAATTGTACCATTTTCTATAAAGAGTTCATTTCTACGATCAAAATATGGTTTTATTTCTTTATTTAAATTTTTGGGCCATTTGCCATGCTCAATATACTTTTTTACTTTACTTAGAGTGTTATCAATCTGGGTTTCTTTTTTAATATCCTCATTATTCAATGGCCATTCATTAATTTTATTAGTGAAATACAGATAACTCACCATTTTGTCATCTTCTACCTCAATTTGTGAGGTTGCTTTTGGAAACCTTGACAAATACTCTGCTACCGTGTTCAATTTGCCTTTGATGTATTGAATTTCATAGTCGAATTCAGATAGGTAAGCGGCCCATCGCTGCAGTCTGTTCTCATACATTTTAGGGATGCCTTTGTGTTTTCCAAAAATGGCACATAAGGGTTTGTGATCTGTCCGTAATGTCCATTTTCGACCTATAAGATAATGATGCAATCTTGTTACAGCATAGTAAATACTTAAAGCTTCTTTATGTATTGTTGACATCTTTTTCTCGCTCTGCAGCAGTGTTCTGGAGATAAAGCACACTGGTCTTTCGTCACCAAAGGTCATTTTGTGTGAAAGTACTGCTGTTATACCATTGTCTGAAGCATCTGTGGTCAAAAATATAGGCAAGTTAGGATTAAAATGGGTTAATACAATGTCGGAGGCAATTAATTCTTTAATCCTTTTAAAAGTTCTTTTGCAATCAAGATCCCAATTAAATGTTACGTCTTTTTTTAATAATCTATACAGAGGGTACAAAGTCGATGACAAATTTGGTATAAATTTACCATAATATGATACCATACCGAGCAATGTCCGTACTTCTGATACATTGGTTGGTTCTGGAGCGTCCAGAATGGCTTTGACCTTGTCATCAGTTTTCATAAGACCATCCTTCGTGATTCTATGGCCTAAATACGTCACAGATAGCTGAAAAAATGAACATTTACTTAATTTTACCGTCAACCCTGCATTTTTAAGCTTGTTTAGGACTTTTTCTAATGTTTCCAGATGTTTTTCCCGACTGTTTCCCGTGATGATGATGTCGTCGATATATACAGCTACGTTTTCTACGCCCTGTAGAATTTGTTCGATGTACCGCTGGAATTTGCTACTAGCAGGTGCTATTCCAAACGGCATTCGGTTCATTTGCAGTAAGCCCTTGTGTGTCGACCATACTAAAAGTTTTTTAGCTTCATCATCCAACTCGAATTGATTGTATGCTTGACATAGATCCAGCTTCGTAAATTCCTCTCCATTATGTAATTTGGCGAATAAGTCTTCGGCCCTTGGTAAAGGATATACGTCTTCTTTCAAGTACTTATTGACAGTGGACTTATAGTCGGCGCAGATGCGTATTTTTCCGTCTGACTTGATTATGGGTACAAGGGGTGTCGCCCAGTCGCTGGTCTCTATTGGTGTCAAAATACCTTCGTCAATCATCTGGTTTAATTGCTCATCTAGGGGTTTTTGGTAGGCAAGGGGAACCGACCTAGGTCTGAGAAAAACTGGATTAGCTCTTTCATCTAGCTTTAACGAAATTTTGCTGTGTTTAAAATGCCCTAACTTATCAGTGAATACATCAGAATACCTCTCAGTCAATTTTTGAATTTCCTTGTTTACAGCTGAAATATTTAAACCATTATCTATTATATTTATCATTTTAATTTTTAAATTGAAAGCCCTTAGGAAATCTCTACCTAAAATGCACGGACCACCATTGGGTACCACATGAAATTTTATGTCCCTACAAACATTTAAATAAAATACATTTACAACAAAAAATCCCAACGGCGCAAAAACACTACCATTGTAGCTTCTAAGGATAGTATCATCTTTGTTTACATTATATTTATTTTCAAAACAATTTTTATAAATATTTTCGTTCATACAGCTGACAGAGCTACCTGAATCCAATAACATATTGAAATTTTGATTATTTATTTTAATGTTTACTCTAAAGTCATTGTCTTTATCACTGTTACTTAATACATTGAACAAAGGTCTATCATTTACTTCATTGTTTACATAATCGTTTGCGCCTGATGGGTTTGAATCTACTGCTACGTACCTCAGGTCTTCTTTATCTTCTTCATCCATGTAATTTACCTGTTTTCTTCGGCATACCTTCGCCAGATGACCTCTTTTTCCGCATTTGTCGCAACCATGATTTCTAAACTTGCATAAACCACGGTGTTTGTTTCCACAAATCTTGCAACCAGCGTGATAACTGTCATCTTGATGTCGGTTGTCGTTTCTGTTCCTTCTGTCAGTTCTGTCACCATCAACGTCATTCCCATTCGCCCTACTGAAGTTTCTATTTTGACCGCTGCGCATGCGATGTTGCGATTGGCTTCCTCCTCCTTGGTTTGCGCCATGGCCATGATTGCGCGGTTTTTTAAGGAAAAGGATGTCGGATGGAAAATGGCGGACATTTGCACTCTCACGTTGCGCTGAAATTTCTTTTAGCCTCTCCAACGTCTGGTCTTCTTTTTCTTCGCATAAACGTTCGAAAATCGGCCCCATGATCAATCCGCTAATGAATTTGTCTTTCAGAATGCTGCTCAGGTTGGCATCAAACCTACAATTGGCACTTAAACTTTGAATTTTAACATACCAGTCAGCTATGGATTCATGAGCGTCTTGTTTGGCCTCGTAAAATCGTCGTCGTTCTTTCCAAACATTTGCCTTGGGACAGCAATGCTCTCTAAGCAACTTACATAGTTCTTCATATTTTTTTTCTTTAGGCAGCGACGGAAAGCAAAGGTTTCTGAGCAATTTATAGGTTTGGGTGCCCAGAACACTGATTAAATTGGCAGTTTTGCTTTCATTCTCCTTTATGTTAGAAGCTGCTAGGTATTGCTCTAATCTTTCCTCGTACAGGATCCAGTCGTCGGATTCCACGTTGAATTCGGCAAACTTTATACTTGACGACGCCATTTTGCAATTTTTTTTTTTACGCGATTTTTTTTTTTCCGTTTACCTCGTCGCCATATGTGATAACCGAGCTTGTGTGAATAAAAGCGAGATACTGTTTAAAGCGTTTAATAATTAATGTCACAGATAATATATAGAATTATGCAATAATATGAATTAGGGCTTGGACGTTCGCGGAGAGGACCGTAGCGAGCGGCGGCATTAAAAGGTGCTTATCGTCACGTAGGTAACAGTAGACTGGCGGAGGTAGTCGTGGTGGTGGTTCTCGATGAAGCCGGATGTTTCGTCATGAGTTCCCTGTAGCGACCCCTGGTAGTGTACCTTGGTTCGTTTGGGGTCATGGGAGCTGACCACTTGGCAACCTGGCTAGAGGCTGACCCATCACAATTTGTTTCGATTAAATTAGCCGTTTCCGAAAAAGTTAGGTTTTTGTATAACACCTTCGATCATTTATCTTCGAAATTTATTTAATAATCAAGTCGATCCTAGATTAAGAAAAAATAGGTAGAAGTTGACTCATAAAAAGTACCTGAAACCGACCCTTTTTGCCATATAAAGTTACTTTTTATAAGTCAACTTTTACCTGTTTTTCTTAATCTAGGATAAACTTAATTATTAAATAAATTTCTAAGGTATATGATTGAAGGTGCGTATACAAAAACCGAATTTTTTCGGAAACGGCTGATTTAATCGAAACAAATGAAGAGCACCTTTTTTGAAGAGAAATGGCCAAAGTATTTAAAAAATCAGTATTCTGCTGTGTAAAATGACTCCTGTCAAAAATTTGGCACAATGAATATGGTGGTAAGTCCGTTCCTGACTTCCCAGACTATGTAAAACATCTGCTGTAGGATGATTTTATGAGTCTTTATGGCCAACATAAAATATCAAAACTTCATTAAATTATACAAGTCGGTTAAAAAGTTAGAGCCAAAAATGTGGATCGCCAAGTACTCTTTTGGGGCTCTGTATCTCCGTTAAGGGGCACTTTAGGAAATTTTTTTTAGAACAAAGCAGGGTTATTTTGCCCCTTCCTATACGCTCCCGAGAGTATGCCATATACTTACCGGACACCCTGTATAACTACCTATACTATACCTATACTAATGGATCAATTATGTGCACATCTGTGAGCAAATCTATAAATTTCTATAAAAACTCGACCCTTTTTGAAATATTTGAAACTTTTTCAAAAAATCGCAGTTTGCACTAACCCAAAAAGTGGGACACTCGACTGACAGGTCTTGTAATTCTGCATAAATCAGTCTATTTTGCGTAAATCAGTCTTTTCTTTACAATGGATTTTTTGTCAAATATGACAATTCCTGTCATTGCCTTAGGTATAGCTGGGTGAACCCGTTTTACAATAGGAAAAAACGGGTGTCCCACTTTCTATTCTGTGCTCACGACTGATAATTTATTGCATAATATTGATCATGAATTTATTTACTGTATTGAAATCAAGCCAATAATCGGATTGAAATTTGAACCCATCACAAGTTACGAACGCCTAGGCTGTGACGTCATACCGGCTTCGGAAGTACAGTTTTAACACGTGCAAGAATTTTTCAAAACAAATGTCCACGATCTCATTAGAGCGAATGGCAACCACTCAAAGTATAGGGCACGGTTCACTGAGGACTGAACGAACGGGAGGCTGGCATTTCGGCGTTTAGCCGGTGTGACGTTACAAGTTTTCGCATAATTTATCTTCATAAAAAACATTCAGATTTCATGTATTCGAATGCAGGAAAATTTCTACATTCAAGTACTTTTTGAAATATTTGAAACTTTAAAAAAAAATCGCAGTTTGCATGTGTCAATGGTATCAACAAAAACCAACACATTCATTTGAGATCCTTAAGCTAAATCTTTTGCAGGCTGTTAGTGTGTATACTTACATTTACTTCATGGTCCTATGAAAATCTGATAACATTCTATAGGGTGTTCGCAATACTGTAACTGTACACAAAACCAGATATTTCAAACAACCATAGTTTTTTTTTCAAATGAAATACCTTTTATTTCACTGTATAGTAGTAGGTACAGTTGCGATAAAAAAAAAGTAGTATAAAAATTATTAGTTCCAATTTGAGCTCCCGGTGTAACATAAAAAATTTTGACAGGCAATGACATATTCTAGGTTAAAAACGGGTGGAAAAATGTCAAAATAATATCATCTGAAGCTTTCTAGGTTAAAAACTTGTCGAAAAATGCCAAAAATATGTCATTTTTGGTTATGAATTAAATTAATGTGGGAAATTTTGGAGATTTTCCTTGTACTACTTTTTTTTGATCGCAACTGTACGTCGATACTGGTGAGCCTATCAATTTATACAATGCCTTCTATGCTTTACTTTATAGAACTTGTCTTTTGTTGAAATTTTATTCTCAAGTGTTTAAAAAAAATCTTTGTTTGGGGGGGGTAATTACCCCCTCTACCCCCCCTTTAAACCGCCCTTGAGCTGTGGCAAGCTTTATCGGTCAAGTGATAACTTTCGGTCAATCATCCACCTGTTTTCTCCGGCGCCACCCTCGGGATTAACGTGGTCGAGGGTCCACGTGCACCAGGTAGCTTATTACAGTGGAGAAAGAAAAACCAGAGGTCGTGCGCAGGAAAAGAATAATTCAACATCAACTGAATAACATGTTTATTCCTTACAATTAATTAAACAGGAAAGAATAACTAAAATCTAACAGAGAAACAGTGAGGCGGGGGGGGGGGGGGGGGGGGGGGCAACGAAATATTAGAGAGCGTGTCGGTAGAACGGTAGCGGATGCGGTAACGCGTTACGGTAAGGTGTACGGTACGAGAGTCGGTAAAATTCGGAACAGTTCGGTAATCGGTGTAATACGGTACGGTTCGGTAATCGGTATGATACGGCACGGTTTGGTAATCGCCTTGATACGGTACGGTTCGGTAATCGGTATTATTCGGTACGGTTCGGTAATCGCCTTTTGCCATCAGCTCGTATAAGTGAAAGCTTTAAGCGCTTGCGTGAATAAAACGGAGCGGCCGAGCACAGGTTCTAATTCTCCACATTCCCAGACGAAGAGAGGAATATCGTCGTACGAGCCTGCACGACATTCCCCTAACCCGTCGGCGCAAAAAAAAAAATGGTGCCACTGGAAACCGATCCAGCCAGTGACCCCATTCCCCTCTTGTGGGAATGGCGAAGACGGAGACTATAGATCCCCGAAGGCATGAGGGATATCGTGGAACGAGCCAGCACGATAGCCCCCAAACCCTCGGCATAGTAGAGAATGGTGCCACAGAGTAACGAACCAGCCTGTGACCGCATTACTCTCATGCGTGGGAATGAACAAGAAAATACCTGTGCTCAAGCTATCATGGTTGGCTGGCGGACGGCGACGGTCTTCTGCACTACGAGCTGCCGGCGGTGGCGGTATAAACGGTTCGGAGAATTACCTTTAGAATTCGGTCGGCTTCGGCTCTGGTGGAACGGCAGGCAGCTTGTCTCCAGACGGTAGGAGTTGTCTCGATCGTCTCGCTGGAGCGACTCCTCGATAGAGGTGGGAAACTATCGAATGAAACTATCGATATATCGATAACTCGTTGCGGAATTAAAAATATCGAACTATCGATAATTTTCCCTAGACTATCGAATACTATGGAATTTTGTATTATTGAATTGGTAACACTGGGCGAATTCTTTTATTCATCGATGGTTCCATCTGCTGAAAGCATTATGAGACAGCCATTCCGATTTTCTATGAACTAGACAAAGATAGAAAGGTCATCAATGGAGCCATCGGTGAATAAAAGAAAGCGCTCACTGACTAGGATTGGTGACAGGTCGACAGATGATTCTGAATTCTGACAGGAGCGACGGAGTGACAGATGGCCGACGTAGGGGGACGCTACCATTTCGCGCCATTTCGGAAAAGTTATTCTCGAAGGCTGGTAATATTTTAAAGATTCAAACTTAAATCTAAAAATATAAATATGTTATTTATTAATCGAAATAAATGGTTGCTTTCTTAAAGCGTTGTAGTTATATAATGATTTTTGTACAAATACTATTATTAAAGTCTGTTTTTATTTAGATAATTCCCCAAGTCAATTTAGTAACTATGTTGGCAACACAAGCCTTTTCTACATGCAAAAATTGAAAGCATTGATAATTTTATCTTTAAAAAAAAAACAGACTTTAGAATCTTCAATTTTCATTTCAGTTCTAGGTTATATTTTTAAACTGATATATCGATAGATTAACCACTACTATCAAACTATCGATATTTTTTTAATTCGATATTTTCCCACCACTACTGCCAGAATCGACGGTGTGAAACTCGTTTTATTGGCGAGAAACAGCGCGTCAGAGCCTGCGTCCCGAAGTGATGCCGAGTCGACACGTGAATTTCCGATTTAGGTCGCGCGGACAGCGGTACTGGAAGGTGCTTTGCCGACAAGGTCAAGCGTCAAGGAATAATAAATATAAATTTGAATCGCAATTTAATTAGTAAGGAAAATTCCAGGAAGTTCATTACAAAGCCTACGCCGCTGTAAAAGCCCACAATATTATAAAGATGCTGAGTGAGGGATACTGCCTGGAAAAGTACCGTCATATCAAGGTTTCGCCCACACAAATGCAAGCATCAGCAGTATTTTAATATAAATACAGCGCGCAGAGTTCGCTGTTTCCATTCTCTTGTTATTAGCTTAGACGAGGCAATTAGAATCAAGATTCTTTTGTTATCGGCTATTGCCGCAGCAAAGCAAGTCTAGTATTTTTTTTGTAACTTCCTAGTTTTCAATAAAATAAATAGTTTACAAAAACAAGATTTACTGAACGAAAAATATAATTCGTAGGTCGGGTGTTAGATGTCAGCTGTAAGAAAGTGAGGTTGTGTGTTGTGTTAGGATTGTCCGGGAATTGTTTGTTTATTTATTTATCACTAGTTTAGTCATTGTTTAACGATTTTTTTAGATTATTGAAGTAACATCTACTAACCAAGTGTGTAGGTAAGGTCCGTTTCACCAGGGTTCATACTTGACCTTGAAACGTGAAAAAAAGGGTTGTCGTAGATTAATTCCTATGACACATTCAATTTTTTTGACAAATTAAAATGGATGACTTTTGATTTAAGAACCGACGAACGTTTTTGACGTCATTTATTTGTTTCAGTCAATTTTTATTTGTTAAACAAGGAAGGCAAATGCTGGTGGCAAGTACAAACCCTGGCGAAACAAACTTTACACTTATATTTTATTATAATTATTATAGGTACCTATCCCCTATCCTATCGTTGTAGATACAGTATATTTCTGTGTTGAATGACTTTAGAAACTTATCAATGCATATGTTACGTCAAAAAAAGTAAAAAATTCAGTGAGCCTATTCGACGCAAGACGCGATTGAATTTTAAAGAATAATTATTAGCAAAACAGCTCACATTCTAAGAATATGGCGTCCCTCATTGTCTCTCTCTTATACTCATTCGATATTTCAGTCTTACGTGCGAAGTTGGTAGGATCGAACCAAGGACCGCACAAAGCAGAGACGTAGAGCACAGGGTATCACACTGTCGACTTTCCGACGCACGCGACAGCGTATCGACAACACGCATTCAGGTATGTTTTAACATGTATTAAATACTCACTATGAAAAATTCAGAAACCAATCAACAGAAGTTAATATAGATATTCTTTTTAATTAGTCGTAAAAGTAAGAAATTTCTGTTGCATTTGACAGTGAATTACTATTAGGCATTGACCCCGGTTACAGGAGTTTTATTGAAAAAATAAATAACAATTAGTGCATCATTGTCTTATAATCATTGACGTCTCATTATATACGAATGTATAAATATTCAAATATTTTATGTTATAGAAGATGGGTGAAGAAAATCAAATCGTTGACAAATTGAAACGCAAAAGGGAATTGACCAATGCGCGCGTGAAAAAATACCGTGAAAGGAAGCAAATTGAATATCAGCGACTGAATTCTTCGAAGCAGGAAGACCCTAGAGTTCAATCGAAGATTGCCGAACGGAAGAAAGCAATGTCGAAGGAACGTTCGAGAAGGTATCGTGAGAGGAAACGTCTACTAAAATCTGTTCATCATGTGGTTCATGAGTCACAAATTCCTGGACCTTCGCGTTGAAATCCGCAAGATGCGTATTAATTAGGAAATCGATAAACTACGATTTATCATTCTCAGATTGCTGAAACATCCACAAATATGAATATTCCTCTTGTTATAGGTACGCCATGATTCGGGAAATTTAAATATTGATGAAAATCTTTCGTCATTAGGTACTAAACGATAAAAGTCAACCAATAAAAGATGATGATTCTGTTTTGGGGCCGCTTCTTTTCCTCCTATACAGGGTATTTTCTAAGTATGGTCCGTAACTTCAGGATGTGATTCGTAAAGATATTTCAAGAAAAAAAATTCCCATATGTCCAGAAATGCTTAATTTCTGGTGTTTGGTTATTCAATAAAGCAATGAAAAATACACCTTTCCGAACTGTTGAATCAACGCTCTGGTTAACTGACTAAGCGCTCTTTGATCTTTGAAAGCAGAAAGATTTTTAATCACTTGCCCGCTCATCTTTGCAACATATCGTCTACGTCTAGTGTTCAGTTGATCTTTAAATAATTCACTGATTAATAAGGCCTATTACGATTACGAGTTAGTTTTACGCGGATGCATTATGACTTTGCTTTACTGTTTGTCCACAAGTTTTTGCTAAGCATTTATAATTTGATGATCAATCGACTTACCTGTAAGGAAGGTTGATCAAAATTATATTTCGCAGCCTCGTCTCATATTACAAAACACCCTGTAGTTGCAGCCTGCTGCACGATTTGGTACGACGTTAAAAGCTGAAAAGAAAAAACCCCATTTTTTATCCCTTGCTCCCTTGCGCTCGTTCTAAATTCCAACTCAGCAGTTGAAAGTACCAGATCAGGTTGACCGCTTAGGGTATAGTCGCAGCGACGAGTTCTTAACTGAGACAAAATTTGAGTAACAGGCTGAAAATTTTATATCTGATGGTTTTCAACATTCTAAATCGATCTACGCATGAATTTTAACTATTAGTCCCCTGCTTAAGGGTGAAAAAAAAATATATAAGGGTTGAAACTCGAATATTATGCAGACGGATGAAAAATCGGGAAAAAATTCAAAACAAATGTTGGAGTTTGTAAAATTTCGCGAAAAAAACGTTTGAAGTTTTTCTCTCTATCATTTATCGTTAACCCTTTAGCTAATTTCAAAGTTTCGCTACCCACAAAAATGGGAGAAGCCCACCGGGCGCCACTGACGATGCCGCGCTCGGCAAATGCATAACGTCATAGAGAAACAGACTAAATAAAAAGAGAGTAGCGAATTAAACGAGAGAGATCGGCACCGCATTCCTTTATGCCTGTAGCGCAACGCAGACGTCGCAAAGTTGTCCCTTTATTTATCGCGTCGGGATTCGACCTACGTGCTCGTTTCCGTCTCATTCTAGCAACATTGAAGCACTACAGAAGAAGAAGAAAGAAACAGAACGGTAGATATTTCCATATTAACTGACGCATGCTGATGTTTACGTAGATAAACATAACCTCAGTTCACTTCTAGGAAATAGCTATTTACCCAACAAGTGCGGAAAAATATTTTCCGCAAGTGTTAGGTACAATATTTTTCCTACAGGCGAAAAAATGTAAAATTTTTCTTTTTTTTTTTTTTTGACATATCAGTGCGGTAAAATTTTTTTCGCACTGACAGCCGTGCGGAAAAACTTTTTCCGCACTGATATGTCAAAAAAAAGTTTTACCGCACCGTGCGGGAAAATTCATTTTCCGCACGCATATCAGTGCGGAAAATCGATTTTTCCGCACGGCTGTAGGAAATAGTATATTTCCTAACAAGTGCGGAAAGTGCCACTTTTCCGCACGCGATTGCAGTTTGCCGAACGACGCGTAGCGGAGTTCGGCAAGCAATCAAGTGAGGAAAAGAGACTTTCCGCACGAGTTAGGAACACTATTTTTTCTACGAGTTAGAAGGAACGTACCTACGTAATGTAAATTTTAACACCAATATTTGAGAATATTTCTTCTTCAACACCTGGTATTAAAAACAAATCGAGTAATTTTTTCTTAATATAAATAAGGTACTTTTACAAATAAAACTCATTTATTTATTAATAAAAAAAAACAAACTAATTCTGAAATAATGTGCCTTATTCTGAAGACAATAAAATCCAGAAATTTTAACAATAATTTGTACGTTTGATGTATCTACTATGAAATTTTCGAAATTTTTAAGCATAAAGTAACCATTCTATAGTAATTTCACAAGAAAAGTTGAGTTTAAACCAAAATAATTTAATAAATAACGTTATTGTGTCAATAATTCTCAATGCTGATATTTGTGTAAGTGTGTCAGCTCATAATTTAAAAATTGACATCTGTCACTTCATCAAAAACTTTTTTCCGCACTAGGGCGGAAAAGTGAAACTTTCCAAACTAAAATGCGTGCGGAAAAGTGTACTTTTCCGCACCCTCGTAGAAAAAATATTTTAAAAAATAATTTTCTATTTTTCCATTAATTATCAGGTCAACAATTGTAATATAAGAAATGTAAACAAAGGGCTTCCGAAGTTCCGAGAGCTCTCATAATTGTGTGAGTTATATTGTAAGACCCTATGTTATCTTTATACTAATAATTCTCCTTTCCTATGTTAATTATTAGCGTACGCCTATGTCAATACTAATAAATATATAAAACTGCTTAATCAGCGGTACTGCACTGGTAGTACCGCCACCTGCATAGGAAAATGCTTGGATCAGCAAATATTTATTATTTAAGCCAGAGCTTTCCAGTAAGGAGCGTTCATTTGTTTTCAGGCACTCCCTGTAGCAATTTGATCCACATATTTTCCGATTGTCACTATTGTATTTTAATTAATAAAATAAATGTTTTTTAAAAATACAAGTTTCTGAATCGAAAATATAATTGGCGCAAGTCGGTGCGGATGTTATTCAGAGTGCTATAGAGTCCAGAGATTGAATTTTCGAAAAAGTTTAATCCAATTCGTTCCACTTTTTGAAAAAATTAACTGAAGAAAAGAAGCAACAAGATCAACGTACAAAGTTAAAAGTGTTACAGTTTCAAGCATCGTGCCTTGAAATGTAATCCCTTTTTCCTATAAATTGTATTTTGTAATTGGTGTTTCATAATTAAGTTCTTTTGAAAAATTTCTTTTTTTTGAGTTTTTTATCATAAAAAATTTTTCAATTTCAATTTGTTTTGGCATTGAGACCAAATACAAATAAAATAATTTTAAGCAAGTAACCTACGAGACTCAATAATAAATTTAAAACTTTAATTTTTGATTTTTTACGAAAAAAATACATTTCCAATTTTTAGTTTTTAAACTTCAGGAAACTGAATAATTAATTAAAAACTTTAATTTCTAAATGTTTTAGAGAAAAAAATTCCAATTTTTTCGTATTTTATTTTCAATTTTCGAGAAACTGATTGATTTTAGACTTAGAAAATTTTTCAAGGAAAAAAATAAAATTTCCAATTTTTAATTTTTAAACTTCAAGAAACTGAATAACTAATTAAAAGCATTAATTTCTAAATGCTTTAGAGAAAAAAATTCCAATATTTTCATATTTTATTTTCAATTTTCAAGAAACTGATTGATATTGGAAAATTTTTCAAGGAAAAAAATAAAATTTCCAATTTTTTTATTTTTATTTTCAAGAAACTGAATAATAAATTGAAACCTTTAATTTTTTGATTTTTTGAGGAAAAATAAAATTTCCAATTTTTTTATTTTTCCAACTTTAACTTTCAAATAACTGAATAACCTAATAAGCCTCTATACTTCAATTTTGAATCTTTAAAGAAAAAAATTAAATTTCTAATTTTTTTTTGATTTTTTAATTTTAAGCGAAACATAAAAATTCTAATTTTGAATTTTTTCTAGTTTTAATTTTAAGAAAGTAAACTTTTAGATTTTAAAGTAGAATTTAATTTTAAAAATATAATTAACGACTAAATTAATACGTAATTTAAAAGAAAAATATAATTGATAACTAAATAATTCATTTTAAAAATATAATTGATAACTAAATACTTGGTTCATTTTAAATTTTTAATTTAGGAAAAAATATATCAATTACGATTTATTTCCATAAATTATGAATTGGGTATTAGATACACTCAATTATGAATTTTTGAATTTTTTTGAATTTTTGAATTTTTTTGATTTTTAATTTTCAAAAAAAAAATAATAATAATAACAGATTTTTTTGAAAAACTCTTCTTAATTTTCTATTATAAATAATTTTTTCCAATTTATTAATTTTCAGAAAAAATAATAAATTTTTGGATAAAGTATTTTTTATTTTCTATCTATAAATAAGCATATAATTCAAAAAATACATGTCAGATTCTGAAGAGGAAATACAGGACCTCTTAACCCAATTTAACTTAACTCATTTATATAATCCAAGTTCTAATAATTCGTTAAGAAATAATAATCATCAACCAAGAACCATGGGCGAGAATTTGAAATCTATTGTACAATTACTTAAGCCTTTTGGTGGCGAAAAGCAATACTTAGAATATTTTATTAGTAATATCGAAGAATTTTATAACACATATTATACTGGCGAAAATGCACAGAAAGAATATGTTATAACAGCGATTAAATCAAAATTAATCAATGAAGCAGGAAACTTCCTTATGTCACGTCCTGACTTAAAATCATGGACTGATATAAAGAACGCTTTAAGATTGAAATATGGAGACCCATATTCTAGACAAAACTTAGTACAAGAATTAATGTATACTACTCGAAATATTAAAGAGAATATTTTTGATTATTTAGAGAGATTAAAAAAGTTTAAATCATAGAATAACTTCTAAGATAATGAGTGATCAAAATTTAGTTGCAGTAGCAAATGTTTTGGTAGACCAAAATGAAATAAGGGCAATCCAAAATTTAGTCACAAACTCTCCTGTTGAATTAAGAACAATTTTAATGGTGCAAAATCCACTAACTTTAGATGCAGCTACAGGTTGCGTATTAAATTATCAATTAGCTGAAAACCATATGAAATTTAATAATTCAATTAATAAAAATAATAATACACACACTTCATACACTAATTTACAACAGAAAACACAATTCCCTCAAAGACAATTTGTGTAAACACAGTTTCCACAGAAACAATTTCAACAATCACAATTTCCCTCACAACCTATTAATATTCAGCCAAGAGCGAATTATCAACAAAAATACCCAACTAGTTCACAAACTTTTGGAAAAAACTTTAACAAACAATCAAATGTATTTAAGAAAAATACAAATCAACAATTTCCAAAACCCACACCTATGTCCGGAATTTCAGTGCAACCTCGCACTCACGCATTTAAACAAAATTTCCAAAAAAGACCTGTTCAATACACAATTAAAGAAGAAAATAATATTTTACAATTAATCCCAGTTGAACAAGATTTTTCAGAAAACGAAAATTTTGAAGAAGAAATTTACCTTTCCTCTGATGAAAATCAAGAAAATCAAAGTGAATTTGAATGTCAAGATTTTGAAAATCCTGATGAACAAGAAATTGATGAATCCGAAAATTTTTGTTCAAAAGCCTCGGATCAGCATTAACTTAAATGAATTCCAAATTAATCAATTACCTTTTATAGAAATTCAATTTCCACCTTGTAAATTATTAATTGATACCGAAAGTCATGCCTCACTAATAAGACCTTCCATAGCTGAAGAATACTTTAATCAGTACATAACTAATACAAATCTTAACTTTCCACATGTACGGGAACAACCACAATCATTAAAGGAAAACTTAAAATTCCAATTTTACAAGAATATGACATAAATGAAGTAGAAATGCTCATGTATTCATTTCATGATTATTTCGATGGAATTATAGGAATCAAAGCTCTATATGATAACAAACTTAATATCGATTTTGAAAATATGTGTCTTGTAAATGATCAAACATGTATATCATTTCAATTTAGAAGTGACTTTGAAAACCAAACTATCGAAATTCCCCCTAACACAGTTCAAAAATGTGAATTTCTCACAAGAATTCCAGACGGAACTAAAATAATAACTGACATTGTAGAAGATAAAAATTATTATATTTCCATCAACTATTAATACAATTAAAAATGGTAAAATACCACTTGATGTTTATAATTTAAGAGACAAAATCCTCACATTAGATTGTCATATTGATGATATTCAAGAAATATGTGAACCCTTTGAAGAAGAGAATTATCAATTGTTTAACGCAGAACAGATAATTACCCAAAACACTAATGACTATAAAGACACACCTTATAAAAAAACGTCCTTAAACCTTTTAAGAACTGATCATTTAAACTCAGAAGAAGTAAAAGCTTTACAAAAACTTGTAAATTCGTTTCCTAGAGTCTTTCATAAACCCAATGATAAATTATCATTCACAAATCAAGTTAAACACGAAATTAAGACCAAAGACGAAATCCCAGTTCACACAAAGACGTATAGATACCCACATATTCATAAACAAGAAGTGAATAAACCAATCCAGAAAATGTTAGAAGATAACATTATTCGACCATCATGTAGTCCCTGGTCATCCCCTGTCTGGATTGTACCTAAAAAGTTAGATGCTTCAGGCATAAAGAAATGGCGAATGGTCGTAGATTATAGAAAAATCAATGAAAAAACGATAGACGATCGATACCCATTACCAAATATAACAGATATTCTTGACAGACGTGGAAGAAGTAATTATTTTACTACTCTAGACTTAGCTTCTGGATTCCACCAAGTTGAAATGCATCCAAACTCAATAAGTAAAACAGCTTTCAATGTAGAAAATGGACATTACGAATTTAACCGTATGCCCTTTGGTTTAAAAAATGCCCCTGCCACATTTCAAAGAGTTATGGACAACGTATTAATAGGTTTACAAAACAAAATATGTCTTGTTTAGATGGATGATATTATTATATTTTCCACTTAACATATTGCAAATCTTAAAAAGATATTTGAAAGATTAGAACAATTCAATCTAAAAATTCAATTAGACAAATCCGAATTTTTAAAGAAATCAGTAGAATTCTTGGGACATGTCATAACCCCAAATGGTATTAAACCAAACCTAAAGAAAATCGAAGCAATAAAGAAATTTCCAATCCCAAAAACCGCAAAAGAAATTAAATCATTTCTAGGATTGATAGGATATTATCGAAAGTTTATCAAAAACTTCGCTAAAATCACAAAACCAATGACAATTTGTTTAAAAAAGGATAAAAAAGTAATTCACGATTCTGAATTTCTAAAAGTTTTGAAACTTGTAAAAACTTATTAATCAATGATCCTATTTTACAACACCCTGATTTCAATAAACCATTTTTATTAACTACAGACGCATCAAATTATGCTATTGGCGCTGTATTGTCACAAGGACCAGTAGGTTCAGATTTACCAATTGCTTACGCAAGTCGTACATTAAACCCTGCGGAATGTAATTATTCCACAATTGAGAAAGAATTACTAGCCATAGTATGGGCAACTAAATACTTTAGACCATACTTATAAATCAAATACAAGAAAGGAACACTCAATATGAATGCAGACGCATTATCAAGACTTCCTTTACAACTAAATGCTATTTTTAGATCAGATTCAAGTACAGAATCAGATTCGGATGAAAAGTTTCATAAAACTTTAGGAGCAATGCTAGAAGACACACCAGTAAATAATGACGAGATTATTGAAAAACATTTCAAAGATACTGAAATTTTTAAACCTCATATACAAGCAAAAAAAAACCTATTAATAAAGGCAAAAAATTAAAATAAATGACGAACATAAAGATATTCCATTGTCCGAATCTACTCGTTCAGCAGATTCACCACAAAGAGAAAAAGAAAAACCTAAGATTAAAATTTTATCTCACGTAATAATACCTCCAAAAAGATTAAAGAAAAATCCAATTCAAACAGATATAATTGAAAATAGCTATTTACCTAACAAGTGCGGAAAAATATTTTCCGCAAGTGTTAGGTACAATATTTTTCCTACAGGCGAAAAAATGTAAAATTTTTCTTTTTTTTTGTTGACATATCAGTGCGGTAAAATTTTTTCCGCACTGACAGCCGTGCGGAAAAACTTTTTCCGCACTGATATGTCAAAAAAAAAAGTTTTACCGCACCGTGCGGGATAACTCATTTTCCGCACGCATATCAGTGCGGAAAATCGATTTTTCCGCACGGCTGTAGGAAAAGATTTAATTCAAAAAGATACAATTGAGAATGAAGTAATCAAAGACGATCGAAAATTCACACTTCTCTTGAAAATCCTATTCTAGGAGCCCCTTATACGAAGAAACATGTAAATCTTTTTGCTAACCAAATCATTTTTAGATACTCTAATAATAATGCTATTCGCAAAGAAAGTATTATTCCATTTCCTAACAAGACAAGAATAACATTCTTTTTACCTAATGACCCATTAGACTCATTAGAGGAACAAATTATTAAATTAATAAAGGAATATCTTCCACCAAATACGTATTGTATGTATTTCCACAACAAAACGTTAGAACCTATTATACTTATAGCGTTTTCTGTTGGTAAAACTCGTGCTGTCCGAGTTCTGCACTCAACACTGAATCAGTTCACGTTTAGTGCAATCTCAAAAGAACATGAATTTGGCGCGTTTTGTCATTCTTTTAAAATTTATTATTTAACGATCCCTGATCCCTAACCTAACCTAAAGACATTTTCAATGGAATAAAAATTAAAAACGTTTGTGTGTATGAAAAAGTTGAAAACGGAAGTTTTTCCTGTATGTAAAGTACATAATTATACTGTCTCCCGAGATGTGCAGAAATAATTCCAATGATACCTGCGTTGAAATTAATTTTTATGTCAATTTCAATAATAAAATTTTGAATTTTTGGTATCTCATTATCCCTGGAAAACATTCAGGTCTATGATGTATCCTCTGTCCTGTTATTTCAACGTCTGTGTTAAGGCTCAACATCTATTTCTGTCTCTATTTTGATGTTGCTGCTAAAATAACAGAAAATGATACATCATAGGCCTGCGATTGTATATAATATAATAGATCCGATTAAATTTCATTGGTTGAAAACAGTCAGAAACAGTCAGAAAACTAGTTTTAAGTTAAAACTAGTTTTCTGACTGTTTTCAACCAATGAAATTCACTCTGACTGGTTTGTGATTTCTGCAGAAACAGACCTAATAATTCTTCCTCTTCATCGCTGTCGCTCGACGAAGATAAAAAATATAGAATTTTATCAATATCGATATCCATAATTTTTTGGTTTTGTTTATACACAGACTTTTCGGCACTTTACGCCATTTTTGTTGTGCCCTGACATTGGCACGAGCTCTCTGACCTCGTGCTGGAAAAGTTGCACGAGGGCAATAATTGATTGCCCTGGTTTTCCAATAGAACATAAAAACCCGCTCGGAAACTGCCAACAGAACATAATTTTTGCATGAGTGCAGCACGAGTTTTACCAACAGAAAACGGTATTAGAGTTCTAAGTACATCATTCAATTCGAATTCGTTCAAGTTATGTATTTCCAATTCCTTTGTCGAAGACATAACTGAAACTGACGAACAGCAAGAGAAAATTAAACTATACCATGAGACTAAAACATCTCATCGCGGAGTTACAGAAAATGTTTCATCTTTAAAGAAACGATATTATTGGCCTAATCTAGAAAAAGACGTTCAAGCATATGTCAAAACATGCGAAATTTGTAATAAGACAAAATATGAAAGGCAACCCTATAAAATAATATTCAAACCAACTCCAATCGGTTCAAAACCCTTTGAACACCTTTATATTGATACATACGTAGTTTCGAATCAAAAATTCCTAACAATTATTGACAGCTTTTCGAAGTTTGCACAAGCTATCCCAATTATTAGCAAAACTTCAGTTGAGATTGCATCACAATTAATACGATATTTCAGTGACCATGGAATTCCACAATGAATTACTTCCGATAACGGCACTGAATTTAAAAACGCAATTGTAACAGATTTATGTACTTTACATAAAATCGAATTCCATTATACGACACCTCGAAACCCTAATTTTAATAGTCAAATAGAAAGGCTACATTCTACCCTGAGAGAAAGTCTAACAAGCTTGAAATTACAAAGCCCTAATAAAAACATTAATGATTTAATGGTAATTGCAATCTTGAATTATAATAACAGCATACATAGTGTTACAGGTTATATACCTTTCCAAATAATAAAAGGCGATTTAAATTATTCAATACCTATTGAAAATTCCCGACATAAGATAACCACAGATTATATTAATAATCTTGCCGAATCATTAGAAACTCTAAATAATGTAATTCATGACAAATTAATATCAAAACAAACACAAAATTTAGAGAAAAACAATTACCTCCACAACACAAAACTGCATGTTATCACATTAATACTTCCCTTATTGGAAACAATATTAGAACTCTCGAAATAACTTCAAAGAATTTAAACAATACTTTAAATTTAACCAAATGGTCTAATAAAGACGAAATTGTTACTTTATTACAAGTAAATATTGAAACTACGTCAATCACGATTCACGTATCAATACATTAAAGAAATTTGTAAAACAATTTCCACGGAAAATATTAATATGCACAGTAGTAAGCTGCGAGAAATTATTAGCCACATACAAAACGCAATAAGCTTTGCACTGCACGCGTAGACATAATGCACTATACGATTGTGCAGCATCATGAATTAAATTTTATTTTAAACAATATACCTACCCGTCAGAGAACAAATACCCTTTGATAACGTAATTAAATACTATGAGACAATGTACTCTCATGTTATTATTCAAAAGGAATTAATTATTTTTACTATATTCACACCAATAATTGATCCTAAACCTTTTATATTGTATAAATTATATCCTATACCCATCCAAAATTATACAATTAGTGTTAAGTATCCTTACCTTTTACTTACCACAGACACGTGTCACAATGCTTTACAAAAATGTCCAAATGTTGAAGACATTTATTTGTGCAAAATGGAACTATTGAAACAAGATGAGCCCTGTGTTCACGACATTGTATCTAGTGAACAACAATTATGCCCATTCACGAAAATTCAATATGAAGAATCGACAATTGAAGAAATACCCAATACTTAATCAAATATTGGTTATTCCAAAACGACATATGGCAGCAATGCTGCAATGTGACCAGAAGAAGTACATGGAAATCATTTCCAGTCCAATCGTAATTTCCAAAGGTAAATGTTCAATAACAATTAATAATCGAACATTTTTGGAAGACACGCATGAGAACTTCAACCTAGAACTAGAACTACTCATCATCGAGATTCCTGAACTTCTAGAGAATACCACAACTGTGAGACTAAAAACAGTCGACCACGAAGCTCTTCAATCAGCGATTAAAGAAGCAAACAATTTAAAGACTGACCCATTAAAAGTGTTAGATTTTAAAACCAATAATGTGTCAACCTATATTATAATCATAGTATTAAGTTCTATTTGCATAACCATTATTCTTATTCTATATTTTAGAGGAAAACGTAATAAAACCCAAACTGAGGTGCAGATTGAATTGCCCAACATTGTTAGTCAATCCCAATTTGCAACCACTTAAGGAGGGAGGAGTTATATTGTAAGACCCTATGTTATCTTTATACTAATAATTCTCCTTTCCTATGTTAATTATTAGCGTACGCCTATGTCAATACTAATAAATATATAAAACTGCTTAATCAGCGGTACTGCACTGGTAGTACCGCCACCTGCATAGGAAAATGCTTGGATCAGCAAATATTTATTATTTAAGCCAGAGCTTTCCAGTAAGGAGCGTTCATTTGTTTTCAGACACTCCCTGTAGCAATTTGATCCACATATTTTCCGATTGTCACTATTGTATTTTAATTAATAAAATAAATGTTTTTTAAAAATACAAGTTTCTGAATCGAAAATATAATTTGTGTCAGGTCAGTGTTGTATTTTTTTATATTGCATAAATAATTACATTATACTTATTACTTGTTTTATTTTTATTATTTTTAGACTGAGGATAGTTCAATGTTTTCGTTTTCTATCACATATTTTTTGTATTTGAAGAGGTATTTATTATTAATTTCATTACTATTGTTGATATTTTTCGTTATTGTTTTATTTCATTACTACTTGAAGAATTCAGAGTTTGTGTATATTATTTATATTTTAAGAGTTATTATTTATTTCATTATTGCTTGAAAAATGCCGCTAATAATTTTCTCAATAAAACTAGCTTGATAAAGAATTAGGTATTGTTTTTTTTTTCCCTAAAAATTTCAATTAAAACCAAATAATCTTCAGTACCAATTTAAATTTCCCGCCATGCGTCCCACAAGTTTAGTTCTTCCTGTAGCTCACGGAGGCGCTACAGGGATACACTGGTGCCGATCTCTCTCGTTTAATTCGCTACTCTCTTTTTAGTCTGTTTCTCTATGCTTAACGTGATAAACTTTAGTAATACCAAAGAATATTATAGACTAACGTCTCTAGAAGAACCGTCCGGCGGCGAAAATATAAACCTGCGTGATGGCGCTGGTGTCCTAGTAAAATCAGTCGTTTCTGCGATTAAATTAATTTAAGGCACTAAATGCACGCGTATTTGCTAGGCTGCGTTGCCAAGTTGTCTTTTGTATAACAAATTAAATGCCTGTGTTTTATACAGGTACTTATTATACATATACCTACCATAGAATAGGAATATTATTATAATTTAAAAAAAATAATAAATAGGTAAATAGTTATGTATTTTTGTGGATAGTAATTTTCTGTTACTAATAAATAGAGGAATAAAACACAAAAATTGTTTCTGTCTGTGTGTCTACCTATGTCCGTTATAGACTTTGAAACTATCCGATCGATGTGCCTCAAACCAGTTTAATGTTTAATATGAAAGGCAATAATAATAAGAAAGTTTTAGACCGCTAATGACAGGTGTCAACTGTCAAATTGAGACAGTTGCAGATTGAACCATATCTTCACAACGGATTTTGCTGAAATTTAGCATACACTTCAAGTTCAGGTGATTAGATGATAATACATTTTAGGTCACTAATGACAGGTGTCAACTGTGAAATGTGACAGGTGCAGATTTTTGAACCATTATTTCGCAACGGATTTTGCTGAAATTTTGCATACACTTTAAGTTCGGATGATAATACATTTTAGACCACTGATGACAGGTGTTAACTGTCACAAATGCAGATTTGTGAACCATTTCTTCGCAATAGATTTTGCTGAAATTTTGCATACAGTTTAAGTTCGGATGATAATACAATTTGGAATACTCAACAGCTGTCAAATGTAATTTTTGACAGCTGTCAAAATATGACAGGTCGAGAGGTGAACAGGTTGTCAGGACTACCCCCGTCTTTGAAAATTTGCTTTTTTCGACAAATAGACAAATTTCAAAAATAAATAACCCATAATTTTGCACACCGATTTTCAAAATTTGCACACTTTTCTAGGGAAAGTTATATCGTATCAAAAATTTGCATAACCCCACCCGTTTTTAAAAAAATTGATAGACCCCTATGCTACTCGTTTCATCTAATTTTGGACAATTTTGCACACCTATTTTCAAATTTTGCACACTCTTCTGGGAAAAGTTATGAGGTGTGATAAATGTGCACTTTTTTCCCCGTTTATCTGAAACTTGAAAAATTCTTATGCTACTCGCTTCGGCTAATTTTGCACACCTTATTTTTAATTTTACACATTCCTCTGGGAGTTGAATGTTGTATTAATTTGCACGTTTTCCCCTGTTTGTCAAAAAATTGAAAAACCCTTACTACTGGGTTCACTCAATTTTGTACGTTTGTTTTCAACCCGAATTGAGTAACATAAAAAATTTTAATTTTCTCAAAAAACCGGCGGAAAAGTGCACATTTTGCAAAATTTGAAAATAGGTGTGCAAAGTTGTGCAAAATTAGGTGAACCTAGTGACATAAGGATTTTTCAACTTTTTGAAAAACGAAGGGGGGGAGAGTGGGGAGACAAGCATAGGATCTTTTAATTTTTCGACAAACGGGGGGGAAAGTGCAAATTTTTAATGCCTTAATAACTTTCCCCAGAAACGTGCGCAAAATTGGCCAAAGCGAGTAGCATAAGCGCAACTAGGCTCCAAATTTGAGGCACCATTTTTTTTTTTTTTTTTTTTTGGAGTTTGATGGAAAGAAAATGAGACGCGTGAAAAGTTGGTTTCACGAGGGTTTGTACTTACGTCATCATTTGCCTTTTTTTAAAAAAAAATGATTTTTTTATGTCCGAAATTTCAAACAAACATATAGTTCGTTTCACGGCACGCAAGTTTTTACTTACGTCATCGATGACGTCATAACTTAGAGAAAAAGTTATGTCATAGATTAATTCATGGAGCACCTTCGGAATTATTGTTTTGTAATACATTTTTTAACTTAGAAGAGAATTTATTCAGTTATCCGAAAATATATAAATAAAATTTCTCCTAGAGTGATTTTTCACTGTAAATTTTTGAAATTTTCCTTCTGCCAGTTTTCCAGAAAAAATTTAAAATTAAAAAAATTAATTTTAACTGTGATCATTTCGTGTCCTTGCAAAGATTTGTTTTAATTTCGTGGGTTAGAGGACAGGACCAAAAAAGAACCTATCAAGCTTTTGGCTTTTGCTTGATAGTTTCTTTTTTGGTCCTGTCCTCTAACCCACGAAATTAAAACAAAATTAATTTTAGTTAAAAGTTAGTTTTCCAGAATTTCTTCTGGATTTTTTACTGGAAAATTTTGAAATTTTGATACATACACATAATGAACTTCTCACTTTCCTCTTTCTCCTGTAAAAATTTCAAAATTTTTCTTCTGCTAGTTTTCCAAAAAAAAAAAAATGTGAGAGGATGAATTTTCCTTAATTTTACTTGAAAAAGTCGATTTTCCAAGTGATTTCTCACTGGAAAATTTCGAAATTTTCCTATAATGAGCTCCTTATTTTCTTCTTTCTCTCGGAAAAATTCCACAACTTTTGCTTAATTAGTTTTCCAGAAATAAATTGAAATGTGAGAGGATGAATTTTCCTTAATTTTGCTTAAATAAGTCAATTTTCCAGAATTTTTCCTGAAGTGATTTTTTACTGGAAAATTTTGAAATTTTGTTTTAATGAGATCCTCACTTTCCTCTTTTTTCTGAAAAATTTCCACAATTATCCTTTTGCCAGTTTTCTAGAAAAAAAATAAAATGTAAGAAAATGAATTTTGCTTAAAAAAGTCAATTTTTCCTTAGTTATTGCATTTTCGAAAAACTCATAATTTTCGTAATTCCCCCATAACTTTTTCGTAATTTTCCCATAACTTCAAAAATCATAATTTTTTCGTAATTCCCGTAATTTTTTGTACTTATTTTTAATTTTCCTAATTTTTTAAAAAAACTTCGTTATTTTTAAATTCTCCCCAAGTTTTGTAATTTTCATAATTTCAAAAATTCGTGATTTTCATAATTCCTATAATTTTTGTAATTCTCTTTATTTTTATAATTCCAGTAATTTTTCGTAATTCCTGCAATTTTCCGTAACTTTTCAAAAATTGCTGGAAAGTGACGTTGGAATTACGAAAAATAGAAGTAAAAATTACGGAAAAATGAGGTTGGAAATGTTGGACTTAGGCAATCCTACGACCTGTCCAAATGGCGTCTGGTTGGCAAACAATAAACAAAACACATATGTTTTTTTTTGGCAGGATTAAGCCTAGTACTCATAATTTGCTCTTTTTTGACATTGCATCGACAATTTGACATTGAAAAAAGAATGAATTTCGCTTTTATGAGTACCAGGCTTTATCAATACACGGGACGAGTTCTCAAATCTGACACTTTTCTGACATCGTTGACATGTAAAAACCCGTATTCTAACCTCATAAAAATTTCAAAATGCCGGCTGGTTGGCAAAAGTCACGTGGTTTGGATTCCCTAATTGCGAAAAAGTTGAGTAAAAATGGCGGAAAAGCAAGGTTATAATCGAGAAAAAATGAGGTTATAAATACGAAAAACAAAAGTAAAGATTATGGAAAAATTAGAGTGAAATTGCGGCAATGTGAGGCGAAAATCGCGGAAAAGTGAGCTTATACTTATTGAAAAATGAGGAAAGAATAACGGAAAAGTGAGGCAAAATTCGCGAAAAATTTTGTTGAAATTGCGAGAAAGTGAGTTTGGACTTTGAAATTGCGGAAAAGTGAAGGTTAAATTGCGAAAAAAAATTGTTGAAAGCCGTTATTTCGCAAATAAATTTCGTTATTTTTATAATTTTTCCTTAGTTTTTGCAATTTTCGCAAAACTCCTAATTTTCGTAATTCCCATAACTTTTTCGTAATTTTCTTAATTTTTCGTAACTTTCCAAAATTCCCGTAATTTTTGAATAATTCCTGTTGTTTCTCAGTTTTTTAATTTCTGTAATTTCTCAAAATATTCAGTTACCTACTTATTTTATAATTCCCCCTAAGTTTTTGTTACTTTCAAAAATTCGTAATTCTCGTAATTTTCAAAAAATTTTTATTGTGAATTTTCATTATTTCCGTAATTTCTTAGATAATTCTCCCTATTTCTATAATTCTTCCTTAGTCATTGCAATTCTTGGAAAACTCGTAATTTTCGTAATTCCCGTAACTTTTTCATAAATCCCGTAACTTACCAAAAATTATCGTAATTTTTTCGCAATTCTCGTGATTTTTCCTTATCTCTTCCAATCTTTATATTTCCTGTAGTTCCTCAAATTTTCGTAATTTTGTAATTCCCGTAATTTCTCAAAAAAACTCCGTTATCTTTATAATTCCCCCCCAGTTTGTTGTGATTCTCAAAAATTGGTAATTCCCGTATTTTTTTTTTCTTGGAATTTTCGAAAATTCTTAAATTCCCGTCATTTTTCAAAAAATTCTCGTTAATTTCATAATTCCCCCTTAGTTTTTGCAATTTTCGGAAAATTCGTGAATGCTGTAACTTTTTGTAATTCTTGTTATTTTCGTAATTTTTTGAAAATTGTCACAATTTTTTTAATTCTCGTGATTTTTTCGTATTTTTCATAATTTTTGAATAATTCCTGTAGTTTTCAGATTTCCGTAATTTTTTAATTCCTGTAATTTCTCAGAAAACTCCGTTATTTTCATAATTTTGAAATTATATAAGTCTCGTAATTTTCGTATTTTATTTTGGGAATTTTCGAAATCTTGTAATTCCTGTCATTTCTCAGATAATTCTCGTTATTTTCCTAATACCCCCTTAGTTTTTACAATTTTCGAAAAACTCGAAATTTTCGTAATTCCCATTACATATTTTCGTAATTTTTTAATTTCCGTAATTTCTCAAAAAAATTTCGTTAGTTTTATAATTTTCTTTAAGTTTTTGAAATTTTCGAAAATTGGTAATTTCCGTATTTTTTTTTGGGGATTTTCGAAATTTTAATTCGTGTCATTTCTGAGATAATTCTTGTTATTTTCCTAATTCCCCGTTATTTTTTTCAATTTTTGGAAAACTTGGTAATTTTCGTTATTCCCGCAATTTTTCGCGCTTTTTCCAGTAATTATTTATATTTTCAATTTTTTAATTTTCAATTTTCCTAATTTCCAAAAAAATTCGGAATTTTCTAATTCTCCCAAAGTTATTGTAATTTTCGTAATTTCAAAAAATTGTGATTTCCGTTATTTTGGGAATTACCGTAATTCACATAATTTTGAAATGACTTTGTAATTCTTTTGCGTAATATTTCGTAATATCCGTAATTTTTGTAATTTTCGTAGTTTTTTGTATTTTTCTCAATTCTCGTAATTTTCATAATTTCTCATAATTCCCGCAAATTTTCGTCATTTCCGTCATTTTACTAGGTTCCGTAAATTTTTAACATTCCCATTATTTTTCGTAATTCCCGTAATTTGTCTTGCTAGTTTTCGTAACTTTTCAAAAATTAGTAATATTTAAATAATTGACGTAATTTTGGAGTGACTTCGTAATTCTTTTGCGTAATATTTGGCAATTCCCATAATTTTTGTAATTTCCGCAATTTTTTGTTATTCCGTGATTCTCGTAATGTTCCGTAATTCTCGTAAATGTTTGCAACTCTCTCTAATTTTTCATATTTTACGTACTTTAGCGTAATTCCCGTAATTTTTCGTAACTTTTCAAAAATTATCGTTATTTTCGTAATTTTGAAATGAGGAAAAATGAGGATAAAATCGTGGAAAGTGATGATAAAATCACAAAAAAAAGAGTCAAAAATCGCAAGAAAAATATGAGTCAAAAATTTCAAAAAGAGTGAATTTAAACTCGCGGAAAAGTAAGATGAGACTCACGGAAAAATGAGGATAAAGTCACGAAAAGTAAGGATAAAATCGCGGAGAATGAAATATGAATCGCGGAAAAGTGAGGATAACATCGCAAAAAAAAGTGAGACAAGAATCGCGGAAAAATGAGATTATATTTACAGAAAAGTCGGTTTACAATCGTGAAAAAGTGGATTTAGAATTGCGGTAAGTGATGGTAAAATTGCAAAAAAATGAGTCAAAAATAAAAATAAAATATTTTTCAAAAATCACAAAAAAAGTGAGGTCAAATTAGCGGAAAAGTGGAGATAAAATCGCGGAAAGTAGGGGAACAATCGCGGGAAAATGAGGATGAAATAGCAGAAAAATAAGTTTGTAATCGCCGAGGAGTGAGAGCCAAAAATCGCAAAAAAGTGAAAACAAAATTGCAAAAAAGTGGGTCAAAAATCACAAAAAAAATGAGTCAAAAATTTCAAAAAAAGTGAGTGTGAATTTGTGAAAGAGTGAGATAAGAATCGCGAAAAAATGAGCTAATATTTGCGGAAAAGTGGGTTTACAATCGCGGAAAAGTGATAGTAAAATCTAAGATTTCTAAATTATGACGTCATCAAATTGGATTTTTCAATGAATAATAAATTGGAAGCATCTTTCCTACATAAAATTATTGAATTTGACATTTATCAAAAGATCCAAACAACCAGCACCTTGTTTTACAGGTAATGAAATGTCTTGTCAGTTTCTTGAAAGTATGTCGTGGTCAGTAATTATTTTTGCTAGAAATGCAACAAAATACAGAAGAAAGAGAAGATTGCATCGATCCCTTGAAAAATATAGATGAGGCGGCCAATCGGGCTACCTCAGTTGTTCCAATTTTACCATTGATATCAATGTAAATAACTAAAAATACAAACATTTTTGACGTTCGCTCTCAAAATTTGATGTTTCATTTTTAACACTAGTGCTATAAAGACTTTATGGCACTAGTGCGATAAAGTAACATTTTTAATGCTACGGAGGGTGTTAAAAATTGCATTTTTGACACGTTTGTAGAAAAAGTTTTTTTTTTTAAAGATAAAAGTCAAAATGACATTATGTTGGCAATGCAATGTAAAATTGTCAATGCTTTCAAATTTTTTATGTAGAAAAGGCTTGTGTTGCCAACATAGTTATTGAATTTTTGACTTGGGGAATTATCTTTAAAAAAAAACATACTTTAACTTTCCCCAGAAAAGTGTGCAAAATTTGAAAATAGGCATGCGAAATTGTGCAAATTTAGGTGAACCAAGTAGCATAGGAATTTTTCAAGTTTTAGACAAACAAGGAGGAACGGTCAAGTTTGCCCCTAGTTTAAAAAAATGCTCTAGTTTTCGTTGTGTTGTGTGCAAAATTATTATGGTTTAGGTATTTATTTTTGAAATTTGTTTAATACAAGCGGAAACTTGACCGACCCCAAAATTTACTTGATGGTAAATAAACCGATCTACTGGAAAATAAATAAATAATTCATAATTCGAAATTAAACATAAATTTCTAAGTGGCAAATTTGCCAAATATACTGAAAAAAAAAACTTAAGAAAATGATAGAATAGCATCCATCTATGATATTCGTTGGTAAATTATCAAATATGTTAGAAAATATATGCTTAACTTCCTAATTCCTTTTGGCACGCGTCTGTCTCCCTACGCACGCAAAGCAAATATTTCACTTTAATAACTTCATTCAGAGAAGCAGACACGGATGCTGGCTCGCTGGCTGGACGCTGAATCAACAGCACTGACAACTCGGCAACAGTGGGCAATAGACTCGAGCCAGCGTCCACACCGGCAAAAGCCGGCGTCCATCGAGGTATCAAAAATAAGAATACGGACGAGACTTCTAGAGACGTTAGTCTATAATATTCTTTGGTAATACTCGGTCATTTTTGCATCGACGTTTTGTGTCGGGATTCGAATGAATAAATGACAGATAAAAATTATGAAAAATAAATTTAAGGGACGGAACTTGTTTTACTTAATAAAAAATTTGCTTCGTTATATTATTCGTAATTTATATTCGCGTTTCTATAAATTAAGTTTTGAAAGTAAAAAAAAGTGATGATAAAATAGAAATAATTAACAATAATTGATAATATATCGGGTCTTCAAAAAAAAAAACTAATCGAAGATTGCTTTGATTAGGAAAACGTATGTCGCATTACTGTTTATTGGACAGGATTTTTGACATGACATTTTGACATTAAAGTTGGTTCATTGAAAAAATTAAATAAAAATATTGCTAAAACGTACAGTCGTGAGCACAAAAAGTGGGACACCCGACTGACAGGTCTTGTCATTTTTCGCTATTTTGGGTAAATCAGTCTTTTCTCTACAATGCAATTTTTGTCAAATATGACAATTCCTGTCATTGCCGTAGGTATAGCTGGTGAGGCCGTTTCACAATAGGAAAAAACGGGTGTCCCACTTTTTGTGCTCACGACTGTATACGTTTAAAAAACCATAGCAATCTTTGATTTGTTTTTTTTTTTGAAGACCCGATATAATTATTCATTCAAAAACAAATAAACGAAAAAAAATCATTTCAATCTAACATTGTTAATATTCTTCAGACAGGAATAAGATATACCAACGTGACTTTTTAGATAGGTAATCTAGTTCTCTATAATTAATGTTAAATATATATTCAAGGGATTTCACTAATTTTGTCTTGCGATTTTTATTTTTCTGCGTTAGGTAAAAAATACAGTTTTTTTTTAATTTTCAATTTCACATTAAATCTGTTTCATCAAAATAAACTGCTGGACAATTAATGAAACGGAACAAGCGAATTTTTAGATGAACCTCAAATACCAATATTGCGCGAACTAAAAACGATATCAATGAGCGGTTTGCGAAATTTAACTTCTAAATTACGCAAACCACTCATTGATATCTTCTTGAGTTCATGTTATAGTGGAATCCAAAGTTAAACTAAAAATTCCCTTGTTCCGCTTCATTTGTCCAGCAGTTTAGTTGCTATAATTGAGCATTTCATCGTCTTTATCCATCGTATAAGCCTCATGCTCTTGATCTACTTCATCCAGGGCAGTGGACAATTCGTTGATAACAGCCTCCTCTATGTCATTCTCTTCCAAGGAAGGCTTTATGATGGAAGCATTGTAACAACTAAGACCATTGCAGTTTTTACACAGTTGAGAACATCGCATCCCAGCTTTAGCGCACCCGCACCGTGAGCTAGCACAGTCTGTTGTGCAGCCACAAGAAATCTGTCGACAGAAAAAATATAATTCAGTATGATCAACCACAAATAAATATAGTTATTTACGTATCAAGGGTACCTATTATGAGGGTCTTAATTATACCAAGGGTCCGTCCCAACTAACATTTTTCGCAGCTCAAGGTTTTATTATGAGGTAACGAATATTTATAAGGGGTTTATAAGAAACCTTTATTTTTATAATTGTTTTTATAGTTTTATAAGAAAACTATTGGTGTTACAAGTTTTGTAAGACGTCTAATAAATACCAAAATACTTTAAGTTTTATAATTTGGTATCGAAAGCGTTTCCGTTACTTTATCTATAAAACCTTTGGTGTTGGGTACTTCTGGTTTTTTTAAAAAGGTTTTATAGCGTTCTTAAAAACCTTATTATAAAACTTTGACTCTTGGGGTTTTATAGCTTACTCCGTAAAACCCTTATAAATCTCGAAGCAGCTAATAAATATTCTACAGCAATTATTAAACCTGACGAACGTTATAAAACTTATAGGCCCATTAACAACTTTTTAATGTAGGAGAGGCCGCTAAGTTTTTGAGGTTATGATGTTTATTAATAATTATTGTTTTCCTAAATATGAAAATATGTCACAAGCTATAAGAAAGAATGGTAAAAATTGAATACAGTAGCAGCTCTTATAGAAAGTGTGCTGAAACCCGTGACAATGTTTTGCGAAGTGGACCAGGCGATAAATATTCCAAAACTCCGAATAATCAAAAAGAAATATACCAAAAATTTGGACTTTCATCACGACAATATTATATTGGCACAGAACAGAAGCATATTACAACAATTCGATTTAAGACAATGATCTGTTTTCTCAAATATAAGTTCAATAATTAAAGGCCCTTTTTTCTAATAAACAATAACTTAAAGTGAAGGTATGATTGCATGTTTGACATTTGACAATTTGTCATTTGCGCACTAATAGTTTTCAATGGGTTTTCCAGTTTTATACCGGTTACAAAAGGCTTTTGTGCAACTGATGTGAAGTTAGCAGCCAAAGGTTAGCGGCCATTTTCCCGAAGATTGCCGAACGACCAGTGGCGTCGGATGATAATTTAATTTGATGAATTTCAAATATTCCGGGGCACATCAGTTAGAAATAGTTCATAATAAATAATAATATATTTTATTTTTATGAAAAACAAACAAATTGATATGGAAATGCGGTACCAAATATAATCGAATAAAATTATCACATTCTCCCGGATTTTAGCTTTCCAGTCTTTGCTGCTTATCTACTGACCTTTAAAGTATAATTTTTCTTAAACACTACACACAACAACACTTTTGAACTTGCAAGATAGAAACAGGACTAATAAAGCTGAACTTTAGAGTACAAAACACGCACTTGGATAGGGTCTTTTGATTTCTTATTTCTAGCTGTTATCTTAAAATACTCGATATCTCGAAAACTACACATAGTAACACTTTCAAATTTGTAATGTGGAAAGGGGTTTAATAAAGCTAAAATTTAGTGTATCAAACATTTACTTGGAATGAGTCCTTCGAATTCTCATTTCTGGCTGCTATCTTAAAATACTCGAATTCTCGAAAACTACACATAGTAACACTTTCAAATTTGTAGAGTAGAAGGGGATTTAATAGAGCTAAAATTTAGTGCATCAAACATTTACTTGGAATGGGTCCTTCGATTTCCCATTTCTGGCTGCTATTTTAAAATACTCGATTTCTTGAAAACTACACATAGTAACACTTTCAAATTTGTAAGGTAGAAAGGGGTTAAATAAAGCTAAAATTTAGTGTATCTATTTATTTAGTGTACTAGGTGTAGTTTTCGAGAAATCGAGTATTTTAAGACAACAGCTAGAAATAAGAAATCAAAAGACCCTATCCAAATGCGTGTTTTGTACTCTAAAGTTCAGCTTTATTAGTCCTGTTTCTATCTTGCAAGTTCAAAAGTGTTGTTGTGTGTAGTGTTTAAGAAAAATTATACTTTAAAGGTCAGTAGATAAGCAGCAAAGACTGGAAAGCTAAAATCCGGGTGAATGTGATAATTTTATTCGATTATATTTGGTACCGCATTTCCATATCAATTTGTTTGTTTTTCATAAAAATAAAATATATTATTATTTATTATTAACTATTTCTAACTGATGTGCCCCGGAATATTTGAAATTCATCAAATTAAATTATCATCCGACGCCACTGGTCGTTCGGCAATCTTCGGGAAAATGGCCGCTAACCTTTGGCTGCTAACTTCACATCAGTCTCCTTATGTCCATAGGACAACGCTTTACCTGCTCTAAAACCACAATGCTAATATGGGCGAATAATCTTTCTTGACAACCTCTGTCACCTCAATGTTTTTCCCTTATTTGTTTTCTTTTTATTTTTTTGTCTTGACAACCGTAACGAATGTTCACTAGATTCTCTGCGTTTTAGTCGGCCATGCTACCCTATTTTCTGTCCCGGAAAAGGCACCACCAAAACCCTGTGAAACAACAAAATCTGTACAAAATATGCATATACATTTGTATGCTGAGAGAAAGTAAAAAAACGACGTGTGAGCTCCCACAGCATTTCTCAACTCTGTCTCACGAAAAAAAAAAAACGGTTCAGCATCCTAAAATATAAGCAATACCTATATAGAATGAGAAATCATAAGCACAAAACAAAATAACACATATACAGTAAATTGCGTTACCAGTTACTTCCGGTTAAACCGGAAGTGGCCATAACTTTTGATTTTCAAATGGGACACCCGGTATTTTTTGAGGTTTCTGGCATCAGCAGATCATTTTACGTATGATAGGACCATTTATGAAAGATTTATAGCAAAACCAAAAAAAAATCGCATTTAAAAATTAAGATTTTTCAAGAGTAATTGGGTTATTTTTCAGCGGATTTTCAAAATGTTGATATCAAAAAATAGGGAAAAAAATCTAGTATCAAAAAATTGATAGGTCCCAGCGTGGTTAGATCTGGAAAATTTCGAATACTTTGGAAAAACCTCTTTAACTTAAAAAATACGGGGTGTCCTATTTGAAAATCAAAAGTTATGGCCACTTCTGGTTAAACCGGAAGTGACTGGTGACGCAATTTACTTCTAAAAAACTCAAAAAGTTGTCTTGTTTAAGCTCCCCAAATTTAAAATTTTGAACTTATTTATTAAATAAATTGGTAAAACAAAAAAATTCTACGAGTGTGCGCAAAGTAACTACTTTGCGCACACTTTTGTGTACGCAAAGAAGCCCTTTCCCAAAAGTGTGCGCAAAGTAACTACTTTGTGCACACTATGCGGGAAATTTTTTTTCCCGCACACTTTTTTTTCTGGTACCAATAATAAAATCTGGGGACCCCCTATTTTTGGGGCAAAGCCCTGCGAGAGCCCCATATTTGGGGGGCGGAGTCCCGCGGGAGCCACTTTTTTTGAGGGGCACAGCCTCGCGGGGCCCCTGTTTGGGGGGGGGGGGGGGGCGAAGCCCTATATTTGGGGGGTAAAGCTCTATATTTGGCTGCGAGGGCCCCATATTTGGGGGGGCGGAGCCTCGCGGAAGCCCCTTTTTTGGGGGGCACAGCCCAGCGGGCCCCCTTTTTTATGGGGCAAAGCCCCGCGGAGAGAGGAGGAATTTTTTTTTGGCCGATTTAGATATATGTACGTAGTTAGTTACAACAAATTGTTTTGGATGCCTATAGAAATTAAAAATTTAAAAAGGAAATATAATTATTTCACTCGTAGAAAAAATATTGTTCCTAACACGTGCGCAAAGTAGTTTTCCCGCACTTAAAGCTTATCCGAACTCCGCTTCGCGTCGTTCGTCTAACTGCTTTTGCGTGCGGGAAAACATAACTTTGCGCACTGATTAGGAAAACTACTATTTTAAGTCACAAGCTTTTATAAAATGCACTAAAAATTAAAATAGTTATTTATGATATAAGTGTTAAAAGTACATTTTTAAGGCACGCATGTGAAAGTTTGCAGAATGAGCGAAGCGAATTCTGCAATTCACATAAGTGCCTTAAAATAGTTATTTATGATATAAGTGCTAAAAGTGACATTTTATTTTGTGAAAAGGGAAGTTTGGGACACGACGCCGAAGGCGGAGTGTTCCATCCCTTTGAACAAAATAAAATCACTTTTAGCACGAATATCATACACAATTTTTTCTACAAACGCACTAAAAGTGATTACTTTTAGCACTAGTGCTAAAAGTAATCACTTTTAACACCAGTGTCATAAAATTGCATTTTAGACACTGACAGCATCCGTTAAAAATGACACTTTTAGTGACGTTTGTAGAAAAATACTTTTAACACAAATATTATACAATATTTTTTTCTAAAAACGGCAATAAGAAGCAACAACTAATAACAAATTGAATTTTTAAATGAATAATAAATTGGAAGCATCTTTCCTACATAAGATTATTGAATTTGACATTTGTCAAAAAATCCAAACAACCAGCACCTTGTTTTACAGGTAACGAAATTGTCAGTTTCTTGAAAGTCTGTCGTGGTCAGTAATGCTTTTTGCTAAAAATGCAACAAAATACAGAAGAAAAAGAGGGTTGCATCGATCCCTTGAAAAATATAGATGAGGCGGCCAATCGGGCTACCTCAGTTGTTCAAATTTTACCATTAATATCAATGTAAATAACTAAAATTACAAACTTTTTTTGACGTTCGCTCTCAAAATTTGATGTTTCATTTTTAACACTAGTGCGATAAAGACTTTATGGCACTAGTGCGATAAAGTAACATTTTTAATGCTACGGGAGGGTGTTAAAAATTGCATTTTTATCACGTTTGTAGAAAAATAACATTTGCTGATGTTTTTTCAAATTAAAATAATAAATGTTTGAAAAATGAGTATTAATTAGGGTCAGTTTGAAATTCATTTTCAAAAATGTGAAATCAAATTTCGTTTGTGAAAAACTAGTTTTCGTTACTTTGAAATCAATTTTCATTTAGGCGAAATTAGATTTCACTGATGTGAATTTAGTTTTCATTAATTTGAAATCAAATTTCACTAGTGTGAAATAATTCTGGAAATGGTATAGTAATGAAATGTCAAATACATCACCATACCAGCACATGCAAAAAAGGTAATACGTCAACAACTTGTCGATTTAATTTTCCACGTCCAATTTGTGAACAAACACATATCGTTGAGCCCCAATCAAATGAATTTATACGGAATGGTGGTCGTATTTGCTTGCTGAAAAGAACAAATCAAGAACAATGGGTTAATACATACAATCCTAAATTGCTGAAAATGTGGCAGGCTAATATAGATATGCAGCCTTGCGGTTCAAATGAATCCATCGCGTATTATATAGCAAAATATTTATCAAAATGCGAACCAACAGATCTTGATAGTGGAATCGTACAAGCTATTCAGCAAATTAGACGAGAACAGTGTGACGTATCTCGGAAACTCTTCAAAATTTGCATGAGAATAATGAAAGAGCGTCAAGTATCCGCGTGTGAATGTGTTTATCGTCTATGTCATTTGCCTCTTCGAGATAGCTCAAGAAAAACCGTATTTGTTAACACTCGCAAACCACAACAACGTTATAAGGTACTTAAATTTAATGAACAAGGCCAAGCTGTGGGATACTGCGCCAATATCTTCGAAAGGTATGAAAAACGTCCCAGAGAACATCCTGATTATGATTTCAATAACATGAGTTTATTGGAGTTTGCTATGTTGTTTGAACCCTATTACAAAAAAACCATTGAAAATGATGACGTTAACATTGATCAAGATGCCTATGAAGTGGAGCAACCCAAAAGAAAATGTTTAATAACACTTACAGATAATACGAAAGTTATTAAAAGAGCTACACTCCTGCAGTAGTTCGTGTTCCCCATTTTGTTGCTTCAACGGAACCTGAAAATTACTATTACAGTTTACTTATGCAATATATACCATATCGAGATGAAGAAGAATTGCTAAGAGGCTTTGGCACAGCTCGAGATGCATTTTTGACTTCTGAAGATAGACTTAAAGAAATAAGTGCTTATATGGAGCTTTATCGCCGAAGAGACAAACAACTAGAAGATGCATTCAACCAAGTACATGCTTTTCAGATCCTTGAAGAAGTTCAGCCACTTCAGCCCGATAATGAAGAAGAAATCGTTGAACAAGTAGATGTTATGAATGAAAATGATTTTCAAACAGCAAAACAAGCCATGAATGCAGGTCAAAAAGAAATATATTTTATGGTGACTAAAAGTATCCAAGATCAAATGAATGGTAAAGATGAAAGACTAAGATTTTTTTTCACTGGTGGTGCTGGAGTAGGAAAAACTTTTCTTTTAAACTTATTGAGAAATCAAATCAATAGATGTTATGCAAAAGTTGCAGTTAAAGTAGCAGCTTTAACGGGTGTAGCAGCACGCTTGATAAATGGGTCTACTCTACATTCTACACTTAGGCTTCCTGTTCAAAAAGATGGTCGTATCACTAATATGCCATTGTTGACAGGAAACTATTTACGGGTTATGAGACAACAATGGAAAGATACAGAGTTCTTCATTATCGATGAGATTTCGATGTTTTCATATCAGATGTTAACAATGATCGACTCAAGGCTTCGACAATTAAAGAATAGGGAAAATGAGTTCTTTGGCGGTATCAATGTGCTTTTATTTGGCGACCTATTGCAACTTCCTCCAATCAAGACATCAGGAACACCAGTGTATAAACAGCCTGAACATATGCACCCTGCAACAAATTTGTGGAGACTGTTTACGCTGTGTGAACTTACTGAAAATATGCGCCAACAAGGCGATAACAGTTTTATCGACATCCTTAACGCATTACGCGTTGGAGAACTAAAAGCAGAGCATTTATCGAAATTGCTAGAAAAAGTTCTCGTGCAGCCATCTGGAGAGTTTTCTATAGGTAAAGCGTTACGAATTTATCCAACCAATAAGCAGGTTGATGATCACAATAAGTCTGTTATCGAATACTTTAAGACTGAAAATGTTACCATATACAGGATGGTTGATGGTCGATGGTAGGTTAGACGTTTATGGAAAACGGAATGTTGGATATTTTTGAAAATTTGCATGCCCAAGTAATTGCTCCTGATCTATCATTCTAAAATAATTTCTACGATGCGACGTTGCCGCTTATACCAAAAAGTAATAGGAACTTTGAAATTTTAACCGAGACACCCTGTATATTATTGCATTTTTCGCTCCGCTATTACTTTCTGATCATTTTTGTATAATACTGTCCTATACCTATCTCTAGTGATTTTCGACTTATTAAATAATTTCTTTATTTTTTCTTCAAAACATAGCTCTAGTTAAATTTGTATTACAACGTCGCTGAGATTCGTAGAATGTTTAAATTTTGGAGATAACTTAGGGAGGTCCTGCATATTACTTTTGAGCAAGAAAATTTGTTCTACATCATACAGGGTTGGTCAAAATTAGTAATTGTGCTGCCAGGTACAAAAAAGATGAAAAGTGCACTTTTTCAAATAGAACACCCTGTATAATATGAAATATTATGAAAGGCAATTAAAATCCTTTACAAATGATGTATCATGTTCCTATACCTAAATACATAGTAAGGTTTCGGAAATACAGGCAAGTTTCTGTTAGAATTGTATTATTTTGGGATATTTGTCTAATGGCGTTTCCAATTGGTAGATTTAATTCACAGCAGATAGAAATACTTTTTCTTTACACTTATTCTACCAACCCGAACCGTCATTAAATAGCTATGTCACGATGAAACATATTAGGTAATTCAAACGATACAAACCACATGATTGGCAGGTGATTGGAACCATGGTTATTATCTAGGATTAAAAACCAATGCATAAGATGGTCCACTTTTTACAATGTGTGATATGCAAAAATATTGTCATTGTTTTGTTTTTGTCTCCTTCCTACTCACGGTGTTTTTGACAGATCAATCCAATGACGTCATAAAAGTCTAAGGTATTATAGGCATCTATGGAAGTGGGTCATACATTTTAATATGACTATTTCCCTCCTGTTAATTTTTACCAATCAGAAGTGATAATTTTGGTGTCAAAAATAATTTTTAATTAAAAAAATTGCCTGCCATCAGCTGTCAGCAAGATTATTTGGTTTTGCCCACAGCAAAACTTTACAAAACGTCAAAAAGAAGATATCTACAAAAAAATTGTAGCTAGAATATGCAAAAAGTTCAACGAGATGTACCCTGATTTACGATTTACGACCAATGAATGAAAGAAAATTTGTTCGGACCCAATAGTTATTTGTATACCAAGGCCGCGAAATGCCTTTTTAGCGTACGTAGACAAAAGTTATCGCCGAGGCAAGATATTCTCAAGTACGCTAAAAAGTTTCGCGGTCATGGTATACACACTATTTTTTGCGCAACTATAAAAATTATGTAAAGTTACAGAAAAACTGTATGAATTTGACAAGGATTTGACCCATTTTGCACGTCAAGTGTAAAGGCCGCGAAATCGAATTTTGCGGACGGTTGCGCAAAAAATAACTATACAATTTGGTTCAAAACTTAAGAATGAACCAAGCTTAACCAAGCCTGTAACGTCTGATGAAGAAACATCGTGAATGTCTCAGCCTACTTACACGCATTTCCCCAAGCTTCCATCCGAAGTGCAGCAGGTGATTTAGGCCTGAGCAAATTAAAAAGACCCCTATAAATGTGCAGAAAATTTTTAACGATCATAATATGCATCCCTTCAAATTCACAAAAGTTCAACAGCTGGAACCGGATGATTACCAACGTCAAATTCGATATTAAGAGACACTTCTGACACACACTTATGAGTATCTAAACTTTCTAAAAAAAATTAATATGGACTAATGAAGCTAAATTTTCTAGAGAAGGTATTTTTGATAGGAGAAATCAACACTTTAGGGCTAATCAAAATCCATATGCGGTCAAGGAAAAAAAGATCCCAAACCCCCAGTTGCAACAAAATAGGCTGTGACAGTATTTTGTCTACTACCTCACGTAAAGTACTCACTTTATGCACTATTGCAAAGACATTAAATTTCACTCCACACACTAGTGCGTAAAGTAATGCCAATCACAGATGTCGACACTGTCAATTTAGTATTTTTCTTTTTCTGGTAAATTACTTCACATTTGTCTAAATTTATGTTTCTCACATATTTTATCGATAGTAGAAAAAATGTTGTATGCAATAAGTGTGTACAGTACCTTTTTTTACTCATGTGATTGTCGCACGTCACATTCGTGAAAAAAAGTTTACTTAACACACTTGTTACTGCTATTTAAAGACTTAATTTTTAAATACCTAATCAAATTCTTACAGAAACTTGCCTGTATTTCCGAAACCTCACTATTTAGGTATAGGAACATGATACATCATTTGTAAGGGATTTTAACTGCCTTTCATAATATTTCATAATATACAGGGTGTTCTATTTGAAAAAGTGCACTTTTCATCTTTTTTGTACCTGGCAGCACAATTACTACCTCAGGGACGTAGTAATACAAATTTAACTAGAGCTATGTTTTGAAGAAAAAATAAAGAAATTATTTAATAAGTCGAAAATCACTAGAGATAGGTATAGGATAGTATTATACAAAAATGATCAGAAAGTAATAGCGAAGCGAAAAATGCAATAATATACAGGGTGTCTCATTTAAAATTTCAAAGTTCATATCACTTTTTGGTATAAGCGGCAACGTCGCATCGTTGAAATTATTTTAGAATGATAGATCAGGAGCAATTACTTGGGCATGCAAATTTTCAAAAATATCCAACATTCCGTTTTCCATAAACGTCTAACCTACCATCGACCATCAATCACCCTGTATAGGATAAAAGCTCAAGATCGAATAGTAGATGCATGAAGAAACATCGAAAATATCAAGATAGATGACATAATTTCTATCGATGTCAACAAAACTGGAGGCTTACCGAAAGAACTTCAAATCTTTGTTGGTGCGAAAATAATGTTACGCTCTAATATTGATATCACGAAAGGATTGGTCAATGGTGCCATTGGTTTTGTTACAGAAATTATCTGGCCTCATTTTCGTCGTACTCAAATTTATGAGACAGACATTCCATCAGTCCGTGTTGATTTTGGAAAAGATGGAATACAAGTCATTCAACCTAAGACGATACAGTTTCCAGCTAAATTCAGTTACGGGACGGCAGAAAGACGAATGCTTCCACTGATTTTTTCATGGGCAACAACAGTGCACAAAATGCAAGGTAGCACTGTGGAAAACGCCGTCATATATCTAGGACCAAAGTTATTTGAAGAAGGGCAAACTTGTGTGGCTCTAAGTCGTGTGAAGTCTCTGAACGGTCTTAGAATTGAAGAGCTAGATTGCGCAAAATTAACAGGAAAAAACCATGTAACAATGAGGCACTATTAGAAATTGGAAGGATGAGAAGTATACATTGAAAGTCCTTTTCATTACCGCAGGTATAACTGCTAATATATAACTCTGCACTAAGAGTTCAAAAATGTAATATCATAAACTTTTTGAACAAATATTTTCATTTAATAGGGTAGATAGATGAGACTAAAAAGTAGAAAATAAATTGATTAAAAAAAAAATTTAAGTCACAAGCTTTTATAAAATGCACTAAAAATTAAAAAATAATTTTCCAGCATTCTGATATTATCATAATAATAAAAGCGATGGCCGCAAATCAAAGCATAAGTTAATCTAAATTTGTGATCTAAAAACTTAAAGAATATTCAACATAGCAGGTCATCAAAGATATGTTTGATGTGCCGCAATGTTATGCCATTGCCATACCTATGTCAGAGAAATGCTAGGGTATCTTGGGTCGGTTTGGGTAAGTTTGGTACCTCTGCATTTTTCTGCTAGACAGATTCTTGCAAATAGTGATATTTAATTGATACTGATATCTTATCGTGCTAACATCGTCAAAATTTCCATGAGTCGGCCATCGCTTTTATTATTATGATAATATCAGAATGCTGGAAAATTATTTTATTTCACCCTAATGAAATAAACCCACTGAGTTTACATAACATAAAATACAATCATGAAACAACAATAATAATTATAAATTATTATTGAACTTAAGTTGAGTCTTCTCACTCTTGAGATAGCCGCATTATACCTTTTCACGTGATTTGCCAAACTGAAGACAACTTTATTTATTTCTAGGAGGAATGGAAATAATGTTCAGCTTTCTTGGACTGATTTATTAAATTTACAAATCAAATAGCCAACGTTTCGATGCTGGTTATTAGCATCATCATCAGGGCCAGATTATTCTAATTAAAACTCAAAAACATTGTATAAAATGCAAAACGTTAAAAATGTTTATATTATGGACTACCATCATTGCCGCCAAAATCTGAGGTTTTACAATGTTTTTGAGTTTTAATTAGAATAATCTGGCCCTGATGATGATGCGAACCAGTATCGAAACGTTGGCTATTTGATATTTAAATTTAATAAATCAGTACATGCAAGCTGAACATTATTTTCATTCCTCATAAAAATAAATAACGTTGTTGATGTTTTTTCAAATTGAAATAATAAATGTTTGAAAAATGAGTATTAATTAGGGTCAGTTTGAAATTAATTTTCAAAAATGTGAAATCAAATTTCGTTTGTGAGAAATTAGTTTTCGTTACTTTGAAATCAATTTTCATTTGAGCGAAATTAGATTTCACTGATGTGAATTTAGTTTTCATTAATTTGAAATCAAATTTCACTAGTGTGAAATAATGCTGGAAATGGTATAGATCGTATAAATCTGAATCTTTTGGTGGAATTTCTCACGAACAAACTTTATCTACTAGGGCAATTCCTTCAGGTGTTTCAATAGGAGGGTGACCCTCAACCCAAAAAAGTGCATGCAAGTGCGGATTTCCACGGTTCTGGAATTCAATACGCCACCAATGATCTTTAACTGGTCCACCTAGTACTTCTCGATCATTCTTGATGTAACGCATTAATGCATTAACCCGAATCATAAAATGGCGACTTACGACCACCGGATATTGTTCTACTAAACTTTGGGTTGCAATGAGGTCAAGATCATCTGGATTATCATTAGGCCTACCATCTGCTATCAAAAGTGCTTTCTTCATATCTTCCCAATGTAAGTCATTGCAACTAAATGTTCCAAAATAGGTTGGTGAATCTAAACATCTGATTTGTGCTACTAAATCTCTCAATGCTGTATGCAGATGAACCTCTTAAATTTTTCAAATATAGATGAAGGTCTTCAATTCTACCATCTAGACCTTCAATTTTTTTACAACAGGCCGAGATAGTAGATTTCACCCTGTAATATTCAAACATAGAAAGTGCATAAAACAGATAGTCATTTCTTTGAAATCGATTATCACTACCAAGTATACGATATTGATAGTAATCTAACGCTGTAATTGTAACAGGCCGTTCTTGTTTTAATCCATTTAGACCATATGGAAACAAAAAAAACCATGAAAGCTCCTCAGCTTTGAGCTCATGAGCTTCGTTGACAATGTTGTCCTTTGTTTTACGTTTTATTTCATTGATATTCTCTGACACTTCAAGTTCATCCGTGACATCTGGTTGCACACAATCTATTGGCAGCATAACAGAAGTTTTCAAACAGGGATTATGCACTTGCGGCGAATGCTGGATTGTTGGGGTAATATTAGTAATTTGAATCTGTGGTGATGGTTGAATTATTGGTGGGTTCTCAGGTTATCTCGTTTTGGGGGCCATCAGAATTAATATTGTTGATGACAGTTACATCAACATAGTTTAAAGTGTACTGCCGATTTCCCGATCCAGTTGTTCGCTTGCATATCCGACATAGTTCTCCGATTGAATCACATTCGATGACGCAGGCTTTTCCATCACGAACTGCTTTAGATCCCTTGGGTCCACATAAGTGCAAATCGCTAAAATAGAACTTATCATCATAATGCATAACGGCAAAAGCTTTTGAATCGGCTATCAATATTCCTGCGCCATGATCCACGAAAAGATCAGTCAGAGCTGCGTGAAGTGTCAAACCAATATTGTCTCTATTCATGTTATCTTGGAGATTTCCAAATAGAAGAGTGTCGATATCATAGTCGATTGAAAACGTCCTATTGAACATTCGGAGATCATGCCCTATAACGTTGAAATTACTAACATTCAAGAAACCACTTAAATCAAGGTCATGTGGCGGTGTTAGGTTGCGGATAGTTTTGTATATTTTATCACCTTCAATCATGTTCGTTTTCACTATATGTGTTAACCATTGACCTGGCGGTAATATCGAGGCTCTCACTACATTTGCTAGCGACATAGCACAACATTGAACCCCAGCATATCCGGACGTGAAAATGTCGCTATTTCCTTGGTGCCACGAAGCTCTTATAATTCTTGATGCATTATTTATTGTCACGAATACATTTTTTAGTAGTTGCTCGTTTCGTAAAACAGGTTCATTGTCAGCAATTTGTAATTATTCTTGTTCGGCAACTTTTACGATGCTATTTTCTTCAATTTGAACATTATCGTCTATAGTTAAGTCCTTATACAAAGGATTGTTGGTGATCAACCATCTCGGGGCGGAATATACACGATCACGCGATATTGAAAATTCACGAGTAATATTCAAGTTGTCAAGATGTTCAGTGATTACTACCGATCCCGATTCATTAGCTGATCTTGGCAGCATATTTGGAAGCTTTTCGCTTACTTCAAAGATATTTTGAGCAAACAATACCGCTTGACCACGAAAACCATACTGACCGAAAATTCCGCTAAATTTTATAACTTTTACAAATGGTATTATTCGTGACAAAAGACGTTGTTCTAATTGTGTTAGGACGCTCAATGATTCGGGTATAGAGCCAGGCTCTAGATTGTTCCAGTAAGCTTTAGACGGAGCAGTATTTTTGCTACTGGTAACATGTGTTCGACATCGCGAGCATACCATCAACAAGTTTTTGGCTGCTAATAGTGGTGGAAGATATGACAAGGCCGTTACATTATACCTAACATGGAAAACTTGTTTTGGATAACATAGTTTTGTACAAATCTCACACACACGGTCGCTGTAAAAGTTTATTTCTTTTTCGAAATTTAGTGTATTCTCTTTTCTTTTTTTTCTCAACGGCTCCAAGCATGCTTCACGTTGCTCGGGTGTTATTTGAGATCTAGAGTCAGCATCACGCTTCCGTTTTTGTGCTAACCAATCATTCCGAGTCTCTAGTGTCATCTGAGATCTTGAAGTTGCTTCACTTTGACGCATACGAGCTAACTGAGATGCCCGCTTTTCAGGTGTCAACTGAGATCTTAAATTAGCTTCATTTTCTCGCATACGTGCCAATCGATTTGCTCGCTGATTGGGACTCATCTGAGATCTTAGAGTTGCTTCACTTTGACGCATACGAGCTAACTGAGATGCCCGCTTTTCAGGTGTCATCTGAAATCTTAAAGTAGCTTCATTCTCTCGCATACGACTCAGATGAGCTTCTCGTTGCTCTAGTGTCATTTCAGATTGCTTTTCTTGGTACTTCAGTTTTGCTTTTTGTAGTCTTCTTTTTCGTTGTGTTAAAGTTTCTTTACTATTTTGCCTTTTCATTTTATTCCCACGAGTACTGGACAAATATTCGGTCATCCCTCCCATAGGTCCATATAGAAGGGAAAGGCTCTTATACAACGGGGTGTGCCTGCGTCCCGAGGGCGCAATGCTTGCGACACATCATTTTTAGCCACCCTAGTGCCATTCAGTCCTCGGCGCATTACAAACCTTGACTTGGGTGGTGTGACACTAGCGACACATAATTTTTAGCCACCCTAGTGTCATACAGTCCTCGGCGGGCCACTAACCTTGACTTGGGTGGGGTTCTCTTGAAAAACAGTTTCATTTATGGATAGGGTGTGGGAAGAGGTGAAAGTAGCAAGAGAATAACAGAACAGAAGAGTTTATACTGGCTTATAATCAAATCGCTGATCGTGAGTCGTTTGGAAACTCATTTTTCTATTGGGGTGGGAGGATGGGGGTAGAGGTAGAAATATATTTTTTGTTTGCACTGTATTGCCATCGGACCTTTATGCATATACCGAATTTTATAAAAGTCATTTGAAGTGAAGTGTGTCAAAAACGCATTTTTCCATGGAAGGGGGTGGGAGGACATTTTTTTCTTATTGTTGTATTGTCATCGGACCACTATATGTATACCAAATTTCATCCAAATCGGATAATGGGAAGTGTGTCAAAAACGCATTTTTCTATGGAAGGGGGTGGGGATAGGAGTGAGAGGATATTTTTTTCAATGTATTGTCATCGGACCACTATATGTATACCAAATTTTATCCAAATCGGATAATGGGAAAGGTGTCAAAAACGCATTTTCTATGGAAGGGGGTGGGGGTAGGGGTGGGAGGATATTTTTTTCTTAATGTTGTATTGTCATCGGACCACTATGTGTATACCAAATTTCATCCAAATCGGATAATGGGAAGTGTGTCAAAAATGCATTTTTCTATGGAAGGGGGTGGGGGTAAGGGTGGGAGGATATTTTTTTTCTTAATATTGTATTGTCATCGGATCACTATATGTATACCAAATTTCATCCAAATCGGATAACGGGAAGTGTGTCAAAAACAAATTTTTCTATGGAAGGGGGTGGGGGTAGGGGTGGGAGCATATTTTTTTCTTATTGTTGTATTATCATCGGACCACTATGTGTATACCAAATTTTATCCAAATCAGATAACGGTAAGTGTGTCAAAAACACATTTTTCTATAGAAGGGGGTGGGGGTAGGGGTGGGAGGATATTTTTTTCTTAATGTTGTATTGTCATGGGACCACTATGTGTGTACCAAATTTCAAATTCCGACTTATAAGTCGGAATTCTGACTTATAAGTCGGAATATTAGATATAAACCGCATAAACCGTCCTCTATCGATTTATCAGACGCACTCTGTGTTTAGTAGTTTGCGTTTGGTTGGGAAGAAATTAGAAATTACTTTTCCATTCGTTTTTTGTAGTGTTAGTGTTGCAGTCAGTACGTTCTCTACAATTTGCTATGAGAGACTCCGAAGATGAGGTAAGTACATATTGTTATTTATACTTTTCCATAAGGTGCATGTTCAGAATAGAGGGTTCTACATTAAAATAGACATGTTCCTGAAGAAGTGTTGTGAAATATTACCTTTATAATGAAAATAACGTTAACTATGATCTGTTACCAGGGAAAATCCAATTAGTTTCAAACTAAAAAAGACATACATCAAAAATGAGTGTAAAATTGCATTTCGTTGACATTTTCTGAGTTTTTTCCTTTATTTTTATTTTGTTTGCTATCCAATCAGTTATTAATTATTAATATATAGGGTGTTCTGTGTCCCATCAAAACAATCGGACTCTGGTTAATATCTCGAATTCGGGAACAAATAGAAAAAAAATCTGAGAAAGTCACTGGATTCTCTAGCCACAAAACGGTTCAAGACATCACAAAATTTGAGGGTGGGGGTTAATTTTTTTGTATCTCGCTCAGAAATTGATGTTTTCTATCAAATTGGACAACCCTGCACATATCAAAAAACCGAAAATCACAAATGAAAATACGTATTTCAAATAAAAATATAACACATTTATTTATCTGATAAAAACAAAACAATAAATTGAACAATAGTGTTCCTTGGAAAATTTTTCAATAACATTTTATTGGAAAATTTTTCCATGAACTTTTATTGGAAAATTCCTTTATAAAATTTTTCTATCTATGATTTTTTTAAAAAAAAATAGTAGTTTTTGAGGCTCTCAGAGGGGGCGCGCGCCCCCCTCCCCCCCTGGATCCGCCATTGGTACATGTACGGTTTTCTGCTTTCTTGGAACAAAGCTAAAACTTTAAAAAAAAAAATTAATATTAATTCGGCCCTATTGTTACTAACTAGAAAATTGGGATTTACATTTACCGTCGGGTCGGTTGGGGTACTGTATTACGCAATAGTTTTTTTGCCCCACTCACTTATTCATATTTATATTTATTACTTTATCTGTTTATATTTTTTTTGGGGGGGTTTTTGTCGAACAAGAGATTTACGATTTACATTATTTAGATTAGTCAGTCGAGTAAGGATCGTTGGACAAGAAGTACCGCAAAGTCGCGTCAGAGAATTATGGATTTTTTTCTCAAACAAGTTAGGATTTTCCGACTATTGTGTTGTGTGCCTATAGTGTAGGTACCAATTGACTTCTGGATTTTGGTAAGTACCTACCTCAAAAATTATTTTTTTGGTAATTGGGATTTTTTTTTTCAATTTAAATTATGATTCATTTGATTCTCTATAACTATGGGCAACTAGTAAATTATACAGGGTGTCCAACAAAAATTAGTTTTCCAGAAAATCTTTCGCGCATATTTTCATCATAATTTTTTTTTTTGATTTGGCTTTCCAAAAGTGCGTTAATGAAGAAAGTATAGATGGGCTTGTGTGAGGGTTGAATGATCCCGGGATGTAGATTGTTGTGAGATAGAATGCTGGGTTCTGGATATGTAGGATGTAGGTATTATTGGAATAGAATGCTATATGCTGGATGTAGGTACTGTTGTATATAGTCTATCGTTTCTCAAATGAGACAAAACAAAAATTGGGGTCTCCCCAAATTATCGTATCGCATGTTGAAATTGTTACTATTATCAGGCAAAATATATTGTACATTGGATGCGAATCCACATGCAAACAATGCATCTTATTGGTAGTTTTAGAATTTTCATTACAGTCAATGTTGACTCCAGGAATATCTTATTGGTTAGATTTTTTTAGTGCGGTATATTTCTTTGAAGCCGCACAGGAATCAGCTTCGTCTGGAAAACCAGTGCAGTAGATATTTTTTTATAAATTTGATTCCTATTTATCGTGCTTTATGTTTTATTTTATATAAAATTATTTTAATTAATTTCTCTTACTCCGCCCATGTTTCATAAAGAAAATGCCAAAGGAGTTTTATGTTTTTTTTTTTTTACTGTCTCATTTGACTATCGGTAGACTATAATAGAATGTATGAGTGTCCCAAAAAAAATATTGATTTTGCCCAGCTTTCAATTGAATGGCCACTTTACTACCACTAGCAATAACCCAACTAACCCATATTAACACACCTTGAGATAATTGCTATTGGCAGTCCACTATAAACATTCTCAGCTATTTCCAAAATGATACAAACATCTTACAAAATAATACTCTATAGCTGATTGCTATAAAGATAGTATAGCTAGTTATGTAGCTATATTTTTCAAAAAGGCAATTTGAAAAATTTCAATTTTTTTGAGACACTCATCATGGAGGTTTTGGGTGCACTTTTGGAAAGCCAGTCATTAACGTACAATGATTTTTGTATTTTTTGGCCCTAAAAAGTTTTGATTATCCGACATTGTTTCACAAAATGGCCCATAACTCGATCAATATTTTGCAAATTCTAATGCATATTTATATATTCAGAATTCGACTCTCTTTAAAATAAAACAAGATTGAATCATTTATCTCAAATAGTTTCCGAGATATTGAGCCTCAAAGTTGGAACTTTGTTTTAAATTTTGGAAAACCTTAAAAGCCGATTATCTCGAAAACGAAGCCCTTGGGCTCGGTGTCTCAAATAACCTTTTTTGAAGCCCCAATCAAGATCTAAAAGTAGGCATTTCGTGCCGATAGCTTGTCTGGTTCCCGAAATACGGCCCATTGAAATATTTGAAAATGAAATTTCCTTGCATACCCCTTGGAAAAATTGGAATTTTGATTCTTCTAAATTTTTCAATTTTTGACTTTAAGAATCGAATGAGAGGATCAAATTTAGTGGAAAAGCAATTTCGTGATTTTTCTTTTTGAGGTTTTAGGGCCTATAAAAAATTAAAATGTAGATTGTATATGCCAGACAGGGATTTTTCCATTTAGGCCACGTCGGACATATACAGGGTGACAATTTGAGAAGTAGAAGTGTAGTTGCCTTTTTGGCTGAGCAACTACCATTTATGGTGGAAGGAAGGGGAGGGTTCATTTATTTACAGAAAAAACTAGTTACAATTGGGTTAATTACAATATTTACACTATCGAAATGGGCCTGAAGCCTTTATTTACAGTTATGGGGTTTTATTTAGATAATACTTATCTGATGCATAATAAGTATACAGTGGGTACCGTGTACTGGGTACCTACACAATAATAGTTGTTTTGCACTAAGTAGTTTTGGCCACTGGAATAATGATCATTCTCAAAAGGTTTTTCATCATATTTACGTAACAATCTGAAATTGGTGTTTTGTGCATTTCAGAAAGTAAACGGCCCCATGCAATCGATTCATGTTTCAAGTATCGGTATTTTGATACAAATCTCATTGTGTATCAGTAATAGTTATTTATGTATCAAGGGAATTATAAGGGTGTTAATACCCTAGGGCAAAGTTTGTGTCCCGAGGGCCTTCGGCCCGAGGGACACCAATTGCCCGTGGGTATTAACACCTGATAATTCCCGTGGTACATAGATAATTTTATTTCCTACTGAATTTACTGTATTTTGTCTATTTTTATAAAGAAATAAACCATAAACCAAAATTTCTATTTTTTGTCAAAGTTTCACCTCACCTATTCAAGGTAAAAGCGGGAGTCATGGAAATCCTTAACTCCCTTGGGAGTTATGACATCCTTAACTCCCGCGCGGGAGTTATGAAATCCTTGGGAGTTAAGACCCTGTTTATGATTATCGTAACCAAGGTATTATATGGTTATAATAGTTCAGTAGGAAATAAATTAATTTATATCCTACTAGACTATCATAACCATATAATACCTTGGTTACTATAATCATAAACAGGGTCTTAACTTCCAAGGGAGTTAAGGATTTCCATAACTCCCGCTTTTACCTTGAAGAGGTAAAACTTTGACAAAAAATAGAAATTTCCATTTATGGTTTATTCCCTTATAAAAATAGACAGAATATAGTAAATTCAGTAGGATATAAAATTATCCATGTACCACGGGAATTATTAGGTGTTAATACCCATGGGCAATTGGTGTCCCTCTGGCCAGAGGCCCTCGGGACACAAACGTTGCCCTGGGGTATTAACACCCTCATAATTCCCTTGATACATAAATAACTTATCGTGGTACAAAATTGCCAGTTGACTGAGTGTTAGTTAATCCCTTGGTTAAGCTTCTGGAGAATTATTCCAGGCTTTTACTCACATTCTAACTTCTATATTAGGTATATATATATATATATATATATATATATATATATATATATATATATATATATATATATATATATATATATATATATATATATATATAATAAAATGAAAATCAGTTATCGACCGTACTAATTAAATAATTTGGAGAGGATATCGGGTAGCGGTCTGGACTAGTGAAACTCATTTGTTTTTATACTCAATATTTCGTCTTATATTTTAGACTTCATCAGGAGAAACTACAAATGTGTTATATTCAAAAAACAGAACATTCATTAAATAATAAATCTGATACTAACCAATTAAGTAACATCTATTGTAATATTTTAAACCTAACTCAATAATTTACTATTGTAAAAATTATATGGAACGTTCATATTCTTAGATCATACCACAATAACCAGTTGAAATTTTAATTTTTCGGTAGACTTTGACTGACAATTTCGTTGCAAAAAAAAAAAAAAATTTTTCTCTAAAAAAAGACATCAAAATCTATTAAAAATAGGAAAATACAAAAATCTCGACTAGCTCTGTGTTGTAAGTAATATTTAATTTATTTATTATTTTTGTTCCTTATTTTATTATTGTACAATTCATTTTAAACTGCCATTTCTGTTATTTATACCAAAATATTTTTATTCATTATTTTTCTTGTAGTTTCTCCTGATGAAGTCTAAAATATAAGACGAAATATTGAGTATAAAAACAAATGAGTTTCACTAGTCCAGACCGCTACCCGATATCCTCTCCAAATTATTTATATATATATATATATATATATATATATATATATATATATATATATATATATATATATATATATATATATATATATATATATATATATATATATATATATATATATATATATATATGTACAGGGTGAATCCGAAAGTGAGGCTTTTTTTTTAACAGGATGTATATCTCATCAAAATAAGTTGTTTGGCAGAAAATTGTTTATATAAAAAATTTAAGATAACGGAGGTACAGCTATTTTGAGGTTAGAGGAGACTTCCACTATAAATCACTTTGTTTACATTTTCTCAAAAAAAAGCCGCAAAAAAGCCATTATTAGTCCAGCATAATGAGTCTTATTCCATAATAGGTTCTCACAGTTGCATTATTCCATCAGAAAAAAATTCATTTTCAACCCATCAATTTTCGTTTTAAAGTGAAACAGACAAAATTCAGGAGGGAAATGACGCAACAGACAAATGGGAATAATTTTGAACAATTTTTGTGAAAATTTTCTGACAGTTCTAACAGCCACTTAAATTTTGGTATTTCTTGTCATGTGACACAAATCACCCAATCATGTCAAAATTATACTGAAAATAACCCATGGATTGTTTTCACTCTGACATTGTCACGGACATTGCTGTCAAAAAAATTTCTATCGGAATAACCCTCGAAGATTGATGAATGCTCAAAAATTTTATAACAACTTTCTCAAGCTTGTTGCTTATAGAAAACAGACCTCCGCTAGCGCGTCGGTCTGTTTTCTAGCAACAAGCTTTCTTTTATAAAATTTTTTCGGACAATTATCAATGTCCTTGGGCTATTACTACTGATAATTTTTATCATATTTTCTCTAAGGGCGGGTATTATAAAACTGCTTTGACAGTTAACTTGAAGTTAACTTTTTGAATTACATGTTATTCCAGAAGTTAACTTTAAGTTAACTCTCAGAGTAGCTTTAAAATACCCACCCTAAATCTTAGATTATTGAAATTAGATTTTTAATGCACATAACCCTAAAATACCTGTACTTCCGTTATCTTAAATTTTTCATGTAAACAATTTTTTGCCAAACAACTTATTTTGGCGAGATATATATCCTGTTAAAAAAAAACCCTCACTTTCAGATTCACCCTGTATATATATATATATATATATATATATATATAAGGAGGACAGTAACGGGGTACTGGTAACAACAAAGGATAAGTTAATAGATGAGATTCCCCAAAATGCTAGAGGTAGCCAAAGTAAAACGATGTAATGTGCTACTAAGTGTCTGTTTATTCAAATATCAAGCTTTCGTCTACCATTGCAGACTTCATCAGGACGCTAAAAATAACAATGAAAACTCCTTACTAAGAGACAAGATTAACCCTTTACTTGGAGGCAGAAGGCCCAATAAACTTACTTGAAACTTCAAGACAGCTCTATTGCAATAATAACCAATTCTTGGCGTTGGGTCCTAGATTCAGTTTACCAATGTCCAATAGCGACATAGACATGTTCACTTTAATTTCCGAGGTGGAATCTGCAATACAGTACGTAAGGCCGGACAACCAAGATCTACTTCGTTCTCAGATTACCAACGCAATTACCAACTTTGTCCATGCAGGTACACAGCTCCCTTCTCTATCAATCAATCTAGAACTAGTAACAAGGAAGTTCCTTAAAGACAACCCTAATTTGGTCATTACTAGATCAGACAAGGGAAATGTTACTGTAGCTATGGATAGAGATGCGTATCTTGAGAAATCCTTAGAACTTTTGAACGATGCTGAAACTTATAAACTTGTTGCAAAAGATCCCATCTCTTCTGTAGAGAGCAGTTGTAACAACTTAATTAAAACCTTAAAAAATAAAGAATTTATTCCGAGCGAAATGGCGAAGGCACTCACAACGTACAATGGTACTTGTCCGAAATTCTACGGCTTACCTAAAGTTCACAAACCAGATATTCCATTAAGGCCTATCATATCATGTATAGGAAGCTCAACTCAACGTTTAGCTAAGTTTATTTCAGAAATCTTGTATAGGTCGTTCTCAAATTTTAATAAATTCAAAATTTTTGACACGTTTGACTTCTCTCAAAAAATTAATAATGTTCAACTGCCGGAGGGTTTCGTACTTGTGTCTTTTGACGTGGTTTCGTTATTTACTAATATTCCATTGGATTTGGTTGTGTCAATTATTGAAGAACATTTTGAATTATTGGAACCCAATACCAAGATCCCTTGTAATGTTTTTGTTAGTATCATTAATTACCTGTACAATAATACTTTCTTTTGTTTCAATGGTCTCTTCTATAAGCAGGTAAAGGGGCTACCAATGGGCGGTGCCACTTCCCCTATCTTAGCAGAAATTGTAATGAATAAATTACTTTACTTTGTCACTAATAACTCACAATTTCAATTCCCTTTTAGATATTGATAGATATCAATATGTTGACGATCTTTTAACAGCAGTTCCTGCGGATAGGGTAGGTGAAACACTTGACCTTTTCAATTCATTTAATGAGAATTTGAGATTTACAGTTGAAGAGGAAACTGAGTTGTCTGTGCCCTTTCTTGACACTAGGGTGGTTCGGACGGGAGAAAATAGAGTTATCTTGGATTGGTACAGAAAAAAATCTAGTTCAGGTAGATACATACCATTCTCTTCTTACCATCCCTTCAAACAGAAGATTAATGCAATACTAGCTCTAAAGAACAGAATCCAAAAGATTGTACATCCTACTTTGTTGGAAAAAAATCTGAGATTACTCAAAGATATCCTTATTAATAACCAATACCCACCGAACTTGATTAATAAATTACTGTTTAGCAATGTTACACTTAACCGTCTCCAACCAGTCAATGATGTTGAGGGTGAGCTTCCTGTTCCTAACAAAAAATATGTGAAATTACAATTCATTGAGAACTTATCTCCAATCATTTCTAGACTTTTATCTCAACATAACATTATTGTGGCTAACTATAATCAAAAAAAACTCAGTCTCTTTTATACATCATTAAAAGACAAAACTCCTACACTCCAGAAATCTGATGTTGTATATGGTATCAAATGTGAATGTGGAAAAATATACATTGGTCAAACTTCACAAAAGTTAACAAAAAGGGTAGCTCTACATAAAAGTGATTGTAGGCATAAACCTCTGAGTACGAGTCTCAGTATACATGTGAACAACAATGACCATATGTTCCACTATAAAGATGCCTTTATTTTGCATTCTGAAAAGAATTCATATAAAAGGAGGATTCTGGAGATGTGTTACATTTATAATTGTGATAACTGTCTAAATCATAAAAAAGATGTCGAGGGCCTGAGTTCAATTTACACTTATTTACTTTCTCAAAAGTTAACTAACAGCAATAAAAAGTATCCACAAGAGTACGTCAGAAAGAATTGGGGCTAGTTTACCAGTCTTTGTTTGATTGTCTTTTTCCAAACAGACGAAATTTCTGGGAATGTTACTATTTTTTAATAATATTGACTAATTTGAAGCCTGCCTCTCTTACATTGCTGGTTTTGTGATTGGTAATTTGAATTTTTGAGTTGTATAATATAAAGTAAAGAGCGATATATTGTTAAATAGTATGAATATCTGTACCCCTTATCTAGGAGAATAGCTAACTATCAGCTGATATTTTTGTGTTAAGAATGACAGAGTGAAACATAACCTCAAATCAACCTGACATATTCTCCCTCTTCTTTCCTCTTTTTTGGTTTCCAGGCAGATGGAGATTGATAGACTTTGACGTTGTCATTACTTCATTTCTGTCGACTGTCAGCTTTCTCCAGCTGTTTTGTGTTTTCAATTAAACGTTTTAAGACTTATTAATTAATTTTTACTACTTTTTATTTTAATCTGTTGTAATCCCCTATTGGATAATTGTTTTTTACAAATTAATTATGTCCGTCCTTTTACCTAAATGTTGTATTCTGTTATATTGATAAGCGTTTAGTTGAAATCTAGATTGTTACATGACATCCTCAAGGTTTAAGTCTTCTGTGAAAGTGCATTATGCATTTATCTATTATATAGTGGTTATTATTGCAATAGAGCTGTCTTGAAGTTTCAAGTAAGTTTATAGGGCCTTCTGCCTCCAAGTAAAGGGTTAATCTTGTCTCTTAGTAAGGAGTTTTCATTGTTATTTTTAGCGTCCTGATGAAGTCTGCAATGGTAGACGAAAGCTTGATATTTGAATAAACAGACACTTAGTAGCACATTACATCGTTTTACTTTGGCTACCTCTAGCATTTTGGGGAATCTCATCTATTATATATATATATATATATATATATATATATATATATATATATATATATATATATATACATAATTATCGGTTTATAACGTTCTACGTCTTCCGATTCCCGATCTCCAACCATCTCTGTCAATCCAGGCATCCTCGTCTACTCCACTTCTCCAGCTTCTTCTTGGTCTGCCGCGTCTTCTTCTTCCCCTGGCTTCCACTCGATTATTTGCTTGGGTATTCTTGTATCTGCCATTCTTTGTACATGTCCGAACCAAATCAGCTGTTTGTCCTTTATATCATCTATTATTGTGTGTTTTACGTCCATAATCTCCCTAATTCTCAGATTTGTTATCCTCTCCATTTTTGACCTGCCTGCCGATCTCCTCCAAAAGTCCATTTCAGTTGCTTCCAGCATTTTTGCGGTTCTGATCTTTAGTGGCCAGACTTCTGAACAATACGTGACTATGCTTTTGACTATGGTGTTGTATATTCTCGTTTTGTTAGTTTTGTTGATATTTTGATCCCACAGTACACCATTTAGTAGGGATATTGCCTTGCGTCCTTGTATATTCCTATCTTTAATTGCTTCGTCTAGGGTTCCCTCGTGTGAGATTTTCATGCCCAAATATGTGTATTCAGAACATTGTTTTATTTCTTGTCTGTTATTCAATTTCAGATTTCGTTGTTCACCTCCTATAGTCATATAAGTATTCTGTTTTTGTTAAATTTACTTCCAAACCCCATTTCTCGTATTCCTCTATCAATTTTCGTGTCATGTACTCTAGGTCATCATAGTCCTGTGCAATTAATACTTGATCAACGGCAAAGCTTAAAGTATAAAGATTGTATTCATTGAGCGGTATTCCCATGTGTCTGCATTTGTTTTTCCACCCTTTGAGCGCTTGTTCTAAGTATATTTTAAAAAGTGTTGGTGATATGCAGCATCCCTGTTTAAGTCCTTTAGTTGATATAAAGCCTTTACTGATTATGTTTCCCTGTTTAATCTTGGTCTTTGCATCACTATAGAGCGTTTTTACTGCCTTTATTAGTTCTAAGTTGATATTGGTCTTTTCCAGTGCTTCCCAAAGCTTTTTCAGCGGAACATTGTCGTATGCTTTCTTTAGATCGACAAAAAGTAAATGGAGTTCTTGGTTATAGGCTAGTTTCTTTTCAATTACCTGGGTCAAACTGAATAAATGGTCTACAGTCTATATTAGATATATATTTCTTTAAAGTCTTCAATCAAGTGCCTGCTCTAGCGACAAGTTTGTTCTGGTCTCTATACAAGACCAGTAGAGTGCGTCTTGTTTTTGCAATCACTGATTTTTTGACATTTGTCCCTTTTGTGAATTGCAAAGTTTATACAAAATTTATTATTATTAAAGTTATCACAGTTTGTGAATAAGTGTGTTTTCTTGGCTATAAGCCAAAGTGGTCCTTCGAAGAATTGTTCTTACAAGAAATTGGCCCTATATGGATAAATCCTGACTGATTAGGTGTGGCATTTAACGGTTTTCTTGCCATTATTGGCTATAATGGATGAAGAGGAAAAATGAAAACTATCTTGTTTCTACAACATATGGCTACAAATCTCAGATACATATCGCGAAACATGAATAGGGCCCTTTGATAGAAGGATTTACTTATCCCAATATTATTATACCTATATTCATCCCTAGTTAAACATAAGACTTGGTATAAGACTTTAAACATTTTGCTGTAAATGTTTTTAATAACAATAATTGAAGTTGCGTTTCACTGGATTATCCAGAGCAACAAAATTACGATTCGATTATTGCTTTCTGGTGTCCTCTGGGGAGGCCGTCCACCATAATAGGTTAGAATCCCATTTGTTGCACGATTATACTATACTTACATGGTAAGTGTAGCAGTGGGGCACAACCGAATACCGGCGAGAAATGGTTGAATTATAATTTGGTGTTGGGTGTCAGCTGCGCAACGTGAATATTCAGCCTATAATGGGGCTTTAATAGAATAGCTTAATGGTCTTCAAGTTTGCCGCAGGCAGATGAAGAGTCAAGTGATCATGTTCTATGTTCATGTAACTGAAATGAAATAGTCACGCCTTCAAAGAAGGTATCACACGGGGTAGTTTCTCATTTTAGAAAAATCATTAGGGGTGCAAGCCTCCAAATAACAGGAGGGGTTATATTGGAAATAGGATATTACTGTCATTTCCATAGTCACGAATTTTTACTATATTTCCGTATAGTGAACCACTGATACTTCGATATTCTTTGACAGAGTCCAATTAGGAATAAATTTCTATCTTTGACAGCTTTTGAATAATAATGAATTTGTATCAAATAGAAGGTAGTAGGTACCTTATAAAATCATACACCAGTTTAGGAAATTCCACCCCCAGATTAAAGAAAAGACATAGTGTAATTGTTTATTTATTTATTATACCTGATCATCCTTTCTCTAAGTGACCACCATCAAGTAAGGGTGTTTGGGGTGAAATAACCTGTTATACCTGAGCGGCCAAAGTAGACCTTCTGATACTCATGGTCATTGGGGCGAATTTACCTGTACTCATAATCCAACAGGTTACATATTTAAAATATTCCTAATAGTATTTTTTGTCTAATAAGAAATATTCCTGATTGCTATTTTTCAAATTGTCACCCTGTATATGCTTGACGTACACTTAAGCGTACTAGGCAGTGTCAATTATAGCTGCCTGACGATACGTATAGTATATTTCCTAATAGGATTTTAAAACATTTGGGCAAATTTGGCTATTTACTATGTTTTTTTTTGACATGTTTGAACATTGTATTATACCTAGATTTTCCAAAGAGGTCTAAATATATACTAAAAACTCAAAGGGATTGAATTGAGTTATTAATAATGGAGTTATGACTGTTTTTAAATAATGTTGTTTTGTAAAGTAATACTCTGCAAACAATTTTTTCACTCAAAAACTGAAGTGAGTGGAAAGTTGAAATTTTGAGGACTTTTTCCTAAAGGTTCAATGTAGAAAGTACTGAAAACTTAGAGGGATTGAATTGAGTTATTAATAATGGAGTTATGACTTTTTAAAAATAATGTTGTTTTGTAAAGTAATACTCTACAAATAATTTTTTCACTCAAAAACTGTAGTGAGTGGAAACTTGAAATTTTGAGGACTTTTTCCTAAAGGTTCAATGTAAAAAATACTAAAAACTCGAAGGGATTCAATTGAGTTATTATTAATGGAGTTATGACTTTTTTTGAATAATGTTGTTTTGTAAAGTAATACTCTACAAACAATTTTTTCACTCAAAAACTGAAGTGAGTGGTAAGTTGAAATTTTGAGAACTTTTTTCTAAAGGTTCAATGTAAAAAATACTAAAAACTCGAAGGGATTGAATTGAGTTATTATTAATGGAGTTATGACTTTTTTTAAAATAATGTTGTTTTGTAAAGTAATACTTTACAATAGTACCTACATTAAAATACAGGTTTCGTAAGACGTAATTTTATCGCACGAGCCCTATATTAGAAAACGAGCCGGAGGCGAGTTTTCTAAAGGACGAGTGCGATAAAATATCTTATGAAACGAATATTTTATACTATTTTTTCTATTTTGGTATTGTTTAATTAAAAAAAACAAATTTTTCTTGGAAATTTTATTCTCATATTTCCTGATTTCATATGTTTAGGTTGGTAACACTACATGCCAAATATAGAAATCTTATATTGGCCGAGTTCGTTTTTGTCATCTTTTTCGTCGATTTGCTTCGAAATTTTGACAGACACGTGACTGGATCAGACAGTTTCAATTTACAAATAACGTGCCTGTCAAAATTTCGGAGCAAATCGACGAAAAAGATGACAAAAACGAACTCGGCCATTATAAAATCGCGAATGACAGTTCGATGGCCATCAGTTAGCCAGTGTTACCAACCTCCGATAAGTGAAAAAGGAGTGTCACAAAGAGCTTCTTTTCGAAACTGCTTTTAGTGTCGAAAAGACTTCGATATGACACCAAAATAGAAAAACAATTTTTTCACTCAAGAACTGAAGTGAGTGGAAAGTTGAAATTTTGAGGACTTTTTCCTAAAGGTTCAATGTGAAAAATACTAAAAACTCGAAGGGATTGAATTGAGTTATTATTAATGGAGTTATGACTTTTTTTAAATAATGTTGTTTTGTAAAGTAATGCTCTACAAACAATTTTTTCACTCAAAAACTGAAGTGAGTGGAAAGTTGAAATTTTGAGGACTTTTTCCTAAAGGCTCAATGTAAAAAATAATAAAAACTCGAAGGGATTGAATTGAGTAATTATTAATGGAGTTATGACTTTTTTAAATAATGCTGTTTTGTAAAGTAATACTCTACAAACAAATTTTTTCACTCAAAAACTGAAGTGAGTAAAAAGTTGAAATTTTGAGGACTTTTTCCTAAAGGTTTAATGTAAAAAATACTAAAAACTCGAAGGGATTGAATTGAGTTATTATTAATGGAGTTATGACTTTTTTAAAATAATGTTGTTTTGTAAAGTAATACTCTACAAACAATTTTTTCACTCAAAAACTGAAGTGAGTGGAAAGTTGAAATTTTGAGGACTTTTACCTAAAGGTTCAATGTAAAAAATACTAAAAACTCAAAGGGATTGAATTGAGTTATTAATAATGGAGCTATGACAATTTTTAAATAATGTTGTTTTGTAAAGTAATACTCTACAAAAAATTTTCCACTCAAAAACTGAAGTGAGTGGAAAGTTGAAATTTTGAGGAATTTTTCCTGAAGGTTCAATGTAAAAAATAATAAAAACTCGAAGGGATTGAATTGAGTTATTAATAATGGAGTTATGACTTTTCTAAAATAATGTTGTTTTGTAAAGTAATACTCTACAAACAATTTTTTTACTCAAACACTGAAGTGAGTGGAAAGTTGAAATTTTGAGGACTTTTTCCTAAAGGTTCAATGTAGAAAATTCTGAAAACTCAAAGGGATTGAATTGAGTTATTGATAATGGAGTTATGACTTTTTTTATATAATGTTGTTTTGTGAAGTAGTAATCTACAAACAATTTTTTCACTCAAAAACTGAAGTGAGTGGAAAATTGAAATTTTGAGGACTTTTTCCTGAAGGTTATTCAATGTAAAAAATACTAAAAACTCAAAGGGATTGAATTGAGTTATAAATAATGGAGTTATGACTTTTTTTAAATAATGTTGTTTTGTAAAGTAATACTCTACAAACAATTAGGTATTTCACTCAAAAACCGAAGTGAGTGAAAAATTGAAATTTTGAGGAATATTTCCTGAAAGTTCAATGTAAAAAATAATAAAAACTCAAAGGGATTGAATTGAGTTATTAATAATGGAGTAATGACTTTTTAAAAATAGGTAATGTTGTTTCGTAAAGTAATACTCTACAAACAATTTTTTCACTCAAATACTGAAGTGAGTGGAAAGTTGAAATTTTGAGGACTTTCTCCTGAAGGTTCAATGTAAAAAATACTAATAACTCGAAGGGATTGAATTGAGTTATTGATAATGGAGTTATGACTTTTTTTATATAATGTTGTTTTGTGAAGTAGTAATCTACAAACAATTTTTTCACTCAAAAACTGAAGTGAGTGGAAAATTGAAATTTTGAGGACTTTTTCCTGAAGGTTATTCAATGTAAAAAATACTAAAAACTCAAAGGGATTGAATTGAGTTATAAATAATGGAGTTATGACTTTTTTTAAATAATGTTGTTTTGTAAAGTAATACTCTACAAACAATTAGGTATTTCACTCAAAAACCGAAGTGAGTGAAAAATTGAAATTTTGAGGAATTTTTCCTGAAAGTTCAATGTAAAAAATAATAAAAACTCAAAGGGATTGAATTGAGTTATTAATAATGGAGTAATGACTTTTTAAAAATAGGTAATGTTGTTTCGTAAAGTAATACTCTACAAACAATTTTTTCACTCAAATACTGAAGTGAGTGGAAAGTTGAAATTTTGAGGACTTTCTCCTGAAGGTTCAATGTAAAAAATACTAATAACTCGAAGGGATTGAATTGAGTTATTAATAATGGAGTTATGACTTTTTTAAAATAATGTTGTTTTGTAAAGTAATACTCTACAAACAATCTTTTCACTCAAAAACTGAAGTGAATGGAAAGTTGAAATTTTGAGGACTTTTTCCTAAAGGTTCAATGTAGAAAATAATAAAAACTCAAAGGGATTGAATTGAGTTATTGATAATGGAGTTATGACTTTTCTAAAATGATGTTGTTTTGTAAACGAATTCTCTACAAACAATTTTTTCACTCAAAAACTGAAGTGAGTAGAAAGTTGAAATTTTGAGGACTTTTTCCTAAAGGTTCTATGTAAAAAATACTAAAAACTCAAAGGGAGTGAATTGAGTTATTAATAATGGAGTTATGACAATTTTTAAATAATGTTGTTTTGTAAAGTAATACTCTACAAACAATCTTTTCACTCAAAAACTGAAGTGAATGGAAACTTGAAATTTTGAGGACTTTTTCCTAAAGGTTCAATGTGGAAAATACTAAAAACTCAAAGGGATTGAATTGAGTTATTAATAATGGAGTTATGACTTTTCTAAAATAATGTTGTTTTGTAAAGTAATACTCTACAAACAATTTTTTCACTCAAAAACTGAAGTGAGTGGAAAGTTGAAATTTTGAGGACTTTTTCCTAAAGGTTCAATGTAGAAAATACTAAAAACTCGAAGGGATTGAATTGAGTTATTAATAATGGAGTTATGACTTTTCTAAAATAATGTTGTTTTGTAAAGTAATACTCTACAAACAATTTTTTTCTCCAAACGTCAGAAAAACGTCACTTTGTTAACTCCTGTCAAGATGTCAGAAATTTGATTTCTATGCTGCTAGGCAAATCAAGCGTGTGTTAACACCTGTCGAGGTGATAGAAATTCAATTTCTATGCTGCTTGGCAACCCCAGCGGCAGCATAAGTACTTTTGGTGCCGCTCGTACTTTTACTGCCGCTCAACCATCCACTTGCCCCCGAGCTTACCCCATTCGTTTGGAGAAAAAATAGCGTGTTGCATACGGAGTAGAAGCACTTTTTTGTGCTTCAGCAGTATTGCAAGCCTCACTACGTTCGGCTTGCAAACCTACCGCTTCAGCACAAAAAAGTAAAGCTTCTACTCCTAATACAACAATATACTATTTCACTCAAAAACTGAAGTGAGTGGAAAGTTGAAATTTTGAGGACTTTTTCCTAAAGGTTCAATGTAGAAAATACTAAAAACTCAAAGGGACTGAATTGAGTTATTAATAATGGAGTTATGACAATTTTTAAATAATGTTGTTTTGTAAAGTAATACTCTACAAACAATTTTTTCACTCAAAAACTGAAGTGAGTGGAAAGTTGAAATTTTGAGGACTTTTTCCTGAAGGTTCAATGTAAAAAATACTTAAAACTCAAAGGGATTGAATTGAGTTATTATTAATGGAGTTATGACTTTTTTTTAAATAATGTTGTTTTGTAAAGTAATGCTCTACAAATAATTTTTTCACTCAAAAACTGAAGTGTGTGGAAAGTTGAAATTTTGAGGACTTTTTCCTAAAGGTTCAATGTAGAAAATACTAAAAACTCAAAGGGATTGAATTGAGTTATTAATAATGGAGTTATGACTTTTCTAAAATAATGTTGTTTTGTAAAGTAATACTCTACAAACAATCTTTTCACTCAAAAACTGAAGTGAGTGGAAAGTTGAAATTTTGAGGACTTTTTCCTGAAGGTTCAATGTAAAAAATACTAAAAACTCAAAGGGATTGAATTGAGTTATTAATAATGGAGTGAAGACTTTTTTAAAATAATGTTGTTTTGTAAAGTAATACTCTACAAACAATCTTTTCACTCAAAAACTGAAGTGAGTGGAAAGTTGAAATTTTGAGGACTTTTTCCTAAAGGTTCAATGTAAGAAATACTAAAAACTCAAAGGGATTGAATTGAGTTATTATTAATGGAGTTATGACTTTTTTTTAAATAATGTTGTTTTGTAAAGTGATGCTCTACAAATAATTTTTTCACTCAAAAACTGAAGTGAGTGGAAAGTTGAAATGTTGAGGACTTTTTCCTAAAGGTTCAATGTACTAAAAACTCAAAGAGATTGAATTGAGTTATTAATAATGGAGTTATGACAATTTTTAAATAATGTTGTTTTGTAAAGTAATACTCTACAAACAATTTTTTCACTCAAAAACTGAAGTGAGTAGAAAGTTGAAATTTTGAGGACTTTTTCCTGAAGGTTCAATGTGAAAAATACTAAAAACTCAAAGGGATTGAATTGAGTTATTAATAATGGAGTTAAGACTTTTTTAAAATAATGTTGTTTTGTAAAGTAATACTCTACAAACAATTTTTTCACTCAAAAACTGAAGTGAGTGAAAAGTTGAAATTTTGAAGACTTTTTCCTAAAGGTTCAATGTAAAAAATACTAAAAACTCAAAGGGATTGATTTGAGTTATTAATAATGGAGTTATGACAATTTTTAAATAATGTTGTTTTGCAAAGTAATACTCTACAAACAATTTTTTCACTCAAAAACTGAAGTGAGTGGCAAGTTGAAATTTTGAGGACTTTTTCCTGAAGGTTCAATGTAAAAAATACTAAAAACTCAAAGGGATTGAATTGAGTTATTATTAATGGAGTTATGACTTTTTTTTAAATAATGTTGTTTTGTAAAGTAATACTCTACAAACAATTTTTTCACTCAAAAACTGAAGTGCCTAAAGGTTCAATGTAAAAAATACTAAAAACTCAAAGGGAGTGAATTGAGTTATTAATAATGGAGTTATGACAATTTTTAAATAATGTTGTTTTGTGAAGTAATACTCTACAAACAATCTTTTCACTCAAAAACTGAAGTGAATGAAAAGTTGAAATTTTGAGGACTTTTTCCTAAAGGTTCAATGTAAAAAATACTAAAAACTCAAAGGGATTGAATTAAGTTATAGGGATAACAAACTATCGATAGGGATATCGATACTATCGATAGTTTTTCAATTTTCGATAGTATCGATAGACCTGTACCAATATCGATAGTTCCAATGTAGCCAAAGGTAAATGAAAACATCTGTATATTGAGAGAATTATAAAGAAATCTGTAGTTTTTTTGAGAAATCTGTAATTATTTTTGGGGATAGACATGCTGTGCTGCCAATTTTTCGGTTAGGAGGAATTAGGCAATTCAATCCATCTGTCAAAAAGGAAAATTCAATGTGGCGTGGCGGCCAAGCAAGTTTGTTTTGAATATGTTTTTATGCGTATTTTAAATTATTTTGCATAGAAATTTGCTTACAACTATGATTTTCATTATTTAATGAAATATTTGTTAACTAGGTACTTAAACTATTAATTCGGACAGAAACTAGATAATTTTTTGGGAGTGAATCCTACGCCTACCGGTAGGTCCTTTTTTATCCACCGATTGTGCGCCCACTGGTAGGGTAGGTCCTTTTTCGTCAATTGATCAAGCGCCTACTGGAAGGTGTTTTATTACTTTAGAATCCGTATATCCTATATCCTACCAGTCAGCTCTTGCTAATGCTAAATACGTTGGTAAAATATTGTTTGTTAGTAATAGTATAGTCATTAAGAAATTCGTCCACATAAGCCTTTATTAGTATCTTAACATTTTTCCAATTTGGGCTTTAAACTTGTTGATGTTTCGAATCTGCTTCATTCGCTAGACGGCAACCTATATTCTATATTGAATATCTTTCTGCACACACCTTGAGTTTGTTTTTGAGTCTTCGATGGCTCACTACTCTCGCCAAACCTCAAAGAGAGGATCCTTGGGAGCGCAAATCCACCAAAAACGTGAAAAACCTTTATTAAATATAACATCTTGAAATTTTAATCATTTTTAAGTCTCTGATTGCTCGCTCCGCTCGCCAAACTTCAAAGATAAGATCCTCGGAAGCATAAATCCACCAAAAACTTGGAAAATAATTTTCAAATAAGGTCAAATATTGATCACTGGCTTAGATCTATTCGCCAACATGAACTTTAAACATTTTTAAGTATGTTAACAGTAACAACAGTGTTAATAACTCAAGAATGAACATTTTGTGGATTACGACCATTCACAACTAGGGCGACGAGTGTCACCTTCTTGTAAATGCAGGTATAGTTAGGTTAGATAGGTAGGGTAGGCGACGGATTCTTGAATTAATATGAACCTACCGGTAGGCTCAGGATTCTTTCAACAAAGAGTACCTACCGATAGGCGTTATATCATGTCATGTGCCAATTGGGGACCTACCATAATGTTTTCGCGGTATACATAAACGGTAGGCACACAATCAATGAAACAAACAGCACCTACCGGTAGGCGCAGAATTCACTCCCTACTTTTTTTGTGTTTTTTGGCCCATGTATGGCCGCCACGCCATCTTGAATGTCACGTGGTTTGAATTGCCTAATGACGAGTGACTTTGATGGACTAATGGAGGTTGGAGGTTAATGTTTATCGTAATTAATTACAAATTTGGTTACTTTGGTCAGAGCAAACTATCGATAGTACAATCGATAGTTACTATCGATGAGTAGGCCATTCTATCGATATCACTATCGATAGTTTTTTTTTCGATAGTTTGTCAACCCTATTAATTTATTAATAATGGAGTTATGACAATTTTTAAATAATGTTGTTTTGTAAAGTAATACTCTACAAACAATTTTTTCACTCAAAAACTGAAGTGAGTGGAAAGTTGAAATTTTGAGGACTTTTTCCTGAAGGTTCAAGGTAAAAAATACTAAAAACTCAAAGGGATTGAATTGAGTTATTAATAATGGAGTTAAGACTTTTTTAAAATAATGTTGTTTTGTAAAGTAATACTCTACAAACAATCTTTTCACTCAAAAACTGAAGTGAGTGGAAAGTTGAAATTTTGAGGACTTTTTCCTGAAGGTTCAATGTAAAAAATACTAAAAACTCAAAGGGATTGAATTGAGTTATTAATAATGGAGTTAAGACTTTTTTAAAATAATGTTGTTTTGTAAAGTAATACTCTACAAACAATTTTTTCACTCAAAAACTGAAGTGAGTGGAAAGTTGAAATTTTGAGGACTTTTTCCTAAAGGTTCAATGTAAAAAATACTAAAAACTCAAAGGGATTGAATTGAGTTATTAATAATGGAGTTATGACAATTTTAAAATAATGTTGTTTTGTAAAGTAATACTCTACAAAAAAATTTTTCACTCAAAAACTGAAGTGAGTGGAAAGTTGAAATTTTGAGGACTTTCTCCTGAAGGTTCAATGTAAAAAATACTAAAAACTCAAAGGGATTGAATTGAGTTATTAATAATGGAGTTATGACTTTTTTAAAATAATGTTGTTTTGTAAAGTAATACTCTACAAACAATCTTTTCACTCAAAAACTGAAGTGAGTGGAAAGTTGAAATTTTGAGGACTTTTTCCTAAAGGTTCAATGTAGAAAATACTAAAAACGCAAAGGGATTGAATTGAGTTATTAATAATGGAGTTATGACAATTTTTAAATAATGTTGTTTTGTAAAGTAATACTCTACAAACAATTTTTTCACTCAAAAACTGTAGTGAGTGGAAAGTTGAAATTTTGAGGACTTTTTCCTGAAGGTTCAATGTAAAAAATACTTAAAACTCAAAGGGATTGAATTGAGTTATTATTAATGGAGTTATGACTTTTTTTTAAATAATGTTGTTTTGTGAAGTAATGCTCTACAAATAATTTTCTCACTCAAAAACTGAAGTGTGTGGAAAGTTGAAATGTTGAGGACTTTTTCCTAAAGGTTCAATGTGAAAAATACTGAAAACTCAAAGGGATTGAATTGAGTTATTAATAATGGAGTTAAGACTTTTTTAAAATAATGTTGTTTTGTAAAGTAATACTCTACAAATAATTTTTTCACTCAAAAACTGAAGTGAGTGGAAAGTTGAAATTTTGAGGACTTTTTCCTAAAGGTTCAATGTAAGAAATACTAAAAACTCAAAGGGATTCAATTGAGTTATTATTAATGGAATTATGGCTTTTTTAAATAATGTTGTTTTGTAAAGTAATACTCTACAAACAATTTTTTCACTCAAAAACTGTAGTGAGTGGAAAGTTGAAATTTTGAGGACTTTTTCCTGAAGGTTCAATGTAAAAAATACTTAAAACTCAAAGGGATTGAATTGAGTTATTATTAATGGAGTTATGACTTTTTTTTAAATAATGTTGTTTTGTGAAGTAATGCTCTACAAATAATTTTTTCACTCAAAAACTGAAGTGTGTGGAAAGTTGAAATGTTGAGGACTTTTTCCTAAAGGTTCAATGTGAAAAATACTGAAAACTCAAAGGGATTGAATTGAGTTATTAATAATGGAGTTAAGACTTTTTTAAAATAATGTTGTTTTGTAAAGTAATACACTACAAATAATTTTTTCACTCAAAAACTGAAGTGAGTGGAAAGTTGAAATTTTGAGGACTTTTTCCTAAAGGTTCAATGTAGAAAATAATAAAAACTCGAAGGGATTGAATTGAGTTATTAATAATGGAGTTATGACTTTTCTAAAATAATGTTGTTTTGTAAAGTAATACTCTACAAACAATTTTTTCACTCAAAAACTGAAGTGAGTGGAAAGTTGAAAATTTGAGGACTTTTTCCTAAAGGTTCAATGTAGAAAATACTAAAAACTCGAAGGGATTGAATTGAGTTATTAATAATGGAGTTATGACTTTTCTAAAATAATGTTGTTTTGTAAAGTAATACTCTACAAACAATTTTTTCACTCAAAAACTGAAGTGAGTAGAAAGTTGAAATTTTGAGGACTTTTTCCTAAAGGTTCAATGTAGAAAATACCAAAAACTCAAAGGGATTGAATTGAGTTATTAATAATGGAGTTATGACTTTTCTAAAATAATGTTGTTTTGTAAAGTAATACTCTACAAACAATCTTTTCACTCAAAAACTGAAGTGAGTGGAAAGTTGAAATTTTGAGGACTTTTTCCTGAAGGTTCAATGTAAAAAATACTAAAAACTCAAAGGGATTGAATTGAGTTATTAATAATGGAGTTAAGACTTTTTTAAAATAATGTTGTTTTGTAAAGTAATACTCTACAAACAATCTTTTCACTCAAAAACTGAAGTGAGTGGAAAGTTGAAATTTTGAGGACTTTTTCCTAAAGGTTCAATGTAAAAAATACTAAAAACTCAAAGGGATTGAATTGAGTTATTATTAATGGAGTTATGACTTTTTTTTAAATAATGTTGTTTTGTAAAGTGATGCTCTACAAATAATTTTTTCACTCAAAAACTGAAGTGAGTGGCAAGTTGAAATTTTGAGGACTTTTTCCTGAAGGTTCAATGTAAAAAATACTAAAAACTCAAAGGGATTGAATTGAGTTATTAATAATGGAGTTAAGACTTTTTTTAAATAATGTTGTTTTGTAAAGTAATACTCTACAAACAATTTTTTCACTCAAAAACTGAAGTGAGTGGAAAGTTGAAATTTTGAGGACTTTTTCCTAAAGGTTCAATGTAAAAAATACTAAAAACTCAAAGGGATTGAATTGAGTTATTAATAATGGAGTTATGACAATTTTTAAATAATGTTGTTTTGTAAAGTAATACTCTACAAAAAATTTTTTCACTCAAAAACTGAAGTGAGTGGAAAGTTGAAATTTTGAGGACTTTCTCCTGAAGGTTCAATGTAAAAAATACTAAAAACTCAAAGGGATTGAATTGAGTTATTAATAATGGAGTTATGACTTTTTTAAAATAATGTTGTTTTGTAAAGTAATACTCTACAAACAATCTTTTCACTCAAAAACTGAAGTGAGTGGAAAGTTGAAATTTTGAGGACTTTTTCCTAAAGGTTCAATGTAGAAAATACTAAAAACTCAAAGGGATTGAATTGAGTTATTATTAATGGAGTTATGACTTTTTTTTAAATAATGTTGTTTTGTAAAGTAAAATGCTCTACAAATAATTTTTTCACTCAAAAACTGAAGTGAGTGGAAAGTTGAAATGTTGAGGACTTTTTCCTAAAGGTTCAATGTGAAAAATACTGAAAACTCAAAGGGATTGAATTGAGTTATTATTAATGGAGTTATGACTTTTTTTTAAATAATGTTGTTTTGTAATGTAATGCTCTACAAATAATTTTTTCACTCAAAAACTGAAGTGAGTGGAAAGTTGAAATGTTGAGGACTTTTTCCTAAAGGTTCAATGTGAAAAATATTGAAAACTCAAAGGGATTGAATTGAGTTATTAATAATGGAGTTAACACTTTTTTTAAATACCTAATGTTGTTTTGTAAAGTAATACTCTACGAACAATTTTTTCACTCAAAAACTGAAGTGAGTGGAAAATTGAAATTTTGATGACTTTTTCCTGAAAGTTATTCAATGCAAAAAATACTAAAAACTCAAAGGGATTGAATTGAGTTATTAATAATGGAGTTATGACTTTTTTTAAATAATGTTGTTTTGTAAAGTAATACTCTATAGTGAAATTATTTAAACAGTGTATGCACGTGATCAATGACGTCGAAATTATTGCTAATTGCAGTTTGTAAGAAATTAAAATTCGTTTCAAGCTGAGAGCTCATTCTCCTTTTTATTTAACCTTAGTTAAAAAAAGACAGAACGCTGTTGGCATTTAACCGAATCGGCCGATAAAATGACATTCAGTTTGGCACTCATGGGTTATGTTGCCAAATATTGCTGCAAATCTGCGGTTACTGATTTTAATAATTTGAAATTATTTCTATTTGTGTATCTATAAAATGCCAAAGTCATTGAATAGTCAGAGTCAGAAACTCGTTGTGTCTCTAATTAGTTTCTTTGAACAGGAACGAGATAATGGGAGCCCCTTCTTGCCATTAAATAGCGTTAGAGAGGTGAAGTATATTGATACTATCAAAGTGAGTAGTTTTTTTAGATTGTGTTCATAATACACTATCTATACATATGAAAATCGATGTTTGTTTGCTTTAGTGATAACACATTTTACTAGACATAGTATGTAAAAGTAAAACGAAAGTTAATAGCGGCAACATTGCGACGTGCTTATGTCATTAATTTTGATCACGTGCATACACTGTTTAATTAATTTCACTATACAAACAATTTTTTCACTCAAAAACTGAAGTAAGTGGAAAGTTGAAATTTTGAGGACTTTTTCCTAAAGGTTCAATGTAACAAATACTAAAAACTCGAAGGGATTGAATTGAGTTATTATTAATTGAGTTATGACTTTTCTAAAATAATGTTGTTTTGTAAAGTAATACTCTGCAAACAATTTTTTCACCCATAAACTGAAGTGAGTGGAAAGTTGAAATTTTGAGGACTTTTTCCTAAAGGTTCAATGTAGAAAATACTGAAAACTCAGAGAGATTGAATTGAGTAATTAATAATGGAGTTATGACTTTTGAAAAATAATGTTGTTTTGTAAAGTAATACTCTACAACTCTACAAATAATTTTTTCACTCAAAAACTGAAGTGAGTGGAAAGTTGAAATTTTGAGGACTTTTTCCTAAAGGTTCAATGTAAAAAATACTAAAAGCTCGAAGGGATTGAATTGAGTTATTATTAATGGAGTTATGACTTTCTTTAAATAATGTTGTTTTGTAAAGTAATACTCTGCAAACAATTTTTTCACTCAAAAACTGAAGTGAGTGGAAAGTTGAAATTTTGAGGACTATTTTCTAAAGGTTCAATGTAGAAAATACTGAAAACTCAGAGGGATTGAATTGAGTTATTAATAACGGAGTTATGACTTTTTAAAAATAATGTTGTTTTGTAAAGAAATACTCTACAAATAATTTTCTCACTCAAAAACTGTAGTGAGTGGAAAGTTGAAATTTTGAGGACTTTTTCCTAAAGGTTCAATGTAAAAAATACTAAAAACTCGAAGGGATTCAATTGAGTTATTATTAATGGAATTATGGCTTTTTTAAATAATGTTGTTTTGTAAAGTAATACTCTACAAACAATTTTTTCACTCAAAAACTGTAGTGAGTGGAAAGTTGAAATTTTGAGGACTTTTTCCTGAAGGTTCAATGTAAAAAATACTTAAAACTCAAAGGGATTGAATTGAGTTATTATTAATGGAGTTATGACTTTTTTTTAAATAATGTTGTTTTGTGAAGTAATGCTCTACAAATAATTTTTTCACTCAAAAACTGAAGTGTGTGGAAAGTTGAAATGTTGAGGACTTTTTCCTAAAGGTTCAATGTGAAAAATACTGAAAACTCAAAGGGATTGAATTGAGTTATTAATAATGGAGTTAAGACTTTTTTAAAATAATGTTGTTTTGTAAAGTAATACTCTACAAATAATTTTTTCACTCAAAAACTGAAGTGAGTGGAAAGTTGAAATTTTGAGGACTTTTTCCTAAAGGTTCAATGTAGAAAATAATAAAAACTCGAAGGGATTGAATTGAGTTATTAATAATGGAGTTATGACTTTTCTAAAATAATGTTGTTTTGTAAAGTAATACTCTACAAACAATTTTTTCACTCAAAAACTGAAGTGAGTGGAAAGTTGAAATTTTGAGGACTTTTTCCTAAAGGTTCCATGTAGAAAATACTAAAAACTCGAAGGGATTGAATTGAGTTATTAATAATGGAGTTATGACTTTTCTAAAATAATGTTGTTTTGTAAAGTAATACTCTACAAACAATTTTTTCACTCAAAAACTGAAGTGAGTAGAAAGTTGAAATTTTGAGGACTTTTTCCTAAAGGTTCAATGTAGAAAATACTAAAAACTCAAAGGGATTGAATTGAGTTATTAATAATGGAGTTATGACTTTTCTAAAATAATGTTGTTTTGTAAAGTAATACTCTACAAACAATCTTTTCACTCAAAAACTGAAGTGAGTGGAAAGTTGAAATTTTGAGGACTTTTTCCTGAAGGTTCAATGTAAAAAATACTAAAAACTCAAAGGGATTGAATTGAGTTATTAATAATGGAGTTAAGACTTTTTTAAAATAATGTTGTTTTGTAAAGTAATACTCTACAAACAATCTTTTCACTCAAAAACTGAAGTGAGTGGAAAGTTGAAATTTTGAGGACTTTTTCCTAAAGGTTCAATGTAAAAAATACTAAAAACTCAAAGGGATTGAATTGAGTTATTATTAATGGAGTTATGACTTTTTCTTAAATAATGTTGTTTTGTAAAGTGATGCTCTACAAATAATTTTTTCACTCAAAAACTGAAGTGAGTGGCAAGTTGAAATTTTGAGGACTTTTTCCTGAAGGTTCAATGTAAAAAATACTAAAAACTCAAAGGGATTGAATTGAGTTATTAATAATGGAGTTAAGACTTTTTTTAAATAATGTTGTTTTGTAAAGTAATACTCTACAAACAATTTTTTCACTCAAAAACTGAAGTGAGTGGAAAGTTGAAATTTTGAGGACTTTTTCCTGAAGGTTCAATGTAAAAAATACTAAAAACTCTAAGGGATTGAATTGAGTTATTAATAATGGAGTTAAGACTTTTTTAAAATAATGTTGTTTTGTAAAGTAATACTCTACAAACAATCTTTTCACTCAAAAACTGAAGTGAGTGGAAAGTTGAAATTTTGAGGACTTTTTCCTAAAGGCTCAATGTAAAAAATAATAAAAACTCGAAGGGATTGAATTGAGTTATTATTAATGGAGTTATGACTTTTTTAAAATAATGCTGTTTTGTAAAGTAATACTCTACAAACAAATTTTTTCACTCAAAAACTGAAGTGAGTAAAAAGTTGAAATTTTGAGGACTTTTTCCTAAAGGTTTAATGTAAAAAATACTAAAAACTCGAAGGGATTGAATTGAGTTATTATTAATGGAGTTATGACAATTTTTAAATAATGTTGTTTTGTTAAGTAATACTCTACAAACAATTTTTTCACTCAAAAACTGAAGTGAGTGGAAAGTTGAAATTTTGAGGACTTTTTCCTGAAGGTTCAATGTAAAAAATACTAAAAACTCAAAGGGATTGAATTGAGTTATTAATAATGGAGTTAAGACTTTTTTAAATAATGTTGTTTTGTAAAGTAATACTCTACAAACAATTTTTTCACTCAAAAACTGAAGTGAGTGGAAAGTTGAAATTTTGAGGACTTTTTCCTGAAGGTTCAATGTAAAAAATACTAAAAACTCAAAGGGATTGAATTGAGTTATTAATAATGGAGTTAAGACTTTTTTAAAATAATGTTGTTTTGTAAAGTAATACTCTACAAACAATTTTTTCACTCAAAAACTGAAGTGAGTGGAAAGTTGAAATTTTGAGGACTTTTTCCTAAAGGTTCAATGTAAAAAATACTAAAAACTCAAAGGGATTGAATTGAGTTATTAATAATGGAGTTATGACAATTTTTAAATAATGTTGTTTTGTAAAGTAATACTCTACAAAAAATTTTTTCACTCAAAAACTGAAGTGAGTGGAAAGTTGAAATTTTGAGGACTTTCTCCTGAAGGTTCAATGTAAAAAATACTAAAAACTCAAAGGGATTGAATTGAGTTATTAATAATGGAGTTATGACTTTTTTAAAATAATGTTGTTTTGTAAAGTAATACTCTACAAACAATCTTTTCACTCAAAAACTGAAGTGAGTGGAAAGTTGAAATTTTGAGGACTTTTTCCTAAAGGTTCAATGTAGAAAATACTAAAAACTCAAAGGGATTGAATTGAGTTATTATTAATGGAGTTATGACTTTTTTTTAAATAATGTTGTTTTGTAAAGTAAAATGCTCTACAAATAATTTTTTCACTCAAAAACTGAAGTGAGTGGAAAGTTGAAATGTTGAGGACTTTTTCCTAAAGGTTCAATGTGAAAAATACTGAAAACTCAAAGGGATTGAATTGAGTTATTATTAATGGAGTTATGACTTTTTTTTAAATAATGTTGTTTTGTAATGTAATGCTCTACAAATAATTTTTTCACTCAAAAACTGAAGTGAGTGGAAAATTGAAATTTTGATGACTTTTTCCTGAAAGTTATTCAATGCAAAAAATACTAAAAACTCAAAGGGATTGAATTGAGTTATTAATAATGGAGTTATGACTTTTTTAAAATAATGTTGTTTTGTAAAGTAATACTCTACAAACAATCTTTTCACTCAAAAACTGAAGTGAGTGGAAAGTTGAAATTTTGAGGACTTTTTCCTAAAGGTTCAATGTAGAAAATACTAAAAACTCAAAGGGATTGAATTGAGTTATTAATAATGGAGTTATGACAATTTTTAAATAATGTTGTTTTGTAAAGTAATACTCTACAAACAATTTTTCCACTCAAAAACTAAAATGAGTGGAAAGTTGAAATTTTGGGTACTTTTTCCTGAAGGTTCAATGTAAAAAATACTAAAAAGTCTACAAACAATTTTTTCACTCAAAATCTGAAGTGAGTGGAAAGTTGAAATTTTGAGGACTTTTTCCTAAAGGTTCAATGTGAAAAATATTGAAAACTCAAAGGGATTGAATTGAGTTATTAATAATGGAGTTAACACTTTTTTTAAATACCTAATGTTGTTTTGTAAAGTAATACTCTACGAACAATTTTTTCACTCAAAAACTGAAGTGAGTGGAAAATTGAAATTTTGATGACTTTTTCCTGAAAGTTATTCAATGCAAAAAATACTAAAAACTCAAAGGGATTGAATTGAGTTATTAATAATGGAGTTATGACTTTTTTAAAATTATGTTGTTTTGTAAAGTAATACTCTACGAACAATTTTTTCACTCAAAAACTGAAGTGAGTGGAAAGTTGAAATGTTGAGGATTTTTTCCTAAAGGTTCAATGTGAAAAATACTGAAAACTCAAAGGGATTGAATTGAGTTATTATTAATGGAGTTATGACTTTTTTTTAAATAATGTTGTTTTGTAATGTAATGCTCTACAAATAATTTTTTCACTCAAAAACTGAAGTGAGTGGAAAGTTGAAATGTTGAGGACTTTTTCCTAAAGGTTCAATGTGAAAAATATTGAAAACTCAAAGGGATTGAATTGAGTTATTAATAATGGAGTTAACACTTTTTTTAAATAATGTTGTTTTGTAAAGTAATACTCTACGAACAATTTTTTCACTCAAAAACTGAAGTGAGTGGAAAATTGAAATTTTGATGACTTTTTCCTGAAAGTTATTCAATGCAAAAAATACTAAAAACTCAAAGGGATTGAATTGAGTTATTAATAATGGAGTTATGACTTTTTTAAAATTATGTTGTTTTGTAAAGTAATACTCTACGAACAATTTTTTCACTCAAAAACTGAAGTGAGTGGAAAATTGAAATTTTGATGACTTTTTCCTGAAAGTTATTCGATGCAAAAAATACTAAAAACTCAAACGGATTGAATTGAGTTATTAATAATGGAGTTATGACTTTTTTTAAATAATGTTGTTTTGTAAAGTAATACTCTACAAAAAAAAATTTCACTCAAAAACTGAAGTGAGTGGAAAGTTGAAATTTTGAGGACTTTTTCCTAAAGGTTCAATGTGAAAAATATTGAAAACTCAAAGGGATTGAATTGAGTTATTAATAATGGAGTTAACACTTTTTTTAAATAATGTTGTTTTGTAAAGTAATACTCTACGAACAATTTTTTCACTCAAAAACTGAAGTGAGTGGAAAATTGAAATTTTGATGACTTTTTCCTGAAAGTTATTCAATGCAAAAAATACTAAAAACTCAAAGGGATTGAATTGAGTTATTAATAATGGAGTTATGACTTTTTTAAAATAATGTTGTTTTGTAAAGTAATACTCTACGAACAATTTTTTCACTCAAAAACTGAAGTGAGTGGAAAGTTGAAATGTTGAGGACTTTTTCCTAAAGGTTCAATGTGAAAAATACTGAAAACTCAAAGGGATTGAATTGAGTTATTATTAATGGAGTTATGACTTTTTTTTAAATAATGTTGTTTTGTAATGTAATGCTCTACAAATAATTTTTTCACTCAAAAACTGAAGTGAGTGGAAAATTGAAATTTTGATGACTTTTTCCTGAAAGTTATTCAATGCAAAAAATACTAAAAACTCAAAGGGATTGAATTGAGTTATTAATAATGGAGTTATGACTTTTTTAAAATAATGTTGTTTTGTAAAGTAATACTCTACAAACAATCTTTTCACTCAAAAACTGAAGTGAGTGGAAAGTTGAAATTTTGAGGACTTTTTCCTAAAGGTTCAATGTAGAAAATACTAAAAACTCAAAGGGATTGAATTGAGTTATTAATAATGGAGTTATGACAATTTTTAAATAATGTTGTTTTGTAAAGTAATACTCTACAAACAATTTTTCCACTCAAAAACTAAAATGAGTGGAAAGTTGAAATTTTGGGTACTTTTTCCTGAAGGTTCAATGTAAAAAATACTAAAAAGTCTACAAACAATTTTTTCACTCAAAATCTGAAGTGAGTGGAAAGTTGAAATTTTGAGGACTTTTTCCTAAAGGTTCAATGTGAAAAATATTGAAAACTCAAAGGGATTGAATTGAGTTATTAATAATGGAGTTAACACTTTTTTTAAATACCTAATGTTGTTTTGTAAAGTAATACTCTACGAACAATTTTTTCACTCAAAAACTGAAGTGAGTGGAAAATTGAAATTTTGATGACTTTTTCCTGAAAGTTATTCAATGCAAAAAATACTAAAAACTCAAAGGGATTGAATTGAGTTATTAATAATGGAGTTATGACTTTTTTAAAATAATGTTGTTTTGTAAAGTAATACTCTACGAACAATTTTTTCACTCAAAAACTGAAGTGAGTGGAAAGTTGAAATGTTGAGGATTTTTTCCTAAAGGTTCAATGTGAAAAATACTGAAAACTCAAAGGGATTGAATTGAGTTATTATTAATGGAGTTATGACTTTTTTTTAAATAATGTTGTTTTGTAATGTAATGCTCTACAAATAATTTTTTCACTCAAAAACTGAAGTGAGTGGAAAATTGAAATTTTGATGACTTTTTCCTGAAAGTTGTTCAATGCAAAAAATACTAAAAACTCAAAGGGATTGAATTGAGTTATTAATAATGGAGTTATGACTTTTTTAAAATAATGTTGTTTTGTAAAGTAATACTCTACAAACAATCTTTTCACTCAAAAACTGAAGTGAGTGGAAAGTTGAAATTTTGAGGACTTTTTCCTAAAGGTTCAATGTAGAAAATACTAAAAACTCAAAGGGATTGAATTGAGTTATTAATAATGGAGTTATGACAATTTTTAAATAATGTTGTTTTGTAAAGTAATACTCTACAAACAATTTTTCCACTCAAAAACTAAAATGAGTGGAAAGTTGAAATTTTGGGTACTTTTTCCTGAAGGTTCAATGTAAAAAATACTAAAAAGTCTACAAACAATTTTTTCACTCAAAATCTGAAGTGAGTGGAAAGTTGAAATTTTGAGGACTTTTTCCTAAAGGTTCAATGTGAAAAATATTGAAAACTCAAAGGGATTGAATTGAGTTATTAATAATGGAGTTAACACTTTTTTTAAATACCTAATGTTGTTTTGTAAAGTAATACTCTACGAACAATTTTTTCACTCAAAAACTGAAGTGAGTGGAAAATTGAAATTTTGATGACTTTTTCCTGAAAGTTATTCAATGCAAAAAATACTAAAAACTCAAAGGGATTGAATTGAGTTATTAATAATGGAGTTATGACTTTTTTAAAATAATGTTGTTTTGTAAAGTAATACTCTACAAACAATCTTTTCACTCAAAAACTGAAGTGAGTGGAAAGTTGAAATTTTGAGGACTTTTTCCTAAAGGTTCAATGTAGAAAATACTAAAAACTCAAAGGGATTGAATTGAGTTATTAATAATGGAGTTATGACAATTTTTAAATAATGTTGTTTTGTAAAGTAATACTCTACAAACAATTTTTCCACTCAAAAACTAAAATGAGTGGAAAGTTGAAATTTTGGGTACTTTTTCCTGAAGGTTCAATGTAAAAAATACTAAAAAGTCTATGTGATATTTGAATTTGAACTTGAAATCAAATGAACATTATTAAATACATATTGCGCACGAGATCGCGCATGACCATTGTCAAAAGATACTTCATCTAATAAATCTCTTTCTGGTCTGGCTTGCACCGAGCAACATGTTTTTATTTTCGCTCCCTCACATCGATAATTTTAAGAAATAAAATTGAAGTCAAATATCTTTATTAAGTAAAAGTAGCAAACAAAACAGTGAAAATACGATATGGTGTCAGAAGTGGGATTCAATTTATCAGAAAAAGGTCTAGAAATCGATCAAAATAAAGTTGAAGCTGTCAAAAATCTGTCAAAACCTAAATGTCCAAAAGATATAGAGCGTTTACTTGGAATTTTAAATTATTTAAATAGATTTGTGCCAAACTTTTCCGAATTAACAGAACCACTCAGAATGTTAATCAGAAAGAATGTCAAATTTGAATGGGGTGAGAGTCAAGAAGAATCCTTTGAAAAAATAAAAAATCTACTCATGAATGCTCCTATTTTACAATTTTATTCTAGGAAACTGCCTATAGTAATGTCTTGCGATTCCTCTCAAAATGGTTGTGGTTCGGTACTGTTACAAAATGATGCACCGGTTTCTTATGCATCAAAAGCATTCACTCCCACTCAGCAGCGATATGCTCAAATAGAAAAAGAGTTGCTGTCAATTTGCCATGCGTGCACAAAGTTTCACAATTATATTTTTGGTCGTTCCGATGTAACCATCGAAACAGATCATAAACCGTTAGTAAACATTATAAAGAAACCAATTATAAGTGCACCAGCACGTTTGCAACGTATGTTATTGATGTTACAACCTTACTCTTTTAAATTAATATATAAACCAGGAAAACAGCTATTTTTAGCTGACGCGCTGAGTAGGGCATTTCAAAATGATGTGGATGAAATTTTTGAAAGGAAATGCTTAGAATTTGATAATCATTTATTATTTGTCACTGAAAACTTGCCGATCAGTCAAGAAAAATTTGAAAACTTGAGAAGGGAAACCTTAAAAGATAGTCATCTTCAAGGGCTAATTAAATTAATTACAGAAGGTTTTCCTAGTAATAAAAAAAAGTTAGGTGAAGAATATAAAATTTATTGGCCTCACAAAGACGAGCTTACTTATTCAAAAAACTTGATTTTTAAAAATAATAGAATTTTCATTCCAAAATCACTTAGAAGAGAAATGTTGTCTAGGTTGCATGTGGGACATTTAGGTATTACGAAAACCAAATTAAATGCAAAACAGTTGATATTTTGGCCTACAATTAACTCAGATATTGAAAATCTAGTCGAATCCTGTGATATTTGTCTGTCTAATAGCAAGTTTAACCAAAAAGAACCAATGTTACCTCACAAAGTACCATCTGGACCGTGGAAAGAGGTTGCTACCGATATTTTTTATTTTAATAATGAAAGTTTCTTGATTACGGTGGATTATTTTTCGAAATTTGTGGATGTACAAAAACTCCCAAATGACAAAAGTGTGAGTGTCATAAAATCACTCAAAAAACTATTTTCAGTTCATGGAATTCCAGAGTCTTTAATTTCAGATAATGGTACATGTTTTAGATCATCAGAATTTCAGAATTTCGTTAAAACTTGGCAATTTAAACATATTACAACTAGCGCACATAATCCACAAAGCAATGGTCAAATTGAAAGATTTGTGCAAACTGTCAAAAACACCATGAAAAAATGTGCTGAATCACGTTCTGATTTTCATTTAGCACTTTTGGATTTGAGAAATACTCCAATAGGACCAAATTTACCGAGTCCTGCTCAATTAATTTTCGGTAGAAGGCTAAAAACCACGATTCCTGTCATGGATAATTTGCTAAAACCCAAAATACAGCCTATTCCCACAGTTCGAAACAAATTAATTGAAAGGCAAAATAAACAAAAAAATTATTATGATAAGCACAGTAAAGAATTAAATGAGATTAAGCCGGGTACATTGGTTAAAGTACAAAACTTTAAATTAAAAGCTAAAGAAAAATGGCTCAATGGTACAGTAATAGGGAAAAATAATTGTCCTAGATCATATAATGTGAAACTAGAAAAAACAGGGAATATTGTATCTAGAAACAGAAAGCATTTAAAAATAATTAAATCTCAATTTCAATTTGAAAAAAAAAAAGGGGAAATATTAGGAGAAAACTTAGATAATTTACCAAAAAATAATTTAGACTTGTCTAATAAAAATAGCTATAATTCAGAAAGCTATGATAGATTTAAATATGATGGTATTTCTAGTGATAATTTGAACGATACGTTGAATCTAAGTATGCCAGGTACTAGTCAACATACTACTCCTGAGAGTGTCTCAATGTCCTCTTCTTTTCATGGGTTTCATTCATTCAGCAATTCGAGTGAATCACTTTCAAGTAATTCCTTGTCATCTCCGGAATCACCTGTAAGAGAGATGCCGAGACATTCTCCAGTGAGAAATACAAGATCAGGGAGATTGGTTAAACCACCAGTTAGGTTAAGCTTGTGATATTAGTTTGTATTTTTTTTTAAGTTAAGTTTCAATTGTTAGTGTATAAATTTAATCTTAGTGTCTTTAGTGTTAAGTGTTAGTATATTTATAAAAAATAAAAAAAATTAAAGTATTTATCTAGAGACTGCTAGGTCTTAAGTTTGTATATATAGAAAGAACTGAGTGCCAGTCAGAAATTGTAACATCTTTTATGTAATTGAACACATCTGTGATAGCAACTTTAAATGATATTGTGAAAAGACTGATATTTTGAAAAGACTGATATTTTGTGTAGTGCTATTATTCTATTTTCAAAAAAGGGAGGATGTGATATTTGAATTTGAACTTGAAATCAAATGAACATTATTAAATACATATTGCGCACGAGATCGCGCATGACCATTGTCAAAAGATACTTCATCTAATAAATCTCTTTCTGGTCTGGCTTGCACCGAGCAACATGTTTTTATTTTCGCTCCCTCACATCGATAATTTTAAGAAATAAAATTGAAGTCAAATATCTTTATTAAGTAAAAGTAGCAAACAAAACAGTGAAAATACGATAGTCTACAAACAATTTTTTCACTCAAAATCTGAAGTGAGTGGAAAGTTGAAATTTTGAGGACTTTTTCCTAAAGGTTCAATGTGAAAAATATTGAAAACTCAAAGGGATTGAATTGAGTTATTAATAATGGAGTTAACACTTTTTTTAAATACCTAATGTTGTTTTGTAAAGTAATACTCTACGAACAATTTTTTCACTCAAAAACTGAAGTGAGTGGAAAATTGAAATTTTGATGACTTTTTCCTGAAAGTTATTCAATGCAAAAAATACTAAAAACTCAAAGGGATTGAATTGAGTTATTAATAATGGAGTTATGACTTTTTTAAAATAATGTTGTTTTGTAAAGTAATACTCTACGAACAATTTTTTCACTCAAAAACTGAAGTGAGTGGAAAGTTGAAATGTTGAGGACTTTTTCCTAAAGGTTCAATGTGAAAAATACTGAAAACTCAAAGGGATTGAATTGAGTTATTATTAATGGAGTTATGACTTTTTTTTAAATAATGTTGTTTTGTAATGTAATGCTCTACAAATAATTTTTTCACTCAAAAACTGAAGTGAGTGGAAAATTGAAATTTTGATGACTTTTTCCTGAAAGTTATTCAATGCAAAAAATACTAAAAACTCAAAGGGATTGAATTGAGTTATTAATAATGGAGTTATGACTTTTTTAAAATAATGTTGTTTTGTAAAGTAATACTCTACAAACAATCTTTTCACTCAAAAACTGAAGTGAGTGGAAAGTTGAAATTTTGAGGACTTTTTCCTAAAGGTTCAATGTAGAAAATACTAAAAACTCAAAGGGATTGAATTGAGTTATTAATAATGGAGTTATGACAATTTTTAAATAATGTTGTTTTGTAAAGTAATACTCTACTAACAATTTTTCCACTCAAAAACTAAAATGAGTGGAAAGTTGAAATTTTGGGTACTTTTTCCTGAAGGTTCAATGTAAAAAATACTAAAAAGTCTACAAACAATTTTTTCACTCAAAATCTGAAGTGAGTGGAAAGTTGAAATTTTGAGGACTTTTTCCTAAAGGTTCAATGTGAAAAATATTGAAAACTCAAAGGGATTGAATTGAGTTATTAATAATGGAGTTAACACTTTTTTTAAATACCTAATGTTGTTTTGTAAAGTAATACTCTACGAACAATTTTTTCACTCAAAAACTGAAGTGAGTGGAAAATTGAAATTTTGATGACTTTTTCCTGAAAGTTATTCAATGCAAAAAATACTAAAAACTCAAAGGGATTGAATTGAGTTATTAATAATGGAGTTATGACTTTTTTAAAATAATGTTGTTTTGTAAAGTAATACTCTACGAACAATTTTTTCACTCAAAAACTGAAGTGAGTGGAAAGTTGAAATGTTGAGGACTTTTTCCTAAAGGTTCAATGTGAAAAATACTGAAAACTCAAAGGGATTGAATTGAGTTATTATTAATGGAGTTATGACTTTTTTTTAAATAATGTTGTTTTGTAATGTAATGCTCTACAAATAATTTTTTCACTCAAAAACTGAAGTGAGTGGAAAGTTGAAATGTTGAGGACTTTTTCCTAAAGGTTCAATGTGAAAAATATTGAAAACTCAAAGGGATTGAATTGAGTTATTAATAATGGAGTTAACACTTTTTTTAAATAATGTTGTTTTGTAAAGTAATACTCTACGAACAATTTTTTCACTCAAAAACTGAAGTGAGTGGAAAGTTGAAATTTTGAGGACTTTTTCCTGAAGGTTCAATGTAAAAAATACTAAAAAGTCTACAAACAATTTTTTCACTCAAAAACTGAAGTGAGTGGAAAATCGAAATTTTGATGACTTTTTCCTGAAAGTTATTCAATGCAAAAAATACTAAAAACTCAAAGGGATTGAATTGAGTTATTAATAAGGGAGTTATGACTTTTTTAAAATAATGTTGTTTTGTAAAGTAATACTCTACAAACAATCTTTTCACTCAAAAACTGAAGTGAGTGGAAAGTTGAAATTTTGAGGACTTTTTCCTAAAGGTTCAATGTAGAAAATACTAAAAACTCAAAGGGATTGAATTGAGTTATTAATAATGGAGTTATGACAATTTTTAAATAATGTTGTTTTGTAAAGTAATACTCTACAAACAATTTTTCCACTCAAAAACTAAAATGAGTGGAAAGTTGAAATTTTGGGTACTTTTTCCTGAAGGTTCAATGTAAAAAATACTAAAAAGTCTACAAACAATTTTTTCACTCAAAATCTGAAGTGAGTGGAAAGTTGAAATTTTGAGGACTTTTTCCTGAAGGTTCAATGACGTAAAAAATACTAAAAACTCAAAGGGATTGAATTGAGTTATTAATAATGGAGTTAAGACTTTTTTAAAATAATGTTGTTTTGTAAAGTAATACTCTACAAACAATTTTTTCACTCAAAAACTGAAGTGAGTGGAAAGTTGAAATTTTGAGGACTTTTTCCTGAAGGTTCAATGTAAAAAATACTAAAAAGTCTACAAACAATTTTTTCACTCAAAAACTGAAGTGAGTGGAAAATTGAAATTTTGATGACTTTTTCCTGAAAGTTATTCAATGCAAAAAATACTAAAAACTCAAAGGGATTGAATTGAGTTATTAATAATGGAGTTATGACTTTTTTTAAATAATGTTGTTTTGTAAAGTAATACTCTATAGTGAAATTATTTAAACAGTGTATGCACCTGATCAATGACGTCGAAATTATTGCTAATTGCAGTTTGTAAGAAATTAAAATTCGTTTCAAGCTGAGAGCTCATTCTCCTTTTTATTTAACCTTAGTTAAAAAAAGACAGAACACTGTTGGCATTTAACCGAATCGGCCGATAAAATGACATTCAGTTTGGCACTCATGGGTTATGTTGCCAAATATTGCTGCAAATCTGCGGTTACTGATTTTAATAATTTGAAATTATTTCTATTTGTGTATCTATAAAATGCCAAAGTCATTGAATAGTCAGAGTCAGAAACTCGTTGTGTCTCTAATTAGTTTCTTTGAACAGGAACGAGATAATGGGAGCCCCTTCTTGCCATTAAATAGCGTTAGAGAGGTGAAGTATATTGATACTATCAAAGTGAGTAGTTTTTTTAGATTGTGTTCATAATACACTATCTATACATATGAAAATCGATGTTTGTTTGCTTTAGTGATAACACATTTTACTAGACATAGTATGTAAAAGTAAAACGAAAGTTAATAGCGGCAACATTGCGACGTGCTTATGTCATTAATTTTGATCACGTGCATACACTGTTTAATTAATTTCACTATACAAACAATTTTTTCACTCAAAAACTGAAGTAAGTGGAAAGTTGAAATTTTGAGGACTTTTTCCTAAAGGTTCAATGTAACAAATACTAAAAACTCGAAGGGATTGAATTGAGTTATAGTAGTCGTCAAAACCCGGGTACTCATCACCCCCCACTCCTATGACGTCACGTTCCTGACCTTGGCCTTGGCCTTGAAAAATGACCTAGTAATGTTCTGACGTCACACGACCTTGGCCTTGAGTTGCTGTGCGACCTCGAGTGTGCGCAACCTTGGGTTGGCGCATGACCCTGATTTGCTTGAGTGTGTGCTGCCTTGAGTTGGTGCGTGACCCTGATTTGTTCAGATATAATGATGGGTGGGAGGTGTTTGATCTTCAGTATGAGAATTTTTGTGGAAAAGTTCCATTCAACCGCGTCGGGATAATTACAATGGCTTACGTTTGCGAATATTGTGGTGTATCATTTAGCCGTAATTATAGTATGTTGCGTCATAAGAGGGAATCGTGCATGTCACGATTTATTCCTGAAGAGGTTGGAGGAAAGCGACCTAGATTCGTTGGTGCGGTATCTATGAAAACTTGTGCCTTATGCGATGTTACAGTACCTGCAAATTTTATGGCGGCTCATCAGAGGACGGCACAACATAGAAATAATTCATGTATACCACTATGTGATGGTGTAGAACGTGTGGACAGCGCTTTCAGAAGTAGGATTGCAACATACCGTATAAGCAGCGATACTGACCATATTGACTTTACAGTATTTTTTAACGAGATTATTGTGAAAGTGTTGAATGTGTTGGAGCAGGCGTTGGGGTTACATGGTGCAATTAAGGTGAATATGGTTGTGGCTGGACTATATTATCACCCAACACAGGATGTGCATTCAGAAAAATCATTCAATACCTCCAACAAAATTATAGCTGTTGGAAGTGATCTGAATGAAGTTTATCAATCATTTGTTGAAGTAATGAAAACAAAATCGACAGAGTTCCAGGAGAAAGATTCAGGTATGTAATAATAAGCGGGTGGAACTGTGCAGATTAATAACATAAATCTCTAATTTATAGGATGGGCTCTAAGGAAAATTCTTTACTTGGAGGTTAATATCAACGAGTTCAGACCAGTCGGTGGCTCATCCTATATCAAACTACCCAAAAGCATAGAGAACAAAGGTGCTATCATTAATGTGATAAACCAGGACCAGTGCTGTTTTGCTTGGGCTGTCACATCAGCATTGTTTCCCGCAGCTAGAATGGCTTCTCAGATAACATCTTACCCACACTATGCGAGAGTTCTAGATCTAACAGGTATGGATTTTCCAGTAAAGTTGAGTGATATTAAAAAGTTTGAGCAAATGAATAATATATCAGTCAATGTGTATGGGATACAATCATTATTCGAGAATAATAAATTGAAATATGAAGTAGTTGGTCCATTACGATATTCCGATCGAAAACTGCTACGACATGTCAATTTGTTGTTCGTCACGCTTGGTATCTAGTCAAATATCCAAACAAGAGAATAGATTATACTTTTGTGACGGTTGTCTCACTCATTTTGATTCACAATTAAAGTTGATGATGCATCAGAAAAATGATTGTAATCATGTATACACACGGACACCAACAAAAGATCCAAAGACTGATAAATTTGGGAGCATTGTACCGGAGAATATAATGAAATTTGAGAATATTGAAAAACAAATGCGTGTTCCATTTGTGGTTTATGCAGACTTCGAATCAATTTTGAAACCGCTGGACACTAGTGAACCAAACCCTCATAACTCTTACACAATAAAAAGCGTCAAACATGAACCGTATTCTTTTGCATATCTTATAAAATGCTCCTTTGATGATTCAGTTTCAAAGTTTGAGCTATATCGCGGAAGTGATGCAGCCCAAATTTTTGTTTCGCGCTTGGAAAACGATTTGAGGCATCTGTATAATACCCATTGTAAAGATATAAAACCGATGAATCGTCTAACACCTGACGAAGAGTTGGATTTTAAAAATGCAATAACATGTGCTATTTGTGAGAAACCATTTAACAAAGATGATGTTAAAGTTAGAGACCACTGTCATATAACGGGAAAGAAAAGACCTGGTGGTGCGCATTCCCACTGTAATTTAAACTATAAATTACCTAATTTTATTCCTATCATATTCCACAATTTGAGCGGCTATGACTGTCATTTGTTCATTAAAGAACTGTGTCGTCATGGTGATAAGATTAATGTTATAGCTCAGAGTAAGGAGAAGTATATATCGTTCACAAAGAGTATTTATGTGCATGACTACATGGACAAAAAAACTGGATCATTAAAAAAAATATATTTAAAGCTACGATTTATCGACAGTTTTAAATTTTTATCGACATCTTTGGAAAATTTGGGTGATGGATTGGAAATTGATAGTTTCAAGGAAACACGAAGTTATTTTCCCAATAATGAGCAATTCGATTTAGTTCGTCAAAAAGGTGTTTTCCCGTATAGCTTTGTTGATTCAATGGAAAAAATGAATTACCCATCTCTTCCAACAAAAGATCAGTTTTTTGATACTTTACGTGAAGAAGATATCAGCGATGAATATTACGATAGAGCAAAGAAGGTTTGGCGTTTGTTTCAGTGTAAGAACTTGGGCGACTATTCAGATGTGTATCTCAAGTCGGATGTGACATTACTGAGTGATGTTTTCGAACAATTTCGCGATACATGTCTGAATGTTTATAAACTGGATCCAGCACAATATTATACACTTCCAGGTTTATCATTTGATTGCATGCTGCGTATGACTAAGGTAGAGTTGGAACTATTGACAGATATTGACATGGTTCACTTTTTTAAAAAAGGTATTCGCGGTGGTATAAGTCAGTGTACTGAAAGGAAGCATATAGCAAATAACAAATACTTACCAAATTATGATCCCGCGGAACCATCATCATTTATCACATATCTTGATGCGACAAATTTGTATGGGCACAGTATGTCGCAAGCATTGCCATTAGGTGGTTTTAAATGGCTATCTCAACATGAAATAAATCATTTAAATATTTTGGATGTTGATGATGATAATTCAGAAGGCTATGTTTTAGAAGTCGATGTATGCTATCCAGAAAGTTTACAAGATGCTCATGCTGACCTTCCTTTTTTAGTGGAAAGTATTATTCCACCCACAGAATCGGCAAAAATGAAAAAATTAATTCCAAATTTAAATAGCAAGCAGAAGTATATTGTACATTACAGAACTCTAAAACAAGCTATTTCGAACGGCCTAATAGTAACGCAAACACATAGAGTTTTGAAATTCAACCAGTCAAAGTGGTTGAAGAAATACATCGATTTCAACACAACATTACGCAATTTGTCAAAAACAAAATTTGGTAGGGATTTATTCAAATTAATTATAAATGCGATTTTTGGCAAGACCATGGAAAATGTGGAAAACCGTAAAGATATAAAATTAATAACAAAGTGGGAGAACAGTGTCGGTAGAGTTGGAGCAAGGGCATTAATAGCTCGTCCTAATTTCAATTGCTGTTCATATTTCACTGAAGACTTTGTAGCAATTCATATGGATAAGGTCAAAGTAGTCTATGATAGACCGATATATATCGGGTTTTCCATATTGGACATATCAAAAATAGTGATTTATGATTTTTTCTACAACTTCATCAAGAAAAAGTTTGGTAGTGATGCTTCCTTACTGTACACAGACACCGATTCCCTAATATTAAAAGTGTTTACAGATGATTTCTATCGTTTTATCGCAGACAACCCAGACAAATTCGACACATCAAATTGGACCTGCGGAAACCCTTTTAATATTAGGAAAAGTGAATCGGTACCTGGTCTTATGAAAGATGAATTTCCAGGTGATCCGATAACGGCTTTCTTTGGTACCGGAGCTAAAGCCTATTACATCAAATCATTGAAGAATGAATTGAAAAAAGCAAAAGGTATCAAGAAATCCGTAGTCGAAAAACACATTCACCTGGAAGATTATCGCAAAGTTGTCGAGAGTGGTGGTTTAATATTTCGAAAAATGAAAACTTTCCGAAGTGAGCGGCACGATGTTTATACAGAAATATTGAACAAGGTCGCTCTTTCCCACTATGATGATAAACGCTTTATAATACCAAATTCGATAAAAACTCTACCTTGGGGTCATACAGATATTATATTTCATAAGACGGAACCGGAACAGATTCAACAGATTTTAACCAGTATGTGTGAAGAAGGTTTATCAGATCAAAACAATCCAGAAAATGTATTAATCGAACCAGATAATATAGAAAATATGTTAAGAATGTGTGAAGAGCTTTTGTCGAAGGATGATTGATTGGTGAATGACAGACCTGAAAACTGGAAAATCCATATTTTGTATTTTATTTTTTAATTTTTAATTTTTTATGTTTTACAATATTTTGTATTGTTGTATGTTGTAAAGATGAATTTATTCTAAGATGTTTTTATTGTTGGTAATATTAAAAATATTGTATAAACAGTTGTTTTATTTACAAACTTATGTGACAAAGAAGAAAGGAAAAAAACCGCAACGGATCTTGTTGGAACCACACAAACTCGAGCCCACCCCCCACTTCTCAAACATAGTTGGCCTTGAATTTGGCCTTGAATTTTCAGATCCCCCCTCCCCTCTGTCAGACGACCCCAAGATATCTATAAAATCTCTTCGGAACGAGGAAAGTTATTATAGTCACACGGGCATCGTTTGTATTACGACCTCGCTCACTTGAAAGTTAACTAGAAATATTGTGTTAGTGAAGTATTCTGAAAGTGCATATTCAAGGTACCGTATAATCTGTTACATTTTTCATAAATTATGAGTATTTCAAAAGATACCTTGGTTGAAATTAATAATATGCTCAACAAAGATGTTAATTTTCTCGAAAGAAGAAAAGTTTCTTCTTTAAAGTTGGATGAAGTTTACATAATTAGGAAACTGGTGCCGATGGTAACACGGTTTGGTAAAACTATTCTTGCCACATTGTATGATAAAACAGAAGATGTGACTTTTGAAACATTTTTGCCAAAGCGTGTAGCCGAAATGTTACCGGAGAACACCGTCGAAATTATGAATTCTTCTTCTGAAAAATATACGTTATCATATTTGGGGCAAAGTTCGCATTCATATGGGGGTAACTCTAAGTCTCTTTTAAATTTCGGGTCTTTGGAATAGATTTTACATTATGGGGGTGGACAGCATATTATTAATCAATAGTTTTCGAAAAATGTAATGAGTTTTAGGGTAATGTAATTTGTACATATAAGGATACATTCATATTTCAAATATTTCTAAAGATGTGTGACATCAGCAATAACACACCAAGTGTTAATGAAGAATTGGATTTCTACGTGATCTGGCTGGCGCGCAAACTAGGAGACATGGCCCAGGAAATATTACATTTCGAATATTTCAACACGGATGTTCCTGCAAATGGTCAGAATTATTCGAAATATGTTCATGATGCCATCAACTTCAATGCCGGAGCAAACTTGTGCCGAAGATATTTGTATGGTTCCTTTGGTCTTGATGAATTCTGTAGTGGAATGATCGAGGAAGGTCTGAAAACATATCTCATCGAAATACCACATATGCCAAGTGAATTGGTAGCAAAATATGAGCTAGTACCGGAAGGCGGCCCCAGTGATGGTGATGATGATTGAAGAAATGTTGAAATTACTCTAGAAGTAGAAAGTTGTGAATAATTAGGTCTAGTTAATTGTGCTAATGTAATAATAAATCTTTATACCTACATATTGTTTCGCTTTTTGTTTTCACCCTTTACTTTTGGTTAGTTTCCCTTATAAGCCAATGATTGATAATTACTAGGTTAGTTCTATCTAAAAATGGGACGTGTTAACAATACTTTAGATAAATTTGGTCGTCAGAGAGTATCCGATAAACATCAGTTCTTACGTGGTGCCCAGGGAAACGGATTCAAGTTAACTTCTGATGGTCACTATGATATTGAAGGAAAGCGTCTATCAAATGTTGCAAAACCGATACTTGATAATGACGTTAGCACCCAAGAGTTTGTTCTTGACAACATTCGGTTTGTTCATGAGCAAATGAAATCTGTATTAGATGAATTAGAAAATCGTATAAACGAAAGATTTAAGAGCATAGATAAAAAAATGGATGATATTGGAAACATCTATATAAGCAAAGATCTAGAGAATGATAAAAAAATGCGTAATTTAGAACGGCGGATGGAAAATAACGAAAAAAAAACTAATAAATATCGACATAAGAGTTAATAATTTCATTTCTTCATCGAAATGGGGGGTGCAAACAACACAATAGATAAGTTTGGTCGTCAGAAGACAGTTCTTGATGACATAGTTCAAATTCTACGTGGTGCGTCGGGAATAGGATTCACGCTAACATACGATGGTCAATTTGATAATGGGGGAAAGCGTTTAATGAATGTTGCAACACCGGAAACCAGCGATGATGCTACGAACCAACAATATGTGTTGAAGGAGATCCATAAATTGCGCGTAGAGTTAACACAATTAATCAACAAAATATATCTAGCTATTTATGAAAGTTTGACAAATGTTGACGACCGAATGGTTACATTTGAAAATAAAATCAAAAAATATGATGCACAAGACGAAAATATTGTGAAGAAAATAACTGTTTTGGAAAAGACAATGAGACAGCACATGAAAAACTTGATGGCAGTTGAGAGGAAGGTTAATAATATGATTGTAGCTAGCAAAATAAGAATCTGACAGAAGTAACCTTGAATAAATGACCATTCGTTATTCTTTCGAGTGTATTCGCCCTTGATCCACACTCTCCCACTCGAACTTCATAGTATTTATACCCACATATCTAAGTTTGAACTCATTAGTTTGTCTGCACGATCAACAGTATAAGTTTAGAACCAGAAAAATGAATACTTCTGGTGTCAAGCAACAAAGCACTCTTACACCAAGTTCGCTGAATCCTGAAGCACCCATCGAAATATTGGACACACCGAATTCGTCTGATCGTTCCAGCCAACCAATACCCAAATCAGATATCCCTATCGACTTATCAGATATGCCAACCTACAAAATATGTCAAGAGCAAAGCGTAAATTATTCATCCTCGATATTTAGCCAGGAAGGACAGCGTTGGGAATTGGACGAAGAATGGCAAATTCCACGAAGACCTTCATCAGTATTTTTACAAGATGCTCCACCATCTTTTTCCAATGCTTCATTTGAGCACGAAGAACAGTGTAAGGATTTAGGTGAAGAATGGCAAACCCATTCAAGACCATCATCACCATCTTTACTGGATCCTCCAACGTCATTTAGTCAAGAAGGACAACGTTGGGATAGTCTAGAAGGACAACGTTGGGATAGTCAAGATGGACAATGTTGGGATTTAAGTTCTGAAGACTGGGAAATCCCAATCATCTATTAGATGCTTCAACATATTTTTGAACTGTTCCATTCAACATGTTTTCCAGTAAAGAAGATTTTTAGACTTTAAATTTTGTATTAATCAAGTTTTATAATAATTGAATATGAAATAAAACAAAAATCCCAAAAACTTGTTTATTTATAATCCTTATATTTTATGAATACTTAAAAACTAATAAATATTTAAACAATATCAGATTTATCTATCCACGAGTTGAACTGATTCGGAAAGCCTAACCATTTAACATATAACTGTTTTTTATTGTCTTTTTTACGTTCGCGAAGAACTTTCTCAACTAAATAAACATTTGGGCTTCTCGTCTTCTGCAGCTCAGCTTCATAGAAACAGCCTTTAATTGGTTGACCATCCACAGATTTCAACTGATATGTAGGTGGATTGGTAATGTTAACTTTCACTATCTTAAACAGTTCTGTTGACCAAGATGGTGTATATCCTTTATCAAATATACTCTTATATTTGCTTATCCGCACAATATCTCCCAGACGAAATTTATATTTTTCAGGTATCACCTTGATATGATTGTACATCTTCAAGTCAGTATTTTTTTTAACATTGATGGGTTTCATGCCGATGGTTCGATGTTTGGTATTATTATAGGTTTTCGTTATTGCTGGTAAAAGATGTAACCATTTATTGGATCCTCTAGCAGAGAACTGCTTATATAGATTATTTTTGATGGTTCTTATAACCCGCTCTACAATTGCTGCCTTCATCGTACTATAAGTTGAATAATGATTAATATTGTGTTCCTTCATAAGAGCGTCAAAATTCTTATTATAAAACTCCTTTCCATGATCACTTTGTATATTTGCAGGTGTGTATGCAGCTTCTTCTATTATACTTTTCATTGCCCTAGTAACTTCAACACCTGTTTTGTTCTTGATAGCTCTAACGTATAGATATTTGGAGTAACAATTGATGCATACCAGAATGTATCGATTCCCATCATTTTCAGCAGCAAATTGCTGCATTTCTGCTAGATCTATTTGCCACAAGTCTTGATACCCCTTAATAATCGTTCGTCTTCGAGTAAAATTTTTCCTCGCTGTTCTATGAAGTTCTTCGACAATTTTAAGTTTTTCATTGCTAGGTTCCATGTCTATTCGAGTGTTGCACGTCTGGTGGTACACTGATGTGATGTATACATTGCTCAGTAAATTATACCCTCTTCACGAAGCTCTTCTATGATTGAAATAATTTCGTTTTCATGTCCGGAATGTCCTGCCGCCTTGGAACTCCACAATAAACGTAATAGTCCAGGAGCTGGCGTCGAAAATATGCAAGAGTTTTCGCAAGGCTCATATTTTCAGAATGAGTAGTATTTTAGTGCTACAAAGCTAGGCTACAGTCAGCAGTTCCAGTTCCGGGACACCTGGCGCTGAGATGCGCGCAAAGGTGTATTTTTAATCAACACCTCGCAACAGTTTTCGCAAAGCTGAAAATTTGCAAAGAGCATGCGAATATAATGTAGAACCATAATTTAACAGTCAGACAAAGAAATACGGGGACACGTAGAGTCAGCGCGACTTTGAAGTGGTCAAAAAAATGACGTCACCGAAAGTGTTTTCGCATGGCTGAAATTTGGCAAGGTTATAGTAAAAACAATATATTTATTGAAAAAAACAGTCAGACACTTCTATGTCGGCACCCCGCCAATCAGCAGTCGATTAAAGTGATATAGGTGGTAGCGCGCGTCAATAGGCATATAACCATGTCGAATAATAATTTCACCAAAAGTGTTTTCGCATAGCTGAAATTTGGCAAGGTAATAGTAAAAACGATATATTTATTGAAAAAAACAGTCAGACACTTCTATGTCGGGACCCCGCCAGTCAGCAGTCGATTAGAGTGATATAGGTGGTAGCGCGCGTCAATAGGCATATATCCATGTCGAATAATAATTTCACCAAAAGTGTTTTCGCATAGCTGAAATTTGGCAAGGTAATAGTAAAAACAATATATTTATTGAAAAAAACAGTCAGACACTTCTATGTCGGGACTCCCTCAGTCAGCAGTCGATTAAAGTGATATAGGTGGTAGCGCGCGTCAATAGACTTTTACTCTATATATATCCATTTCGATGAATAATTTTATTTCTATAATTTAAATTATTTGGAATCGGAAACGGTAAAATACATTTTTTTTCTCTTAATGAGTAAGTGTAAACCTGTAAGTTGCAAGCGTAAGCGCGTATACTTGAATAAGGCGTATATGCATTCGAATTCGGAAACTTCATTATGGTACTGTTAGGTCGAGATTAGGGGATGGGAAGCGGCAGATGTGATTAGAATTTCGACGGCGACGATTATAAGTATTTAATGAAACTTACTATAGGTATACTATCACAGTACTGCTGATTAAATGGTCAAGTAATATTTATACGAATCGGGCTTTTTTCTAACCGCAAACTTTTTAACTGCATGTACAATTTTATTTTACCGTTTCCGATTCCAAATAATTTAAATTATAAAAATAAAATTATTCATCGAAATGGATATTATATATAGAGTAAAATTCTATTCTATTCTATTCATTTTAATCGACTGCTGACTGAGGGAGTCCCGACATAGAAGTGTCTGACTGTTTTTTTCAATAAATATATTGTTTTTACTATTACCTTGCCAAATTTCAGCTATGCGAAAACACTTTTGGTGAAATTATTATTCGACATGGATATATGCCTATTGACGCGCGCTACCACCTATATTACTTTAATCGACTGCTGACTGAGGGAGTCCCGACATAGAAGTGTCTGACTGTTTTTTTCAATAAATATATTGTTTTTACTATTACCTTGCAAAATTTCAGCTATGCGAAAACACTTTTGGTGAAATTATTATTCGACATGGATATATGCCTATTGACGCGCGCTACCACCTATATCACTTTAATCGACTGCTGACTGAGGGAGTCCCGACATAGAAGTGTCTGACTGTTTTTTTCAATAGATATATTGTTTTTACTATTACCATGCCAAATTTCAGCTATGCGAAAACACTTTTGGTGAAATTATTATTCGACATGGATATATGCCTATTGACGCGCGCTACCACCTATATCACTCTAATCGACTGCTGACTGGCGGGGTCCCGACATAGAAGTGTCTGACTGTTCTTTTCAATAAATATATTGTTTTTACTATTACCTTGCCAAATTTCAGCCATGCGAAAACACTTTCGGTGACGTCATTTTTTTGACCACTTCAAAGTCGCGCTGACTCTACGTGTCCCCGTATTTCTTTGTCTGACTGTTAAATTATGGTTCTACATTATATTCGCATGCTCTTTGCAAATTTTCAGCTTTGCGAAAACTGTTGCGAGGTGTTGAATAAAAATACACCTTTGCGCGCATCTCAGCGCCAGGTGTCCCGGAACTGGAACTGCTGACTGTAGCCTAGCTTTGTAGTACTAAAATGCTACTCATTCTGAAAATATGAGCCTTGCGAAAACTCTTGCATATTTTCGACGCCAGCTCCCCGACTATAATCTATTCACCAACTCCTTCGGCTTATTCCAATAAAAATATTCGGGACGTTGACATGATAAAAGTTTTTTTTGCTTTATGGTAGATTTATTGTTCGTTTTTCGAACACCTTCACCCAGTTTCGTTTTTCGCATCAAGGGTTTAATGATTTTCGAATATTTTTCCCACCTAGTTTCCGTCAGTCCACGTTTTTTATCATAGCCATGATATACGGCATTTGTTAAATCTAAAATATTTCTGTAATTTTGACGTACAGATGGACTCATCTCATCCACTCTATCCAACACCTGTGGACTTTTCAAAAACAACAAATCGTAAAGTTCGCTGCTTCCATCGAATATGGCAATATTTCTCGAAAGGTCATCATACAATGATACTTTTCCATCCATAAAACGTACTTCCTTATTGCCAATGTATGTCTTCTTTTTTGTTTTACTACTATTACCGTAATGAACCCCATAAACGGTATCATATTGAGATGGTGTTGTACTTAGACCGCTCAAAAGTGTTTCAAGATATCTCATAGATTTTATAGACGTTTTACCGCTAGAATGATCGGATAATATAGCGGATTCAACTGATGATGGCGGTGTCTCGAATAGTTGTTCCTTTCTCGATACACCTATCGGTGTAGATGATTGTAGTGATTGGTATGATGCGTTCTCTGCTATTGATGGTGATTCCTCAAATATTTCTGATGTATCAATCGATGTGTTCACACTTTGCTTTCGTGGTTTTGTTTGTACATTTGGTTGCATGTTCCGTTTTTGCTGTTTTACGTCATTGGAGATAGATGTTAATGGTTTAGTGATCGGTTCATAGAATCTCTCCAATTCGAATTTATCCTTTGCTGTTTCTGTTTTAATTTGCTTAAATTTTTTTCTAACTGCATCTGTAACAGCTACTAGTTTACGTTTTAAATCAAGTTCTCTATTCATGGTGTTGTCTCAGTACTGTGCACATATGAAATGAATCGCATATGTTTAAATTATACAAATATATAGCTATCAAATCCTTTGCGATATCTTCCTGAATTTAAATCACTATCTTTGTCGATAACGAGAAATCCATATTTGTTATTCCAACATTTGGAGCACATTTCTTGAAATTGTGTGAAGGTTACGTCAGGAGAAACATGATCTGAGAAGATGTGTCTCAAATTCATTTCATCTTGTTTGAACATAATAATTAGGTTGGCATTATCACGTACAAGTTGTTTTGGAACTCGGGAATATGTTTGTGCTAAGTAGAAAGCATCAACATTTTTATGTCGACCCATACTAAAGTATGATCTTATTATGTCTTGTTTTTCACACATGACATCATCAAAAATGAAAACAGAGTTTGGTTTGGCATCCGATGGTTCCACAATGTTGGATGCATCACTAAATGTGTAATAACCCATCCCCTTGATAGGCGATAGAATTTTTCTCAAATACTCATATTTCGGTTGGTATAGTGACTTTGAATAGATGTAAACGTTCTCGAAACGTAATCCCAAAGGATGAATAAGCAACGTGATCATGACATTAGTTTTCCCGCAATTTGATGGTCCGATCAGCAAACCGCGAACAGAACGGGGCAGCAAAGGACCATGTCTCCGGTATTCCTTTTGTGTATGTCCAGATCCAACTTTTTCATCAAAATTTGCGATATCAAACTTTTGTTTTAAGTTAACAAAATGCATGTTTTGTCATACACACAGGATCACACAAATAAATAAATATTTCAAACTGTTTAAGGTATTTATCATTCAGATGTCAATCGTCAAACGAAGTGGACGTTCTCGTTATTCAAATAAGACTGGTTGTGGTATTATAAACTCACTAATTAATAGTCTCCCGGTCGAGTTACATATTCCTGGCTACCAGTATTGTGGCCCTGGCACTAAAGTTAGACAACGTGTGGCAAGAGGTGACAGAGGTATAAATCTCTTGGATTCTGCATGCAAAAAGCACGATATATCATATCTACATAATAATAATTTGAGTGCCCGACATCAGGCAGACTACGAGTTGGAGCAACGAGCTTGGGAGAGAGTGAAATCTAAAGACGCTAGTATCGGTGAAAGGGCTGCTGCTTGGTTAGTAACAAATATCATGAAAGGAAAACAACGATTTGGGATGGGTGTATCGACTGTATTGAAGAAAAAGAAGAGGTGCTACAAAGGAAAGCGACGCAATGGTGGTGTGAAAAGGGTTAACAAAAAACGGGCAAGTAGACAGCGAGTTCAAAAAGTAGCTTTCGGATCGGCTATTAGAAGACCAATTCGTTCAGAACTTATGAAAGCTGGAGGACCGAAATTTGTTGAAAAAAATTTCCTAAAAGCTTCTAAAATAGCAATGGCAGCTGCACGCAAGTCTGTGAAAGCAGTCGGTGGCAGGCGAAAGATTCACACACCAAGAATTCTTCCAATACCCAAAGTTGGAGGATTGTTACCTCTTATACCAATATTTGCGGGTCTTTCAGCATTAGGATCTCTAGCAGGAGGGGTCAGTGGAATAGTTCGTGCAATAAAAACTGTGAAAAATGCTAACACTGAGAAAACAGGAGCCACCTTATACCTTAATTCGCGAGGAAGCGGATTGTATCTGAAACCATATCGAACGGGATTAGGATTATTCATGCACAATAAATCAAAAAACTAACCGAATCCCTACCCCAAAGAGCACTATCCAATATAGATATAGAGAGGTACGCAAGAAAAATGAATATACCATATTTTAGAGGTGTATATATGAGAGACACATTACCTATACACGGTGCACGACGACATGAGACAGCAATTATTAATTTGGATAGTATACGTGGTGTAGGGACACATTGGGTGGCCTATCGAAAAGATATGGATGAAGTAACATACTATGACAGTTTTGGTGATTTACCACCACCTATTGAATTAGTACGCTATCTAAAAACAGGACCAGAGGCTGCAAAAAATATTTACTATACATACGACCGTCAACAACAATTTGGGACAGTTTGGTGTGGGCATTTGTGTTTAGAGTTTCTCCTTAAATCATCATAGAAACAAAGTCACAACCAACCATGTCTGTAACGCCACAGATGGATCGTGATAGTTATAAAAAGATGGCACCATCATTAAAAGAATTCTCCCGATCGGGTGGATTACTCAAAATGACATCTGAGCAGTTGGGTAATATGCCGAAGGAAGTTATGATAGCGTGTGCACCCAAAGAAATCGCACTGATCTGGGACAAGCTACCTGAAGCTCTACAGAGGGATGCAGATATATTAAAGTATCAATATTGTGGCGAACATTGCAATGATGGAGTTAGAAATAATTGTGATGCAAGTGATGGGTCTATCCCGAGAAGATTATTTTGTTGTTATTGTAAGACAGGTGATGTAAAGATAACTACAAAAAACTCCACACAATCAACTGAAAGACGCAGAAGTCGACAAAGTCCTAACGATCTAGCTTGTTGTTGTAATCAACAATAAAATAGATGCGTAGTTGATTTGACAGTCAGTCATGTCCTGCACATTCACGTTAACGGGACGTAGCAGTGTTTTAAGTGCCGATTTTTTCCCACCCATCGAGTTGGATAGAACAAATCGATACGGATTGGCCCTTTTAGGATTCTACACATACAACTCTATCTTCAATGTTGATGAAAGCAACAATGCCTTTGAATACAGTAAAAAAGGTAGTCCCAAAATTTCACATGTAACTATTCCTCCTGGAGCATACGAAATCGTCGAAATCGAGCGTGCTATGATTGCAGCATTGCGAGCATCCTCGAAAGATGGTGATACTAATCTATTTTCGTTGAGAGCTAATAACAATACGCTAAAATGTGAATTGAAATCCAAGCTTGATATCGATTTTGGTGTAGCGAATAGCATCGGTAAGATGTTAGGATATGAGAGTGGTCCGCTGGAAAGTGGTGTGAAACATGAATCCGTATTTCCTGTAGATATTATGAAAGTGCGAATTATACGTATAGATTGTAATATCACTTCGGGAGCCTACCTGAACTCTCGTGAGTGTCACACTTTGTTTGAATTTGACATAGAAGTTGAGCCAGGTTACAAAATTACAAAAGAACCTCAAAACAATATTTATTTACCCGTAAAGCCTGATGGACGTCAGTTCATCGACAACATCACATTACGTATTTTGGATGATCAAGGAGAGCTGATAGACTTTCGTGGAGAGAAAATTATTGTGAAATTGGAATTGAAGAAAATTTTTGTGTAATAATGGGGTTTTGCTACAATCGTCAATTGCACAGATTTCAATCTATTCAAAAATCTGTTGAAAATACCAATAAAAATAGGAGAGACACCGAGGAAAGATTCACTCGTAGCTTGAACTCAAGATCGACAACACATTCGCAGCAACTGTCCGCAAAAGATCGTACCTTTCTGGAATTAACCTGTGGTTTGAAATTGAAGCCGAAAAAGCAAAAATGATGACTAGCAGCGACAAGATTGATGTCTTTACAGGACCCATTCTCGACAATTCCATCATTAGTTTACAAGAGCACACATATAAACCGTATGGCTCACCAGTTTTCCAAAACTCTGATGAAATTCGCATCCCTGTTCATTTCCAAGACATAATATTGGACATATCCGAAAGTTATATTTATATCGAAGGAAAGTTTAAGCCCAAAGATCTCACTAAAAAATGCTACCTATCCAATAATGCACTAGCTTTTCTATTCGACGAAATTCGCTACGAAATGGGGGGCGAACAGGTTGCAGTTGTTCGGAAGCCTGGAATAACGACAACCCTGAAAACAATGACGTCTTTTGGGGCTTCACAGTTGAAGCCGCTTCTGACATGTGGTTGGGGATTGACCGAAAATAAACAACATATCGTCGATTCTACTAGTCACGTGTTTTCTGGTAAATTACCCCTAAAGTATTTAATGGGTTTTGCCGAGGACTACACGAAGGGAATCTTCAACGTCAAGCAGGAGCTTATATTAATAATTGCTCGCACCTTCACCAACTGCTACATCGGTGATGTGGAAGCAGACATCACACTTGATAAAATCGAATGGAAGATTCGCCATATCATTTTGGACGATACTCATAAGTTGAAAATAATGTCACGCATGAATAAGGGGGGTGAACGTGCCAATATTCAAATGGTTTATCGGAAATGGGACCTTTACGAACTCCCTACTTTGCGCGAAACTTCATCAGATGTTTGGACTTTGAGAACTAGTAACAGTTTGGAACGACCACGCTTTCTCATCATCGGATTTCAAAAAAACGAAAATTGTGATAAGAAAGAAAAAGACGCAACAGAATTTACTACGGCTGATGTGAGCGACATCCGCTTATACCTGAATTCCTCGGTATATCCATATGAAAGATGGAATCTAGAATTTTCAAAGAAACTATATGCACCAGCATATTACAACTATGAAAATTGCCAAAGTAGCTATTATGGGCGCGAAATGAATGAACCAATGTTGGATTTTGCAGAGTATTTACAAAATCCTGTATTTATTATTGACTGCAGTCGACAACCGGAAGCCGTAAAATCCTCTACAGTCGACGTGAAGATAGAATTTCAAACTAGAAAAAACAAATTTCCAAAAGACACTAAAGTTTATGCGTTAATAATTCATGACACCTATTTCAGTTACAATATGTTGAACGGTTCAGTAGCAAATAGGTCTTTGTATTAGTTTTCATTTTTATTTAGTAATAGATATTTTTTGATGTAAGTTTCCATTTATTTATATAATAAACGTATGTAAAAAACACAGTTTTTTTTTTTCATATAATCCTGAAGAACTCAAGTAGTTTTTTAATCACATTAGGGAGGAAAATTATAGGTTCACGCAGCCAAATTCATGGTTTCGTCTCGTTGAGAATTATAAGGATGGTCGAATGTTAATAAATTCTATGTCCAGGTTTATTAAGTCAATAATTATAATATTTGCTTTGTTCTGTACCATGTTTTAATCAACTAGGTATATAATTTATATTCAAGGAAACTCCATGTCTTATAAAATAATTTCTTTAAAGAATTCCAATGTTAAAAACCATCCCTTACCCTGGAGGGTACACAAACCAGGTAGAAGCGACATCACCTTTTGTTAATTTATTCAGCCCACGAGAAAAAGTAAATATACCAGTTTATGGAAAGATAATATCGGGTTTTCGAAAAAAAATAAACGGTTAAAGATTGTTATGGTTTTTAAACGTATGTCTAGCAATATTTTTCTCTAATTTTGTTGATAAACTTCAATGTTAATAATCTCACCAATAAAGAAACAATGCGACGTGTAATTTCGTAATCGAAGCAATCTTGAATGGTTTTTGCTTTTTTTTCAATTCAGATCGTAGGTGTACGTCGATCAAGAGATTCTCCCACGATATCGAAAAATTTCCCAGCCCAAGTATCCCCATGGTTCAACAATGTTCTACATTTGCGATTTCGTGAAGCGTTGTCGCCGCGAAACCATTTTCGCGATTTTCATGCCGCGAAACCATATTCACGATTCCTATCCGCGAACAAAACCGCGAATTATTCAAATTTACATCATTTTTGGGTTAGTTAGGGAACCATACCACAAAAAATGGAAATCCCTGATAATCAGTTTCCAGGGTTGTGGAATATTAACCCTGAATTTGTCAAACTCGAGGTCGTACATTGTTGAAGGTTGCGATAGTTTGACATTGAGATATGTAAGATTGGGATGGTTGTACAAGTGTTGCCAGTGTCGATACGTTCGTACTAGATCTAGTACAAAATCTAATCGTGTACGAAAGTACGCTGCAATCAATTTTAGAACGTTTTTCGAGTTTGAGTTTGAGAAAGAATGTGTGTCCAACAACAATAATAAAGCATTTTTAATTTTTATGATGTGGATTTGGTTAGCAAGCACACATTGTTGACATTGGCGTCGTTGACAGCATTTGACAATTTTCACATTTGACTAACAAGCTAAGCCACCTTTTCGCAAATGATGATCTGATTAACGAAGCACCAGCTGCTGTATGTCGACTCTAGACACTCCATTAGTGGTGACGTCACAAAGAAATTTTGTGAAGTTACCACTGATGGAGCGATTTCCATTTGCTAAAAAGTGTGCAGCGATTGAGTTCTTTTTCTACGGGCAATTTAAATAAAAATGTAAAGATAATTTTTTCTAGTTTAGTACAAATTTTCACAATCTAGTACAAAAAAAAAAATATCACTGGCAACACTGGGTAGTATTGGTATTAAAAGTTTGGAAAGTTTGACTAAGAAGTTATTTTCATTTGCCATCATGTGTGCTCAACAAGATAGACCTGAGAGCAGAGGCTCATCCATTTTTAGCGATGAGACAGAACAAAACAATGAAGAATTAGATCTTCTAGAAATTTTGAGGGATTTGCAGGAATTCGAGGAACTACAGGACGAAGAGGCTCGTCGTCAGGTAGAGCCGGACTCGAGCAGCGACTGGCCTGAACCAGTTCTGGAGCCGGAACAGTGTTTGGGTCCAGCAGATTCAACTACTGACTGATTAATCATGTTAAGTCAGTAATTGTGTATTTATGATGACGAATGGCTACCTACGCCCCTGGAAATGAAATGGTTCTTTTTAGGACCACAAAAAGATTTATCGTAGTTAGTTGGTTGCAACTCTGTATCCATATATTGTTGTAAATTATGAACAATATCAGGTGCAAAGTTGGGACCATAGGCACATTCCCACAGTTTGTTTTGAATTTATCAACATTTAATTTGTTTAAATTATCATTTATTCAATTTAAATGGAAAATCATTTAACTGTGGAAAAAATCATATGTGTAATTCGAGGGCAAAGTAGAATTATCGCTTTCATGAGATAGTCACTCAGTTAATCGGCAATGTATCACTTTGCGCTCTTGATAGTGTGCTTTTCCATGTTGAGAATATAGATTTTTCGCGCTTGCGATTCTGATGTTAAAAAAAAACAGTTGCATCTAGGAAATTCTAACAAAAACTGTTTTCATTTCAAACAGACACAAAAATATATCCTTGAAAAGAGTTTTTGTTAGAATTTCCTAGATACAACTGTAAAAAAAAAAACAGTTGCATCTAGGAAATTCTAACAAAAACTGTTTTCATTTCGAACAAACACAAAAATATATCCTTGAAAACAGTTTTTGTTAGAATTTCCTAGATGCAACTGTTTTTTTTTTTTAAACATCAGAATCGCAAGCACGAAATATTTATAGTTTCAACATCGAGAAGCGCATTCTTAATACACAAATAGTTATTTATTTTATGTGTATTCAGTGAATACTATTCACAAAAGATAAAAACGCATTTGCTAATGGGTACCTAATAGGGAAATAAAACGATTTATTTGGGCATTTCAATTTTTATTATATAATCCACAAGACAAAATTTTAAAGAGCTTTTTGTTAGACTTATTCGATAATGTATTAGATTATTGAATAAGTCCGTAACAAGGTACCAGACGTGAACTGAGCTCTTTTAAGTACCTCATTCATTTTTTTCGGGAAAACGAAATTTCAAACAAAAACCCATGTATTTACAAAAATCTACATCCTAAAGCTAACAAAAATATACACCTACACTAATTATCACTATTTAAAAAGATACATCATAATACAAACTAAAAAATACACTACTTATCACTAAAAGTGAAAATCCCGGACAAGAACGCTAAGTTTTTTTTTACTTTGGAGATATCGGCTTCGGAAGCAATAATATCGTTTCTGGCTTCCGAAGCGCTCTGTTCGTGATACACTAGTTCACTTCTACGCTTCTCCAAGGCAATGTTCATATCCGACAATTGTTTTTTCAACGCACTCACAGCTTCATTTGCGCGCGTGAAAGTGTCTATCTGTGATGGCGTAAACCCGCTCCAATCCGGCTGTGGAAAAGATTCCGCGGATGCTGTAGGCACACAAGATTCCTCAGATTCGACACCCGTAATCTTTTCCACAGCCCGCAATGATTTCCTATGTTTACCCATACCGATAGGGGATTCCACACACACATTGTTTTTTATAGCTCGCACCCGTTTCCTATGTTGAGCACCGCCGATGATTGGCGATAACTTTTCATCATTATCGTCCGATGGAAATATCGGCGGCGGTGGCGACATTTCACTTTCCACTGGCGCGAGCTCAATTGTGGGTGAGGGTTGTGACACTGGCGCGAGCTGAATTATTGTGGGTGAGGGCTGTGACACTGGCGCGACCTGAATTATTCTGGGTGATGGCTGTGACACCACACCAGGTCCCTCTATCACCTCAACATTCGCAATTATTGGGATAGGCTTTTCGGGATGGGCGGGGATTGATATTTTTCCCCGTTTTCTTGCTTTCTCATCATCAACCGCCTCATAAAACATCCGCTTATTGCGAGCAACTTTCGAAGGCATTGTCAATGCCTTCTCCAGCTTGCTCACAATTCGCGGCCTTATGACGACGTTGGTTAAAACGCGCACTTTCTCCCGTCCATCCCGCTGCCCATCTTCAACTTGGTGGAGGAAATTGGCCATCGCCTCATCACACTCCGCGTCACAGCCATCATTAAGGGGATCGTCATCTTCGGGCCGCAGGTCCTTGGATGGTTTATCTTCGAGGGCATCGATTTGCGCACAACCATCGTCTAATAGTTCATTTTCGCCAAGCTCGATGGTTGGCAGATCGGATGAAAATTGCGCACCCCCGATACGATCCAACAGGTCGTCAAGAAGATCAACAGGAACCGACTGGATTTCTTCGTCGATATATTCTTGCGCCGACGGTTCCAAATATATTGCATCGAATTGCGAATCCATTTTTTTTTTTTTCCGAGTCGCGTGAAATTAAAAAACCGTTTATGAAGAACTGTTCGTCACAACTAATTTTGGGTCTGCAAGAAGAGTGAAGAAATTCTTTCGAAAAAAAATTTCTCCCACCAAACACCCACGATTGAGGGTTGAATTAACCGTCGAAAGCAAGGTCGATATCTCAGGGACAGGTAGAAGGACAGGTGTAAGCCCTTTTTAACATTCCACACACAACGAGAAAAAAAAACGGTCCATTTCATGGTCAAAATATTTTTTCAACCATGTAGAGGCATCAAATAGGACAGGGGTACACCCTTTTTTAAATTCCATTCGCTTTGGAAGAGAGAAAGAAACATTTCAAACACAGGGGTTCTCAAAATTTTGAATATGAACCCAGGAGTGCCCAATTATTATGAATAATAATATTTCAATGAAGATTCCAGAAGCTCTTGTAAGCTCTCGGCTATCATTACATATTGAGGCTCACTGAATTCTTCTAGAACCAATCTCCGAGCAATGTTTCTACACCTTTGCAAAATTACTGATCGTGGAGCAGCTCTAAACATTTGTTCTTCATAATAATTTCGTGCAATTTGCACCAAATGTTTCACAATCGGATTCGCGCACGAATTACAGAAGCCCGATTCATTAATTTCAACACTACGCGTATCACATAACATGCAAAGACGTTCATTATTTATTGAATAGGGTTTAACAATAGCCGTTGGTTTCATATTGATAACGTGTTGTCACTGGTAGTTGAATGAAATCATACTATGAAAATATTTCACTACCCTGTGAAAAGTTGATTTTGTCGAGGTCAAACTGATTTTGTCTAGGTCAAACAACCTACTATGGGAATATTTTGTTGCCTTGAAAATGGTAGATTTTTTCACGGTTCGAAATTTATTATGAAGATATTCTCTTATTCTTAGAAGGATTACCAAGGATTTCCAACTTCTTGGGGTCCCAGTCCCAGACCATACTGTCACTTTGGACCAGCATTCAAAGTACTTAACCCATCAGATTTTTGCATGGGGATTTTTGCGGGGTTACCATAGGCTCGAAAGGTCTAACAAACCATAGACTAACAAACAAGCAAATAGGCCAAAACAACTAAACTACAATCAAAGTATTTTGTGGCCCTGAAAAGGGCCAATTTTTGTATGCAGGGATCACATATGGCATATCAGACAATCCACTGTATCCACCATCAGGAAACATGGATGACAACAAAGGTGACATTTAGGTATAAGATCTGGTGGTATCATATCACCATCAAATACCATTACATGTCGATGTACCTTCTCATTTCCATATCTAAGCATTTCGAAATATCTCTGCCATCCAAGCCACGAATCATAACATCTCCTACACGTTATCAGATCATTATGATCTAATCCGGTGATAGGGAAATCAATTCGTTGCCTGAAATAGGAGATGATGAAGCACCTCCCTTCGATGTCACATGAAATACCTTCATCTGCCATAGTTGATGCTCTTTGCTGTTTCAACAAGAAATGTACTCTCTATATGCTGCCAACCCTATCATAAAATAGTGTACCCAGATAAATGAAGGCCACGCGTCAACTCATGGTTGCGCACACTCGAGGTCGCACAGAAACTCAAGGCCAAGGTCGTGTGACGTCAGAACATTACTAGGTCATTTTTCAAGGCCAAGGCCAAGGTCAGGAACGTGACGTCATAGGAGTGGGGGGTGATGAGTACCCGGGTTTTGACGACTACTAGTTATTATTAATTGAGTTATGACTTTTCTAAAATAATGTTGTTTTTTAAAGTAATACTCTGCAAACAATTTTTTCACCCATAAACTGAAGTGAGTGGAAAGTTGAAATTTTGAGGACTTTTTCCTAAAGGTTCAATGTAGAAAATACTGAAAACTCAGAGAGATTGAATTGAGTAATTAATAATGGAGTTATGACTTTTGAAAAATAATGTTGTTTTGTAAAGTAATACTCTACAACTCTACAAATAATTTTTTCACTCAAAAACTGAAGTGAGTGGAAAGTTGAAATTTTGAGGACTTTTTCCTAAAGGTTCAATGTAAAAAATACTAAAAGCTCGAAGGGATTGAATTGAGTTATTATTAATGGAGTTATGACTTTCTTTAAATAATGTTGTTTTGTAAAGTAATACTCTGCAAACAATTTTTTCACTCAAAAACTGAAGTGAGTGGAAAGTTGAAATTTTGAGGACTATTTTCTAAAGGTTCAATGTAGAAAATACTGAAAACTCAGAGGGATTGAATTGAGTTATTAATAACGGAGTTATGACTTTTTAAAAATAATGTTGTTTTGTAAAGAAATACTCTACAAATAATTTTCTCACTCAAAAACTGTAGTGAGTGGAAAGTTGAAATTTTGAGGACTTTTTCCTAAAGGTTCAATGTAAAAAATACTAAAAACTCGAAGGGATTCAATTGAGTTATTATTAATGGAATTATGGCTTTTTTAAATAATGTTGTTTTGTAAAGTAATACTCTACAAACAACTTTTTCACTCCAAAACTGAAGGAGTGGAAAATTGAAATTTTGAGGACTTTTTCCTGAAGGTTTAATGTAAAAACTACTAAAAACTCAAAAAGATTGAATTGAGTTATTAATAATGGATTTATGACAATTTTTAAATAATGTTGTTTTGTAAAGTAATACTCTACAAACAATTTTTTCACTCAAAAACTGAAGTGAGTGGAAAATTGAATTTTTGAGGACTTTTTCCTGAAGGTTCAATGTAAAAAATAATAAAAACTCAAAGGGATTGAATTGAGTTATTAATAATGGAGTTATGACTTTTTAAAAATAGGTAATGTTGTTTTGTAAAGTAATACTCTACAAACAATTTTTTCACTCAAAAACTGAAGTGAGTGGAAAGTTGAAATTTTGAGGACTTTTTCCTGAAGGTTCAATGTAAAAAATACTAAAAACTCAAAGGGATTGAATTGAGTTATTATTAAGGGAGTTATGACTTTTTTTAAAAAATGTTGTTTTGTAAAGTAATACTCTACAAACAATTTTTTCACTCAAAAACTGAAGTGAGTGGAAAGTTGAAATTTTGAGGACTTTTTCCTAAAGGTTCAATGTAGAAAATACTAAAAACTCAAAGGGATTGAATTGAGTTATTAATAATGGAGTTATGACAATTTTTAAATAATGTTGTTTTGTAAAGTAATACTCTACAAACAATTTTTCCACTCAAAAACTGAAATGAGTGGAAAGTTGAAATTTTGGGTACTTTTTCCTGAAGGTTCAATGTAAAAAATACTAAAAAGTCTACAAACAATTTTTTCACTCAAAATCTGAAGTGAGTGGAAAGTTGAAATTTTGAGGACTTTTTCCTGAAGGTTCAATGACGTAAAAAATACCAAAAACTCGAAGGGATTGAATTGAGTTATTATTAATGGAGTTATGACTTTTTTTAAATAATGTTGTTTTGTAAAGTAATACTCTATAGTGAAATTATTTAAACAGTGTATGCACGTGATCAATGACGTCGAAATTATTGCTAATTGCAGTTTGTAAGAAATTAAAATTCGTTTCAAGCTGAGAGCTCATTCTCCTTTTTATTTAACCTTAGTTAAAAAAAGACAGAACACTGTTGGCATTTAACCGAATCGGCCGATAAAATGACATTCAGTTTGGCACTCATGGGTTATGTTGCCAAATATTGCTGCAAATCTGCGGTTACTGATTTTAATAATTTGAAATTATTTCTATTTGTGTATCTATAAAATGCCAAAGTCATTGAATAGTCAGAGTCAGAAACTCGTTGTGTCTCTAATTAGTTTCTTTGAACAGGAACGAGATAATGGGAGCCCCTTCTTGCCATTAAATAGCGTTAGAGAGGTGAAGTATATTGATACTATCAAAGTGAGTAGTTTTTTTAGATTGTGTTCATAATACACTATCTATACATATGAAAATCGATGTTTGTTTGCTTTAGTGATAACACATTTTACTAGACATAGTATGTAAAAGTAAAACGAAAGTTAATAGCGGCAACATTGCGACGTGCTTATGTCATTAATTTTGATCACGTGCATACACTGTTTAATTAATTTCACTATACAAACAATTTTTTCACTCAAAAACTGCAGTAAGTGGAAAGTTGAAATTTTGAGGACTTTTTCCTAAAGGTTCAATGTAACAAATACTAAAAACTCGAAGGGATTCAATTGAGTTATTATTAATTGAGTTATGACTTTTTTAAAATAATGTTGTTTTGTAAAGTAATACTCTGCAAACAATTTTTTCACCCATAAACTGAAGTGAGTGGAAAGTTGAAATTTTGAGGACTTTTTCCTAAAGGTTCAATGTAGAAAATACTGAAAACTCAGAGAGATTGAATTGAGTAATTAATAATGGAGTTATGACTTTTGAAAAATAATGTTGTTTTGTAAAGTAATACTCTACCAGAGCTGGGCAAAGCCTTCAGTACAAGGGCTTGAAGCACTAAGCCCTAAGCCCTCTATCAAAGTGCTTCAATTTCAAGCACAAATTCCTTTTTATTTTCAAAAGTGCTTGACAAGCACAAAGCCCTCAAAGTGCTTTGGGCTTGACAAGCACAAAGCCCTCAAAGTGATTTGAAAAGTGCTTGAAGCACATCAAAAGTGCTTGGGGTGCCTTGAAAAGGGCTTCAAGCTCTTTAAATGTGCTTCAAGCTCTTTAAATGTGCTTGAAGCTCTTTAAATGTGCCTAAAGCACTTTGAATTTGTAATAAAATTCTCAAAGTGGCATAAGCTACCGCTTACACTCATCACACAGAATTGGTATAGTAGAGACGAACTTTACATTTCACAGAGTAGCAGTAGTATGTTTTTTTTGAGATGTAGTTCTGGGGTACTTGGGGTAGTTGGGGTACTACATGGTAATTCAATTTTAAGGTTTTCAAAATGTTCAATGGGGAAAAGTGAAAAAAATCCAGTGATAAAGTTAAATAGGGAACCAATATAAATTAATTATTTATTTGAATAATAAGCTCATTCATTTTTTTTTAAATTCCATTCTAAGCTCAAACCAATACCTCCATTGTTAAGAGAGAAAAGACATCAGACGGTTCAAGTTCAAATAATAGAAAATAAAATTAAGGGACAAAACACGATCGAAAATTTTTAAGTGGGGGATAGGTTGAATGATGGTGAATTCAAATTCCTTTCAAATTGCTTCAAGCCCTTTTAAAGTGCATCAAGCCCTTTCAAAGTGCTTCAAGCTCCCAAAAGTGCTCCAAGCCCTCTTAAAGTGCTTCAAGCTCTTTCAAAGGGCTTCAAGCTCCCAAAAGTGCTTCAAGCCCTCTAAAAGTAATTGAAGCTCATTGAAAGGGCTTGAATTACTTTTTTCAATTACAAATTACTAAGCACTTTTCTAAAGTAATTGACTTTGCAAGCCCCAATTACAAATCTATAAAAGGGCTTGAAGCACAGGGCTTTCAAGTCCTCAAAGTGCTTCAAGCACTTTCGCAAGCACAAAGCACTCAAGCCCTGTCCAGCTCTGTACTCTACAAATAATTTTTTCACTCAAAAACTGAAGTGAGTGGAAAGTTGAAATTTTGAGGACTTTTTCCTAAAGGTTCAATGTCAAAAATACTAAAAACTCGAAGGGATTGAATTGAGTTATTATTAATGGAGTTATGACTTTCTTTAAATAATGTTGTTTTGTAAAGTAATACTCTGCAAACAATTTTTTCACTCAAAAACTGAAGTGAGTGGAAAGTTGAAATTTTGAGGACTATTTTCTAAAGGTTCAATGTAGAAAATACTGAAAACTCAGAGGGATTGAATTGAGTTATTAATAACGGAGTTATGACTTTTTAAAAATAATGTTGTTTTGTAAAGAAATACTCTACAAATAATTTTCTCACTCAAAAACTGTAGTGAGTGGAAAGTTGAAATTTTGAGGACTTTTTCCTAAAGGTTCAATGTAAAAAATACTAAAAACTCGAAGGGATTCAATTGAGTTATTATTAATGGAGTTATGGCTTTTTTAAATAATGTTGTTTTGTAAAGTAATACTCTACAAACAACTTTTTCGCTCCAAAACTGAAGTGAGTGGAAAATTGAAATTTTGAGGACTTTTTCCTGAAGGTTTAATGTAAAAACTACTAAAAACTCAAAAAGATTGAATTGAGTTATTAATAATGGATTTATGACAATTTTTAAATAATGTTGTTTTGTAAAGTAATACTCTACAAACAATTTTTTCACTCAAAAATTGAAGTGAGTGGAAAATTGAATTTTTGAGGACTTTTTCCTGAAGGTTCAATGTAAAAAATAATAAAAACTCAAAGGGATTGAATTGAGTTATTAATAATGGAGTTATGACTTTTTAAAAATAGGTAATGTTGTTTTGTAAAGTAATACTCTACAAACAATTTTTTCACTCAAAAACTGAAGTGAGTGGAAAGTTGAAATTTTGAGGACTTTTTTCCAAAGGTTCAATGTAGAAAATACTAAAAACTGAAAGGGATTAAATTGAGTTAATAATAACGGAGTTACGACTTTTTTTAAATAATGTTGTTTTGTAAAGTAATACTCTACAAACAATTATTTCACTCAAAAACTGAAGTGAGTGGAAAATTTAAATGTTGAGGACTTTTTCCTGAAGGTTCAATGTAAAAAATAAAATCTCAAAGGGATTGAATTGAGTTATTAATAATGGAGTTATGACTTTTTTTAAACAATGTTGTTTTGTAAAGTAATACTCAACAAACAATTTTTTCACCCAAAAACTGAAGTGAGGACTTTTTCCTAAAGGTTCAATGTAGAAAATACTAAAAACTCAAAGGGATTGAATTGAGTTATTATTAATGGAGTTATGACTTTTTTAAGATAATGTTGTTTTATACAAACAAATACACCGTGAACCACGTAGCCCGTGCATTAAGTGGCGTTAACATTGGTATAGTTACTTGTACCACCTACTAGTACAAGTAACTAGCCTACCATGAGCTAACCCAACGTCCAGGATAGTAGGCGTTTATACATAATATATTTTCTGCCAATACTAGTAGCTTGCAACATTTTCCAAACGAAAAACTGTAGGTATATCAAAAGTTTCCCACTGTCTATTGCAAGAAATTAATGACCTACTTGAGGAGGAACAATATATACAAGAAAAAAAATTGGGTTAGAAAGTGGATTAGTAGAAGGAATACCAAAGGAACACCTGCTCTACTTTTGAAAGAACTAACTAAATAGCCCAGGGAGCTATCTACTTTCCTAGCCAGCACACTGGTTCAAGTACTACTACTGGTACTAGAAACTAACTACCTATGTGGTTTACATTGAACTAGTAGCTGTCTTACAGGTTACTGGTGTAAGTAACTAATTTATTCACTATATACCAATGTAAACGCCGCTTTATAAATTTTCCGGAATGCAGGTGGATTAATATAGATGTATCTAATCCACCTGCAATCCAATGCACGGGCTACGTTAATCACCCTGTATATACATGAACAATTTTTCTGCCGCCGTGTTATTTTTTTCAGGCGAGCCCTCCTGGTAAGCAATCAGAATCCAGAAGTCGTTGGATGACTCTTAGAGAGCCTATAATAGGAACCTTCTCCTAGTAGAAGGTAAGTACCTACTTACATATTCAATAATTTCCCACTGGAAAAGTTTCAAATTTTAGTATAATGAGCTCCTAACTTTCCTCTTTTCCGCCTGAAAGTTTCACAATTTTTCCTTCAGTAGTTTTCCAGAAAATAATTAAATTGTATAAGAGTGCACTTCATTGGATATCCATAAAAATTGTGACACTTCTATTTCTTAGGTAAGCCTCTTTCGAACGTTACCCAACAAAGTCCAGAATCTTCTGAGCCCGATCAAAAAAAAAAGGCTATTCTTTATTTCTGGTAAAAATCCTAATTGAGATTTGTAAGTGCAAGGTAATAGTACATTTTCCACATATACAGTAAAACCCCGATTATCCGAGTCGCAATTATCCGAGCTCTGGATTAATCGAGCCAGTCTAAAATCCTGATTATCTGAGGTACGCATGTCCATACTCCGTATTAACCGAGTTTCTAGAATACATATACATATAGGCGTAGCACAAAAGTTCTGAGACCTGTTTAGCCCTTAGACTGATACCCCAGATAATAATTTATATTTCTAACTGGCCAGTCACGAATACCTACACTCTTCATAATACATATTATATGTGCATTATTCGGATTATCCGAGTTTTCAGTTATCCGAGGTGGGTACTACAACGGTACTACCCCCCCTCCACGTTATTTCGGATAACCGAGGTTCTACTATTAGTGCTTTAGTATTTTGAAATGAAATAAAACACAGACATTGCTGCGTTGCCATAATGTTTTCATTCTATTCGGAAGACAAACTAATTACAATTGTGTTTTAAAAATAATGACTCCCACGGCGTCAATGGCATATATAGAATCATGGAGTCATAACACAGTTGCATGCAGTCATAAAACAGTCGCTTGCAATCATCATAAATTCTGTGCAATCACATGCAGTACCAGTGTACAATCCATATACACTTACGAAATATACTAAGCAGTCGCTGCGAGTGGAGCCTAAAATCTTGTTAGTTATTGCTCAAAACTCAATGCAATCTTTAATACAATCATAATGCAGTCAAATATAGCAGGTGTACAAAATTTAGTTAGGTACTGAAACACCCCTCGGAACTACCAAGTGTGCAGTGTGCATTATATTTCACTTCAAAATCCTAATTGGATCACCCTCTATAATATTCGAGCATTTGGTTGTAAACTTCTCATTTACTCAATCAACAAATTGAAATTCCATTTCATCAATATCCTCCAACATTGGTGGTTTGAGCGGTTCTTTTCGGTACTAGCTGCGCCGCGGGGAACCTAATGCCATAGTTGCCCTGGTCTCATTTGTTACACTAATATACCTCACGGGTATGTGTAGCAGTCGGTAAAACATACGGGCGAGAGCGGGTTGAATTCACGGATATGCTGTTGGGTGTTGGTACCATGTAATTTCGATATTGGATCAAGCCCAAAAGGGACACGGAACAGCTGAATGCTCTCTTTGGATAATTCTGATTTGTGTGTTACAGATGAAGGCAATATCAACTTCAACAATGCAGCTCCTTGGACATAAGTTGTTTCCAGAATTTTAACAGCTGAATAATTTTTTTGTTTTGTGTGTTTTAGATGAAGATAACATCATCTTCCTGAACATAGGTTGCTTCCACAAGTCTTTCCAGAACATTGAATACATTTAAAAAAAAGTTTGCTGGATATTGGAAGCTGAATAAATAGGTGATTTCTAACATAAAACATTCAAATTTTTACTAACATAAAGTTGTTTTTTCCAGGCATCCCTTTTCTAGACGTAGCCACAACTGACTGACAATGATGGATCCAAACTTTTATCACTTTTCTCTTCCAGGTGAAATTACATATGTGTCAATTCCCGAAAAACAGTTCATGATTCGACTGAATCTTTAAAGCAGGGCAGCCCCGGGGGAGCCTAATGCCAAAGTTGCCTGGACCTCATTTGTGACACTAAATATACAACGTAAGTATGGTAAGTGTTTGCAGTGGTGTCTTCCTAGCTGAGAAGTGAAGGTTGTATTAATGGATAGTTAGGTTTTGATTGTACAAGTGTAATTTCAAAGTGCATTAGGCCTAACGGGGAAAGCACTTGACAAAAAAAAAACGCGCCGATAGCTCGTACCTCTAGGGTGGTGTGGAAACTGGGCTTAAATTTACTATTAGGGCGAATTCTCATGAGCGTAAGATGACATTTCTAGCGTAATCACGTGCTAAAATGCTTGGGTTTTATTGGTAAAATATTCGCCATGTTGGATATTTTACCAATCAAATTACACCATATTATCACGTGATTACGCCAGAAATGTCAACTTACGCTCATGAGAATTCACCCTTAGGGCGAGAACCCACGGGCGTAATTGACGTAAGCGTAACATGAGCGTAACTAATCATGTGATTTAATTTGTACGATTTCATTGGCGGCAATGCAGCCATCTTGAATTTTTGACGTTACGCTGCCGCTACGGCAAAAAGTTGGGTTTTGTTGAACTTTTCGGCGTAATCGTGGCAAAGTTGTGACGTAATATATGGGGTGAGTTCAGCTTGGCAGAACGGAGTTGGAGCGGATAAAGAGCAGTTTCATAGTAACCTGAACACAGAGCGAAAAGAGTAAAATGGTTAGTCGAACGCATTAGGAGCAAGGCGAGCCGCGGCCAATGAAAAAGTGCCGCGGCCCCCGAATGCTCATCCCCATCACAAACCGGAACATGTTTTTCTGCGGATATTTTGGGGAGCGATGCCATTTTCTCTACCAGGATCCCCAGGGAGCAACCAAGCCCTAAGCAAAAAAAAATCTTTTTTGAATTCTTTAAGTTAGGATCGTTAGGACAGTGAATTATTGAAAACCTAAATTTTACCGCCTTTTGGGAATATAGGAAGTGCGCATGCTCGCTTCTCGAGCTTCATCTCGCGAGGTGGAGCTTATGGATATGGAGAGAATTATTTTCACTCTATTTGGCTGTACAAAAACGATGTACAGCTTCCACTATTTGCTCCCAGTGGCCTGACCCGAACGATTTTGCAGTGAAAAGTGTCAAAGGAATCAAAAGAGTTGCCAAGCCGAACTCACCTACTCACCTATGATAGAGAAATCACAGAAAATTAAAGGAAAAGGACTACAATAACAAATAAGCAAATTTTCATTACAACATGGCAAAAAATAAACAAGATATTTGTGTTAGAAAATGTTTTTGTTGTGGTTTTGATGCACTACATGCGGGATGTTAAGCCAAAATTCGCGCAGAATTGACATTCACGCCGATTGCGCTAACTACGCCCGTGGGAATTCGCCCTTAGGGCGAATTCTCATGAGCGTAAGTTGACATCTCAGGCGTAATCACGTGATAAAATGGTTGGGTTTTATTGGTAAAATATTCGCCATGTTGGACCAATCAAATTACACCATATTATAACGTTATTACGCCAGAAATGTCAACTTACGCTCATGAGGATTCGCCCTTATTGGTAAACGTAATAAGGTAAGTTATTGAAAATAAAACTTCCCTTACTAAAATTATAAACTTTTTGTTACAGGGCAGCACTAATAACCAAGAGTTTTAATCTTTTATCCAACACATGACAGTTATGACTGTTATTATTAATGTCATTTTAGACAACTAAACTATCAAATAACACACTAGTGTGTTATAATCCATAACTCATTAGTGAGTTATGGATTATATATCACGTTCATATTTAAGGTAGTATTCTATTCATTTATTACTATTACAAGCAGAATTTGCACATTGATATTGAAATTAAAGGAAGACGTTAACTGTTTATTCGAATTTGAAGTCATTGTAAAATTCGTTGGTTTATTGGAACCAGACGCTCCCATATCGGTACAGCTGCTAATAGTGCTGGAAGACGCCGAAGCATAGAACTTTATATTTTTTTTTGTATTATCTCATAAAAAAACGATTTCTTCCACTTGTTGGATAAAACATTGTATGCCACTCGTGTGCCATGTTTCCATGTCACACTTGAGAATTTATACTATAAATCTTTCTCGCGTGACTTATTTTCAACATAACACACTAGTACCATAAATAACTATTAAAATCCCAACGTCAAAGGTAAACACAAGGGATGATGAGTATGATGACTGATGACACAAGACATTTAAGGTTATGGCACTTGCGTGCCAACAGTCGGCCATATTTGACACACTATGGTGCGACACTGGCGTCATATCGATTCTAACGGCACTATCCACTACAAGACCAACTTAAATAATATTTGGCGGGCTTTTTGAACTTTTAGATTATAGTCTTGTTATTTTTGAAGGTAGAAATCTAGCCCATCGTTTTTTCGCAGTCGACAGGAAAAGAAATGCAGGAAAACGCTGGCCTGGAAACAAAAATCAATAATCAAAAAATATCCATGAAGTAATCTATATCCTGTTCACAATCTGATGTCCACAGGTGCAGGTACATTTTCACCTTTCCCTATCAAATAGCATTGAAAGGTGATAAACTTTACCGGTACCAGTGGACATCGGATTGTGAACGGATAATATATATTTTGATCAAAACATCTCACTTTTCACTAATAATTGGCTAGTATTTAATAATTTTTATTATTTATGCATGAACTTAACGATTCTCACATTGTAAATCTTACCAGAATCATGTATTTTTGATAAACTAATTAATTTTAGGTTCACTTGACACTTATTTGTATCAGAAAAAGAGACAGATATAAAAATGGGAGGCGATGTTAGAATTGTCAGATAGTTCCAAGCTATACTAGCGCCACCATGTGCTACAAGAAATACGTTGCCACTTGGCGCATATGAATCGGTAACTCTTACCTTGGTTTATTATATTTCTCTATGGACAAAACGTTTTGAAATTGACGTTTTCAATTAAAAGAGATGGACGATAATGAAAACAATAATTTTCCCGCCAACATTAGCTTGCTTGTCAATGTCAATATGTATTGGGTGTTTAGCAATCCCCTCGTTTTTATTCGAATCGATGACTTCACTGATGAGTTGGCTATCTTTGTTAAGTGAATGGAAAATGACAATGACCTACATAGAATGATGGATTCATCGCTAAAACTTGATAAGAATTAAAACGCATGGTTTGAAATTGGAAAGGAAATGTGGGAAATTTCACTGCTTCATTCGCAAAACTTCGCTATGGAGACGGTGGTGGATTATTTTGGAAGCAAACAGCTTCTGCAAACTAAACTTGAACGTGGATTACTTTGTATACTTGATGGGCCGTGGATTTTCCTTTCTTTTGCGAGTATCCTTTCTGATTTTGTGTATCCAAATTTTGACAAATGTAGGATTTGATGGAAACTTATGGAAAGATACGTCGGCTGGTGAATAGGAATTATTTTAATGAATAGGCACACTACACACAATCACCATTGTTAGGATAAAACCTTGAAAAAACCGAGGAAATAATAGTTTCTTTCAAAAATCTGGTCTACAAACCACTGTCAACGGCTGTCAACCATTGTTCTCATACTATTTTGGCGTCTGACAGTTTGATGCCAGAGAGAGAGGCGAGAGGTGGATCCATCGGTAAAATTTGATGAGAATAAAATCGAAGGGAGGCTTTTAAATTGAAAAGGTCAATTGTACTTTCAAAACACTCGAACAGATGTCAGTTTCTAACAGTTCTTGCAGCAAGTATGGCTAGGAAAATTTTTGGTCGTGATGGACAACGACACTGCACACACAATATTGAATTTTAAGCTCAATGTGAAGGCCTTTTCGTTTTCAATCATCAAAGAATCAAGTCGAATTTTTTTTAAGGTCTGTTAGCATTGTAGTTCATAAAATAGTGACATTAGAGTCTTGCAGCAAGAATCTTGCAACAAGACTCTTGCAAGAAACACTTGCTATGACGTCACAAAACAAATAATGCAAGAACAAGAAATTGCAAAAAATATTTTTTTCTGCAAGAGTCGGGCAAGACAAGAGTGAATTTCATTTCTTGTCTTGCTTTGCAAGACAAGACAAGAAAAGGCCCAGCAAGACAAGAAATCTTGTCTTGTGAAACACCAATTTGGTTTCCTTGTCAGAACGTCAAGTAAAAACTTGCACTGTTTATCATTTATTTGGGTCTCTAAAATCTAGTCATCTTTTGTGATATCCACTTGGAGGATATCAATAATTTTTGCCTGATTTGTTCCATCAGGCTCCTCTGAGGGATTTCGACTTAGTGCATCCATGTGAGCCATTCTCGGTCCGGGTCTGTATTCGACTACAAACTTGAACTTTTAGGTTATCAACCACCATCTTCCTATCCGTGAAATTAGGTCCCTCTTGGTTATCGCTGTTCTTAAAGCATTGTAGTCCGTTATGATTTTAAATTGCAACCCAAGTAAGTATACTCGAAATCTTTGTAAAGAATTGACAGTAGCGAGCATCTCTAATTCATAGGAATGATACTTTTGTTCTTCTTTCGTTGTCTGTCGACTGGAATACATAACTGGCTTCAAATTTTTGTCACTTTGCTTTTGAAGCAAAGTCTCTCCGAGACCAAGTATTTATTGATGCATCTGTATGCAGTTCTGTTTCGAGGGTTAGATTGTAGATTGCTAGGACGGGTCTCGCAACCAATATTTTCTTCAAAGAAATGAACGCGTCGTTCTGTGCCTGCTCCCATTCGTATGGAACATCTTTTTTTGTGAGAGATATGAGTGGTCGTGCTAACTGAGCAAAACCCTTATCGTATTTGTGGAAATAACTGCAAAGACCTATAAATTGACGTATTTGATGCACATTCTAAAAAGTGAAATAACGCGAGTCATGGAACAAAGATTAAGCAGAAAAGAATCAAGAAATGGTAAAACTTCTATCTAAGCATAGACTTAATTACTACGAAGTAAGATTGTTTTTATATTTTTAGACCTCAAACAAGATACGTACTATTTTAAAATCTACGAAGTAAATTAAATACTTGCGTTGAAAGGATTTTCACAAAAAAAAAGGAAGTTCTAGGCAATATTGCTGTTGAATCTCGCGTTGCAAGTTTAAGCCATTTGTCCCTTATCGTTTTATTTTGTGGAACGAAGGCAAATAACTTTCCAGGAGTTTTTAATGATGTGTTATCACACTGAGGAACCGCACACCACTTGTACATTTTGGAATTCATATTTAATTACACAAAATATCTAAATTATTCAAATTTTCAATGAGCGTTTAGGTTTTGCTTACTCAAACGTGACGTCACGAATGACGCCATGACACTGAGAAGCGTTTTGGCGCGAGTTTTAAATATAAAAACTAAAATGTATTTTTTTCTACTAAAACCTTTATTATCTGCAGAAATATGTTATTCATTGTGAATAATATACATTTCCGAACATTATAGGATAGTTTTTCAAAATTTGTCATCATGCCTATTATCATAGGTACTTTAAAATTTTGACATAATAGGTAGGTACGGCAAATGGATAAAAGTTTTTTTAAATTTTTGTAGTGGTTCGTGGTTTAAAACAAGACATGAAATGCCTGGAGATAACAGGAAATGATGTCAATACTCGCAACAAAAAATCCGGGCATAAATACAAGAAATACAGAATATTCTGGATTAATACATTTTTGCGTATGGAAGCTTGTTTTTACACGTTTAAAGAAATGGAATTGGAATTGCTAATAAATATCTATTTTTTTCTTTCATAACAATAAATTCTTATATTTTGCTGTATGTTTAAAGATAGGTATAAAAGTCGTAGATGAGCGATTCTATTCAATAGTCAAGAAATTAGAGGTTGCTCTGTATCGCACTGGAATTTGTTCGACGCGGCGCAGCGTAATCAAAAACAAAGCCCCGAGTGATACAGAGCATATTCTGGACGGCGCGCTCTGTACTACACAGGGGTTTGGCTTTACGCGTCCGGGTCTGTATTCGACTACAAACTTGAACTCTTGGGTTATCAACCACCATCTTCCTATCCGTGAAATTAGGTCCCTCTTGGTTATCGCTGTTCTTAAAGCATTGTAGTCCGTTATGATTTTAAACTGCAACCCAAGTAAGTATACTCGAAATCTTTGTAGAGAATTGACAGTAGCGAGCATCTCTAATTCATAGGAATGATACTTTTGTTCTTCTTTCGTTGTCTGTCGACTGGAATACATAACTCGCTTCAAATTTTTATCACTTTGCTTTTGAAGCAAAGTCTCTCCGAGACCAAGTATTTATTGATGCATCTGTATGCAGTTCTGTTTCGAGGGTTAGATTGTAGATTGCTAGGACGGGTCTCGCAACCAATATTTTCTTCAAAGAAATGAACGCGTCGTTCTGTGCCTGCTCCCATTCGTATGGAACATCTTTTTTTGTGAGAGATATGAGTGGTCGTGCTAACTGAGCAAAACCCTTAACGTATTTGCGGAAATAACTGCAAAGACCTATAAATTGACGTATTTGACGCACATTCTTAGGCGTAGGGAAACATTCCACTGCCCTGATTTTTTCTAACCCTGGTCTAATACCTTCAGGGCTGCGTTCAGGAATGGCTACAGCCAAGCCAAAATTGGCATTTTGCTTTCGAGTTCGGATCCAACCTACGTGGTTCGGCATTACTGGTAGAGGGGAAAAAGTAGGTTTTGGAATTAGCATTGCCGTCCTTGAACGCACCCCTGAACTGATTTCTTGGCCTTAGATAATCGATTTTGTCCTGAAAAAAATTACATTTTTCTAGTCGTAAAGTAACACCTGCTTCCAGAAAAATGTTTAAAGCATAACCCAATGCGATTAGACGTGATACTAGTGGAGGGGACTAAAATGTCATCCATATAAGCCAACGCGGTAGAAAATTCCATTGATCCCAAAATTTGATTGATAGTGCGTTGAAATACCGCCGGAGCCTTTACGAGGCCAAATGGCATAATCAAGTATTCGAATTGACCATCTGATGGGGTCACAAAAGATGTATTTCTTCTGGAAGCTTCAGCCATTTTAATCTGATGGTAACCACTTGCCATGTCAAGACTGATGATTGATGAAAAACTTGCAACCATTCAACATTTTCAGATGATCGTCCACCCATGGTAGATGATAAGAATCTTTTACTGCTTTGTTATTTGAGGCCCTGTAATCTACACTCATGCGAGTCTCGCCATTTTTCTTTTTAACAAGAACAATTGGACTGGAATAGGGCGAATTTGATTCTTGAATGATGTCAGCAGCTAGCAATTCGTTTACCATCCTTCTTGAGGGGGCATAATTACACGGCGTGTGGAGCGGCGCGCCTGGCGCGTGGAGTGTGAACTGGCAAGCCAAGCGCGTGGAGTGTGGTTGCAGTCAGACAGCCTGTAAATTGACAAGTTCGAGCCCCTCGATGAAAGTTCGCGCATTGCGTGTTGAGGCCACCTCCCACAACATCTTCGTTTTAGCAATATCAGGAATTACTTTTTAAAAAAAAATTATTGGTGAACTTCCCGCTCCCGTTCGCTCCACGCGCCGTGTGACTGTATTCCCCGAGTCGCTCCATCACGCGCGGCGCGTTTCCTTTGAAGTGTGTCAAATTTACCGCTCATCGACGGGTACAGACGCGCGGCGCGAAATTTGTCGCTCCAGACACTTCACACGGCGTGTGGAGTGCCAGTTCACGCGCCAGGCTCGCCGTTCCACGCGCCGTGTAATGCTCCCTTTACGTTTTCTCGCTCTCCAATTGACAGTCGATAAGGCCTGTACGTTACTGGCTTATCATCTGTTAACTCTATTGACATTTCATAATTGTTTATCGCAATGAACTATAAACTACAAGTAAAATCTTTTTTTTTTTTAAAGATAAAAGTCATCTGGAATGGCACCGACCGTTGTCGGATATGGCATTTGTATGGCATTTGTCATCTCGCTTAGTGCGTCCAAAAAAGCTACATAGTGGGGTATCCCTTTCTCTCTCCAGTTCATTGCTGTTAGGTTTGGCATATTCCTAACCTCGAATAAAATATTTTTTAGACAAGGAAAGATTTCCATCATTCGCCAATAAGATAAATAGAGATGTGTGTACCCCACATTCTCCATCTCAATCTGCCGCAAATTTATAGATCGGCGGGCCATTCCAGGTACGTGTAGTTTATAGTTCATTGGTTTATCGTACCTAGCTCGTTAACGTTTAGCGCAAAGCAGTCACGATATTTATTTAAAAGTAATAAGGGCGAGTTCTCATGAGCGTAAGGTGACATTTCTGGCGTAATCACGTAATAAAATGGTTGGATTTCATTGGTAAAATATTCGCCATGTTGGAGGTTACCAATCAAATTACACCATATTATCACGTGATTACGCCAGAAATGTCAACTTACACTCATGAGAACTCGCCCTAAAAGTTTTTTCGGTAAGTATTTGATACGTTATATCAAACACATGACCATCCAAATCAGCAATGGTAAACTTTAACAGATTTACTTTATTAACATTTTTACCACTTACCGCAGTGACTTCAAGCATACACCTTTCGCCACATGCCACGACTTTATTGGCATCAAAGCGAATAGGGTGCCTCGATATATACAATACCCTTCAATGTATCCTTCGTTGGTCGTACAGCGGACAATACCCACATAGACCGTCAGATAGTGACAGATTTAGGTGCCCCATTTTCGCATACAAGCCTCGAAGAGGGTTGAAAAGTACTTCGATGTTGAGTAGAATGAAGTGAAATTCACGAGTCGCCCCTGGGGATAAAATATGGAAAATTCGATTTTCCTTAACCGAAATAAAAAATGTCTGTTGCATATATTTCCATACAAGCCATGTTCACTAAATGATTAATTAATAAAAACCTAGCTTCGAAAAACCAAAGGCTTGAGTGCTGCAGGTGGCTAAAGGGTTGAAAAAAGAGCTTTATCTTGTAAGAAAAATCGAAATTTCGACCGATTTTTGCACACAAGCCTATCGGAAGTATGAAAACGTTTATCGTCACTCGTCACTATCCCGAAAAACATATTGGCTTGAGTGGCGGGAATGGATAAGTACATTTTGAGGTCGGAAAATTTGACCGTTTTTTTTTTCGATTTTTCATTTTTTTTTCCATGAACGAAATTAATTTCAATAAAAACTTATGAATAAAAGAGTCCGGAAAAAAATTATGGCTTGAGTCTAGAGCGTGGCCTACAAATTTTCAGAACATAGGAAAGTTGCAGAAATTGTATGAAAATCGCCACCATTTTCTCACACAAGCCATTTGACATATCTCTAGAAAAAGTGATTCTAAGACTATATAACATAAGGCTGGAGTGTCGGACATGGAGCATATTATTTAGTTGACAAAGAGCTGAGGAAAAAAAAATCTATGAAGTTCCACCATTCTTCCTTACAAGCTTTTTGGCATATACTTGAAAAAAGTGGCCCTAAAACGATTCAAGAAAAAGCATAGGTATTGAACATGTATGGAGCATTATTATTTATCTGGAAGAGCTGACAAAAAAATGTATAAATGTTTATGAACGGATATTATTAGGTATTATTATTTTTATTACTTAGTTATTCTTCGTATAATATTTTAGGTTTCTCTGATATTATAATATCAATAGGTACGCTTGAATTTATTCTTCTTATGAATTTGCTGCTCAGGTAAACAATATGTAACATATTGTATGTATATTTTATAGAAAACTTTATACATTCTACAAAGGTACTGCAATGAACAGGGAACATGTATGACTATGACTGTAAGACAAGGGAGGGCGGATTTACATAATATATCCAATTCAGTATTTCGCTTTCAGAACAACTTTAAAATAACTTTTTAATAATTTTATCAGATTCGTTAAAAAGTTGGTGCATTTTTAAATACTATTAAATTAAGTACAGGGTGCTGCAATTTGGAGTGTTTCAACAGGAAAAACCTACTTCTAGACCAGATAGAGGAAAATTGACTTAGATGTCATGGGATCGATTCCAGAAAAAAATCGATTGTCAAAAACCTTATCACGATATCTTCAAGGGTACTATCGATACAGAGCGATTTTCGATTTTCCCCTATTAGGAAAAATACCAAGCTGAAAGTTTTTTATTTATCAATTTTCTTTATTTCTGTAAAAACATTATGGATATACTTTTCGCTCCGATTTCGAGATATCGGCCAAAGTCCGATATTTTTAAATGAAACACCCTATACAGTGTGGTTATTTAAGTGTGCAACATATGGGATTTTTTTTTAGTAATAGCACAATCAAAATACAAACAAGGCCAAAAGATGGTACATGTCTGATAATCATATTAGGTGCACTTAGAATGGTTGCAAATCAAACAGCTTACAGGGTAGCTCAAAAAATATCTATCTGTTGAAATTGAAATTAGCAGAAGCAGAGCTATCCAATGAGCTATTATTATATAGGGTGTCCTATTTAAAAAAATCGGACTTTGGTCAATATTTCAAAATGGGAGCGAAATAGAAAAAAAACTGAAAACGCCACTGGATTGTGCTCAAAAAAGTATCCCAAAGAAGTTTTCACAGAAATAAAAAAAAAAAATTGATAAAACAAAAAACTTATTTTTTTACAAAATAGGGGAAAATCAAAAATCGCCCTGTATTAATGGTACCATTGAAGATATCACGATACAGCTTCTGACAATCGACGTTTCTCGAAAATCAATCCCATGTTATCTAAGTTAATTCTCCTCTCTCTGGTCTTAGACCCTGAGATTGTTTAGTGGAGTCATTTTTTTTTGTTTAGTGGAGTCATTTTTTTTGTCTGGCATTTTGAGGGATGAATGTGGCTAGTTAGCTGATGAGAATATAAGTGGTTTTAATGCCTGCCCCCTGTTCGAAATGTCCATAGAATGTTTCGCCGCAAAACTCGATTTCGAGCTGTGATTACCGTCTGGCAATTTTTCAGCGTTATTTTCACAACAAAACCTTGTATTCTCTCGATTCCCAGACAAAAAGTAAACGCGAAAGGTTCTTTTCTTTCCTTTTGGAAGTTGACACCCATCCCCACTTTTTCAGCTATTGAAAAGCATCTGGTATTTTTCATGGGTGAATTATTTATGAATGTCAATTTTTTATTTAAAAGCCAGAAAATTTGAGATAATTTCTTCATGTAATCAATTTTTTTTTTCTGCAAATTTTCGAACGGGAGGCAGGCGTTAAAATCACCCATATTCTCATCCAGCTTTGTAGCCACATTCAGCCTTCAAAATGCCAGACAAAAAAAAATGACTCCACTAAAGAGTCCCTATCTCACAGTATATCTGGAAGCATGTTTTTCCTGTTAAGACACTCCAAATTGCAGCACCCCGTACAGGGTGGTCCAATTTTGACACTTTTAGTAGAAACCGTCAATTTCTGGGCGAGATACAAAAAAATGAACCCCCCACTCTAGGGTTCAAATTTCATGAAAAATGTATTGGTGCAAACCGCTAGGGGGCATATCTGTTTTTGTCATAAGAAACAATATGTTGAAGAAGAACTTTATATCTGTAAGGAAAAAGAGAAAGTTCTCTTTCTAACACGTTGTTCCTTGTGACTGATCCAGATATATTTTTTTTCTCGAAAGCTGTTAGAGATAAACCTATCAGAGTTTATCTTATTAAAATCAGCAAAAGCAGAGCTCGCCAATGAGCGATTAAAATATAGGGTGTGAAAATAATATGTTCCATTTCCGACACATACGCCTTTCGTTATAGGGTTTTAAAATCACTTTTGCTGAGCATATGCCGCCAAACGGCTTGTGTGGGAAAATGAAAATGGTGGAACTCCATAGATTTTTTTGTCAACTCTTTTTCAACTTAATATGTAATGTGCTCCATGTCCGACACTGGCGACACTCAAGCCTTTTGTTACAATAGTTATAGAATCACCTTTTCCAAGCATATGCCAAACGGCTTGTGTGAGAAAATATAGTGGAATGTTCTAGATTTTTCTTGACAGCTCTTTGTTAAATAAATAATTCATCATGATGACCATGTCCGACACTCAATCCTTTTGTTACAATATTCATAGAATCACCTTTTCTAAACATATGCCAAACGGCTTGTGTGAGAAAGTAGTAGAATGTTCTAGATTTTTCCTGACAGCTCTTTGTTGAATAAATTATGTAAAATTATTACGATGACCATGTCCGGCACTCAAGCCTTCTGTTATCTAGCCTTAGAATTACTTTTTCCAAGCATATGTAAAACGGCTCGAGTGAGAAAATGGTGGAAATTTGCATACAATTTTCCTGCTACTTTTCGACGCAAGCCTACGTTCCGTTCACATCCGATAGCCATGCCAACTTTATTATGATTTCTAACATATCAATAACATTCTATAGTTTCAAAGGCTTGCATGGAAAAATGACTGAAAAATCGAAAAAAAAAATCGGTCAAATTTTCCGACCTCAAAATGTACTTATCCATTCCCGCCACTCAAGCCAATATGTTTTTCGGGGTAGTGACGATGAACGTTTTCATACTACCGATAGACTTGTGTGCAAAAATCGGTCGAAATTTCGATTTTTTCTTACAAGATGAAGCCCTTTTTTCAACCCTTTAGCCACCTGCAGCGCTCAAGCTTTTGGTTTTTCGAAGCTAGGTTTTCAATAATTAATCATTTAGTAACATGGCTTGCGTGGAAATATAGGCAACAGACACGTTTTATTTCGGTTAAGGAAAATCGAATTTTCCATATTTTATCCCCAGGGGCGACTCGTGAATTTCACTTCATTCTACTCAACATCGGAGTACTTTTCAACCCTCTTCGAGGCTTGTATGCGAAAATGGGGCACCTAAATCTGTCATTATCTGACGGTCTAACATGATTTGGCTGGATTTCTGAGTTTATCTTGGCGACCAATGCAATTTTTTTCGATGGCAGCTGCTCTATCTGTGGTAATTCAGCTATTTCCGAACTAAATAGTCGTACCACAGCTTTTTGGACTACAGTTATGGCGTTGTCTTTATTCAGTAAAGATCTTCCAATAAGAACGGGGGAATTCTGTAATTTATTTGGCACAACAAATATGTCTACATGAGTTTCGTACAGATCTACAGCCAGATCAGCGTGAGTTACTTCTAAGACCTTTGTAGTGCTACCTCCGTACCCATTGAGACAAACATCGGTGTCGTTCCATTGTAAACCTGGTTTTAGTGCATCACTTTTATGAATAATAACCACTTCGCACTTGAAACAGGCTTAGAATATTCCAATATGAATGTGGTAATTAATGACGATGTTGATACACAAACAAGCTATCACAATAGAGATTGACACAATGATATTCCAGATTGGAATCACTTCATCTCACCTTCCACAACTGAATATGATACTGGAGCAGGATATAGGTACAAACAATTGAATTGGAAACAAAGTCATCTTTAAATTTATTTTTCCATGCATGTCTGTTGTATATTTTAAAAGGAAAATCGTACATGACATATAGACTGTGAGATAGCGGCTGTTTAGTAGAGTCATTTTTTTTTGTCTGGCATTTTGAGGGCTGAATGTGGCTACTAAGCTGATGAGAATATGGGTGATTTTATTGCCTGCTCCCGTTCGAAAATTTGCAGAAGAAAAAAATTGATTTACATGAAGAATTTTTTTTCAGTGATCTCAAATTTTTTGGCTTCTAAATAAAAGATTGACATTGATTAATACTTCACCCATAAAAAAATACCAGATGCTTTTTAATGGCTGAAAAAGTGGGGATGAGTGTCAACTTCCAAGAAAAAAGAAAAGAACTTTCCGCGTTTACTTTTTGTCTGGTAATCGAGGGAATGTAAGGTTTTGTTGTGACTATTTCACTAGAGTGTATTCCACTAGCAATAAATTCGGAATTCAGGTGACAATATTGCTACCTGGACAATACCAACAACATGGTATTTCAGCGCCAATTTTTTGACATTGAAGTTTTTATTCACATTTTTGCATTCCATTTATTTTCAAAATCTTACGTGAAATAGTCATGACGAATACCACTCGAGAAAAAATTGTGTAGGCAAAATTGTTCTCAAGGTTTTATTCAAGTTTGTTGCTTTTCGGCAATTTCGCGAATGACATTTTTGACAAAATCACGAGCCGTCAGCACCAAACTTTCATACCTCTCGAAAATTTTGCCGACAAATTTTTTTCTCTTGTGATATTATATATGAAAATAAAACTGGAAAATCGCCAGACGGTAATCACAGTTCGAAGTCGAGTTTTCCGGCGAAACATTCTGTGGACATTGTTAGAAAGATTTTTTTTTTCAGGTAATGACCAACGTGAATACAGGAACACAACGGTCCCTGTTTGGGAATCGACCCACTGAGCAGTGGACCCAGACTTCTCGTGCCAATCCTGGACGCGTTTCGTCCTTGTTAGGACTCATCAGAAGGACATAGGCTGAAGCTCCCTGTCCAAGCAAAATTGAACTTCGTTGACCAGTCAGAAACAACTACTCCGAGGGCAAATACCCCTACCGGCGTTGAACTACACTGATTGATCTGAGCTTTCGTTGGCAATGAAAATTGTTAGAAAGATTTTTCTAACAATTTTCATTGCCAACGAAAGCTCAGAACAATCAGTGTAGTTCAACGTCGGTAGGGGTATTTGCCCTGGGAGTAGTTGTTTCTGACTGGCCAACGAAGTTCATTCTGTGGACATTTCGAACAGGGGGCAGGCATTAAAACCACTTATATTCTCATCAGCTAACTAGTCACATTCATCCCTCAAAATGCCAGACAAAAAAAAAATGACTCCACTAAACAGGCCCTATCTCAGGGTCTAATAGCACACAGAACTAGTTACAAGTTTAAAATTATCACAAAGTTCCAGTTTATACTGAACAAACACTAATTTAAATTAATTATTTCCGCTATATTCATTTTTAATGATATCTGATATTTTTTCGGCAAGCATCACAGTAGGTGCGTTTAGATGACCAGAAATATGATCTGGGATAACACTAGCATCGACGACTCTGAGTCCGTCAATTCCATGAACTTTTAATTCCGAGTCAACTACCGAGTTTTTGCAGCTTTTGCCCATTCTGGCTGTGCCAATGGGATGATACACCTAAAATATTTTCTGAATTGGGAAAAAGCATAACAAATGAAGTAATACTCTTACAGTGGTTGATAAATATCTTATAGAACAGTGCCACCATTTTCTGGAAAACTTGCTGTGCAACTCATCGCAACCGGGCATTGGCAAATCTAACATTTGAATACCAATATTTTCGAACGCTTTGGTTTTTGTCACTTCTAGTACTCTTTGAACTCCCTCATAAATAGTGTCCACGTCCTTCTCATTGGCAAGATAATTTGTATTGATTAGAGGAAAATCACTTGGATTTTTAGATTTGAGTGTTACTTCTCCCATGGATTTAGGATGTAACAACATTACCCAAATCATAAAATCAGTTAGCCCATTGAGAGATTTAAAAATGTCAGTGTATTTCTTATTGTACCTATAGAAAAACACATATTTAAAGATGATTCTTTAAAATTTATCAGTAAAATAACTAACCCTTGAATAGCTCCCCAGTTACTGCCTGCAGCAGGAGGACCAGAAACAAGGATTTCAATATCTGGCCTTTCATTGGTATCATTCTGTAAATTGTAATAAGTGACTAATTGAAATCCAGTTGCAGCAACTAATGGTCGCTTGTTTTTGTACCAGAGTCTTAATTGTTCTTCCAAAGTTAAGTTATAATATACATGATCTGTTCTGTAAAAAAAAAATATCATAAATTTGAAGTGTTTATTAATAAATATTCTTGCCTGTAATACAATCCTGCAAAAAACATATGATCCTGAAAATATTTGCCTACTGGTAAATTTTTAATCACTTTTATCTTGTGTTTTCGGAGTTCTTTGACCGGCCCAATACCAGACAGCATCAATATTTGGGGAGAATTTATAGCACCAGCTGAAACAATAACTTCCTTAGATGCTGTTGCAGTATATACTTGACCATTCTTAACAAATGTGATTCCTCTTGCTCTATTCTGCTTTATATCAATTTTTGTTACGAAAGAATTTGTAGTTATGTGAAGATTGGAACGATTCTCAGCTGGTCTTATATAAGCGTATGCTGTACTAGAGCGAATATTTTTGTCTAAATATACTTGAAATCTACTTATTCCGTATGAGCTTTCACCGTTATAATCCAATTCTCTGGCTCCCAGCTCTTTGAAACTATTTATCAAATCTACCGTCTAAAAAAAAAAATTGGCATTTTCGCAAAAGCCACAAACAAGTTTTACCAATCCTGGTGTATCTTCAGGAACATCAATGCTTTGAGGTCCTTCAAATCCATGATAGCTACGGTCTATATCTATTGTAAACTCAGCTCGTTCGGATTTTTTAAAATATGGTAAAACATCTTTGTAGGACCATCCAGATGCCCATTTGTCATAGTCTTTTGGATGACCTCTCGCATACAATCCTCCATTAAGGCTGCTACAGCCTCCCAACATTCTACCTCTTGGATAAAAACATTGTCGATTATCTGAGGCTAATTTCAAGGTTATTTTAGATTTTGTTAATTAAATTTTTGTTACCAAAACAAGCATGTTTTTGTGTAGTCGTATTATATCCCCAACTCCAAATACTTCGGCCAAGATATCCATTAAGGCCGAGTATCGATGAAGTATCTGGTTCTGGAGGACCAGCTTCTACTAATAGAACTGACCAATTTTCTTCTGTTAATCTATTGGCTAGAACTCCACCTGCAGTTCCTCCTCCAATAACTATAAAATCATATGTTCCATAATCTAAAAATTACCTATTTGCTGAAAAAGTTTGTGTTAGTATGAATAAAACGTGCTTCACCTTCTTCATTAGAGTAATAATTGTTATTCGAAAAATATTCATCATTATTTTTGGGAATTTGATATGTATCAAAATTTGTTATCAACTTCTCAACCTCTTCATATAATTCAGAAAAATTTGATAAACTTGCAATACTATTTGGCATCCAAAAAACCAATAAAAACCAACATTTCACCAGAATAATTTGCTCAAAAAGCATTATACTGTATTGTTGATACGGAAATTTGAAATTGAAATACCAATCACACGACTAACCGTTTTTATGTATTTTTTTTAGACAGATAATACTTTAAAGACTGAACAAATGTATGTCAATATATGTAATTGGAATTTTTGTTTCATTACCTACTTATTAGATAGTACTGGCTGCCGTTCATTATTAATGACTTGCGTTTAACATGACCAATAAGGAAATTGAACTTTTTTCTATGCCAAAGTTGTTAAGCCATTATTTCGCTTATCGATCTAATTCTATTGGTTAGAATTTAAAATTATCACAAAGTTTGGGTTTATACTAAACCAACTACTTGCAAACTCTTATACATTCCAAATTAATTTTTTGCGCTATATTCATTTTTAATACTATCTGATATTCTTTCGGCTATCATCACGATATGTGCGTTTAGATGACCAAAAACATAATCTGGAATTACACTAGCATCCACTACTCTGAGTCCGTCAATTCCATGAACTCTTAATTTTGAGTTAGCTACCGAGTTTTTGCAGCTTTTACCCATGTGCCAATGGGATGATACAGCCGGAATATTTTCTAAATTGGAAAAAAAGCATAACAAATAAAGAAATACTCTTACAAGTGGTTGATAAATATTTTATAGAACAATACCACCATTTCCTGGAAAACTTGTTGTGCAATTCATCAAGTTGGGAAGTCTATCAAATCCATGATAAGTACGATCAATATCTTAGTGCAAGAAAAATAGCATTAAAGGTGGAAAAAATTTTTTACAAGCCATTTTGTGCGGCAACTCATAGAGAAATGTGTCCTGAACAAACTCCCAGAAGTCCCATGAGATTCGGTTATGGCAAGTTAGAAAAATATGGCCGCCATTTTGTTTTTTTAGTTTTTCGCGAATAACTCGGAAAGTAGACATTTTTTGATAGAAATTTAACAGACCTTTATTAAAGAGCTTGAAAAACTACATCTAAAAAGATGATAATTAGCGAAATTAATCACATAAGTTAACGACAACATCATAAAAACTTTATTATTGAGAATAAGATATATAATAGTTATTTACATTACAAGTGCGTTTATGAACATGATTACAATAACGAGTGTGAAAGATTAGAACGACGAGGTTGTAGACCGAGTCGGTCTAATCACACGAGTTTTGTAGTCATATTTAAACGCGCGTGTGATGTACAACGTTTTATCTACAAAGCGAAAAATAAGAATAATTTTTCAATCATTTTCGTTTATTAGTAGTTGTCTACCTTCATTTTACCTTTACAGGTTTAACGTTGACATTTGTCAAATCACCAAAAATAGTTGTGTTATGGACTCATAACCTAGTCTATAACACCACTAGTTGTGTTATGAATTCATAACCTAGTCCATAACACCACTAGTTGTGTTATGAGTCTCATGACATAACTCAAATACTAGAAAAATGGTTATGTAAAAACGCCATAACCAAACGCTTGTAGATAAAAAAAATTAAAAATACAAACACACAAAAATGTTACTTGATCGCAAATGAGTTGAAATTAGAGTTTACTCAAGCATACAGCTTTCTTCTTCTTCTTCTTCGTTGGCTTCAGGTATACATTTGTTGCCAAAACTGATACCAAAACATTGGCCACACTTAGAGGAACACTTTAATCCAAGCTTTATACAAGAACAGCTTTCACAACAAGTTCCATCTATAAAATTACAAAAGACCTTAAAGACCATTTTTAGAATATCTTGTGGGGCTATTTCTTTTGTACACCTTTTTGGAACAAGACTTCCATACTTTCCCCCTTCTTCCTCCTCCCAACCATACTCCAAAGGATTAAGCTTTTGACCAGTCCATTCTTGAATCTTAGGAAGAAACCAAAAAGGAGTTAATAATTTGCAAGATTTTTCAAAAAATATATTTACCTGATTATTCCACTCATGTGTTAGAAATCCCATAAGGCAAGTGAAAATTTTCAAAATTACAGCGAAAATTCTTTTGTCCATTAGTTTAACAAGAGAGAATTACAGCGATTATACAACTCACTGTACATTATTCCCATATGACACGAGAGGCTTAATAAGTGATAAGCCTTTTGGGATTATCGCGCTTGGTGGCAATATTGTCAATTTGTCATTAATGATTATAAAAATTGATAAAGTATTGAAGTTTAGTTCGTTGTATAACCTTTTGAATACCACTCGATGTTTCAGGATTACCTAATACTTTTACCTGACACTCAACGCGTTACCAGCAACACCACTCCTCCTTCGGAGTCGTGGTGTTGCTGCGTAATGCGTTTCGTGACAGGTAAAAGTATTATTCGGTAATCCTGAAACCTCTTGTGGTATTACATTCGATAATTCTCCCATGTTATTGTATTCATGGTTGTCATGCTAATTTTTGATACAAACAAACGGTTGCTGTTAGGAACCATTTATTTGTATTGATTGTTAAGTTTTTCAAATCGTTATTAAATATCTGTACCTCAGAGGTAAATTGTATTAAGTCATAATATTATAATTTAATATACTGACACTAAGTGATTCTAGTACAATTTACCTTTAAGCCTGGTGAGTCACTTGACGCAGGTTCCAACTGGGTATTTCGGTTGTCTTGAAAGCTAGGTGTATAAAACTTTTTCCGGAGGTCAAGTAAGTCATTGTTTACCTCTGAGGTACAGATATTTATTTGCATATTTTCCGGTTCGGTTCGGTTCGCCGATCTCTACCAGGCGGGCTTGTTAGCTCCAGTTGGTAGAGTGTCGTACTAGCAATGCGGAGGTCGCAGGTTCAAATCCTGCACAAACCCCAACTTTTTCAATTTTCCTTTGACTTTAATTTCCACAAAATTTTCTCTGACTCAATACAGTTTACCTCTGAGGTACAGATATTTATTTGCATATTTTCCGGATTTTCATTCGAGAAATAATCTTCTAAATACCACTCAAGCTTGAAAATGGACTAGATAGTTTTTCACTCATGCGTGTTTTCTTTGCAAATTTCACTCGTCCTACGGACTCGTGAAATTATTGAAAACACGCAATCGTGAAAAATTATCGGTAATTTTGAAGCTCTCGTGGTATTATCCCCGATTATACAACTCACTCACTCATTATTCCCATATAACCAGATATATTAGGCCGGAAAAAGCAGCATCTGCTGAAAAAGTCCCCATCAATATCGCGCTTTCGTTTTTAGATATTCAAGGTCAAAAGTCATGGACGTCATTTAATAACGATTGATAGCCAAATGACATTTGCTTCATTGCTTATCTGTCAACCATGATCGACCGGTTAATGGCATTTAATCGATGTAAGTCAGTTCAAATTTAGTTGGCAAGAATTCTAGACGTTTCGTTTTGTGATTTAATTAGCCATCGCGATGGATGAGTCTTGTTTTATTTGCAGTCAATCGCTCTTGAAAGGTGTTACAGTGACTGTAAAACTCGGTATAGATGCTTTGAGAGACTCAAGTGTGGAAAGAAAAGATGAACATGCAGAACGTTTAAGGGATACAGATTCGGTAACAGTACATAAAAACTGTCGCAAGGAATATACATAGTAGCATCTAAAAGTCCCTCATTTTTCTCGACAAAAGTGTGGTGACTTGCTTACCCTGCACTTGGATCGCGTATTAGGCTGACAATAATTTGCGTGGGTCTCCTCACTATCGGGATCGCTTTAGGCGGCCAGTGGACGAGCCCCCCTAGTATTGTTGGTGCGAGCTGCTGGAGCATAGTGTCATCTTAAAGACGACGAGATGACGATGCTGACGGTACATCTCAGTATTTTCCGCAAAACACGCTCTAGCTTGGGATCTTTTGATTTAAAAACTTTGTGTTTTTTTTATTGTGAAGAAGCCAACGAAGAAACAGAGACAAAGAAAAACTAAGAAATATCATGTACCTATAATTAGAAGTTTGCCAATGAGTGGAGAACCACGCAACTTCCTCTAACAATACCAATCAAAAAGATCTGTAGGGTCGTGGTGGCTTAGTTGGTTAGACCGTAGCACCGGCAATGCTGAAGACGCGGGTCCAAGACCAAAATTTTCCTTAATTCTCTCTTCATTTTCAATTTCCACGCTTTTCGGTTGTTGTAACCGACAGAACTTTATTCCTTTTCGACCATAATTTGTTTCCGCGATACTCAAAGTGATATTTTAAGTATAGCTTGGTTTAAAAATAAGAAATCTCAACCGGCAAAAAAATATCTTCGAATTCTAGGTACAAACTGTAGTGTACCGCTATTTGTCATGCTATTATGGCTACGATACATGTACAATCCTTCACATCTAACGTTTTCTAGATAATTTGCCAACTCTTGGATTTAGCGCGTCGTACAGAGAAACATTATTGTACGAAGTTGCTGCTGTCTACCAACCACAACCAGATATTCTATCATTTGAAACTAGTGCTTTTATTCAGTATTCCGCAGGCAATGCAGATATCAATGTCTACACAATAGATGGCCGCAACACGATTCACATTATGGGGCTTCTTGAAATGGTAACACCAAGCAGCGCCGTTGCTTCTGAAGAATCCATGAAGAAATATATCACGATGTTATGGTCAATCCATCGGTCGGTACCAAAATAACGACCTCCCGGTGAAACGGGAGACGGATGATGACGTAATCTTTACGGTCAGTTGCTGATGCGCAAAACGGTCCCTGCTCAGGCGCCAAATTTGTCACGGGTTTTCCTAGGTTCTTCCTTAAGTTGTAGCAGTTTAACAGTCGGTATTTATCTTTTGGTTAATCCAGCGGTAATCTCGGGTGCCACCTTCAAAATTATAATGGTTGAGAGCCCACTGCCCCACTAGCACCAGGTAGCTTGTTACAGTGGAGAAAAAAAAACAGGGACCAATGCGCAGATAAAGAAATAAAACAACTATCGAAGAAATAAGCCCTAAGTTCAGCACCAGCCCCCGAAAGTTTCTAGCGACAAATTCGGAAACGCGTGTCTCAGCAGGGTAGAAAGTATAACTGATCTATGTCCGTACGTTCAACCAGGACATAAAGATTGCGGTTATCCTGCTAGACTTGTCTGTACAGCCGAGACTTGTCCTGATCAGTCTACCCACTACCCAACTCTTTTTGGTACGGGGCGCGGTGTTTCGGAGCCAGAACTGAACGGTACAAATGTTAACACCAAATACAGTATGGGGCTGTGTTCAATGTTAACATTCGTACGTCGTGGAAGAGGGGACAGATTATGAGAATGAAGATCGCACATCCTACATCTAAAACTCACAACAAGAATGATCATGGATTAGGCCTACAGTAAAAATACAATCTAAAAAAAAACGCGCCTTGCATCTTACCTCTAGAGTCTGGGGTGGCGTGGAAACGGGTGCTATAGTCCGACAAATACCATTTTAAAGTCACGTGATACTGGTGGCAAAAAACGTATGTCCATTGATTATGCCGTTGATATCACCTACAAAAAGCTACTGGTGGGTAATTACTATTGAATTTTAATATATGTTCCCACTAGCATTTTACAAACGCGTTTCTGAAGTAGTATTGACCAATCAGATGAGAATTTTAATACTTGCAATTGTTGCGAGACTCACTTTTGTCGCTTCTGCTGCCCCTTATAATACATTCTGAACTTGAATTGGGTACCCGTTTTCTATTTGCTTCTTTTCCAGTTGGAAAAAGGTTAATATAGTCAAAATTATTAGCTGTGTTTGCTCGTTGTATTATTTTCGAAAATAACTTTGACAAACTAATTGATGACAGTGACGGATTCTATTTCAGGTAAGAATATTATGAACAATAATTAGACAGCAATTTTTTTGTCAATTTTACTATCACCGCTGTTTGTGATGTATTCAACAAGGATAGAGAAAAATCACGTGACTTTAAAATGGTATTTGTTGGACTATACCCTCTGTGTTACTGGCGTATCAGGTGGAAACGGTTTGGTATGACGTAAAATATGTGAATAACATTTTTTGAAGACAATTTTCCAATATTTTCAGCCAAAATAGTCGTAGGACATACCGAAAGCAAAATATTTAAAAAAAACTCATTTGTGTGATATTTGAACTTGGAATATCTTGGAACGCAAACAAGATATCTATGGGGACTTGTAATACATTAATCTTGAGGTAAAATTGAGGTGTTGGCAAAATTTAGGCTCATTCAGATTTTTTCAGTAGATGAATCCTTGTATGACTGTACTAATATGACACGAGAGGCTTGATAAGTGATAAGCCTTTTGGGATTATCGCGCTTGGTGGCAAGAGATGAAACAAAACTTTTTTCTAGAATAGAATTTTCTATAAATATTCCCACAAGCGCGATAATCTCAAAAGGCTTATCACTTCTTAAGCCTCTTGTGTCATATGGGAATATGTACAGCGTATTAAAGTTTAGTTCGTTGTATAACCTTTTGAATACCACTCGATGTTTCAGGATTACCAAATACTTTCACCTGACACTCAACGCGTTACCAGCAACACCACTCCTCCTTCGGAGTCGTGGTGTTCCTGCGTAACGCGTTCCGTGACAGTTAAAAGTATTATCCGGTAATCCTGAAACCTCTTGTGGTATTACATATACTCTCAAAATATGTTGCTTAGCAGCATCTCTAGTTGAGGGTAGGGTAGCAGTGCCAAATTGAAAGTAGAAAGTAGATGATAATCCTTGCCTTGAAGTAATCCTGTTATATAAAGTGAATCTCAAATCGTCAAGCTGTTGGGTATTTTTGACTGGTTGGTTTAGTTTTATGATGAACTTTAGACCGATATCAATTAACTTCTGTCTGTCAGGATTTGGATCCACGGGTGACCTCTTCTCTAAAGCTTTCCACTTGTAATAATTACGTTGTCTACTTGCACTTATTAATCCAGGAAGTCCTCTTTTCGTCACAAGCACTTTGCTTTCAACAGTCTCACAAATTATACAAATATTATCCTCCATTTTGAGGTTATACAAACAGAATAGGGAGGTCTCAATAAATCAGTCGATGTGCGCGTGACTTATTAGTCGACGCCATTGAGGTAGGTCGACGCAGACTCAAACCAAACTGACCGTTGAACTGTTGAACCCGACGCGTGGGTGAAATGTTACACTGTTGGCGGTTGCCGCATCTTAAAAGCTTTGTTCCAACCCAGCAGGAAACCGGCGTAATATTACCGTCAGGATTTTGCGCAAAACCTAAAATGCGAAGAAACCGAAATTCGTATAGTTGAACAGAGTGGTTCCGAAACCGTTCTGGGACGGTTTCTTGACGAGTTGGAACAAACCTAATAATAGTACCTTTTTCCAAAAAAGTGCAATTTTAATAATATTTACCAACTTCTTCAAGAAATGTTTCTTAACATTTTTTCATAAAATGTATACTTTTCGAGTTATTCTCAAAAAACTAAAAAAAAACAAAATGAGGGCCATATTTTTCTAACTTGCTATTAGTCTAGGAGGCAGTGACGATTTTCGGTACTTATTTTCCCAGTCAGACAACATGGATAGAATTGTAGGGTTAGTAATTCTAAGCAAAATACATATATTTTTAGGGGGATTTTCCGATGGGTTGAGGCGCAAAATGCGTTAAAGCTTACGAATGGACGGTCCTTTTTTTTCTCAGTGATAAAAATAGGTCTACTAATGAGAAGTATACTGAAGTTACGTAAAACAATAGTCCGACTAATCTGTGAGTATGAATAATATGTCTGGCAAGTGAAAAATTGAAGACCCGAACATTTTCAGCCAGACTCACTTCCACTATCTGAGATAAGCCAAATTGCTATTTTCATATATTTTATGTTCTATTGTAGTAAACGTGAAATATTTATGTCTGGGAAAATAAACGTACTTGTATTTTTCATTGATCTTGTGAACCCATCCGAAAATGTTAGACAAACTCAAAAATTCTTGTTTTGTATCTCCAAGAGAACAAACTATTGGATAGACACCAACTGGGAAAATAAGTGCTAGAAAATTTCACTGCCTCCTGGACTATATGTCCGAATCTCATGGGACTTCTAGGAGGTTATTTATGGCATATTTCCCTGTAACTTTTTACTGAGAATAGCTTGTAAAGAATTTTTTCCACCTTTGCCCTTTTTTCCGGCTAGCTTTCTTGCACTATCTATTGTAAAAAGTTTTGGAACTTTGTGTCAAATAAGCGATCGAGTGGCGGAACACCTAAGGAAATGAAATTTGGGGACAAGGTTGCAGAGGAAGGTGCTGGGGTCTGTAGGTTGTTTTCTGATTTCTTTCAGAGTGTATATGTTGTAAAGTCACCTACAAAGAAAATACATTCCTTACCTAAAAACAAATCGCTTTCGAAGATAATTTTAGCTGAGACCGAAGTACAAAGAGCTCTGGAGGGTTTGGATGAAAAAAAGGGTGCAGGCCCTGATGATATTCCAGCCATATTTGCAAAAAAATGCTCAGCTTCACTCTGTCTGCCCTTGAAACTACTATTCAACCAGTCTCTTTCCTCTGGAGTTTTTCCAGATGTATGGAAAGTCTCCGCTATCAAACCAATATACAAGAATGGTCAAAAGAATAATGTCAAGAATTATAGACCTATCAGTATATTATGTAACTTTTCGAAACTGTTTGAAAAACTGGTTTATCCATATATCCTTAACTTTGTAATAGGTGATATTATTCCACAACAATATGGTTTTCTGCGAAAGAAGAGCCTTGAGTTAAATCTGATAGAATACTCACAGTACATATCATATACGATACCTTTTGTCAAGTAGATGTAATTTATACTGATTTTAGTAAGGCATTTAACAACATTTGCCATAAAATTATGATTGATTATGATTGACAGGCTGGCGGAGATGGGAATCTGTGGTAGAGGTGGGTTGCGATTTCACGAACGGTGACTTTGTCACTGCTATGTCATATTCACGATAGAGTTTAAATTTTGACCGTTATTTCCACCAGTCGAAAAAAAAAAAATCCCCAGAAATCCCCAGATCTCTTCTTTTTTCCGCTGTTTCCTGGCAACTACCAAATATTGATACATGACATTTCGATTTGACATATAAAAATATCCAGATTCGGATCTTTGAATTTTGTATTCGTAAATTCGGATTTTTGTGTGAAATTGTTTCAGTTTTTTGCCGTTTTCTGCATTATTATTCTATTATATTCACAATCGGTTCTTCATGTAGTGTTTTGTGCCTTTGTGTTTCGGTGCTGCGTTTAAAACCTAGTTTTAGTTTGGATGTTTGGATTCAAGTGTTTACGCTTTTTATACTTAACTGTTTACTTTGAAATCTTTAAGACTTTTATCTGGTTTATTTCAACGTCTTCAGGTGAGTTAAACCTAATACTCACACAATATTACGATTTTAAGTGCCGATTTTGCTATTAGCGATGACAGAAATGACAGACCATTGTACCAGGGTTCTGGAGACTTTGCCCTGTTCCAGCGTCTCAGAAAATACGGTAAAATTAGCAATTTTAAATTACCATTGCCATAATTAATTTCCAATAATTTTTAGGTAACAGCAATAAACCTTGGAGATGCTTTTTTTGAAGACAAATCACTTTTTTCTTCAAGCCAGAGGAAAAGTGACAAGGTAGTCTTTTTAAATTTATAGACCGAGAGCCGAAAGGGTTTTTGCCTGTATCATAGGCCCTGCGCCAAGGCTTTGGGGGCTGATAGACAACGTTATTCCCCACTTTGAATTATCGGTATGGCACCCCTAAAGTGTAGCTTTTAGGTGGGGTGACCTGTAATTAATATCCATGCCCCTAGATCATAGGCCTTGTTTTATGTCGTGAAGGTCGCCAAAGTTCGCGAACTCAATATTATGCTATATGCCAATATGGCGTCGCTTAAGGTCTGCCATACTTACCGAAATGTGCAATTTTTCCACCGTGGATAAAGATCATGGGCCCAACGATGTTCTTTGTGATCTTTGTTAACAATTAACTGCAGAACAAATATTTCAAAACGCCATACCCTTGGGGCGTCACCAAGTGGCCGCCATATTAGGGCACACATGTCATTTTTAGCAATGAGCATGTATATGGTGGCCACTTGGTGACGCCCCAGGAGTATGGCATTTTGAAATATTTGTTCTGCAGTTAATTGTTAACAAAGATCACAAAAGAACATCGTGGGGCCCATGATCCATATCCATGGTGGAAAAATTGCACGTTTCGGTAAGTATGGCGGGCCTTAAGTGACGCCATATTGGTATGGCATATTGAGTTCGCGGACTTTGGCGACCTCCTTGATGACATAAAACAAGAATCAGATTGGGGCCCATAATATAGGGGCATGTATATCAATTACACGTTTGAAAATTCACCTCTCCTAAAAGCTACACTTTAGGAGTGCTATACCGGGAAGCATTTTTGTATCGAGCGCCCAGTATACCGCATTCGGGTAACGTCGTATTAACCGAGGCCTGTCTCATAACGAGCATCTGATTTCCCGATCGATTGTCAAGCTACCGTACGCTTGATACTAGTCTTCTGCGAAATTATGGATCGGCGTCCAACAATTCAGTTTTTTTGTTTTTTTAATTGTTTATCATTTATTATGCACTGGCCAGAAAATTATATGTACCACATTGTCGATTCCAGCGAAATACGAACTAATTTCAAGACTAAGCAGGAAGTCGAGGTAAGGGAATAAGTAAGAGCAAAATTATGTTTTATCTACATAACCTTACCATGAATAGAATACCATGGCGAGATAGAATAGGCCACTTTCACGTTTTTTCGAAAACATTTATGAATTATTGTGTTAGCCATTCTTCCAATGACATTATCATCTGTATACTTTTTTCTCCAAAAAAAACGCCTATTTTTTGAAATATGTTAGAACGATTTAAAAATCGAATTTTTAAAGCAGGTAAAAATTAACAAGATTTTTGCTATTTACTTAGGGATTTGCATACCTGCAATCGTTATTTGACAAATGCGGAGATTAGATTCAGGCAGATGTAAATAATTATTTAATAATAATGCTTTATAATGCTTTATTGTCAAAAAAATTATAACATAATTTATTTTCTACTTTACTAATATAGATCCATAATACCTAGGAAACGAAATACGTTAACACACCTATAACAACCTGATCCATAACGCCCCGCTTTTGCGGGCGTTATGATCTATAACGCCCGCTTATAATACCTTAAGGTGTTTTTGTTGTTGTTGTTCTATTAATTTGCACTTTACCCTAGGCAGCCACTAAATGTCTGACCGAAAATAATTTTCGGTCTAGCCAGGATTCGAACCCGGACTACCATCAATGTTTCCCATGTAGTCCAGCGCGTTAACCCACAGGACCACCACCGTTGCCTTGCCTTATGAGATGTTTATAGATATATTAATTTATTTCGTTTCTATGTACAGGTCGCAGGTACAGGTACAGGTCAGGTGCAGGTACATGTCAAAATACAAAACAATATTCTGTCACACAATTTTAACTGATTTTGTTAATAACAAATTGATGAAAAAACATTGTGTTGAGTAGAAAATAAAGCATTGTATGCACCACGGGGATTTCAAGATTATAATGCCCTTCAGGCGAAATATATCCCTCGGGCCATAGGCCCTCGGGCTAGTTTCGCCTTCGGGCAATATAATCTACATAATCCCCTTGGTACATAAATAGCTATTATGATGCTGTCTCTAAGTAACAAAACTAACCAAAACTAACCCAAATTGGAGCTGAGCAAAAGGTTAAGGTAAGGACAGCCTTAGGGTTAGTTTGGGATAGTTTGTTAGAGACAGCATCAAATAACTAGGCAAATAGCAAAATCTTATTAATATTTAAGTTTTTTGCTACTTTCCATTCCACTTAGTGAACTACTAGAATTAAAATTGCTTTACGATTTGACTACCAGAACCAAAATTAAATTAATACATATTATCAAGTAGCTTGATGGTGAGGAGCCAGGAAAACTCAAAAAGATATTCGAGACTGTAGGCGCGAGTCGCGAGTATCGAGCATACGGTAGTCCGAGTGATTTTCGTACTACCGTGCGCTTGATACGTGCCGAGGTCGTGTACCCCGAATGCGGGTTGCTGGACGCTCGATACAAAAATGCTACCGGGAATTCAAAGTGGGGAATAACGTTGTCTATCAGCCCCCAAGCCTTGGCGTGGGGCCTATGATACATGCAAAAACCCTCTCGGCTCTCGGTCTGTTAATAAATATAAGCAAATAATCCTTTTGTAGAGACCAATAGTTTATGGGAACCCTGTGGCCCAGAAATTTATACAGCTTGTGTACAACCATTTCATGGTGTCACATGAAAATCAAAATCCCATAACTGTAAGTTAATAACCATAAAATTATCGTTGATTGATCATAGGAACTTTTTCGTCTTAATATCAGTAAATGTAGTTACAAGTTTTGGAAGGGGATATTTTCGAAGCGAGTGGCTTTTTTAAATTTTTAATAAATAAATTGTAATTTACTGTTTCATTGCCCTTCTAGGAGACAGCTAAGGTTTTAAAACTGAGTCACACCACTGGCTATAAATATAAGGATGGTCCAGTTGACTCTGAAATTACCCCTGTCACACGGAAGCGTAAGAAGTTGCAGACAGCTGATTCAAGGGAAAGCGTCAAACAGAGCATTCGATCAGAAATATACCAAATGTATACCGAGTGTAAGTTGATGTTCTACTTTGAACATAGAATTGTTTCAATGTTACTTCATATTAACATTACCAGATTCAAAAAGAATACACCTGATAACATTGGAACTTCTCAGATCAAATTAAACTGTTTTTCATAATTTAATACTGTTTTTTATTTCAGGTCAACACAAATTAAGATGCTGCTGCTAGGATTTCTTTCATTCTATAATTTCATGACATTTCTTAGAACCATTGTTTTCTCGATCTTCAATATAACTGAATTATTGGAGTTTTTCATAAGGATAAGTATCCATATTCCCCTCTGACGTACACAGCTTTTAGAAACTTGCAAAGCTTCTGTACCTGCATGATTCATCTTGTGTGTAGGGTTTATTGTTGTTAAGATGATTAGCATTTTGTGTTGTCATATTTCCTAGTGGTATTTGGTATCTCTAAGCATGGTAATTTCTAATTAAACTTCCTATTCAATGTATCATCTAATATTATGCATGTTTAAATTATTTAAAGGCGTAATGTGCCATCTGCAGGTGGCCGATGCCCAAGTTCGAATTCTTGCTTAAACGCTATAGGGGGGTGGACGTCAAAAGCCTGCCGCCCACGTCCCTGTCACTTTTACTTTTTTGTATAATTTAGTAGTTTTTGTAATCTCACAGGTAATCGATTAATTGGTAGTTGAATTCTATTATGCACGTCTACTTGTGTCCGTTGTCTCTTGTAAGTGATGTATGTACCTGCGACCAAGCAGCACTGGAGATGGCTCAGGGCCGAAAGCGCTCTGCGGATTTTCTTAATAAACTATTGCACAGAAAACATACCCCTCTCTTCTGCAATAGTTTTTGGTCAACTATTTTTCATAATTCAATTACATGGAAAGGCTGATGTGACTATGTATATTTTATTTATAAAATGTAACTACTACAATATTTAAACAAGCTTTTTTCGTTTTTAGAATTGCATGTTACCCTTAAAACTGTAAGTGAGCGGTTGAAAGAAAGGGAAATTTATCACGGTTCCCAGTCAAGTTTAGGCTGATTTTTTTCCACAATTGGATTTACCTATAGAAAGGATGATCCAAGAAGAGCCCTAATGGAAAAGCCTGAGGTGAGCCATCTGAGAAGAGTTTTCTATGGACAACGAAGCCTTAGGTCCTGCTAAGCTTCCATATGTGTTTCTTGATGAAACATGGATTTTTTCAAATGGATCCTTAAGGAAGTCTTGGCAGGATGAGGATACTCGTTCCGTGAAGAAAATCAAGGGTGATGGTAACAGGTATGACACTGTCAGATGAGTAAGTTTAAGAAAAAAAATACGTTTTATTTTTATAAGCTTAAAAAGATGCAATCAAGTTAATAATATTATTTTCAAGGGAATTCCTATAAGAGACTTATGTTATTATTTAACAAGAATAATGCAACATTGTGTTTCAGATTCATAATTTTACATGCGGGAGGACAAGATGGTTTTATCGATGGTTCCAGACTGATTTTCAAATCAAAAAATAATTCAGGGGACTACCATGGGGAGATGAACAGCGAAAATTTTGAAAATTGGTTGCGATATGTTCTTCTTCCAAAATTAGCGGAACCATCTATTATCATCTTGGATAATGCGTCCTATCATAGCAGGCTACTTGAAAAGTGGCCTGTTATGAGCTGGAAGAAAGACGAGATGCAGAGGTGGTTGGAGGCAAAGGCTATCCCTTTTGACCCAGCGTCCACAAAAGCAAGCTTGTGGAACATCATCCGACAAGTCCCCAAGACCAAGAAATCTTTGTTGTGGACATTGTCATTATGGAAGCGGGTCACCAGGTTTTGCGCTTACCTCCATACCATTGTCAATTCAATGCGATTGAAATGGTATGGAGTCAAGCTAAACGGTATTATGACCAGCTGATCCTTGAGCAAAAAGATGTCTTAGGGACATGGCAGAAGGCGCTGGATAATGTGTCCAAAGACCAATGGGCACATTATGTAAAACACACGCATGAGGTAATTAGGGCCGCATATGACAAGGAAAAAAATATAATAATTCCTGTGAGGAAAGTGCAGCCCCTAATTATAAACTTCGACTCTGACTCGACTAGTGATAGTGAATAGTACAAACCCTGGTATAATTTTCTGATTATTCACCTATTCAATTTATCCATTGACTCGTTTTATTCCAGGAACTGCCTCGTTTATCATTTATAGAAATTAAGATTGTTCCTGTTCTATGCCTTTTGAAAGAAAAGCCACACAAACCCTGGTATAATTTTCTCATTACTTATTTAATTTATCCATTGACTCGTTTTGTTTCAGAAATTGTTTCGTTCATCATTATTTATAGAAATTAAGATTGTTCCTGTTCTATGCCTTTTGAAAGAAAACCCCACAAACCCTGGTATAATTTTCTCATTACTTATTTAATTTATCCATTGACTCGTTTTGTTCCAGAAATTGCTTCGTTTATCATTTATAGAAATTACGATTGTTCTTGTTCTATGCCTTCTGAAGGAAAAGTCCCAGAAACCCTGGTATAATTTTCTCATTACTTATTTAATTTATCCATTGACTCGTTTTGTTTCAGAAATGGCTTCGTTTATCATTTATAGAAATTAAGATTGTTAATATTCTATGCCGTTTGAAAGAAAAGCCCCACAAACCCTGATATAATTTTCCATTATTCAATTAATAATCATTAATTCGTTTTATTTCAGAAATTTTCTCGTTTATTTTTAGAAATTAAGATATCTTAATCGTACTTATTTTTGAAGCTTTTTTGCCAACCTCAGGAGAATTCTGGATGCATGGAATCCTTCTGTTTCTGGTTGGCACGTTTCTATATCATTGAAACAAGACCTAAAATAATCAATGTTCATAATTAAAGTTTAAAAATAATAAATTTGTTTTATTTCCAAAGCCACGTGTTCCTTATAACCTGTCTAATTGATTTTTTGTTCTTCTAGGATTGTCAAAGTGAACTGTCAACTTTTTTTTCTATCGTGAATTTGACCATACTCGTCTGTCACAGTCACGACCTGCTCCAGTCCCAGTCAAGTAGCAGTGACATTTTGTCACTGCCCGTTATTCTATGCTGCCCGTTCGAGCTCCGACCGATGCAGCGTGGACAAAACTCGAGCTAAGTGATGTAAATGAAATAATAATACAGGGTGTCCCAATAGAAAGTGACCGATTTTAAATGCTGATATCTTTTGAACCAGGTGTGCTAGCTACCTGCTATTTGCGCCATTCGACTTTTCCTGGCCTGAAGTTTTTTTTTCAGTTAGTTGCAATTTTTTTTCACACCTATACAGGGCGAGTAAAAAAAAAAAACGTTTTTCGACATCAAAATTCTCCACTATTTTTAATGGAACACCCTGTATGTTGCAACGCCAAAATTAAGAGTCTGACCAAGGTATTCATTTGCCAATAAACGTCGGCCTTTTTTGAACCTGAAAAAATGCATTTATTTTGGGGCCAGATTTCTATTTCAATTTTTTAGGGCTAAACCTTCAAGTTTCATGCCCGATGTTTATTGGTACATCAATACCTTATACACGACTCTTAATTTTGGCGTTGCACCATACACGGTGTTTCAATAAAAATAGTGGAGAATTTCGATGTTGAAAAACGGCTTTTTTTTACTCGCCCTGTATAAGTGTGGAAAAAATTTGCAAATAACTGAAAAAAACTTTAGGCCAAAAGAAGTCGAATGGTGCAAATCGCAGGTAGCTAGCACACCTGGTTTAGAAGTTATAAGCATTTACAATCGGTCACTTTCTATTGGGACACCCTGTATTATAAATCGCATTATGGTCACGACAAATGGAAACTGCTACTGCAGCGGCAGGCTGGAAAGTGGAGCATCTCTTTCAGCCGTGAATGCGGACTGCGACTATGCCATTTTGCGATGTAGCATTAACATAATATTAGCAGTACGGCCGCCAACTAAGGTAAAACTGCTCCAAAAAATCACTGCTATTTGTCACAGTGACACGACTGGAGCAGTCACGTCTTGTCACAGCTCCATTAAAATCGCAGGTTGGCCCACCTCTAATCTGTGGTGACCTCCTGAGATGGTTTCAATCATATTTACTTAATAGATCTATGTTTGTTGCCCTGTTATAGTCGTAGCGGCAGACTGGAATACAGCGAAAACGTTTCAAATAATGATAGAAGCAAACCACTTGGTATAGGTGGTCTGTATACATGAACAATCGATTTGACCGGCAGTACCAAAGAATATGTACCTTATTTCATGGCTTCAAATTCAAAATAGCGGCGTATTTCCAAAATTGTTGATTTTAAATGTTGTTCTTTTGTTTTATGTGGAAAATGTCTTCTAATTGGCTCTTATCAGCCGATTGTCAGTCCAGTAGACATCCGCACTTGTTAAAGCACTCGTATACCTAATGCAAACATAATTATAATTTCGGTCTCTAGAACGTAGAATTAGGTATATGTATAATCGATTAGGTGCCAGTGCTTCGACCTAGGGTGTTACCAAGAATTATTGAATTTATTCTTTTGTCGGACAAGTGTATTCGTTTTTACAAGGTCATGTTCTGAGCATGTGGTTAGTAGGCGAAGTCCGTTCGAATCCATTTTTCCGACTCCTTTTTTGCTGATCACGCCTTTCCATAGATCTGGCTCTGTACCGACCCGGGCGTTAAAAAAAATAACCTAAAAGAACAAGTTTATCAGATCTAGGTACGATATGGTTTCACTGAGCTAGGCCTAGAATTCCTCTTTTTGGTTTCTGTCACTTATGAAGGTTGGAGCGTAGGCGCTGATCAGCGTAGCTTATTGGTTGTTGCTTAGGTTTAGCCGCAGTGTCATCAGTCTTTCGCATATTCCGGATGGAACCTCAGCAAGTGGTCCATACATTTATTTTTTATGGCGAACCCACTCCGTAAATGCTAGGTTCATTATCTCCCTTTCTTTTCCAGAAAACGTATAGCCTCCCAGATAACACAATGTGCGTCAATGTGCTCGAAAAGTTCCGGCCGGCTCAGAGAAAATAGCATTTGAATGGTAATGCTTCAGAAGTATGTTAAAAGTGCGTATAATAAAACAAACCAAATCAAAGTAACCTAGCAGCATCGAAAAAATGCTCTTATTTCAACTTTTAAATTGAATGATCTGTGAAGTGCAGGGAAACCACTGCAAAACCGCATTATTTTAGTGTGCGAATTAGCGGTACGCTAACAGCACTCCCTGAACACTTACCAAGATACCAGAGAGAGTAGAGTCTGCTCTGAGTGCTCTACATGCGCTGCCTGGAGTGCCTGCAGTCGGCAGTGATTAATTACAGATTTAGAGATACTCCGATCGTGCAGGTGGTGTGCTACAGAGGTGCACCCCCCACCACAGATATCAAATGTGGAAAGGGATAGGGAAACGGCAAGAAGGCAAGCTGAAGCAAGGAAGCCTGAGCCGAAGCTGCCGGCTGCCGCCATTGCGCCATTTTCAATGTTTAGATTTTTAGGTCATTTAGTTTCGTGTTTGGGTTCTTGTGCGTGTTTTCGGTTTCACTGGAAGAATAATGAGTTCCAAAGGGTGAGTGAGTAATTATCAAATATTAGTTAGGGGTTAATCCAAGCAATTTTGTTCTGTGCTGTATGTGGTGATTGTAGGTGCTAATCAGAGATATGGGAGAGTTGCTGGTTAGAATAGAATAAGGATCCATCCTGCGCAACTGGCCGAATTTGAAGGACCGCCATTTTTATCACTTGTCAAATTAAGTGTTGGAAAAATAGGTCATGAAAAACTCATAACTCCAAAAATAAGCAGAAATAACAAAAAGAAATCTTTTAAAACACAGTTCTGATAAAAATCTCTCAGAAAAAGCAGGAAAAATCGCCAAAAACAACAATCTGTAACCGACCAAGAGTAAGGTTATGTTGTGAAAAATTTGTCAGGTTGAAGTTGTCAACGTAGACTAATGGCGTTTCCGATTGGTAGATTTAATGCGCACTGAGTGTATTCTCATCCTTTTACATCAACCTGTAGAAGAAAAAGACAGAAATAAAGAAAACTGCACTAGATCTACTAATCGGAAACGGCATAAGTGAAAAGTGATAAAAATGGCGGCACCCTATGCGTTACCATAAAATCGGATGCGCAGTCGTCTAAGCGCATTCTATTTCCCTCACATATCTCTGGTGCTAATGCATGCGTGGTGGGTGACGGGTGTGTTGTGTCTTCACTGTTCAATTAAAGAAATTCTGCAAAATCGATTCAATTCTTTTTAGAGCCTTTTCGACAAGATATTGCAAAATAAGTTCACTTTATTAGAGCAACCTTTTCCCTTATAGGTACCCGACGAGGCTGCCAAATTTGAATTCTGTCATCCTCAAAACGACTTCGATATGTATGAATCAATAGGCCTTTAATTGCGCAACTTATTTTCTTACTTTTAGGTGCATGTCAACAAAAAATTGTCATGTGTTTATGCTGTACTTAAGAGTTTGTACTGTACCCGTTTAAGGATAATTTACCTCGCAACATTGAATTGATGTTAGTGGAGACTCTTATTTGGTCACAGTTAGACTATTGCAATGTTGTCTTCTATAACTACCTGAATGTTGAATTTAAAAACAAAATTCAGTTAGCTCAAAATGCTTGTATGAGATTTATTTTTAGCATTAGAAAATTTGACCATATTACGCCAACCTATGTAGAGAATGAGATACTAAAATATGAAGTGCAAGGCTGCTTGCACTTTGGTCAATTCGTTTATAAAATTTTTCAATCTGGTTACCCATCCTATCTCTCAGAATATCTTATAGTAAGACAAGTCCTTCACAGTCGCTGTCTGAGAAACATTATAAGATTTCAAATACCATGGCACATAACCGAAGGTTTTAAAAACTCTTTTCTTACCGAGCGGTACAACTACTTAATACAGAGGTGTATGAATTTATGATTTCAGGTTCACTGGCATGGGCGCCGGCAGGGGGGGCAAATCGGGCATTTGCCCCCCCCCCTGGATTCAGAAAGTTGAATTATACAGCAAAATCAAAATATATTTATCTATATATACAGGGTGTTCCGAAATTAATGCACCAAATTGTTATGGCATATTCTACGACGAAAATAAGCCCCAGTTTCCTATATCGATATATGTCCGGAAACGCTTCCTTTCCGAGATACAGGGTGTTGAAATTCTAAGAAATAGTATATTACAATCCGAGACGGGAAATGCTTCATTACTGGTCGAGAGGTTTTATAGTTTATCGAGACGTGTAGCGTCGAGATAAACTGAACCTCGAGACAGCAATGAAGTTTCCCGTCGAGGGTTGTATACTATTTTATTTTTAACCATAATTTCTTGAAAAAAAAAAAATTCGGGGCAACCAAATGAGGTCGGCAAATGAAGAAGAAAATGAGAACGGGAAATATTTCCCTGCTCCATTTTCCGTCCGTGGACAGGAAATGAGGACGGAAAAAATTTCCCGTCCTCACTTCCCGTCCTGTGACAGGTAATGGAGCAGGAAAATGAAAAGACAGAAATGTGACATTTTCAAATTTTTGAAAAGTCAGTAATGACAACATTTCATATATGGTTAAAAATAAAATACTATTTTTTTTATCATAATTTCCAAACCACTCTAGATATTTCATTGAAATTTTGTACACTGCTTTCAAGCAGCAAGAGAAATTTTTTTATGTGAAATTACTTTTTTAAAAAATTACCAGTGGCGTCCTACCAGATTGTAAAAAATATTTATTTTTTTTTAAAAAATGGTGCGTCACTACTTTTTTCTGAAATAAAAATCATTTTTGAAATCCCCATTTAATTTGGAACAAATTTGATCCCTTCACTTTCCTCCGAAAGATGCACCATTTTAAAGTAAAAAAATAAAAAACCATTTTGATGCATGGCGAAATCGCCAAAATTATGATAAAAATGTTAAAAATTAAACACCTAAAGTTTCAAATTAGTTTTGTGACGTCACTGGTATATATTTTTTTTAAATTCCAAATCAGAAAATGTCTTTTGCTGCTTGAAAGTAAGCAAAATTTCAAAGTGGTATGAATTATGATAAAAAAATCGTTTTTTTTTTAGAATTTCAACACCCTGTATCTCGGAAAGGAAACGTTTCCGGACATATGTTTATATAGGTAACTAGGGCTTATTTTCGATGTAGATTATGCCATACAAATTTGGTGCATTAGTTTCGGAACACCCTGTATAAACGTGAAATTCACTCACTCACTGACTGACTGACTGACTGATTAAACACGAAATCTCGAAAACTACTAAACCAATCGAGATGAAATTTTGCAAACAGGTAGGTAATAGGTTGGAGATGCTCACTAAGAAATAATATCAACATGGCCTTAAGCAATCGCCTTAAATAACCAAAAATAAGAAACGGTGTGGTGCGGGAGTGCGGGGAAAAAAGTGTAAACAGAAACAGACGACGTGTCAGCTGTCAAATTCAGAAATATGACAAGCAGAATCAAATTCATAGCGATTTCCATTTGCAGAATCAGTGCAAAAAAAAAATGTGTTTTTGTCGTTATATTTTCATGCTTTCACCAGAAACGATTCGGAACTGATTCTGAACAAATTCCACCGGTCCCAGGCTAAGCTAACTTCAAGTTTGAGACATGACATTCGCAATTCGTTCACGTATTCGACAGTCTGGAGCAAGGTTCTGGAGTTTTTGTTCGGTTCCAAAACTGTTCGCGATAAAATAGGAACCTGAACCCATTCACAAGTTGGGTTCGGGTTGCTCACTCCGAGTTACTCCGATCGCACTCCAGCCGTTATCTGATAAGCTAAAAGGTAATACCCGAACGGCTGAAGTGCGAACGGAATCACTCGGAGTGCACGGAGTGAGCAAGCCGAACCCAGCTATAACTGGGCATGCGCTCTACGATAGTCCTCAATTAGTTCCGGACTGGTTTGGAATCGGTTCAAAATATGATCCGCGAACAAAGCTATTAGCAGCGAGTGGCACTACAAAAAAATTTAACATCATCTGTCAAAAAATAGTCTTCATATTCTGCAGCCACAAAGCAGAACAAAAAATGTGGTTTACAGAGAGGTGCTGCAAAAATAAGAGTTACATGACCATATGTCTGACGCAACTATCCCCTTAGCTCCTTGAAAGAAGATTCCCTAATGCTACCTACACCCTACACCTACAAAATTTATATAGGGCGTGCGAAGACGCGGGCAACAGCTAGTTTATTAAAAAATAGTATGACGAGCGAAATTTGATTGTGGCTCCATCTAAGACTAGTATTCAACACTAAATAGCACTTTTGCTGTATTTAGTGATGACCATCTAATAGGCCGACCAAAAATCAGATAGTTGGGAAAACCCAGAATAGAGAAAAAAATTTTTCTCCTATTGTCTACTACTTTGCCTACAGGCACTAAACTTGGATTGGTTTTCTTTGCTTTCCTAGCCATACTGGCGAGACCTGATAGGTCGAAACGCGTCTGTGGATGGAATAGCAGAGAAAATTGGTCCAAAAATTTTCTCCATTTTTTTTAATAAAATATAGAACACTAAAACATATGTCAATAGAAATCCACAAAAGAGCATACATTTTATACATACATAAAAATGACCTTCACACTTGCGAAAATTTACTCCGGTGGTGTGTGTACGGGAACAGGACCCCCGTGCCTTGCCCCCCCCCTGTCCCGCTGGCTGGCTGCGCCTATGTTCACTGGTAAACTTTAAAAATAAGTACAAGGCTTCTCTGCTGGAATTAATAGCGTAGCTTAGAATAGGCATTGAATTCTTTATTTATTTATTTATTTGTTTTTTCGGGTAGCATGGAAGAACACATTACGTGAATGTTACCTTTTATGTAATTTCTTTTGATGCATAATAAACGTTATTATTATTATTATTATTATTATTATTTGAGCCACCCCCTGTACTTTTACACTTTGCAAAAACCCCATAAAACTCATTTTATTTGGTGCCCTCTGTGTAGGTATTTTAATTTAGGTATACTTTCTTTTTTAGGTACCAGAGAAAGCGAAGAACATTATTTAGAAGAAATTAATATATATACACCCATATTTTATTTATTTTTTTTATTTATGTTTCCTATGTTTATTTATTAAAAAATCATAATTCCACAATGTTTGTTTTTTATTTGCAATGGCTATCAGTGAAATAAAAAATGTACTCAGAAAATACTTCAATGAAGTACTTCAGGAGTACAATATAAATTTACCAAAAAAGATGTTCTAGTGGTGCTTTTTCTCTGTCGGAAAAGTGCTTTTATGAAGCATTTCGCAAATACTTCCAACGCACGTTTGAAGCACTTAGAGCACTCCATGTTGGAAGTGCGTAACTGCAGTGCTTCTATGATTGCGCCTTTTTTTTACTGGCCGGCTGGCAGGGCCGGCCCTACCATAAGGCGAATGGAGCGAGCGCTCCAGGCACCAGACCTCGAGGAGCGCCTCCGACTTGTTCCTTGGTGAAAAACAAAAAGAGAAAAATATGTTTTTGAAATCTGTTTATCCGAACGATATTTTTGCATTACAGCCTATGGCCTAATTTTTGATTTTTTCTCTGGAAATCTGGGATACTTTGGGAAATGTAGATTTTTATCATATATATCCAGGAGCCTTATTTTAGCTTAAACATACCAAAATTTGAGTAAAAAAAAACCAAAGATGGCAGAGTTGCGATTTTTTTAATTCAAAAGCCCCACTGAGTGATATTTTTGCATTACAACCTATGGTCTGATTTCTGATTTTTTTCCTGGAAATCTGAGAAACTTTGGGGAATGTAGAATTTTTTTATATATCTAGGAGCCTTTAAGCTTTGACATACCAAAATTTGATTGGATGAAAACCAAAGATAGCTGAGTTACAATTTTTTTGATCCGAAGCTCCATTGAGTGATATTTTTGCATTACAGCCTATGACCTGATTTCTGATTTTTTTCCTGGAAATCTGGGAATCCTGGAGGAGCCAAATATTTTTTGGCTCATTGAGGAAGCTTTCGGTTTCAACATATTAAAATTTTATTGAAAAATAGTTCAGGATAACGCAGCTATGATTTTTACAATTAAATAGACACACTTAGTGATTTCTTTGCCATGGCCTGATGGCCTCATTCCTGATTTTTTTTTTTCTAAAAATACAGGAAACCTAGAATAACCATTTTTTTTTTAAATTACTAAGGAAGCTTTTAGCTTCAACATATTGAAATATTATGGAGAAATAGTCCAGGATAACGGAGCTATGATTTTTACAATCAGATAGACACACTGCTCTGAATCCTGTCTTCGCTTTTCGATATTCTGCTATTCTGCTTGCGAGCAAAAGGGTGGTAAGTCTGTGATAAGACAGCAGCTGAAACCCAGCCAGTAAGTAGGAAGAGCGCAGCTGGCGTCTCCCAATACCAATTCCTGTGCCTGTGGCGCCTATACTGAATCTCTCCTATTAAAGGGGGTGTAACCTTAAAATACAACTTGTATTCAGAGAATAAAGAAGAAAATTCTAAGAACTCTTGTGAAAATCTCGCATCGCTACTCAAAATAATAAGGTAGATACGACTAAATAAAATTGTTTCTATTCATCGCGTAACGTCATAAAAACACGCAAAAATTGCAGAACCTATTTAAACTGACGCAGCAATAGATATGAGAACGCAAAAACGATACGATAATGTCGATAATAGCTCTTTTCCAACCGACCGACATGAGAAACGTTCTAGAACGGTAATTTACAGTTGATCAATTCATTTGTCAAGTAGAATAAATGTTCAACTTATTGAAAAATAGGTGGACAACTGGAAATTACTGGTTCTGGAACAGTTCTCCTGTCGGTTGGAACTGAGCTAACATATGCAGCAAGAATCAGCAAACGCGCGCCAGCGCCAGCTGTCAGACTCAGTTTGTGCATATGACGTCACAGTGCTAGGAGTAGGAATTTTATATCACAGTATCTTCGCAACGGTTGGTCTTAACCTAGTGCGGTTTGAAAATTTGTTCTCAGATGTTTTTTTTCTAAAACTTATTTTTGGGTCACACCCCGTTTAAGATTATCGATAGCAATAATTTAATTTGTTTTTAATTTGAATAATACTTGAAAGAAAAAATACCTAAATTATTTTTTGAAGTATTTCTACGTGAATGTCATTTCAAGTACCTACGCAAGTTTAAGTTAATACTAACTTGACTCTGACTTCCGTGGAATTTGGTATTTGTACTTTGTACTTGAATTTGGGAAATTCAAGTCAATTTACTTGACATTTTAAGTTTAGAACAGCTCTGATCGGTGGATAGAGTATAGGGGCGCCAAAGTCAGATCTCGGTCCATTCTAAAAGTAGCCTCGGGCCGGCACTGCCGGCCGGCTGGACATCCCAGAAGCGGCTGAGTGGTTTTCACAAGTACTTCTCAGACATGCAAATGCGAAAATACAGCACAATTGAAGTACTTTTCATGTAGTTTTGTGTTATCTGGGCTCCTCCGTGCTCTTTCGCCTGCTCTTCTGGTTTCGCTTAGAGCTGCAATATCGATGTAAAATATCTTTAATTCCCGTGCCACCATTGCCGTTCTTCGTTGTGGTCTAGTGTGCTTGTATCAATTATTTTCCGTATATTCCACGTGGCAAGATTGAGTTTTGTTTTTCTTTATTATGTTTCGATCGCATGGAGTGCACCTTCTGGACACGGTTATCCAGTCGGGCAGCTGCTAGCTAGCTATGTTCAGGGCACCTTTATAGCCCCTTCCCTTTCAAGGTGAGCAGAGCGGATCCTAAATAGGGCTGCTCAGTCACGGATGCAGCATACGAGTGGCCCACAGCCAATCCTTGAGCAGACGGATTACGCTGAGGTATAGTACTTTTTATTATCTCAGAATTTTTTTTCTTTGTAGCTTTTTTTTGAGCGACCACGCATCCGTGCCGGTTTGTCACTAAGAGATTCCAGACTACACTATCCTGCTCCCGTTGCAACTTGCCAATCGCCAAAGGACTTTGGTGTGCTTTGGACTTGATGTGCCCTAGAATAGAAGATGCCGTTATTAAGGTGGGTAGGCTGATGCATAGTCAGCAGACCCACGGTCTCTAAGCTCGAGTTCCTACCCAATAGCATATAAATTAGGACGATTGGGTCCCTCGGCTGATTGTACGATCCAGCATTGAGCTCGAATCGTCGGCGATGAGGTCATGACCACATCCTCCGGCGGAGAATACGATCCACTGAACGGGCGAAGTCGCATCGCTAACTCGGCTGTAAAGCCGGGACCTGTCTATCGTGCTTTCACACGACTAGCTTTCCTTGATTAAGCTCCCATGTCCACAAGAACAGAACGTCGAGAGTCACTATCACAAATCTAGCAACACTGCCCCTGCGAGATTGTTCGCATGAGAGCTTGGGCCGACGGAGCCTCCTACCCTCCGCAGTACTAATTATAGCCATAGCGAACCGAGTATTACCCCGAATGCGTGGTCTTGACATAGACTAGTCGCACGCTGCCATGTAAACATAGCTACCTCTCTATATTCTCACGCGGACGCCCGTTGGCCAGATGCCTGGAATAGGGTGGTACAACGCCAGTTTTACGGGTCAACATCGAGAGGAACCCCAGTGGCTTCCTCGGAGCCTGGGGCGACTCGCCTCAGAATACGGGCGAAGCGGAGACTCCTGCAGCGCCCGGTATGTACCGAATGACGCGAATTAGCTGCGACGAAACGCGTATGAATTTATCCCTAGGTGTCTTTTTTTTCTTACAAAGGAAAAAAGTCTGCCCGGAAAACACGGTATTCTCAAAGCCCTAACGCAGCAAATAAAGCATTCAAAGCGTTTTCATGCCCGTGCCATTTTCCTACCACGATCGAGTTATGTGTCGACACTATTATCAATATATCGTATTATGTGCATCTATTAACCGGTATTCCTGCCTGAGAGCAAATGCTGCCAGAAATATCTTTTTCCTACGAGCGTGCGCAAAGTAGTACTTTTCCGCACGCATTTCCGGGCTCAAAGTTCTACTTTTCCGCACTCAGTGCGGATACAGGCCTTATCCGCACTGAGTGCCGAAAAGTAATTATAATTGTCAAGCAACAATAAGTGCTCCTGTCGACTTTGACACATGATGACAAATTTTTCCTCTGTTTCTATATCAGCCAACATCTATACAAACACCAAATATAAATTAACTTTGACACATTGTCAGATTTGTTCTCTATTTATATGCAAAAATCTACAAACTTTCTCATCAAATTTAGACGCTTTAAGATGAACAGCTCTGACGAGGATTTTCTGTTATTTTTTTTTTGTTATGTAATTTTTTGATAAATGCATAGGTTCCCTTCAAGTTAAATAAAAATAATTAAACAAATTATCGTTTTTTTTTTAATTTCTGTTATTACCTACCTGATATGAAGCTCGTAGGAAAAAAATTGTTCCTAACACGTGCGCAAAGTGTCTTTTCCGCACGCAAACACGTATCCGAACTCCGCTTCGCGTCGTTCGTATAACTGTGTTTGCGTGCGGAAAAGTAACACTTTGCGCACTTGTTAGGAAAATAACTATTTTCTACGAGCGTGCGGGAAATGGCTCTTCCCGCACGATTTGCTGTGCGGGAAGACTTTTTTCCCGCACCAGTGCGGGAAGAGATTCTTTCCCGCACTCAGTGCGGGAAGAGTTTGAAATAATCATTGTGACATGGTATTGATTGTATTGTTGATACACCTATACCTTTACCTTTAATACCTTTACCTTTTTTTATAAATACCTTCCAATACATTTTTAATTCTACCTTCTGCACAATCGCATTTTATTTAAATTAAACTTCTCGTAACATCAGCTTTAGTATGCTCGTAGAAAAAATATAGTTCCTAACTCTTGCGGGAAGAAATTTCCCGCACTCGTTAGGAAAATAGCCATTAACAAATTGAAAAAAACGTAACACTACCCCCATCGAGTTATGTCCTAAGTAGGGTATCAGATTAAAGGTATCGATGTCCTCAATCTAAAAAGTCGATCCTGCCTCGTGAGAACTTGCCAGAAAAAGTTGGCAGGGCAGCTTTTTGGGGCAAGGGCCCGCGGTCTCAGCTTTGACACCTATCAAGTTTTGCACTGAATGATGCTGTAGCCTCTTTTTTAACAAAAAGGGTAATGCAGTGGCAGCTGTACGCCAGAGAGCAAAATTAGGGTGGATAAGGAGTGTCTTTAGTGGGCGCCAGAAGATTTAAATTTTAAGTTCCAAATCCTCAAATGAACTTTATCAAAAATTGCATAATAAAAGAAATCTGAAAAATAGGTAATCCAAAAATAATTATTGTAACAACTGTCTGCACTTAGTTTTGTTTATTAAATTGAAACTTTGATGTTTGTTGAAGCCTGAGTGCAAAAATGTATATCCCTCGTTAAATTCTTAAACCTAAAAAGCTGAAATTTTCCCTAATCCTTACATCTAAAAAAAGCTTAAATGTTCCCTAACAATTCATTGCACCCTGTGCAATGTAGTACAATAAAACCCTTGACCAATCGGCCTCATCAGGACCGAAGTTTATTACCTAAATCCAAGGATTTTAAGATATAAAGTGAACCTTATAATTATAAATAACCTGTTTAATCCATGTCCTTCAGGCATGGCCGGATTAAGCTTTCATGGGGCCCGGGGCTAATCAAGTTTTAGGGGGCCCTTCATAAATTAAGTGTGCAAAAAAATATACAGGGTGTCCCACGACGTTTTTCCTAGGTAATAACTTCGGAACGCATCATCCGATATAATTGAAATTTTGAGGATGTGGGTAACTTTTTATGCCGCTTCTACCATCGTCATCCAATTTCACCACTCTCGCTTCCATTTCGGTCAAGTGACGTCAACTTTCGAATCTTACATGTAACTCATGGTATATTATGGCATTTTACGTTAGAAAATTAAATTACAAAATCGTCAATGATGTGTTTGTTAGGGCTTTGTTAAATAAAATGATAAAAAATTATACAGTGGAACATACGATGATGCGTTCCGAAATTATCATTTGGGAAAAACCGTGGGACACCCTGTATATAAAAAAAAAACTATATTTCTGATATAACAGTCTGACATTGCTATACCTATTATCTATTCACAATCTGCTTCACGCACTAGTGCGTAAAGTAGTTCACTTCACACACTAGCGCGTAAAGTAATGTCAATGACAGATGTCCTGTCAAATTGCTACTTTTCTGGTAAATTACTTCACGCACGCGTGAAGAATTTGTCTAAATTAATTTTTTTACACATATTTGATTGGTAGTAGAAAAAATTTTGTGTGCACTACGTGCGTAAAGCACTTTTTTTCACTCATGTGATTGTCGCACTCGCCTTTGGCTCGTACGTCAAAATTCATATTCGTGAAAAAGGGTTCACTTTACACAGTTGTTGCATAAATAACTATTTTTCGTAGGTAACTTAAGTTTACCTAACAAATTCTTGTATGACATCAGTAAATTCCAAATTCTTCAGAATGTCTCTTTCTATGCACATCAATGTTAATGAAGACAGGCGTTCCTTCTGCATTGTTATTCTATATTTATTTTTAATTTAATAAATTTTGCGAAACATGATGCGAAAGACTAGTGCATTTAATATTTATTGTTTGCCCACGGGCCCTTGACCAGCATAAGCCTCAATTTCAAAAGTAGGGCCCCTCCAGGGCCCTACTGGACCGCGGGGCCCGGGGGCCGGGGCTGCAGCCCCGTTAGCCCCCCCTTAATCCTGGCATGCCTTCAGGATAGCAGATTAACGTTCTGGCCATTTGAGCTAGGGTGAGTTCAATTAAAAAACCCTCAGAAGAGCCACCATGATGAAATGTCAAAGGGTGCTGGAGGCTGCGAGCTGCACACTTTCGTAGAAAAAGTGTAGTGGTTTTTGGTGACTGGTACCACTACAGTTGGAGCCCCTCGGTAGATCCTTGAAAATCAAGGATCTGGGGACAAAAAGAGTGGCTCAACCACGAAAATATTGATAGAGGGCATCTCCCAGGCCGTCCAAATGCACTTTAAGCGGCGATGGTCTCAAATGAGGTTACGGAACTTACTCGATAACACAAGGGAAAAACATTTCCACAAGCACTAGGCCACTATAGGCTTTTACTCATTCAAAGGTAAAAATCGAGGTAACTGAGAAAATATGACTTTCTGAAGGCCGAGGGACAAAATTATTATTCTAGCGGACCCAGTACGACTGTACCGTTGGACTGCCTTCAGAAAAGTGGCTTAGAGAACGCCAGGAAGGAATGGCATGACATTCGGAGCATGAATTTAGCAACAAACCTAAGGGCCTGTATACCTACAACATTAACTTAACTTAAAATTATTTACATCTTATTATTAAACCTCAAATATAGCCTTAGCCCGGAATTACAGAAGCTCTGCAACAACAAGATACAAATGCAGAACCTGCAAGTCTGACTTTTCGTATCACAGAAGCAGAACGCATTTGCAAGTCGCCTGCAAATTTGCGCATGGTGAAACGGTCCCGCAAGTCCTTGCAATCACTTTGACAACTTTGGCATTTTAATATGGTAAATCAGTAGCGCCCAAACACTTTTTCCGATAAATATGACGAAACTGCAGATTTTTTTCTGTAATTTGCTTGTTTCTGCAAATAGAGCACATTTGCAAGTCGGCCATATTTGCAGAACTGTAAATTTGCAGATGCAGATATACTGTAATTTGGCCCTTAAACGGTAACATTGTAAATATTGCAGCTGAATAATCTTACAAAATAACAATAATAATAATAATAATACACAGTTTAAGAATAGAGAGTTATTGGAACTATTAAATACTGCCTCGCAGTATTAAGGATCTACGTTATTTTATTAGTGCATCAGCATTATTTTTCCAAGGAAAAACAGTTATTGGAAGAGTGTAGTAGGTGCTAGAGTATTACCTTATTTTGTATTCATAATTTTGACAGCTGATAGTTATGTTTATAAATTTTAATCTCAAAAAGTGTTTATTTCTGTTTGTGATTTTCTGCTGATACCCATTTTTTGATGTTACCCACAGTAAAATGGAAAACTATTGTGAAAAATAAATTTTCTAAGTAAAATTACGTCATCGTCGGAAAGCGAAACGTCAAAGTCGTCCAAAATGTCAGATATTTGAAATAAGGGAAGTTTACTGCCTCGCACTAACCATACACAAATAAAGACAAGCAGTAACCTTATTAAGGGAATCCTTATTTTCGGATACAATTGCGCATGCGTAGATTTCAAAATAAGGCTAATTTAAATACTGCTTGTCCTTATTGCACGTCCAATAACTCTCTATTATCCGCTGAAAACAATATTAAATTTGGCGAGTAGCAAAATCAAGGTTACAACTGAGAGAGGTTGTCTGGTAAAAATACATTTCAGCAGTTAAGCTACGTCCTCAACGGTACTGTACAACCTGCTGTTCCAAGACATTTTTAAATAAAATTCACAACTAAATACCAAGTAGCTTTCAAACGCTACAATGCGTCAAATTAAAGGTGTTAATAAGTTGATTTAAGGTCTGTTTGCACAGAAATCACAAACCAGTCGGAGCGAATTTTATTGGATGGAAACAGTCAGGAAACTAGTTTCAACCAATGAAATTCACTCCATCTGGTTTGGGATTTCTGTGCGAAGAGACCTTAAATCAACTTATTGACCCCTTTAATTTGACACATCATTCAGGCTGTGCATTCAGGGCAATTCAGGGCAAAACTTGATAGGTGTCAAAGCTGAGACCTCAGGCTCTTGCTTCAATAAGCTGCCCTGCCACTTTTTTCCGGCAAGTTCTCACGAGGCAGGATCGACTTTTTAGATAGAGGACATCGAGACCTTTAATCTGATACCCTACTTAGGACATCTCGATGGGGGTTACTGGGGGTAGTGTTACTTTTTTTTCAATTTGTTAATAATTTGTTAAAAGATATTTCCGGCAGCATTCGCACTCAGGCAGGAATACTGGTAGTTAGGGAGACGACCGCATTTTTCCTACCCCGATCGAGTTATGTGTCGACACTATTATCAATATAGTATTATGTGCATCTATTAACCTGTATTCCTGCCTGAGAGCAAATGCTGCCGGAAATATCTTTTAACAAATTATTAACAAATTGAAAAAACGTAACACTACCCCCATCGAGTTATGCCCTAAGTAGGGTATCAGATTGAAGGTCTCGATGTCCCCTTTCTAAAAAGTCGATCCTGCCTCGTGAGAACTTGCCGGAAAAGGGTGGCAGGGCAGCTTATTGAGGCAAGGGCCCGCGGTCTCAGCTTTGACACCTATCAAGTTTTGGACTGGAATGATGTGTCAAATTAAAGGTGTCAAGAAGTTGATTTAAGGTTTCTTCGCACAGAAATCCCAAACCAGAAGGAGTGAATTTCATTGTTTGAAACTAGTTTCCTGACTGTTTCCAACCAATGAAATTCGCTCTGACTGGTTTGTTATTTCTGTGCGAACAGACCTTAAATCAACTTATTGACACCTTTAATTTGACACATCATTTAGTGCACGGCTTGATAGGTGTCAAAGCAGAGACCGCGGGCCCTTGCTCCAATAAGCTGTCCTGCCACCCTTTTCCGGCAAGTTTTCACGAGGCAGGATCGACTTTTTAGAAAGGGGACATCGAGACCTTCAATCTGATACCCTACTTAGGGCATAACTCGATGGGGGTAGTGTTATGTTTTTTTCAATTTGTTAATAATTTGTTAAAAGATATTTCCGGCAGCATTTGCTCTCAGGCAGGAATACAGGTTAATAGATGCACATAATACTATATATTGATAATAGTGTCGACACATAACTCGATCGGGGTAGGAAAAATGCGGTCGTCTCCCAGACTATGGTTAATAGATGCACATAATACTATACAGGGTGTTAATAAATAATGGGATCAAACTTCTAGAATAAATAGTACCTACTCATTAAAATTTAAAAAAAGTTAATAGAAACATGGGTTCGCCAATGCTTAGTTTTCGAGATACAGGGTGTCAAACTTTAAAAAAAAAATTTTTTTGCTCAAAAATCCCGTTGCCGATTTTCTTTAAATTTGGCAGGTTTATTTGTAAAAACAAAAGGTAACTTTTGACTCAATTCGATTTACCGTAATTATTCCAGTGGCGCCCTAGAGGGCCACTATAAGAAAGATACGAAAAAAAATCAAGAGACAAAAAAAATTTAATATGAATTGCTTTATTTTTTATTTTTACCAACGTAGTTGTCCTCTGGGGCGCCACTGGAATAATTACGGTAAATATTATTGAGTCAAAAGTTTCCTTTTGTTTTTACAAACAAACCTGCCAAATTTAAAGAAAATCGGCAAAGGGATTTTTGAGATTTTTTTTTTTTTAAGTTTGACACCCTGTATCTCGAAAACTAAGCATTTGCGGACCTATGTTTCTATCAACTTTTTTTTTATCTTAATGAGTACTATTTATCCTAAAAGTTTGATCCCATTATTTATTAACACCCTGTATATTGATAATAGTGTCGACACATAACTCGATCGGGGTAGAAAAAACGCGGTCGTCTCCCAAACTATTAGGTTTCTAGCATTGGTGAAAAAAATGTTTTTGTTTTTTTGTTTGTATTTTATCATTATTTTTAGGTATTCGTCACATTCAATCATCTTCGTCTAAATTTGTCAAATAGCCATTTATTTACTTCGAGTTGGAATTTACACCTTCTTTTTTTCCAAGATAGATATTGACGTTGAAAACTTTGAAACATAAACAATAACGCTTGACCCTGATTGGTCGCAAAATGAGGTGTTTCTGCAGGTTGACATCAGTTTTACAATAGCGACCAATAAGCGGCATTAGCGGCATTGTTTATGTTTCAAAATTGACAATGCCAAAATCTATCTTGGAAAAAAATAAACCATAGACAAATAGTTTCGCAAAACTTTCTTAACTTTATTGTGTTTAATTAGTTTTTTTTTTATTATTAAAATGTTATTATCCTAAGTCTTAATAGCATTAGATAAGAAAGTTATCGAGTGCTCAATGTTGTTTTGTAGTTTGTTGATTAGTACTCATTATTTTTAAGTATTCGTCATATTTTTGCCCATCATCGGCGAACATTTAGTTTGCAAAACTTCCTTCATTTTATTCTGTTAATGAGTTGGTTACGTTCCATAATTACAATGCTATTTTCGTTTGACCGTAAGGAGTATTACAATGCTCAATTTGCAAGTCTAATGGAAAAATATACACTTACTATTATAAGTTCGTTTAGACCTTTGAAAGCATCAATTGACGAGTGAGTGATTCAAACTGTGGGCCTAAGCGTCGCTTGAGGAATGCTGCCAGGAGTCACAATAATAAACTCAATGCTTAACTTGCCCGAAGACCATAAACTTGCATAACTCTAGCCGATTTCGACTGGTATGAATTCCTGGAAAAAGTCTCCAAGATGGTGAATAAAACTGATGCTGCTGCTGGCGTCAAAGACTCTGCTTTAACTCTAACGTCGAATAATTGTGCATTGTGTTTTTGTTTGGACGATGTTGAAGAAATTTTAACTGTTTATCTTATTAATTATAGATTAGAAATAGTCAAGTATTTAAATTTCATTGTATACTATGATGATTGCCTACAATACTTGAATGTAACTCACAATGCCAACAATAGCACAAGTGTGAACGTAGGTACTACTTTCTAGAACTTGCTACTATGAACCTAGCCAAAATTGTCAGGGATTTAGATAAGCTGGACGCGTGTTGTACCCCCGATCTAATAAGTAATAATAAATGATTTAAAAAACAGGATTGCTTTTTATTTTTTCACAGTTCAATAGCAGAGTCAAAATGTCCGATTGTAGTATTACTGGTGATGATGCAACAGACATGATCTTTTTACTTCGAGCACTTGAGCAAGAACTCGCTAATGGTTCTTTTTCTGCACAAGATGTGGAAAAATATGAAAATGATGTCGTCTTGTAATATTCATCTGGCTGATTCCATCTCCTTGGAGGACCTATGTGTGCTAATGAATCGATATGGACTACATCAACAATTAAAACAGTATGGCGCTGAATATATGTGTAAAGATATTATTGCAAAATATACCGGCCCAGCAAACACGAACTGACGGTAAACAATCGGCCGAATGCCTTGAACGATGGGTAAGTGACGGCATCGGCAAAATGCAGTTGGCCCCTCGTGTTTTCGATCATTGAATTCCGGCTGTTGGCATTTGAACGCTGGCATAGCGTTGGGGCTTTTCTATTAATGATTTCAAATTATACAACTGGTACTATATCACTGGACCGGTAGTTTGCCAATATATGTTTCCCAGCCGCCTCAAAAATTTCGAGCAGACGCACCGCGCACGCGTTCTTCATGTGTGTTCTGTGCATTGTTGAACCTGAACGGCAGTGACAGCCATTACCTCGTTGGCGACGTATGTTTGTGGCTTCGTCTTTGTATTTTGATTTTGTTCTTGGTCTTGTGCTTTGGGTAATTTCTCAATAATTGTGGAAATAAGGTGTTGTCGCGCGAAAAGTCAATTGTTAAGGTACGGTTTGTTCAGAGATAAATACTATATAAACTGTCGAGAATGGAATCTCAGTGTAAATTTTGTTGTCAACAAAATTGAGCGAAGCCAGCGCCCTCTACAATATTGGAAACTCACTATTTACTGGTTTTTCATCGACGCTACAGACACCTACTTTTCATAGGGCTTCAAGATATTTTTATGATAGATGGCGCCCTGTTCGCATTACAGTCGGTCTGTTCAAATTTCTTTATTCTAGACTTTGGGACATTAATGTTTGCTTAAATTAATTGATATTTTGTCAATTAGATCAAAAGACAGTTCCCTTATCGATGGTTAAGGATATCCTTAACATATTTATTCAAAGTTCTGATTGATGTTTAATTGAACCTGTTATTAATCTAATCAACAAAGATAAAAATAGATCTTCCAATCTATTAAGTTTGAAGGTCTTCGTGAAACACACAAAACCACTTTGAAATCACTTAAAAACACTTGACAACACAAAGAAAGGCGAAATTCAAGACCGGCGAACGAAAAACATTATGAATTATTAGTTATGATCAAATGAATATTTTGGCATATTGTCATATGTTGACATGTCAATCTCATGTCAATGTTATTGTTGTGGAAACAACCAAACAATCATATTTATTTTTTATGATCACAGTGGCAACGTTGCAAAAAAGCCCCCCGCCGTGAAAAACTTGCAAAATGGCGCCGTACCAGGCTGTACGCATCGACCCAGTCTGGTTGTTTGTCACTAAGGGAAAAAATGCATTCCCTCTCTTTTTCACTTCGCAGTGTGATTTGTGATTTTAGTAGTGTGGTTTCACTAGCAGTAAATAGTGCGTAAAAACATCTAGCTCTATACAAGTTTGAACCTGCTCACTTTTCTCTAATTATTTAATTATTCTCTCTAGTTGCACCCTTGTGCAGTCTCTCTCTCTCTCTCTCGCTCTCTAAATAAAAAGACTTATTTTTTTATCTCTCTGGCTGCTGGCTTGAAAACTCAAGTGATATAATATCGCGTAAAACATCACACTCCCCTTTTTTAAGGGCTCTCTAAAAATATAAAAACTCTCAACTCCCGAAGATTTCTATTAAGAATAAACTTTATCTTGTGCTCTTAATTAAAATATTAGCGTTCCGCTAATACTGACAATTATTGTTAAATTGACTATTGAGCACTTACAACTAGTGAATTTATACCGATTAGTGAATGTTCTCGAATAACTCAAATGCGACTTGTTAACTAACCTGTGAATAATTAAAAGTACTTGAATGTGGTTACAGTATTTATTACTTTATTAAACGATTATTTTGGCAACAATAGAGAGATATAAAACTGGAAGTGTGAGTGCATTATTTAGCAGTGACATCCCCAACCCCTTTATGATCCAGTGATCTATCCCTAAATTAAATGTTGACACCTCAGTTAGAGGCCCTAACAGTTATCGACATTGAACTTGTAACCGCAATGGCATGTTCTCGGGTTCTTTAGAAATGACTTTCACATTTGTTTGTACAAAAAAAACAACTTTATTAGTTCAAGCATTTTTGGTTGCAAAATACGCATTCTAAATAGTAAAATTATTACCATTTTGTTGACAACAATATGCAAATTTTGGTCACGGATTTAAATGAAAAAAAGATAAACATATAGAGTAGCACACCAAGAATAAATTTCCAAAATTTCGGATAGTAAAATGCTGGAAAAAATGAATAGGACAGAATTTTCGAAAATTATAATTTTTGTATCACAAAATTAATCAAAATCTGTTAAACAACGAAGTGATTGCTGTCATTTTCAGCAAAGACTCAAACCAAACGTTTGTTCAGCGCTTCTCTAAAAGATGTCGCTGAGTTCGGGAAGCATAATAACTTCTTTCAAACGCTAGTAAAAACTGTTTAACCTAGCTAATAATGTGAAATACTATTATTTCATTTGTATCTGAATAAAATTATTTAGTCCACTGTAAATTACTGTGTAAACGAATTGATATTGAAGATGTCGCCATCTACTTGTAAATTAGTTAATCACTCACAGAGAATTTGAACACCTGTGATTAAAAAATATTTAATGTATGTCATAAAGCCCAAAAGATGGCGTGCTGGCTCTTATCTGACGCCCCTCTTGAATAAAGGCCATAATGTAAAAAACAGAGAAAAAAAAAAGAAACTCTTGACAATAATATCAGGAGCATTTTCAAATGCTAAGTGGGTTAAATGTACGTAAAGTGCGTTTTTTTTTTTAAAGATAAAAGTCAAACTGACATTAGGTTGGCAATACAATGTAAAATTGTCAATGCTATCAAATTTTTCATGTAGAAAAGGCTTGTGTTGCCAACATAGTAACTAAATTTTTGACTTAGGGAATTATCTTTAAAAAAAAACAGACTTTATATTAGTCCGAAACTGGTAACGCCCACACCTTTCCAACTGCGCGTGTGAAAGTACCTTTCGCGGATTTAACTGTCACCACCCGTACGACTCCATCCGCACCTGGATGAATGTTCACCACTCTGCCAACTGACCACTGCAATGGAGGAAGGTTGTCGTCGACTAATAGGACCATTTTCCCAATGGCCAAGTTATCTACTGGCGAAGCCCCTTTACCTGACCGCTGTTGGACTTCCGTCAGGTAGTCTTTTGACCAGCGCTTCCAAAAATGCTGCAATAATTGTACGAGATGCTGGTATCTGGTAAGACGTCCAGTCTTGACCTCACACAAGTCTGGTTCCAGCACCGCAATCAAAGAGCTTCCAATTAGAAAATGGCCGGGGGTCAATGGATTCAAGTCATCGGGATCAGTTGATAATGGCGATAGGGGACGGGAATTCAGACAGGCCTCTACCTGCACTATAATAGTGTTAAACTCCTCATATGTCAAGGACGCCTTTCCGATTACTCGACGCAAATGATACTTGACCGCTTTGAATGCTGATTCCCAAATTCCGCCGAAGTGCGGGGATCGCGGTGGAATGAAATGTCATTGTATGTTGTCGACAGCAAAAAAATCAGCAAACACGTTTTGATTTTTACTTTGGTTGAAGAACGTCGTCAGTTCCCGACTGGCACCTACAAAATTGGTGCCATTGTCTGAATAAATATACTGACATTTACCTCTTCGCGATGTGAAGCGCTTGAATGCATTAAGAAATGCATTAGTCGAGAGATCAACCACCAATTCCAGACGTAGAGCCTTCGTGAATAAACAAATAAAAACACATAAGTAAGCCTTGACCAGCTGCTTGCTTCATGCTAACCCTACCTTAATGTAGAACGGACCCGCATAGTCTACGGCACAATTTAAAAAAGGCCTGGATGGAGTCACTCTTGTTTCTGGCAATTGACCTAATAATGTACTAGCTGTAGTGGGTTTAACCTTAAAACATACGACACACTCTTTGAGCACTCTACGAACCTCATTTCGTCCCGCGATTGGCGTGTGCGTATATGCGCTAACAGTGCTTGCGGTCCCGCATGTAGAAGCTTGCGATGCTCATAGGTAATCAAAAGCTTGGTGACGACATGACCTTTCGGTAGAATTATTGGATGCTTAAAATCATAATCGAGGTTGGAATGTTTCAATCTACCGCCCACCCTCAGCAGCCCATCGTTGTCCAAAAATGGATTTAAATTTTTAAGTTTACTTTTATTGCTAACCACAGTTTTGTTCATTAACAATTTTCTCTCCTCGAAAAAACTTGAGTTTGAGCAAGCTTGAACAAACGTTTCATAGATAAATCAAGTTCTTGACAATTCAATGGACCAGTTTGAAATGGCATTTTCAGAGCATTATTTTTGAAGCGTAAAATATATGCAACTACTCTTTGTAGCATTAAAAATTAAGAGAATTTGAGAAACAAAGATAAGTCGGGTTCAGTGGCAATCATAATTTTACTGGTAGTTTTTCTTTCAGGGGTTTCTGCAATTTTTATTGGCATGCTAACTGGCCAGTCATTAAAAACATGTTCTAGCCATCCAGGACCGTGCCACCATATTTTGGAATCACTCAGTTCCAATGGGTTAATACCTCTGGATATAATATCCGCTGAGTTATCTTCAGAGCGAATGTGTCTCCAATTATTTTTGTCAGTCAACTCTTGGACCTCCGCTACCCGGTTTCCAACAAATGTTTTCCATTTGTATGGTTCGTCAAGGATCCATGCTGGAGTTACACCAAAAAAATAACTGGTCGATATGCAGGCTGAGCGATTTCATAGCGGCATTGCTTAATCTCGCACCCAGTAGTGCACCGCAAAGTTCTAAGCGTGGTAGTGTTATAACTTTCAGTGGCGCTACTCTCGATTTAGCACATAGCAAGTTCGTGGAAATGACACCTCGAGTATCTACGGATCTGACATAAATGCAGGCTCCATAAGCCGTGTCAGACGCGTCGCAGAATGTATGCAAAATTCGATCCTTATCGGACTCCTGCAAATAACGTGACGAGGTACTGAAATATTTTTTAAGGACTGCATTTGTTCTTGGTATGTTTTCCAGGTGGTGTATATCTGCAATGGAACACTTTCATCCCAACCTAGCGATAGTTGCCATAGCTGTTGTAGCAGAATCTTTGCCCAAATTATTATTGGACCCATCAATCCAAGAGGGTCAAATATTTTCGAAATGAACGATAAAATCGTTCTTTTGGTTACATATTTAGATGTTACACAAATAGTTTGCAAATTGTAGAGAAAACTGTCATTCTGGCTATTCCAGACTAACCCCAAGGTTTTGGCTTCCTCATTTTTGGAAAACTCCAAGTTTTCAATGTTCAAATTTTCTTGAATAATTGAGGTATGATTTGACCTCCATTTCCGAAGCTCAAATTTACCTTGGAATAATATTTCTGAAATTTCCTCCTTTAATTGTAGGGCTCCCTCGATGGTATCAGCGCCTGAGATGAGGTCATCAACGTAGAAGTCTTGATGATATTGCTTGCTTGGGGCTTCCTGGATAAGTTTTCTTCAGCTAGTTGGTGCAAGCACCGCACTGCCAAAAAAGGAGCGCAAGAGGTTCCATAGGTGACAGTGTTTAGGGTAAAGGTTGTCAATGGCAGTCTCTCATCACTTTTCCAAAGGATCGCTTGAAGATGGCGTTGACCACTTTCAACATTTATCTGCCGATACATCTTCGCACAATCAGCTATTATAACATACAGATGTTTTCGGAACCTCAGAAGAATTGAAAACAGATCTTGTTGAATGGTTGGTCCAGTCATTACCACGTCATTTAAGGACATTCCTAATTCTGTCTTGGCAGATGCGTCGAACACTACCCTCACCTTTGTTGTTGAAGAAGAATCTTTTAACACACAAGTATGTGGCAGATAGTTCAGCCCTGGCGAGTCAGAATTCACCTCGGACATGTGGCCAAGTGATTGGTACTTATCCATAAAAGCAACATATTGCGCCTTCAAGCTGGTGTTATTGTGCAACCTTTTTTCTAAGGCATTAAATCTTTTTAGCGCAATTTCCCTGGACCCGCCCAATCTTGTTATTGCATGCTTTAAAGGAAGCTGAACAGAAAATCTTCCATTTGCCTCACGTGTATGAGTGGATCAAAAGTTTTCCGCACAAGCCTTTTGTTCCGAAGACCACATTCGCCTCGTCTCACAATGCTCTACCTGCCAGAAACGTTCAAGTTGTTTTTGCAAATCCAAATTCAAAGAAAAATGACACATCGTCTTACTAGGATTATTGTCTATATTAGCAACTTGACCTGACAGGATTCAACCCAATTTAGTTTTCTGTGCTAATATTTGAGTATTGGTTAATTTGATCTGCCCAATGCAGAGTAGATTCCAAAATATGGATGCGCCCAACAAGGCATCGATTTCAGAAGGTACATTACACAATGGGTCTGCTAAGTTTATATTTTTAGGTATTTGAATATTTGATAAATTGATGTGGTTTACAGGCAAGTTTTCAGTTATTTGATTAACCACAAGAAACGAAAGATTAATTTTGAAATTATTATAAACTGATTTGATTGTTGCTTGCGTTTTTTGTGTAACATTTGTACAAGCTTGACTCAAACTGGAAATAGAAATATTTACACTTTGTTTGGGTAACTTAAGACGTGCACAAAGATCCTTCGTGAAATTACTTTGTGAACCTGAGTCCAAAAGAACTTTGCATTTATGCAGTTTACCAGATGAATCATTAATGAAAACAATAGCCGTAGATAACAAAACCTGATCGTCTTCAAATGTGGTATGAACAGACACTGACTTCTTTTGACTTGTTACACTGTTTGCTCCCTGTTCCCCAGAATCTTCACTGTTATCAAAATGCAGTAACAAATGATGTTTTTTGTTGCACACACCACAATTATTGTCCACCGTACATAACTGAAAAGAGTGACCTCCACCATAGCAATTCGCGCATAATCTATGTTTTTTAACCTCGAGGTACCGCGCTTTGGGTGATAAGCTTAAAAACTTGTTACAAGTATTCATTTCATGAGCGTGTTTACAAATAACACATGCTTTGACAGAAAGATAATTGTAAGACTGATTGGTGTCATGTTTAATATTTCTAGGACACTGTGGAGGGGGTGGTTTTGCGTCATGTTTTTTACAGCTTAATGTTTGGAGCAAATTAAATCTTTTATTAAGAAAATCTGTGAAATCTTTCATAGTAGGGGTAGTTAATGGTTCGGAAAATGTTTCCCATTCTCGTCTAGTAGTATTGTCTAATTTGGAACAAACTAAATATATGAGCAAAGTGTCCCACTTGTCTACGGGCTCATTCAAGGATTCTAAAGCGCGTAAATGCTTATTAAGATTGTCTAATAACAGTCGCAGACCTGTGTGAGACTCTCTACTCAAAGACAGCTCGAAAATTGCACGAACATGCAGTGGCGTAGCTAAGCCTCGCGCCTTAAGGAGCCTCGCAAAAAATAGGTTACCGAACCTTAAAATTGACACCTTTCGATTTTCCAAAATAAAATGTAGAGAAGAAATAACCTATTCCTATACAGAACTTCTAAATATCATCGATTTCGCTAAAACTCATCAATTCTACTGCAAATTAACCTAGAACTCTCAAATCATATGGTTTCTATTTTTTTCGGTAGTTTGTCGGAAAAAAAATAAATTTGACTGAATAAGTATTGTTATCAAATAGCATACTTACTACTACTACTTATACTGTTGATATGCCCGGAGGCGATTTTACATAGTAAACCATGTAGAGAGCATCGAGTCTATAAGCTCCGCCCCCAAGCCCAGTCCAGCTTTGGTACAGTATAAAAATTTCTGTAATGCGGTATAGAATGTAATCAGCAGTGCCGAAAATGGGGTATAGTAGGTAATCGCGTTATACGCTCGCACGAGTCGCGCGCGGGATAACTATTTCAACCTATAACAAACCTGTATTTGGGCATTCAGACTATTTTTCAAATAACTGTCACGTCGGACAGTGGCCTCAGGTATTTTTTTAATTTAGATGGCAATTTGTGCATTGCATCCGTTTTTCCTGTCCCGCAAATTAGAACTGTCCTTTTTCTGTGCATTCTTGTTAAGGTTGTTATGCTGGATTTGGTTTCAACCTCAGGTTGTAATTTTTTCAATTAAATCTCTTTACGTACTCTGCTCACCCATCTTGCTTTATTTTCACTTCCAACACTCGCACATTAAATGCAAATAGCGATTGTGGTGTTCTCTACATGGTATACTATGTAAAATCACTTCCCGACGACAGGAGCGTGACACTCAAAAAATGCTCGCCTTCGGCGGGTATCGGGTGTCCTTCGGCGGGCCTGCCGGCGGCTACCCGTCCCTGCTTTTTGTCACAAGAAATTCTATGGCCACCCCACCCTACATAAAAAGGGCCTCGCAATTCAGATGTCGCCGACGTCCACGTTTGGTTTGGCTACGCCAGTGCGAACATGATTATGTATAATAAGCCGTCTATTGTCATATCTGTCTTTGCGTAATTGCCAAGCTACTTGATAATTCGGTGAGGTGGTCTCAATGCCAGATATAACATGAGCAGCCTCATTTTTCAATGATCTACGAAGATAATGAAAACGTTCAATATTAGTTAAGGTAGGATTATCATTAATCAAAGCATTAAAAGAATCATGAAAAGTCATAAACTCGTCATAATTGCCGGTAAAAACTGGTAAATCTATTTTGGGAAATCTTACACCTGGAATTGGAGGGGGTCCAACATTTTGATTAGACTCTGCTGCGGTTTGATTCGGTACATTTGGATCTAAAATATTACTTGCCTCTGAAACAACACGATAGTAAGAATCCTCAAACCCAGCACTTTCCTCATCGTTGGTGTTTCCTGCATCCCCCTCCTCAAGCATTTCCACTTGCACTTGTACTTCATCAAAATCATACAATAACTTTCGACATTGCTCTAATCTTATTTTCAATTGGGCATAATCGCCTCTGAAATTAGTAACAAAAGTCCTAAATCGTGAAAGCTGACCCTTTAAACTGGCTCGTTTTTTCTTAAAAGTTTGTAAATCGGCCATTTCCAATTTATTAAATTACTGTGATTACAAATTATCAATTATTGCGAGTAAACGGTCATGCAAAAAATATCAGAATTATTTGTAACACTACTATAATGCAAATAGAAACCCAGCGAAGTAAGGATATAAAAAGATAAAAATGAATTATACGACCTGGTGCATCACAGCTTCTCGAAGACGTTTTCCTCCAATCGGCACGAAATAGTCTTTTCACAAGCGCGAACAGCGGGCTCGAATAATTCCCAAAAGAACGAAAATCGGGCGCCGGCCCTAGCTTTTTTTTCGGTAGGTACTACACGTTGTATCACTACCTTGTACCAGCCCGGCGGCATATTCATTTTTTGCCAACGCAACTGATATTCGGCTAGATTCGTGCCCTGCGCCATGAAGCGTTGGCAGAATATGAGCATCGCAACCAGACGTTGGCACTTCATGTGACTGTATGTTACAAGCATTTTATTGATAATTAGGTCCGATATATGTTTTTCATTCAAAGGAAGGGAAGATAAAAGATAAGAATTTTATTTACATGAAAACAATGAATGGCATAATATTGTGGTAGATAGAACTACCGATGTCTTTGGAACTACCCCATGGAAATTAATTATTTTATAGAGTGTGAGCTAAAAAAAATGAAATAAGAAAATGCAAAAGGTGAAAATTGAGAAATGTCGAAAATGCAAAATATCGAAAATATGAAAAGTTCAAAATACAAAAGATCTTTTTTTCTCTTCTTGTTGTAAAATAAATGTTCAGCTGAACTGTGTTTCTGTCGCACAACGTCAGAGAAACCAACTTCAGTAACTCATAATACCTATTTATTCAAAATTTAATAATACATACATGCGCTCTATTTTTTATACGCGCTCTTTTTTCGCTATTTGATCAGCTTCAGAAACAGAGATTGGGTCGCATTTCCAGCACGGCTCATTTTGGGTTAATTTGGATAAGGTACTTCTCATTTCTTTGCTTGAAAAAAGGAAATAGAAAGGACCAGCGCCTAGTGCGGTTTTTTAACCAAAATTAACGCAAACCAACCTAAACTAACTCAAATCTACCAAAAAAGTTCTAGGGCCTTTGAATAGACACAATGATTAATTTTTAAACTTTTAATAAAGGTATTTCTTCAACAATAATTGCCACTTTCCAACTTAATTTATTTAGAGAATATTTTCCCGAACGCCAGGCAGGCTCTAAACTGCCAACGTTAGTCCATTTCAATCATAATTCGCCTATGCTGTGCTCGAACGAACACGAATGCAGCCGAAGATCCTATTACGTTGGCAAAAAATGAATATGCAGCCCGGCGGCGATACGCGCTCATCGTTGACGTCACTTTCTCTAGCCTCGTGACACCAATCTTTCAGCACCCTCGAAGACCCGGGGTTTCGACTTCAGAAGGAAGCGCCTTGAAACGAGACTAAATGTCCGTCCCCGAAAGCTTGAATGTGGCTGCAGGGCGTACTTGAGAAAATAGACAAAAGCGCGCTAATATTTTAATTTATGTTCAAATTCGGACTCGAAGGACCAATGTAACCGCAATGGCATGTTCTCGGGTTATTTAGAAATTACTTTCACATTTGTTTGTACAAAAAAAACAACTTTATTTACTAAAAAAATACGAAATAAAGTTAAAGGTCAAGAACGAAACAGGTTGTACGAAAGTTTCTATTGAACTCGCCGAGAGGAGGGCGAAAGGCAAGGGTCGCTGTAGATGGCTCTGGAGCGGCGCGGTGTTGCCGGTACGCTTCAGGACGTGTTCTTGATGTGCTGGCATTTTACAATTAGGCAATCTCAATCACGTGATTTTATAATGGCCGTTCGGGTCAAATATTGCCGTGACAAGGGTGACAAGTGACAAGCCGGTGACGTTCATAAGGAGAGCATTTGTGCACATTTGTGTTCTGGCCCTTGTAGTACAGTAAATAGAGACAAATAAATCGCATTTACTAAAAAAAAAATACTTAATGGCTGAAATTTTGAGGGTGTGTTCGGGGGCATGTCCTGAGTATAAAACTGAGTTTTCGTATTCGAGGGGGTGGGGGAAGATACTACCCCCTCTTTATGTAGGGTTGAGTTCGTTTTAATTCCTCATCTTCGGTGCTATTGCCTGTACCGTCAAGTCCGAGAGATCAAATTTGTGGGAAATAAAATTATCTATCTAATGCTGATAAAATCAAGGTTATAGGACGATTAGGTGAATCACAATGGCCGGTCAAAGGTCAAAAGTGGGGGGTAGTTTTTGGTTTTTCGTGAATACCGTGAAACGGGTAGGTTTTTTCGCATACTGCTTAGATATCATTTCGAAGTACTTGAAATTACCTACAAAATGAGTGCTCAAACACTCATCTACTGTGAATAGTTTGCCGTCAATCCAACGACCGAGTTGACCGCGCGCGCTTAGGAAGCGTCAGAGTAAAAAACGCCTAGAGACATTTTCGACGTATTTTTTCCTCCTCTATCCGATGAAAATTTTAATTTTTCAAAATTTGTGAAAATAAATGGAAAACGCGTAGGTATACCCCATTCTACGCCCTTTCTCAAAATTGGGAGATAGGGGCTAAAACCTTTCCTATATGTCGTAGAGAGCTGAAACTTGAAATTTACCCTTTTTTAGACTCCTTTTACCTACACTTTAAATTTCATCCAAATCGGCCTAAAAAAAATTTTTAGGTGCCCACCAGATAGGGGTTTCTCGTATTTTTTTTCCAATAGAGGACCCGTTTGACTAAATACATACGAAATTTCAACTCGATCGGCCTCGGCGAATTTTTGAAAATTAATTTTTACCATCGATGGGGGGCTAAATACATCACTATTCACTGCTTCGGGCTGAAAGCCCTTGGGACGTCATTTTTAGGTCGCAAAAGGGGTCCGTTATCGAGATATTGCGTTTTTTATGTTTTTCCCCCGCTCCAAAATTTTTTACAAATTCGTCCCCCCATCCATTCGATAGAGGAACTTTTTCTCTACTTCCCCTGAAAATTTAATTTCCTCCCCCCCACCCGTTTGGGCTGTACAGGGGTCGAAAGTCAAAACTTTGACAGCCCCCCCATGGTTTTCCAGGGGAGGCGGGGGGGATGAAATTTGTTTTGGCTCGACAAAATTAAAAGTTATAAGTCCCCAGAAAATTTCAACTTTCTAGCTTATCCGGAAGTACAACATCGGCGCGCGCGGTCAACTTGGTCGTTGGATTGACGGCAAACTATTCACAGTAGATGAGTGTTTGAGCACTCATTTTATAGGTAATTTCAAGTACTTCGAAATGGTATTTAAGCAGTATGCGAAAAAACCTACCGGTTTCACGGTATTCACAAAAAACCAAAAACTACCCCCCACTTTTGACCTTTGACCGGCCATTGTGATTCACCTAATCGTCCTATGACCTTGATTTTATTATCATTAGATAGATAATTTTATTTCTCACAAATTTGATCTCTCGGACTTGACGGTACGGGCAATAGCACCGAAGATAAGGAATTAAAACGAACTCAACCCTACATAAAGAGGGGGTAGTATCTTCCCCCACCCCCTCGAATACGAAAACTCAGTTTTAGACTCAGGATATGCCCCCGAATACACCCTCAAAATTTCAGCCATTAAGTATTTTTTTTTAGTAAAATATCCCTATTTACTGTACTATTGTTGCTTTCGAAGTGAATTTTATAGTCTTTGGTGTTTCTACGTATTTTTTATTGGTTTTGGTCATTGTTGTTTTCATAGTGATATTTATAGTGTTTCTACGTATTTTTTAATTTATTAATAAATTCTGATATGGAGAGTGAATATTTTAAGGTATTATTATTAAGGGAAAATCGAGCCTCTGTTAGATCCTTTCTTTTAATTGCAGCAATCCATAAAGCCCTGCGTTGCCAATAATTTAAAATAGCAGGAACTGAATAAAATTTCACATTTTTCCTGTTACCTAGACTTCTACACCCAATTACGATGCAAATCGCTGGCATTCTAATTAAGACAATACCTAAACACACAAAAAAATACAAAATCCGATAATTCAAACCTGGACGTTTGTCCAGAATGTGACAGAATCAATGACATACAGAATAAACAACACAGTGCTTGACCCAATGTTTGACCCGAACTTCCATATTGAATTTCCTTTTTGACAGGTTAGTAGATTGCCTAATTCTGTTGTTGTCAGCGACATCTAGAAAAACGGAAAAGAGTTATTATGTGGTTTATTACTGGCAATAAGAGATCGCAGGGCCTGGGTTTGTTAGGAGAGTACTCTATGGTACGCGACGCACAACTGACAACGTAAACGTCGCCATTGGTTCAGGTATGACGTACACCCATCTTCTGACGTGAGAAAACGGGTGTACGTAATACCTATGGTCATACCTGAACCAATGACGACGTTTACGTTGTCAGTTGTGCGACGCGTACTCTCCTAAAAAACCGTGCGTTCAATTTATCTTGATAACATTTTAATTCGCTGTAACTTTTTTGTTTTTGAAGGTATCAAGGTCAACAAAAAAAACAAAATGTAGGGTTAGTAGCCAAGTTTTTTTCAAGTTATCTTTAAAACAAAACACCATTTTTTGACATATGAGCCTACATTATTTTTAAATTGGACACCCTGTATGTTATACAGTGTCATTACTTAAGTGTGCAACATATGGGATTTTTTTTTAGTAATAGCACAATCAAAATACAAACAAGGCCAAAAGTTGGTGCATGTCTGATAATCATATTAGGTGCACTTAGAATGGTTGCAAGTCAAACAGCATACAGGGTGGCTCAAAAAATATCAAAATTCTACTAATACTTACTTGAATAAAATAAAACTTTTGCACTTTAAGTAGAGTCTTTTTAATATGGCTATTATCATTAGTAATGTTTTAACTTGTTAAAAAAAAATTGCGACATTTTAAAGTTGTGTTGAATATCATTGCAACAAACATGAATTTTGTGATTCCATAAAAAATTAAAAATCTAAGTTAATTTTACAAATATGCTTGAATTTGAACAAAGTTATGTAAAATTGATTTGATTTGATTTTAATTAATTTTTGAAAGTCTTAAGGGCGGAAATAAAAAATAAAATATAGAAATTATAGATTTTTTTCAAAAGAAAATAAAAAAAATCTTAGGAGGCCATGTTTTGGTATTTAGGCATAACTTTTAATTCCAAACAACTTTTCTTTATAACATTTTGCTGAATTTTCTAAAATAAGGGTACTTTACAGTACCAGCTTTGATATTCTTTGAGCTACCCTGTATGCTGTTGGACTTACAACCATTCTAAGTGTACCTAATATGATTATCAGACATGCACCAACTTTTGGCCTTGTTTGTATTTGGGTTGTGCTATCACTAAAAAAAATCCCCATATGTTGCACACTTAAAAAATCACACTGTATATGTGTTTGATAGAATATCTCATTCCGATTACAATGATATAACACACCTCATATTTCAGTCCACTCGTTTTTAACAAATTGGCAAAAATATATAAAACTTTTGAAATGAAACTTGTTAGGCGGCGATCTGATATTTGGGGCGAGAATTATTGAGAGTGTATATAAAAACTTCATATTTTTGCCGATTTGTAAAACCTAAATTTGTTTGAAATTTTAGTCCTCCAGAAAGGCTTGGATTCCTACTACGAAGAAAAACGAACAGGAGAAAAAAATTGATGTGTCATACCAAGTTGCAGAAAAAGTAAAATTCGATTTTTGGAATTATTTACTAGCATTCTAATTAGTATATAACATTACAACCATGTATAAAGTTATGGCCCTGTGATGAAAATCCATCAAATATACTGTGAAGGACCATAAAATTTGAGGAAGTATACCCAGCGTTGGCCCAATGTGATGATTCAGACGGTAAATCCAGTGGCGGCTCGTCGTATAAAGCAACTGAGGCCGGGCCTCACATGTAAAAATTACAATAATGATGTAAAATTTTGAAATAATATTTATTAAATATTTAACGTTTTTCAACTATTTTCACTCATTAAAAGAATCAAAACATCGAATTTTCATTAAAATATAATACTATTTTTTGAATTTAGCGAGCGCTTCTACCTATTTATCCTTATAGGCGCTCAAATCGTTGCCGGACAGCATTAAAATAAAATAGCAATCCCAAAAATTTTGGCCTCATGTGCGTCACAGAACGCCGAAGCGATGCCCCGGCACTCCCCACCACAACCCTTCAACTGTAGGTGAGACGATAGCGAATTTTTATAGGCATTGAGGCGCACAATTTTGGGCTTGTTAATAAGAAATCTTGCATCTCTTGCTGCTGCGACAAGTATTTAATTGGTTAATTGGCTCACACTTTTTATTTTGGTCTGTTGCGGGTTAAAAAACTGTTTTTTGGAATTTATTTTGTTAATTTGAAACTCAATATGTGTATTAAAATAAGAATTATGTACCTACGCTGTTGTTTTGCAACTGTAGGAAATGAAAATTTTCATTAGAAATATACAAAAAAAAATATCCCAGATGTTCTTTTAATGAAATTTTGGGTCAAAATTTGGGCGTAACACTTGAAAATTTTGTTTGGGTTAACTTGATGGGCCATGGGCCTCACCAGTTTGGATTGTCACGAGCCGCCACTGGGTAAATCGGCCCAACGCTGGCTCATACTGTCGGCCGACTTGCGGCTCGACTGTCGGCCGGGCGGTCATATACGATCCGGACCAGTACTTTTTTCATTTAGTTGGGCAAATGCCTGTTATCCGGCAAAGCCGCATTCGTACGATGCTGGGCCGTAAGAAATGTGTTTGTTGGGTGACAATGAAACTACTAATCACGGCGGCATTTCTTAACGGCTCGAGATAGAAATATGCAACTCGGTTTGTTGATAGGGTTCAAAATTGTGAACAATTTTAATATAGAAACAATGAATGTCTTTTCCGGTTTCACCGGAAATGGCATTGACTTTGTTATTTTAACTGGGACACCCTCTGTACTTATATTATCTTTTTTTTGGACTCTCTGAACAATTTTAAATAACTTTTGTCTAACATTCGTAGGGGCGCATAGGGCATTTCCGTGGCAACTTTGTGATTAAAGCAAACAACTTATGTAGTCCTCTCAAGAATGCTCTTCTCGATACGAAATGGATTCTTGCCACCCCGAAATCAGAATATTTCACCCCCCCACCCCTCTACAGGGGTTAAAATTTCAAATATGAAAAATTCCGGTAAACCTCAGGGGTAAAAACTTCTTTTTCTATGAACGTGCGAAAAAATGTACTTTTCCGCACGCATTTTAGGTCATAAAAGTACCACTTTTCCGCACTAGTGCGAAAAGAAGAATACCTGAAATTTGTAGGTATAGGTACTTACAGGTATACAGGTATACTACAGGTACAGGTACGAAAAAGTGGAAAAAATTATCTTAAATTGATGAAAATGTAGGTAAAAATATTATCTTTCATCTCGTAGAAAAAATAGTGTTCCTAACTTGTGCGGAAAGTCTCTTTTCCGCACTTGATTCTTGATTGCTTACCAAATGCCACTGCGCGTCTGTTACATGAAGAGTGAAGAGATTGCCTATTTGTTGCGTGAGCGATTATTGCAAAAAGGGGGAGAAAGAAGAAAAGAAGAAAGAGTTGAAGAAGGGAAAGGGGTGAAAGAATGGAGGGGATGATAAAACTCCTGAAGGTGGCCGAAAGGAAACCAACTTGTAGGGCAGCTCCGACTAGCCAGATTAAAGGTAGAGTGGTCTGGGTCAAAACTAAAAGCGCCACCTGTTTTCAGCCCTAAAGTAAATTGGTTCCTGAATGCGAAAAATAATAAAACAGGAAACAGCCTAGAGCATACAAAGTAATTAAATCAACACAGGAAAGCAAGGAGAACAAAAAGCAGGGCATCAATAAGTGAAATCACCTATTAGCATGCGAGGACTCGTCGATTCGCAAATGCAGTCAAAGTCAGCTGTAAAAGGGACAAGAAATGTAAATAATCGAAATCAAATATTCTCTGATATGGTTTATATACTCTCTTCCAAAAATGCAAAGTATACAATATACCAAAAAAAAAGGTGCAATATCTATCAGTAAATTATTAAAAATACTACCTATTCTATTGCCTTAAAACCATACTATACCTACCATTTTATTAAAAATTTATAACCTTATTTTAGTCATTAAAGATCTCAAAAATCAATGTACAAATCAATAGTCGTTTACCCTCGAAATAGGCCTATTTTCCCGGTGTACAGTTATCCCGATGTTAAATTAGGCGTAAAGTAGTGTACCTACTTAAAGTGCAAAGTTATACAAGGATGGATAAATCAGGTAATAATTGTAATAGGCAAAAATAAAACAACAAATTTCTTAAAGGTTATTATAGGCCTCTATCCAGCTATGGAATTTCTTAGCCCTTGCTTCGCTGAACCGTGCTACGTCGCGAAACTGACGTAAGTTTATATTTTGGCTGCAGAACGTCACTCTTTATCTCAGCTGGAGTGTAACCATATAATTTCAGGACCCAGGACAACACACACAAATGATCAGACTGACTTACAGATTGAATCCTCAAATACGTGTTGGTGACCAGTCTTACAGAGACCAGGATGACTTCTGACTTGGAGTGAGGTCTGGAAACCTTCAAAATCTTTCTGGTTGGCAGGTAATGGGGAGATTTAGGTCCTCTTGAGTTCTGAGGTGGTTGGTGGGCAATCAGTACTTAAGATTGTCGAAGGAGATGCCAAGCATTCGATGAAGGGTGAAGACAACAGTAGCAGTGTAACACGAAAAGAATAAGAGGAAAAACAAAAAGGCCTGAAACGAAAATATATATATTCACACAGGGTAAGCAAAAGAGAAATAGTAGGAAACGAGAACTTACCAAAATACTTTGACCTTTTCCAGATACAGCACACAAAGGAAAACGGTTAAGTTTGAGGTTTAAACCCTTAAAATTTGACCAAAAATCTGCCTAGTGGCACTGTGATGCTTTAATCTCAGCAACTCACAAAGGGGATCCAATTAGGGACTCAAAACTTATGGTAAAATCAGCAAAAGCGCTAAGAGAGGAAGCTCACAACGTGCTCTTCAAAAAGCTGCCCTCTTTTTTACCCAAAAAAACCTATCCCTTCCGGAAGCATGGGTGTCCAAATAGGGAATTTTTAAGTGTCACAATTTTAGGTTGGGTACCATGGTACCATCGAGGAAGGGAAAGCAGAAATCTGTAATTGGACCAAAGCAGGGAACTGTTATTATTTATAGTCAAATGTTTAAATAAATAAGCACAATTATTGTTAGGTGGTACTGTGAAAATAAAATCCTGAAAACTGCGTGAGTGTTTATGAACCTTACTGACTCGATTGGTAGATGGAGGTACCTTTATTTTAGGGAGAAAATTAATCCCGTAACAACACCTCCCCTTCCTGAAAAAAAAAAATCAAGAGGATTTTTTTTTCTTTGGCAGGGTGGCAACACAACTGAAGAACGCATCAAGAAAACTAAACCGAAGTAGAATACATTAAAGTTGGTCGTAGTGAATGGGTTCAATCAAGGCGAGAAGCATCATCGTCTGGGGGATGTGATTTTAAATCCTTGGCGTGCCATATGCCAATTTTCCGTCCGTCTTGGCCTGTGAGTTCGAAGGACCAAGGTGACTCAACACGGGTGATGGTGAACGGACCTGTGAATTTAGGGGCAAGTTTGGAAGTGAAGTTTTTGGTTGCGTCCGACAAATCACATTCCGCTTCCAGACTTTTTGATGGAGTTGAAACTTTTCGTTGCGCCTTCGCAGGTCATAAGTGCGTTTAGAGGTCTGATGAGCCTGCTGGAGGCGTTTTTGTACATCAGCGAAAACAGTTTCAAGAGCTTTGGCTCGCACACGGGGATCCTGCCCTTGGGAAAAATTAGAGAGATCTGGGTTGCAGGGGGGTTCATCTCTACTAGGCAAACGAATTTCACGTCCAAACATTATGAAGTTGGGGGTCAAATCGGTAACCTCGTGTCTAGCAGACCGGATAGCACAAGCAACCTTGGGGAGGATTTTATCCCATTGACGGTGATCGTCCGCCACATAAGCTGAGAGAGTGGTTTTGAGGACACGGTGGACACGCTCGACGGGATTCGCCTGAGGGTGATAGTTGGCAGTATACTTGATTTGAATGCCGTGCTTGACCATCAGATTCTGGAATAACCTACTGCGAAACTGGACACCGTTGTCGGCTATGAGCTTCTCTGGAGCTCCATATACGAAAATGACATAGTCTTCCAACCATTTCGCTACGGCAGGGGCTGTAGCGGTGCGCAAAGGGAAAAACAAAACATATTTGCTAAACAAGTCGCACACGGAAAATATGTACGCATACCCAGACGAAGACCTAGGCAGCGGCCCAACGAGATCAACACTTATAATTTGCCAGGGTCTAGACGTGGTTGGAATGACGCTGAGCATCTTGCCAGCTGGGGCTTGCTGTTGAGGCTTAGTCTGAAGGCAGACATGACAATGGCGGATGTACTTTGCAACATCATGGCGCATGCTGGGCCAGTAGAATTTTTGAGAAATTCTAGATAAGGTCTTGAATACTCCCAAATGGCCACAATCAGGGGGGTCATGGTTTGCCTTGATGATGGCGGACCTACCCTTTCTGGGAATGACACGAAGCCAAACTTGCGAGGGGTCAGAAAGTGCTGGATAACGCACACGGGCTTTCTTGTACAAGTTATTATTTTCGAACCACCACAGAGGGTATTTAGTGGGCTGTTGTTGAACCTTTTTGCACATACCCAAATACCACGAGTCTGAAGGACGATCGGATAAAGTGTCAGAATCGGGAATTTGTATTTCATCCAGGATAGGGACCGCTCGGGATAAAGCATCTGGAAGAACATGCTCTTTACCTTTTCTATGGACAACGTCGAAATCGTACTGCTGCATACGGATACTCCATCGAGCAATACGTCCAATTGGATCTTTTATGGAGTGAAGCCATTTGAGGCTGTAGTGGTCGGTAATAACAGTAAATTTCGTACCTTCCAGGTACGGTCTCAACTTCTCAATAGCAAAGAGCACAGCAAGGCATTCTTTCTCTGTTGTACTGAATCGCCTCTCGCTTTTAGTCATGGAGCGACTGAGATAGCAGATGACATGCTCTTCACCATCTTGAACCTGCGAAAGGACGGCTCCCAGGCCATAATCGGAAGCGTCGCACTGTACGACAAAGGGCAAATTAAAGTCAGGGCAAGATAGTACAGGAGCCTTCACCAAATTCTCTTTTATGGACTTGAATGCTGCCTCGCATTCTGGATGCCAAACGAATTTAGTATTTTTGCGAGTTAGTGCCGTAAGAGGAGCAATGACCGTGGAGAAGTTTGGCACGAAACGTCGATACCAAGACGCCATGCCGATGATACGCCGAACCTCAGTAGCGCTAGCGGGAGGGGGAATTCGGATAATGGCCTCCACCTTCTCAGGATCTACCAACAATCCATCTGAATTGACGACGTAGCCCAAATATTTCAGCTCCGACTTACAGACCTGACATTTTTCGGGGTTCAGCGTCAAACCAGCTCGTCTAATGCGTTCGATGACCTCCTGCAAAATCTCGATATGTTTGTCAAAGGTTGACGTACAAACAATCACGTCGTCGAGATAGACGAACACATAGGGATCAAGATCGACACCAACGACCCGGTCAATCAACCTCTGCCATACTGCTGGGGCGTTAGTCAACCCAAACGGCATTCTTTTGAAGTGGAATAAACCTCGTGAAGGCACAGTAAATGCAGTGAGCGGTCGAGAATCTTTGGCGATGGGAATTTGCCAATAAGCCGACTTGATGTCAAGGGTGGTTAAGAAACGGGCATCACGGAGTTTATCCAAAATGGAGCTGACATACGGAAGAGGGTAAGAGTCTGGAGTAGTGACCTTATTCAGGGACCGATAATCCACGCAAAATCTCCAATTTCCTGATTTTTTTCGGATCATCACTATTGGCGAAGACCAGGGAGAGTCCGACGGTTCGATAATGTCGTCAGCTAACATTTGGTCAAGCTCAATATTCACTACCTTTTGTAGAGCTGGGGACAAGGGGTAATAGCGCTGCTTGATGGCGGGAGACTCTGTTTTAATGACTAGTTCCACTAGCTCAGTACAGCCAATTTTTGTACCCATAGTTGCATGCATATTTGCTACAAGATTGTCAAGTATAATACGCTGTTCGGGAGAAAGTGACTCTTTGGAATGTATGGCGCTGACTCTAGGAACCTCACTGACATTGGATCGGAATGACCACTCGGATGAGTAGAGATCAGGGACAATTTGCATCCTTGACCAAAAATCTACGCCCAGAATAAGACAATGGGGAAGCGAAGGAATGATCAGCACCTCGAGCAAAATTACTTTGTCTCGCAAGCGAATAGGTAGATCGGTGGATCCAATTCCTCGGCAGCTTTCGCCGTTGGCGACAATACAGTCGGATTGAGCCTGCGAATTAACGCGACAGAAAGGTCGAAGAATGTCCCAGCCCTTGGATCCAATAATGGTGCGAGTGGAACCACTGTCCAATAAAGCTAACATGGGCTTTCCGTATATCAGTACCTCCAAATGAGGTCGTAGGTCACCTCTGGCATGCGACAAAACGTAGTCCAAGATGACGCGACTCTTGTCGACCCCGGGATTTTGAGAGTAACAGGAAGACGAGGGGTCTAGCTTAGCCTTCCTGATTGGCAGTTTTTTGAACACTTGGGACAATCTCTAGAGATAACATCTCGATGACCACACTTAAAGCAAAACGTTTGTCGAGGTTTTGAACACTGGCGAAAATTATGACCAATTTCACGACAGTTCCAACAAGTGAGCGAGGAGGGTTGAATGGCTGCCAAATCGAGACGTTCGTCCATAACAAGATCAGGATCGTCAAGGGGTGATGGTTCTATCGGTCCATCAATGAGAGCGACACGAGATGACGGTTTATGATAAGCAAGAGCGGGTTCTAGAAGAGTGCCATAATTCGTTGGGGGTGGGGCAAATCGTTGGACACGGGCTTCGGTTTCCTCAATGGATCGGCTCAGGCGTAGGAGATCCTGAAGCGTCTCCACCCGTTCAGTTGACAAACGTCGTTGAATGTGTGGAAGAAGATTCCGACGAATTACCTGAAGCCGAGTACCCTCCGAAGGTAGAGTGGGTAACTTGCGGAAAAGTGCCTCCATAGCCACCACAAAGCCAATAACACGCTCTTGAGCACCCTGGGTCCGTCTATGAATTTCGTCCCAGAGTCCAAACTCATAGTCATATGGTTGAAAAGCTTCTCTCAATTGACAGACTAAATCATCCCAACTAGCAAATCGACCGGTGCGAAACCACAACAGTGCATCTCGAGTGAAAAGTTCTGGAGAGGAACGTAAAAGATGTTCCTTTGATACGTTTCGTGAAACACGAAGTTCTTCGATGCGCTCAAGGAAGTCAGTCACGCTCGTCTGACCGTTAAATTGAATACCCCAAGAAGATACATCCTGACGTTTGTTGTAGGGAGGAGATAGAAATGAGCGACTATGATCTCCGCCACGGAGAGGAGAATACTCAAAATTGTCCAGTCTTTCTCCAAGATCTACATATGGATTGGAATGGCTCAGAGTTTCGTTGGGGCGAGTGGAATCAAGATGAACTTGTTGGGAGAATCCGGGATATTCATCCTCGAACTGAACATGGGACTGTCTCCGTGACGTTAACGGTAAAACATTCGCTTGATCTGGTGGTCTGGTAAATGTATCGTGTCTGAACTGAGGATTGATGGGAAAAGATTGAGGCCTCGAAGAGGAAGATGGTTGAGCATATGAAGATGACCGTATCTGACGCAATGGCTGCTCAGCCAAAAATTGTCGATACGAAGCAGGGTCACTGATCTCTGCGTGCTGAGATCTGACAGAAACTGGCGGAGGAAGACTTGTTCTGACCGTTGGTCCAAAATTGGAACCTAAACCAGAAGGAGCTTCTCGAAACCGTTGCCGTTGAAATTGTTCTACAGGATTTTCGGTGGCATTAGTGATCCTGACGATGGGATGGTTAGGATGATTCGACTCCTCGTTAGAAGAAGAGAGTCGCCTGCATGGACGTGATCCTACGGACGTGTGATCAAAATCAAGATGTCGGGGTGCCGGAATGATTCGACGAGGTGGGGGTCGATTCAAGGGAATCGGTTGAGATGCTTGACGTGAGACTGCAATATTCTCAGTCGCAGCGGAAGTTACCTGCTCGGAATTATGATCGTCATCATCACTAAGGGCTATTAGGTCATGAGACACAGCGGGATCCTTGTGATACGCGGTTTGTCACGAAATCGGAAGTACTGGGTCTAACAAGGGGTACATCCGATTGACCTGGCATAGGATTGTCGGTGTCCAGAAGATTCTGATTTGCCTGACTGAACGGCTGATTTTCAGCGACTGGTTGGGATTGAATCATGGAAGTGGTTGAATTGCGGGCCATAACTAGGCGATTGAATAGCTCCGTACAACGTTCTATGAATTCTTTCTGGGTTTCACGTTCAGTGCGTAATACGCATGAAAGTCGCTTGAGACGTGCTTCCGTGTGAGTGAGAAGAGTACATATACGTCGATATTCGCCGTCTCCATTTTCGTTGTCAAGATTCGAAATATCACGGGCCAAGATTTCAAGTTTACCCTGGCATATGCAGAGTTCGCTCTCACTGTCGAAACAAGAAGTCTGCGGGGCAGGAACCTCACCATCGCGTTCGCGTCGTAAAGCATCGCGAAGCGCAGATCGCTTTCGTGCAAATGAACCTGTGGTTGGAACACCGCGAATGGCTAACTCGTACTTAATTTCTTCAGCACCTAACAGATTAATTTCCATTTTATTCTGTCTATGCTGTTCCACTCGAGAGAAAAAAAAACAAGTGAATTTTTGTATCGGAGTGGATTAGAACCAAAAAAAAAAAAAAATTCAAAAAAAAAGGAATAAACCGGTCTACGTATAAACCACAAACCCGACCTATCGAACAACAAAAAAACAAAAAACAAAAAAAAAAAAATAATGAAAGCCCGTCAAAATATATTTCACCAAATATATTCGGGAAAAGCAGCAGAAAAATCAAATGAAAGAGTGAGAGAGAAAATTAAAAAAAAACTTGTAGAAAGAGAGAAAAAATAAAAAAATAAATAAATAAAATCCTGTCCTGCCACTGTCTTGATCGCACACAAGTCACAAGGCAATCACCAACTCAAATTTGCTTTATTGCTACCTCCAGAAAAAAAACAAAACAATAAACGCTCTGTACCAATAAGCAAAAAAAAAAAATTAAATAAAATAAATACCCGTTGACAGGCGCCAATTTGTTACAAGAAGCGTGAGATGAGATTGCCTATTTGTTGCGTGAGCGATTATTGCAAAAAGGGGGAGAAAGAAGAAAAGAAGAAAGAGTTGAAGAAGGGAAAGGGGTGAAAGAATGGAGGGGATGATAAAACTCCTGAAGGTGGCCGAAAGGAAACCAACTTGTAGGGCAGCTCCGACTAGCCAGATTAAAGGTAGAGTGGTCTGGGTCAAAACTAAAAGCGCCACCTGTTTTCAGCCCTAAAGTAAATTGGTTCCTGAATGCGAAAAATAATAAAACAGGAAACAGCCTAGAGCATACAAAGTAATTAAATCAACACAGGAAAGCAAGGAGAACAAAAAGCAGGGCATCAATAAGTGAAATCCCCTATTAGCATGCGAGGACTCGTCGATTCGCAAATGCAGTCAAAGTCAGCTGTAAAAGGGACAAGAAATGTAAATAATCGAAATCAAATATTCTCTGATATGGTTTATATACTCTCTTCCAAAAATGCAAAGTATACAATATACCAAAAAAAAAGGTGCAATATCTATCAGTAAATTATTAAAAATACTACCTATTCTATTGCCTTAAAACCATACTATACCTACCATTTTATTAAAAATTTATAACCTTATTTTAGTCATTAAAGATCTCAAAAATCAATGTACAAATCAATAGTCGTTTACCCTCGAAATAGGCCTATTTTCCCGGTGTACAGTTATCCCGATGTTAAATTAGGCGTAAAGTAGTGTACCTACTTAAAGTGCAAAGTTATACAAGGATGGATAAATCAGGTAATAATTGTAATAGGCAAAAATAAAACAACAAATTTCTTAAAGGTTATTATAGGCCTCTATCCAGCTATGGAATTTCTTAGCCCTTGCTTCGCTGAACCGTGCTACGTCGCGAAACTGACGTAAGTTTATATTTTGGCTACAGAACGTCACTCTTTATCTCAGCTGGAGTGTAACCATATAATTTCAGGACCCAGGACAACACACACAAATGATCAGACTGACTTACAGATTGAATCCTCAAATACGTGTTGGTGACCAGTCTTACAGAGACCAGGATGACTTCTGACTTGGAGTGAGGTCTGGAAACCTTCAAAATCTTTCTGGTTGGCAGGTAATGGGGAGATTTAGGTCCTCTTGAGTTCTGAGGTGGTTGGTGGGCAATCAGTACTTAAGATTGTCGAAGGAGATGCCAAGCATTCGATGAAGGGTGAAGACAACAGTAGCAGTGTAACACGAAAAGAATAAGAGGAAAAACAAAAAGGCCTGAAACGAAAATATATATATTCACACAGGGTAAGCAAAAGAGAAATAGTAGGAAACGAGAACTTACCAAAATACTTTGACCTTTTCCAGATACAGCACACAAAGGAAAACGGTTAAGTTTGAGGTTTAAACCCTTAAAATTTGACCAAAAATCTGCCTAGTGGCACTGTGATGCTTTAATCTCAGCAACTCACAAAGGGGATCCAATTAGGGACTCAAAACTTATGGTAAAATCAGCAAAAGCGCTAAGAGAGGAAGCTCACAACGTGCTCTTCAAAAAGCTGCCCTCTTTTTTTACCCAAAAAAACCTATCCCTTCCGGAAGCATGGGTGTCCAAATAGGGAATTTTTAAGTGTCACAATTTTAGGTTGGGTACCATGGTACCATCGAGGAAGGGAAAGCAGAAATCTGTAATTGGACCAAAGCAGGGAACTGTTATTATTTATAGTCAAATGTTTAAATAAATAAGCACAATTATTGTTAGGTGGTACTGTGAAAATAAAATCCTGAAAACTGCGTGAGTGTTTATGAACCTTACTGACTCGATTGGTAGATGGAGGTACCTTTATTTTAGGGAGAAAATTAATCCCGTAACACGTCGTTCGGCAAACTGCAATCGCATACGGAAAAGTGGTACTTTCCGCACTAGTTAGGAAATATACTATTTATTGTGTGTACAAATAAACACCATAATAATATATATATTTTTTTTTTTAAAGATTAGTTTAAATAAAATACTTAAAGGGGGTGTGACCTCAACATACAACTTGCTTTCAGAAAATGAAGAAAAAAAATTCTAAGAACTCTTGTGAAAATCTCGCATCGCTACTCAAAATAATAAGGTAGCTACACCTGAATAAAGGTTTGTCCATTCATCGCGTGACGTCACAACCACGCGACGAGTGTTTTGGCCGGCTCAGGGCCGGTATTCTGGTTCTCAAAAACGCTCACCGCTTTCTAGTCGCTCGGCACTTTAAATGCAAATTTACATTGAAAGTGCCGAGCGACTGAAAAACGGTGAGCGTTTTCGAGAACGAGAATACCGGCTCAGGGCGCGATGCACATGTTATTACACGCTCAGTAGTAGCCTTAGTGTATGTCGTTTATAGATTAACATTCTTCTGCTTAATTTGTTCGTTGCTTGTTGATAGTGTTTCTTTTATCTAATAACATTAAAAATGCCTAATTGCTGTGTTGAAGGTTGCAATAACAATCCTAAAAATGCTGGTGTTTCGTTGCATTCATTTGCGAAGAAAGAACTACAGCCAGCTTTATACAAAGCGTGGAAAAATCGCATAAACCGGAAAAATTTTAATCCCAATCATCGCCATGTGGTTTGTAGTGTACACTTTGATGAAAATGACTTTGAACGTAGTTTAAAAAAGACTTTATTGCCTAATGAGAAGATAAAGATGAGATTGAAGAATAATTTAATTCCGACTCTCTTTTTATCCAATAAAGGCGCTAAAAAGGTAGGTATATGCAATATACTGCAATAGAATGAAATGTCTAGAAAAAGTTTAAGGTTAAATAGATAACGAAAATAATTTCCCCTGTTCCACCTCCAGCATTCCCAGCGCTGCGTTAACCTTAGACATTTTCTAGACATTTCACTCTATTGCAATAAAATTGGCATGTAAGATGCTGACTTGCCAGACCTGTATATACAGGGTGTCCTTAGATAAACTGACACATTTTAGAGATGAATATCTCGAAAACGAGGAAAGATAACGGGATGCGGTTTGTTCTGGAAGAATAAGGATTTTTTAAAGTTTTTTTTCATAATATTGACGAATCCTGAAATTTGGTTTTACAGACATTCGATTTTTTGAAATAAAAACATACTGCGTTATTCTTGATGAAACACTTAGTATATTTTGTCATCATCAGAAAGCGTGAAGCGTGACTTTTCTAGTTCCCAAAAATGTTTAATTTTTTTCAATTATCATGAAATTAAATCGTAAAAATTGCACTTGGTTGAAGGGCATACTGTCGACTGGACAAAAAAAAATGATAAGAATCAATTTGTGTTTTAAATGCACTTATTTGTGTTTAATTCTTGTATTATCAGTTAACTATGCCCTAATTAGTTATCAAAAGTATTAAACACAAATTGATTCTCAATTATTTTTTTTGGTTAGCCGATGGTATTCCTTTCGACAAAGTGCAATTTTCACGATGCAAGTTTAAGATAATTGAAAAAAATTATACAATTTTGTAAAGTAGAAAAATCAGGCTTTCTGACGATGACAAAAGATACGGGGTGTTTCATTAAAAATAAGGCAGTTATTTTATTTCAAAAAATCGCATGTCTGTAAAACCAAATTTCAGCAAATTTCAGGATTCGGCAATAACGTGGAAAAAAACTTTGAAAAATCCCTATTCTCACAGAACAAACCGCATCTCGTTATCTTTTCCCGTTTTCGAGATATTTACCTGCAAAATGTGTCAGTTTATCTTACAGTTAAAACACTTGCTCCATGTAAGCGAATTACCTCTTTCAGGGTTTTTGTCAATTTTTTCCTTTTTCCTTGTCGTTTTTTAATTTCTCAAGTTCTTTAGAATATTTTGGTTCAAAACCAAAAGCCATTATTATTGAAGAAAAAACTTAGAATATCTTATCTTAAATTAAAAAACGTATTTAAACTTGAACGCAAAAACAATACGATAATCTCGATATATGCAGCAAGCATGAGCATACGCGCGCACAACGCCGGCCGGTGGACTCAGCTGTGGTTCTGACGTCACAATGTTGGGAATAGCAACTTCATATTACGATATCTTCGCAACGGTTGGTCGTAGCCTAGTGCGGTTTGGAAATTTGTTCTTAGATTTTTTTTTTCTAAAACTTTTATTTTTGGGTCACACCCCCTTTAAGAGAAAATAATGTGTGGGTGTATGTATACCTACTGCATCTCGGGATATAAAAAGGCAGAAAGATGCAAATAAAATGGGTATTGGCTTTAATTAAATTCAAAAAATAACATAATGTGATCAATAAATTATTATATTTCTACATCGTCGTTGTCCTCATCATCATCAGAGTAAGACCCGTTGAGTTTTGCACTGAGTTCTCTTGCATGCACAATATATTAAATTTAATATGGTGTCAGGTGTCAGGTGCAATACATTCATTAGTTGACAAAATTGGCTTAGAAGTCCCTGTGGTCCAATTGCCACCCATAGGAATCAGATTTCAAAACAATGGGTTTAGTGAGCTTTTACCCAAATATGCAAATGTGATGTTGCCCGTTACAGAGCAGGATATAAACCGTGTTTTTTAGGCGGCAACTGCTCGTTTTTCAATTGCTGTTTTGCCATCTTAACCCAGCCAAGATTTTCAGTTGTTCATTTGAAGCATAAACAGAGTACACATACATTTTTCCAAAATTTTAACAATGGACTCCAAATTGATGCTTACGTCGCCTAATATACCAAACTATCCAAAACGTCCTCGGGCACCTTATTGAAAGCTTTGCAGAATGATTATAAATCGTGGTAATCACTTTTTTATGAGACTCCCCGGGTTGTATGTTGTATCACACTCATACAATGCGTGGATTGTAAAAAAGCATCTCTCTGAAGTTTCGTCAACTTTTCTATCTCAGCAATATATTGTTCGTTTTTTTTCGTACCAGTTCCAGTTTGGAAATAAACACTTGGAAATAAATCTTTGTAGTATTTCAGTACCAAGAGAAAACTATCAGTGTCTAGTGAACAAATAGTTAATTATACATCAGTACTTTTAGATGAATATTTTCTTGAGGTCTCTATTCGGTGAAGAGGTAATGCAGTATCTGCTTCCTCTGGATTTCTAGTATTGCTACAGAGATTTTCTTCGCAACCACCTAGGTTAGAAAAACAAGTGTCTTCCCATGCCACTACTAGCGTTTATTGCGAAATGCTTTCGACTTTAAAACTTTTGAGACTGCTTTTTGATTTTCTATTCGAAATAGTTATTTACCTAACAAGTGCGTAAAGTTATACTTTTCCGCACGCAACGGCGTTTGCACGAACGGCTCGCAAGTGGAGTTCGTGTAAGCGCCGTTGCGTGCGGAAAAGATACTTTACGCTCGTGTTAGCTAGCTTTTTAATTAGGTTTAATAACGCAATAAGTTTAATAACAGAAAACAGAATATTAACAATTATTTTTATTATAAGAAATAGAGTTCATTATTTATGGTATAAAACTCATTAAAGATAGTAGATAGTCAAAGCGGGTTCTAGGACCAAAATCCGACCATAACCTCAATCTTTCATTCTTGACACGTGGTGGATGCGCCGTCGTTGACACGAAGGTGGATGCGTCGTCGGCGCCATCTTGTCAAACATCATGGCGCCATCTGTCGTTATTGCGGTGAATTCTTGCAATTGATCGACAGGAATGGTTCGGGGAATTACAGGTTCCTGTAATATGGAGTTTGCGTGGAAGGAATTGTTCCGAGTCGTTTCGAAATCGCTACGTATATGTAATTATGGTTCGGGCAATTACAGTTTCCTGTAATATGGAGTTTGCGTGGAAGGGATTGTTCCGAGTCGTTTCGAAATCGCTACGTATATGTAATTATGGCTCGGGGAATTACAGGTTCCTGTAATATGGAGTTTGCGTGGAAGGGATTGTTCCGAGTCGTTTCGAAATCGCTACGTATATTTAATTATGGTTCGGGTTCTGTGATGACGTCATAGCGACCTGGGTCACGTCCGTGGAGTCATTTAGAGTACATAGTGCAAAGTTTGATTCAGGGTTCGGGTTCTGTGATGACGTCATAGCGACCTGGGTCACGTTCGTGGCGCCATTTAGAGTACATAGTGCGAAGTTCGTTTCATGGTTCTGTGATGACGTCATAGCGACCTAGGTGACGTGGGTTACGTCAGTGCGGGTCCGTGACGCCATTTAGAGTACATAGTGCAAAGTTCGATTCATGGTTCGGGTTCTGTGATGACGTCATAGCGACCTGGGTCACGTCCGTGGCGCCATTTAGAGTACATGTGTCAAGTTTGATGTGCCTTATAACAGGATACTGTGGTGGTGACGTAACTATGAGGGTCCAGCAGCTAGCTTCATGTTGTACCTAGTAGAGGGTGTTTGAACTTAAGGATGATACACACATACAGGATTGCTTATTGACCTCGTGTGCTACCATTTACGACGCCATAACTAAGTCATCAGCTGTTTAATCAACCTACGTCAAGGCGAGAAATAACATGCTGCCTACGTCACAACTGGTGATTTAACGTTGGGGAGAGAGTGGATTTGTTCCATACAGGCCTTATGAGGATAGGCTATCCTGTAGTAGTAGTGTGTATTATCCTTGGTTGGAACCAACGTTTGATGGGAAAGGGGCCTCGTTTTTTTATTAAAAACATACATTTTTTAAGACAACGATTTCAAAAAGCGAATATTTTCCATCAATAAACTGCTTAATAATATGATCCAATCATTTTGGTGGAACTTCTTGGGAGAAACACTGCGTTACCGTCAAATGCAACGAGTATTTCAAATCCATAGCTAAAAATATACCACATCAATTGTATCGATTACCTAAGTATAAGGGATATTTACTTACTAGGTTAAAATAATAATTTCTGTGCAATAGTTTTATGATCTACCTTAATTTGTATAGTTTATTGGTTCCAGTAAAGATTTGCAATTATTTTGAGGTCTGTATCGTAGAAAATATTGGGAACTTTCACTTTATACCAGGACTTATAATTTTCTCAGCGTTTTTGATCCTTTGTTATAAAAAGACAGGCCTTGTTGATTGATTTCAAATCCATATCTAAAATATTCCATAATTGTATCGATATCAGTAGGTATGTAATATATTCACTTAAGTACTTGGTTAAAATGATAATTGTTGTGCAATAATTTTATTGTTGTTGACGAGTCTCAAACAAGACTGAAAGAGCTTAATTATTATAAAATCCGATTCAAACCTCGAATTAACAACATAACATACAAAAAACGCTGTCAAAATATTGGGAATTTCACTTTCTATGAGGCTTCAGGTCTTGTAATTTTCTCAGTGTTTTTAATCCTTTGCTATAAAAAAACAGGTCTTGTTGTTGATTGATAATAGTATATAAGATTTTTTTTACTTACTTGTTTAAAATCAAATTAATTGCTGTGCAATAATTTTATATTTTTCACTGGTGACGAGTTTGAGCAAACTGAAAGAAGCTTGTTATTATAAAATCCTATTTAAACTTCGAAAACTTTGATATCACATACAAAAGCACCGCCAAATGTAAACGCTTATTCGGCAGTTTTTTTATCTGAATTATATCAGGACCGTTCGCAGAAATCGCCCGAGAAAAACAACAACACATTTTAAAGATAATTTTTTAGTTTAAGGCGTAATTATTAAGTTAGATATTAATATGTCCATTTTTATTTTAAAAAAGGTGACAAATTCAATAAATTTATCAAAATTTAAAAGAATAGATTTAAATTAGCATCGTTGACATTTTATGAGCCAATAACCCTATGCAATACAAAATTTCAGTGGATACATTGTTACCTGTAAAAGATGAGGATTCAATTTTTATTCTTTGTACAAAAAACGCAGCATCCAGTACCAGTACTTTGAACCTGGATTCTCAAAGTTTAGTTTTTTGTGCGATAAGTGTCGGTTTCGAAAAACTCTAAGTACTATTTTTAAATATCTAAGTGATGTAGGATAAATCATGCCCCGAGACATATTTTGAATTAACACAAACCTCGATTTTTGAATTATTTTTATTTTCCTTAACACATAAATATATTGTATGTTTTTTAAAAATACAGACAACCCTGAGTACCTACCTATTTCTTAATTTAATTCCAATAGTTTTTTACGCAGCAACTTGAATTTACTTTTTCACTTACATTTGCACAAAACTCAAATTTCTTTTTCTAAAATTTAGGTAGGTTCTTTAACCAATTTAAACTGGTTTTATTTTTTCATTTACTTTAAAACAAACCTCCATAAACAGCGAATTTTTAATTTTGTGTACAAAATGGTTCACCAGGAAGGAGATAACCTGAAACATCATGAGGATTGCTAAACATCTTCCAAGATCTGTAACCAATGTGGTGGAATTTTTGAAGCAGAGGGGGCTATCCAACACCACCAAAACACCCAGCTCCAAGAGAGCCTCCAAACGAAAGGCTGGAGATCCCGCCGCCCCCATGATGAAGCAAGCTAGACTTTTGCTGGTAAGTTGACATTAATCGAATTTTTTAAATCTAATTCAATTATTTTCAGGACTTTCAATATCAGCCACATGCCGGTGGTGTGAGAATTGCGACTTGGAGAATCCGATAAATCAATGAGTTGGTCATCTCCGGTGTCTCTAGCACCGAGCCAACACCTGTTGAAGCAGGAGGAAGACGTTAGTCTTGTCAAAACATCTTTCAAGAACCGAATTGAAACATAGCGGCTTTCATCAAAGCAGGACCCTATCAGCGTGAAGCACGTTTTGAAATTAGCTGTGGCATACCTATTCAGTATTAGGACGGACGGAGGACTGAATGATTTTATGACACAATTACCAGGATAGCAGAAAATGCGTATGCGAAAAAATAATTTAGAGCAAACAGTTAAATAGCGCAAGGATATGAGAAAACTAACTTCGCACATTCTTGAGCAACAGACCCACCGAATTCAGCAAACATGCGTACACGTACACGAGAAGAAGGGGTTTTAGAACTGGTTTTTCCTTAAACAAATCATGGTAACTATGGAATAACATAATAGAGGACTAAAATATGACACAACCACTTTCAAGTTGAAACTGGAAGTGGATACCGGCTGCCACTACCACCCCCTGCTCATAAATAAATTTGGTCATTTGGGTTTTCAGGCATCCTGAACAAAAAGTTCACAGAATTCCAGGAAAAAGAAAGCGGTGTGTATCATTTCAATTGCAGTGTTATATACTAAACAATGTCTCTTACAGGCTGGACGCTCCAACAACTTTAAGCTCTAAATATAAGTATCAATAGGATCATAACCTTCTAAAAGCCTATTCATATCTGCCAGTACCAGGATAACCTGTAACGTCATGGGAGTTGCCGAACATCTGCAATCAATGTGGTAGAATTTTTAATTCATTTAATCCACAATTAACATGGGTTGAGGAAAAAAGTATGCGGAAATTTGGGATCTATTTCTATTTAAATACTCAATATCTATTGAAAAAAAAATAAAAATATATTCAAGGGTGACGATAAAGACGTATTTCATTTTTATGATTATGAATATTGCTACAATTTAGATGGTAGTCGCACTCACAGTCCTATTAACCATATTGGCAATGATTGTTGAGAATAAAAATAAGCTTTAGTATAAACTATGTTTTATTCTCCTGAGAATGACAGAGATGAAGCCACCATTGATCTCTGTATACCACCAACTCACAGTCAAATAGCGCCAGCACACACTTAACATAATATCATACAACTTTTACTTATGTTCCAAAATTGTATCAAGATTATTTTCATTTCAATAATTTTTGAAAAGAAACTTCTTAAACGGCTTTCTGCTATTTGGACGACAATGGAGAGTGGTTTGAAAAACGCGTCACGGGCAAATTTCGTTACTCGAGAGACAAGAAAGATGTAACGTAAAGGAACAGAGAAAGACAGCTATTGATTGACACAAACCAACGATTATAAGCGTCGAGAAGAGTGCCCATTATTGACAAGCGCCGATATTGACGCAAACCAAGGATTATAAGCGTAAGGAGGATTGCCTATTATTGACAAGCGGTATTGGAAAAATAAAATCATTTCTGGCGAATTTCGAGGTTTTCCGGATATCTCTGGACAGCACTCGGAATTTTTGAAATATCAAAGCAGCATAATAATGAGCACAAAGTTGCACTATACTTTTTCCTGATTCAACCGACGTCGGGTCTCTTTCCGTAGGATTCCAATACAGGATTCGGATAGGATTCAAAATAGCTAGTATTCGAATGCTACCCAAGTCTCCCAAAGTACCAAGTGTTATCACAGGAGTCTATTCAAAACATGCCACATTAGTAATAATTATCAAACTTCAAAATTGTATAACAGGAGACTTTCTCATTGAAATGAAGCATTACGTTGATAGACTTGATACTGTTTACAATGCCAATCCCCATTAAGTATACATGCCCCAGATGTAAGGGTGAAACTGATATACCTAATCGATTTTGTTTGCCTTGCGAATTTTCACAATTTGTTGAACAAAAAAGGATACCATCTCATTATTTTGCAAAACCCGAACGTAGAACCTAAATTATGAAGTTGTAAATTTTCTGCTAAATAAATTTTTTGTTATTATATTTTTCTGCTTTTTATTTATGACCTCTAGACTAGGTTAGGCTATAATAATTTAAACAAAATTCAACGAGAGCATTGTGCTCAATATTAGGATAGGCCATCGAATACTATATTGTTAAGCTTTTATAAGTCGACACTTTCCGTATGAAGAGCAAAAGAAGGAAGGATTAGGCAAAAAACAGGTGTGAGATCAGGTGACCATTGACGTACAATCGTAGGGAGTCACATCAACTCATATTGGAGTATCAGCTAGGGGATTCTTATCTTGTCACAAGTCGCTATGGCTCGCTAGCTGTCATTCGATACCTATTTCGATATCGGATGGAGAGTGATTCATATGTATTATTGTCGAATTTCGTATCGACATCAAATAGACGGTGGTATGAAAAACGAGAGAAAAATCGACCTTCAAATTTGAATGATAGATGATAGATTATGTTTATTATTTTATAATTTTTTTTTCGCTTCAATTCAAACTATTTTTACTTCTAAAGATTCCTTTCGCGTTGAAAATAATTTCAATTTTGAATTATTATGTTGCAACGAAATCTTAAGGCAGCACCGTCAACAGCAAAACCTTCACTTTAGACGCACGACTCGTAGGGTAGGAGAAACTAAAATTTACATTTTTCTTCTCGTCTCTCAACTCCACACTCCCGTCTTCCTTATGTGAGACTGACCGCGTCCACCAGCACTCAACATGTTGAGTGATTAGTCAGCGGCTTTGTTGAAAAGATGAAATATAACGAAGGATTACATACACAAACGTCAAACATAAAACATAAACATAACACATGACACCACAACTTGTCACTTCAAAATAAAAAAGGATAGCCAATCATTCAAACAAAGATCAGCAAATCGAAAAGCCGAAACGGGACCTCTCACTTACGCCAGAGAGTCGATACCGAATCAGCAATTCGACATCGAATTGGTCCTAAAAATTCCGCAGGATTATAAATGATGGACTGTATACGCATGCAATTTAATTCATTTTACCTACTCATCAATAACTGATAGACCGTGCCTGACTCATCCATATAATATTATAGGTCCTGCAAAATATTAATGAAACCGAACAAACACACTGCACACATAAAACGTCCATTTTATGTCATATTCACGTTCATACGTCCATATGACCTATTCACTGATCTCGTAAATAAATGGATAAACAAAGAACGCTCCTAATGCTGCTAATTTACGAGGTCAAAATCTAAACAAAAACAACTGACTGGGACAGCTGTGAGCATGCGCAGTAGATACATGTATTGTGCGTAGACAAAATATGGCCAATGAAAATGAAGGAATTTCGAAACTTAGAACAGTTGTTCGAAAGATAAAACACTGCGCAGGCGTTAGGCTGTTCCGTTGCACAACTGTTCGTAGAATATTGACCCCAAATTTTCGCACAAATTATGCAAATCAAGCCGTATGAATTGTTTATCCATTTATTTTTTAGATCAGTGGACCTATTCAGAACATACATAAGACGTACATTTTAGTAAAAACATTTATATTACGTACATTTACATCCACCATTTTGGTTTTATGTTAAAGTGTAAAACACAAACAGGTCACTGTTTATTTATTTAATTCCTCGTGTCTAAGTTTAACTTTGTTTGAATCTCTGTTAATCCTAGTCATTCAAATCATTGGCTTAGAAAATCGTGTGTTTATTTTAGTGGCATGCAGACGTAATAATTAGAAATTGATAAAAAAAATTCTTGCCTCGACTGGGATTTAAACTCAGGACCCCTGAATTTCCAGTGCAATGCTCTAACCAACTAAGCTACCAGGAGCTGTTTCATTTCTACCTTTTCGAATGTAGATCAAATCTGGAACGCGAAATAAATGAAAAATAGTATAGAAGGACTAACCACACAGCGTTTTTATGCCTAGGGAGTTTATCGATACCGTGGGAAAAATCTAGATCGACGATGCACTTGATCTGAAATTTCGGGGTTTGACCCGAACCAAACCCAAATTTTTGGGGAGTTTCCCGGAATTCGACCGCAGCTCCTTATCTCATATTATCATCATCAAAACACAGTTATCGTCCCGCCATCGGGCGTCATCCTCATTGTCGTCTCGTGATCGATCGATTGCAAAAAGTCTAGCCGGGGAATCGAGTCCTCAGACCATCACACCAAAATCCAGCACTGTAGACAAGGCACTAGATCATTGAGTAATTATTGATAAAAAATGTTTGTAAGTAAAGTCTATACCAAGTCACTTGGACTAGCATAAAAACTAACTAAATCCCGACATCCATCGGCTTTTTCTTTGTCAAACATGGGCGGCGTAATTTCAAAAAACAGTACTAAAATTAATAATCAATAGACAGTATGTCAATCAATCATGATCGGCAATGGCCAATCAGATCTATTGAGTCCACGTTTACTGGTATCGAACGTGTACATGGAGGATGAAGCCAATCAGATAATATACCTATCCATTCTTACTTGTCTGGCTTCCAACGGGTACGAGGAGCAATCAGTATAAATTTTGCTATATTTTTCAATATGTGATACAGTATATTGACAATACGTCTATTTTAGGCTTGGTCCAAACAACTTCGTATAGACTATAAAACGTTCTAACTATACAGGTCCAGAGACAATTATAAGTGTGTAGACAGCTATACAGGTCCAGAGACAGGTCCGATACAGCTTTTCGAGACAGATCTGTCTACACAGACTGCTTTTCGAGACAGCTTTTCGTGACAGGTCTGTCTACATAGACTGCTTTTCGAGACATGTCTGTCTACACAGGCAGCTTTTCGAGACAGGTCTGTCTACACAGGCAGCTTTCTGAGACAGGTCTGTCTACACAGACAGCTTTTCGAGACAGGTCTGTCTATAGAGGCAGCTTTTCGAGACAGATCTGTCTATAGATACAGCTTTTCGAGACAGGTCTGTCTACACAGACAGCTTTTCGAGATAGGTCTGTCTACACAGATAGCTTTTCGAGACAGGTTAGTAGTAACGGGGGCACCTGAGCCTGAGAATTTTTTCGATACCGTGGGAAAAATCTGTAAATCGGCAGCGCCTTTGATCTGAAACAGCTATCCAGGTCTAGAGATAGGTTTGTATACACTTATACAGGGCTAGAGACAGGCCTGTATACAGCAATGGTAAGCAAGGGTTAGTTTGGGTTAGTTATAGGTTAGCATAGGACCCCCCACGTCGTTGGGTCATTTAGGGAAGATTCGTAACTGACCCAACGACGTGGGGGGTCCTATGCTAACCTATAACTAACCCAAACTAACCCTTGCTTACCATTGCTGTATACAGGCCTGTCTCTAGCCCTGTATAAGTGTATACAAACCTATCTCTAGACCTGGATAGCTGTTTCAGATCAAAGGCGCTGCCGATTTACAGATTTTTCCCACGGTATCGAAAAAATTCTCAGGCTCAGGTGCCCCCGTTACTACTAACCTGTCTCGAAAAGCTATCTGTGTAGACAGACCTATCTCGAAAAGCTGTCTGTGTAGACAGACCTGTCTCGAAAAGCTGTATCTATAGACAGATCTGTCTCGAAAAGCTGCCTCTATAGACAGACCTGTCTCGAAAAGCTGTCTGTGTAGACAGACCTGTCTCAGAAAGCTGCCTGTGTAGACAGACCTGTCTCGAAAAGCTGCCTGTGTAGACAGACATGTCTCGAAAAGCAGTCTATGTAGACAGACCTGTCACGAAAAGCTGTCTCGAAAAGCAGTCTGTGTAGACAGATCTGTCTCGAAAAGCTGTATCGGACCTGTCTCTGGACCTGTATAGCTGTCTACACACTTATAATTGTCTCTGGACCTGTATAGTTAGAACGTTTTATAGTCTATACGAAGTTGTTTGGACCAAGCCTAAAATAGACGTATTGTCAATATACTGCATCACATATTGAAAAATATAGCAAAATTTATACTGATTGCTCCTCGTACCCGTTGGAAGCCAGACAAGTAAGAATGGATAGGTATATTATCTGATTGGCTTCATCCTCCATGTACACGTTCGATACCAGTAAACGTGGACTCAATAGATCTGATTGGCCATTGCCGATCATGATTGATTGACATACTGTCTATTGATTATTAATTTTAGTACTGTTTTTTGAAATTACGCCGCCCATGTTTGACAAAGAAAAAGCCGATGGATGTCGGGATTTAGTTAGTTTTTATGCTAGTCCAAGTGACTTGGTATAGACTTTACTTACAAACATTTTTTATCAATAATTACTCAATGATCTAGTGCCTTGTCTACAGTGCTGGATTTTGGTGTGATGGTCTGAGGACTCGATTCCCCGGCTAGACTTTTTGCAATCGATCGATCACGAGACGACAATGAGGATGACGCCCGATGGCGGGACGATAACTGTGTTTTGATGATGATAATATGAGATAAGGAGCTGCGGTCGAATTCCGGGAAACTCCCCAAAAATTTGGGTTTGGTTCGGGTCAAACCCCGAAATTTCAGATCAAGTGCATCGTCGATCTAGATTTTTCCCACGGTATCGATAAACTCCCTAGGCATAAAAACGCTGTGTGGTTAGTCCTTCTATACTATTTTTCATTTATTTCGCGTTCCAGATTTGATCTACATTCGAAAAGGTAGAAATGAAACAGCTCCTGGTAGCTTAGTTGGTTAGAGCATTGCACTGGAAATTCAGGGGTCCTGAGTTTAAATCCCAGTCGAGGCAAGAATTTTTTTTATCAATTTCTAATTATTACGTCTGCATGCCACTAAAATAAACACACGATTTTCTAAGCCAATGATTTGAATGACTAGGATTAACAGAGATTCAAACAAAGTTAAACTTAGACACGAGGAATTAAATAAATAAACAGTGACCTGTTTGTGTTTTACACTTTAACATAAAACCAAAATGGTGGATGTAAATGTACGTAATATAAATGTTTTTACTAAAATGTACGTCTTATGTATGTTCTGAATAGGTCCACTGATCTAAAAAATAAATGGATAAACAATTCATACGGCTTGATTTGCATAATTTGTGCGAAAATTTGGGGTCAATATTCTACGAACAGTTGTGCAACGGAACAGCCTAACGCCTGCGCAGTGTTTTATCTTTCGAACAACTGTTCTAAGTTTCGAAATTCCTTCATTTTCATTGGCCATATTTTGTCTACGCACAATACATGTATCTACTGCGCATGCTCACAGCTGTCCCAGTCAGTTGTTTTTGTTTAGATTTTGACCTCGTAAATTAGCAGCATTAGGAGCGTTCTTTGTTTATCCATTTATTTACGAGATCAGTGAATAGGTCATATGGACGTATGAACGTGAATATGACATAAAATGGACGTTTTATGTGTGCAGTGTGTTTGTTCGGTTTCATTAATATTTTGCAGGACCTATAATATTATATGGATGAGTCAGGCACGGTCTATCAGTTATTGATGAGTAGGTAAAATGAATTAAATTGCATGCGTATACAGTCCATCATTTATAATCCTGCGGAATTTTTAGGACCAATTCGATGTCGAATTGCTGATTCGGTATCGACTCTCTGGCGTAAGTGAGAGGTCCCGTTTCGGCTTTTCGATTTGCTGATCTTTGTTTGAATGATTGGCTATCCTTTTTTATTTTGAAGTGACAAGTTGTGGTGTCATGTGTTATGTTTATGTTTTATGTTTGACGTTTGTGTATGTAATCCTTCGTTATATTTCATCTTTTCAACAAAGCCGCTGACTAATCACTCAACATGTTGAGTGCTGGTGGACGCGGTCAGTCTCACATAAGGAAGACGGGAGTGTGGAGTTGAGAGACGAGAAGAAAAATGTAAATTTTAGTTTCTCCTACCCTACGAGTCGTGCGTCTAAAGTGAAGGTTTTGCTGTTGACGGTGCTGCCTTAAGATTTCGTTGCAACATAATAATTCAAAATTGAAATTATTTTCAACGCGAAAGGAATCTTTAGAAGTAAAAATAGTTTGAATTGAAGCGAAAAAAAAATTATAAAATAATAAACATAATCTATCATCTATCATTCAAATTTGAAGGTCGATTTTTCTCTCGTTTTTCATACCACCGTCTATTTGATGTCGATACGAAATTCGACAATAATACATATGAATCACTCTCCATCCGATATCGAAATAGGTATCGAATGACAGCTAGCGAGCCATAGCGACTTGTGACAAGATAAGAATCCCCTAGCTGATACTCCAATATGAGTTGATGTGACTCCCTACGATTGTACGTCAATGGTCACCTGATCTCACACCTGTTTTTTGCCTAATCCTTCCTTCTTTTGCTCTTCATACGGAAAGTGTCGACTTATAAAAGCTTAACAATATAGTATTCGATGGCCTATCCTAATATTGAGCACAATGCTCTCGTTGAATTTTGTTTAAATTATTATAGCCTAACCTAGTCTAGAGGTCATAAATAAAAAGCAGAAAAATATAATAACAAAAAATTTATTTAGCAGAAAATTTACAACTTCATAATTTAGGTTCTACGTTCGGGTTTTGCAAAATAATGAGATGGTATCCTTTTTTGTTCAACAAATTGTGAAAATTCGCAAGGCAAACAAAATCGATTAGGTATATCAGTTTCACCCTTACATCTGGGGCATGTATACTTAATGGGGATTGGCATTGTAAACAGTATCAAGTCTATCAACGTAATGCTTCATTTCAATGAGAAAGTCTCCTGTTATACAATTTTGAAGTTTGATAATTATTACTAATGTGGCATGTTTTGAATAGACTCCTGTGATAACACTTGGTACTTTGGGAGACTTGGGTAGCATTCGAATACTAGCTATTTTGAATCCTATCCGAATCCTGTATTGGAATCCTACGGAAAGAGACCCGACGTCGGTTGAATCAGGAAAAAGTATAGTGCAACTTTGTGCTCATTATTATGCTGCTTTGATATTTCAAAAATTCCGAGTGCTGTCCAGAGATATCCGGAAAACCTCGAAATTCGCCAGAAATGATTTTATTTTTCCAATACCGCTTGTCAATAATAGGCAATCCTCCTTACGCTTATAATCCTTGGTTTGCGTCAATATCGGCGCTTGTCAATAATGGGCACTCTTCTCGACGCTTATAATCGTTGGTTTGTGTCAATCAATAGCTGTCTTTCTCTGTTCCTTTACGTTACATCTTTCTTGTCTCTCGAGTAACGAAATTTGCCCGTGACGCGTTTTTCAAACCACTCTCCATTGTCGTCCAAATAGCAGAAAGCCGTTTAAGAAGTTTCTTTTCAAAAATTATTGAAATGAAAATAATCTTGATACAATTTTGGAACATAAGTAAAAGTTGTATGATATTATGTTAAGTGTGTGCTGGCGCTATTTGACTGTGAGTTGGTGGTATACAGAGATCAATGGTGGCTTCATCTCTGTCATTCTCAGGAGAATAAAACATAGTTTATACTAAAGCTTATTTTTATTCTCAACAATCATTGCCAATATGGTTAATAGGACTGTGAGTGCGACTACCATCTAAATTGTAGCAATATTCATAATCATAAAAATGAAATACGTCTTTATCGTCACCCTTGAATATATTTTTATTTTTTTTTCAATAGATATTGAGTATTTAAATAGAAATAGATCCCAAATTTCCGCATACTTTTTTCCTCAACCCATGTTAATTGTGGATTAAATGAATTAAAAATTCTACCACATTGATTGCAGATGTTCGGCAACTCCCATGACGTTACAGGTTATCCTGGTACTGGCAGATATGAATAGGCTTTTAGAAGGTTATGATCCTATTGATACTTATATTTAGAGCTTAAAGTTGTTGGAGCGTCCAGCCTGTAAGAGACATTGTTTAGTATATAACACTGCAATTGAAATGATACACACCGCTTTCTTTTTCCTGGAATTCTGTGAACTTTTTGTTCAGGATGCCTGAAAACCCAAATGACCAAATTTATTTATGAGCAGGGGGTGGTAGTGGCAGCCGGTATCCACTTCCAGTTTCAACTTGAAAGTGGTTGTGTCATATTTTAGTCCTCTATTATGTTATTCCATAGTTACCATGATTTGTTTAAGGAAAAACCAGTTCTAAAACCCCTTCTTCTCGTGTACGTGTACGCATGTTTGCTGAATTCGGTGGGTCTGTTGCTCAAGAATGTGCGAAGTTAGTTTTCTCATATCCTTGCGCTATTTAACTGTTTGCTCTAAATTATTTTTTCGCATACGCATTTTCTGCTATCCTGGTAATTGTGTCATAAAATCATTCAGTCCTCCGTCCGTCCTAATACTGAATAGGTATGCCACAGCTAATTTCAAAACGTGCTTCACGCTGATAGGGTCCTGCTTTGATGAAAGCCGCTATGTTTCAATTCGGTTCTTGAAAGATGTTTTGACAAGACTAACGTCTTCCTCCTGCTTCAACAGGTGTTGGCTCGGTGCTAGAGACACCGGAGATGACCAACTCATTGATTTATCGGATTCTCCAAGTCGCAATTCTCACACCACCGGCATGTGGCTGATATTGAAAGTCCTGAAAATAATTGAATTAGATTTAAAAAATTCGATTAATGTCAACTTACCAGCAAAAGTCTAGCTTGCTTCATCATGGGGGCGGCGGGATCTCCAGCCTTTCGTTTGGAGGCTCTCTTGGAGCTGGGTGTTTTGGTGGTGTTGGATAGCCCCCTCTGCTTCAAAAATTCCACCACATTGGTTACAGATCTTGGAAGATGTTTAGCAATCCTCATGATGTTTCAGGTTATCTCCTTCCTGGTGAACCATTTTGTACACAAAATTAAAAATTCGCTGTTTATGGAGGTTTGTTTTAAAGTAAATGAAAAAATAAAACCAGTTTAAATTGGTTAAAGAACCTACCTAAATTTTAGAAAAAGAAATTTGAGTTTTGTGCAAATGTAAGTGAAAAAGTAAATTCAAGTTGCTGCGTAAAAAACTATTGGAATTAAATTAAGAAATAGGTAGGTACTCAGGGTTGTCTGTATTTTTAAAAAACATACAATATATTTATGTGTTAAGGAAAATAAAAATAATTCAAAAATCGAGGTTTGTGTTAATTCAAAATATGTCTCGGGGCATGATTTATCCTACATCACTTAGATATTTAAAAATAGTACTTAGAGTTTTTCGAAACCGACACTTATCGCACAAAAAACTAAACTTTGAGAATCCAGGTTCAAAGTACTGGTACTGGATGCTGCGTTTTTTGTACAAAGAATAAAAATTGAATCCTCATCTTTTACAGGTAACAATGTATCCACTGAAATTTTGTATTGCATAGGGTTATTGGCTCATAAAATGTCAACGATGCTAATTTAAATCTATTCTTTTAAATTTTGATAAATTTATTGAATTTGTCACCTTTTTTAAAATAAAAATGGACATATTAATATCTAACTTAATAATTACGCCTTAAACTAAAAAATTATCTTTAAAATGTGTTGTTGTTTTTCTCGGGCGATTTCTGCGAACGGTCCTGATATAATTCAGATAAAAAAACTGCCGAATAAGCGTTTACATTTGGCGGTGCTTTTGTATGTGATATCAAAGTTTTCGAAGTTTAAATAGGATTTTATAATAACAAGCTTCTTTCAGTTTGCTCAAACTCGTCACCAGTGAAAAATATAAAATTATTGCACAGCAATTAATTTGATTTTAAACAAGTAAGTAAAAAAAATCTTATATACTATTATCAATCAACAACAAGACCTGTTTTTTTATAGCAAAGGATTAAAAACACTGAGAAAATTACAAGACCTGAAGCCTCATAGAAAGTGAAATTCCCAATATTTTGACAGCGTTTTTTGTATGTTATGTTGTTAATTCGAGGTTTGAATCGGATTTTATAATAATTAAGCTCTTTCAGTCTTGTTTGAGACTCGTCAACAACAATAAAATTATTGCACAACAATTATCATTTTAACCAAGTACTTAAGTGAATATATTACATACCTACTGATATCGATACAATTATGGAATATTTTAGATATGGATTTGAAATCAATCAACAAGGCCTGTCTTTTTATAACAAAGGATCAAAAACGCTGAGAAAATTATAAGTCCTGGTATAAAGTGAAAGTTCCCAATATTTTCTACGATACAGACCTCAAAATAATTGCAAATCTTTACTGGAACCAATAAACTATACAAATTAAGGTAGATCATAAAACTATTGCACAGAAATTATTATTTTAACCTAGTAAGTAAATATCCCTTATACTTAGGTAATCGATACAATTGATGTGGTATATTTTTAGCTATGGATTTGAAATACTCGTTGCATTTGACGGTAACGCAGTGTTTCTCCCAAGAAGTTCCACCAAAATGATTGGATCATATTATTAAGCAGTTTATTGATGGAAAATATTCGCTTTTTGAAATCGTTGTCTTAAAAAATGTATGTTTTTAATAAAAAAACGAGGCCCCTTTCCCATCAAACGTTGGTTCCAACCAAGGATAATACACACTACTACTACAGGATAGCCTATCCTCATAAGGCCTGTATGGAACAAATCCACTCTCTCCCCAACGTTAAATCACCAGTTGTGACGTAGGCAGCATGTTATTTCTCGCCTTGACGTAGGTTGATTAAACAGCTGATGACTTAGTTATGGCGTCGTAAATGGTAGCACACGAGGTCAATAAGCAATCCTGTATGTGTGTATCATCCTTAAGTTCAAACACCCTCTACTAGGTACAACATGAAGCTAGCTGCTGGACCCTCATAGTTACGTCACCACCACAGTATCCTGTTATAAGGCACATCAAACTTGACACATGTACTCTAAATGGCGCCACGGACGTGACCCAGGTCGCTATGACGTCATCACAGAACCCGAACCATGAATCGAACTTTGCACTATGTACTCTAAATGGCGTCACGGACCCGCACTGACGTAACCCACGTCACCTAGGTCGCTATGACGTCATCACAGAACCATGAAACGAACTTCGCACTATGTACTCTAAATGGCGCCACGAACGTGACCCAGGTCGCTATGACGTCATCACAGAACCCGAACCCTGAATCAAACTTTGCACTATGTACTCTAAATGACTCCACGGACGTGACCCAGGTCGCTATGACGTCATCACAGAACCCGAACCATAATTAAATATACGTAGCGATTTCGAAACGACTCGGAACAATCCCTTCCACGCAAACTCCATATTACAGGAACCTGTAATTCCCCGAGCCATAATTACATATACGTAGCGATTTCGAAACGACTCGGAACAATCCCTTCCACGCAAACTCCATATTACAGGAAACTGTAATTGCCCGAACCATAATTACATATACGTAGCGATTTCGAAACGACTCGGAACAATTCCTTCCACGCAAACTCCATATTACAGGAACCTGTAATTCCCCGAACCATTCCTGTCGATCAATTGCAAGAATTCACCGCAATAACGACAGATGGCGCCATGATGTTTGACAAGATGGCGCCGACGACGCATCCACCTTCGTGTCAACGACGGCGCATCCACCACGTGTCAAGAATGAAAGATTGAGGTTATGGTCGGATTTTGGTCCTAGAACCCGCTTTGACTATCTACTAAAGATGTCGATATTCGTCAAAACAAAAGCTATAATAGCTTGCTTGAAGAGAAAAAACGATGGAGGAATTTAGAGAAAATCTAAAATTTTGGAGAAGCATGTCAGGGAGAAAAATTGAGAAAAAAAACTTATTGCATGGAAAAAAAAATTTTGCGCACGCCGTGTGATAATTTTTTTTCACGTACGCTCTGCGGAAAAGTGGTACTTTCCGCACGCAAATCGGTGCGTGAAGCCGCGTTTTCCGCACGCTCATAGGAAAAAAAATTATTAAAATACTCTATTTTAAGAATTATGACTTTAGGGGTGGCTGGGGGGCGAGAGTCATGTACCCCAGGGTGGCAAGAACCATTTTCACATGACAAAATACCCTCATAAAACTTTTAACTAGGCGCCGCACTTCAATCACAAAGTTGCCACGACCCCCTCACCCCTCATAAAGTGCCCTATGCTCCCTAACTACATACCCTATGTCAAAAATTGATAGTTTTTGGAATAAAGTGATTAGAGTGGCTCAAAAATATGTCGTAATTCCTATTTGTTTGTATTTTACGTAAAAACTGCCATTTCCGGTAAAACCGGAAAAGACATTCTGTTCAGATCACAGTTTTTTACAAGCTTTTATTTAACTTCACCTGTATGTATGTATGTGGGTATGTATGTATGTAATCAAATCTTGCAACTCATTTTTGAAGAACTTCCAAACATCCGATTGACTTCAAATTTCGCATAGCGTCTTAGTTCCGATGACAATACAATAATATGGTTTCATCGGGTACCTACCTCCCCCACGTTAGGGGGGAGGTAGGTACCCGTTTGTAGGTTTTCGTTTAGTTTGGAAATTAAATTTTGTTTGGTTTCTATCAATTTTTTATTGATGTCTGAGTACATTAATCTGGTTTTTTCTTTATGGTTATTGACATAATCGCTTAAAAGAAGTTGGTCGAGATGTATATGTTGTATGGGTCGTTGGGTGTAATATGACCATTAATGACGTCAGTGGGTTTTAACTTTGTTGTGGAATGAATCGAGTTGTTATAGGCCAAGATGGCATATACCTACCATTTTTTGAAGGATTGACGATTTTGCAATTTCTTGGTTATTAAGTAGACGAATGTGTTCTGTTAGGGTAGAATGAAGACGTTCGATCACACCGTTAGATTGAGGGTGATTAGGTGAACAAAAATGTACTTTGATTTTGTGTAGGTTTAGTAGTTCTGTGATAACTGTATTTTTGAATTCTGTCCCATTATCTACAATAATTTGATTTGGGATATTGTGGTGTGAGAAAAATATTAGAAGTTTGTCCGCCATTTCGGTAGCAGTTAGGGACTGAAGGGGGTATGCTTGAGCATACTTAGAAAAGCTGTCTATTATGGTGACAAATTTAGTTTGTTCAAGTGTGTAGGTGTCGAGGTGAATGGTTTAGATGCTGTCGGTGTTATATTTATCTCCATAGAAATAGGATGTCGTTCGTATTTGCTTCTTTGACATACCTCACAGTTGTTTATAAAAGTTAGAACAGAGTTTTTGATGTTGGGCCAATAATATTTGTCTCTGAGTCGCTGTAATGTTTCATCTATTCCACGGTGGTTGGTTTTTGATTCATGCCAATTTTTTATAATATCGCCAACATCTCGTTTGTCAGTGACGTCCACTAATTTTTTGAGACAAAGTTTGAACTTTAACGAAGGCCATTTAAAGGTTTTTTGGATAACTTCGCAAAACGGTTCGTATATTTCTGGATGTTCGAAATAAAGATGATATTGCTTTTCCGGAATAATTAGCTCTTTAATAAAAGTCAATATATACTGATCAAAATTATTTTTTGATATTTGAACATTTATTCGCCGTTTTTTCTCAAACAAAATAGTTATCTTTGGACGTGTGGGTGAATGAAGGACAGAGGAGATATAAATTTGATTTGCCCCGTAATTTACTGGAATATCACAAATTGGTATCCCAACAATTGAGTCTTGGCTTTCGTTAGTGTGTATCGTCATGTTTTCATCGGGCAACTCGTTATCAGCTATTTGCTGGTCCTTGGCGTTATCAGCTTGCAAGGATTCAGTTTCATCTACTTGAGCGGCCGTCGAGATTTCGTCAAAGTTTCCGCTTTCCATTAATTGTCTATTGAAATCTTCGATATAATTTTTCAATACGGATCCTTCTCCAGTCTCTTTCGTATGCAATTCGATTCTTGATAGAGCGTCAGCGTTGGTGTTCGACTTTCCTTTTTACAAGCTTTTATTTAACTTCACCTGTATGTATGTATGTGGGTATGTATGTATGTAATCAAATCTTGCAACTCATTTTTGAAGAACTTGCAAACATCCGATTGACTTCAAATTTCGCATAGCCTCTTAGTTCCGATGACAATACAATAATATGGTTTCATCGGGTACCTACCTCCCCCCTAACGTGGAGGTTGGAGAGGGGGTAAAACTTTATTTTGTCCGATTTCAACCAAAATTGGTATCTGGGAGTTTTTGAGGATGAGAATTACGAATTTTTGATCAGATTACAAAAATTCAATATGGCGGATTCAAAATGGACGATTTAATGTCAAGTTTTTCTGATTACTTCCAACTGACTTCCACGTATCCGATTGACTTCAAATTTCGCATACCGTTATAGTTCCGATGACAATCCAATAATGTGGTACATATCACTGACTGCCTACCTCACCCCTAACCTGGAGGGCGGAGAGGGGGTAAAATTTCAGTTTGTTGGATTTCCACCAAAATTGGTATCTGGGGGTTTTTGAGGATGAGAATTACGAAATTTTCATCAGATTACAAAAATTCAATATGGCGGATTCAAAATGGACGATTTAATGACGAGTTTTTCTGATTACTTTCAACTGACTTTCACGTAGGTATCTGATTGATTTCAAAATTTACATGCTCTCCCACTAAAAGGGGCTTTTATTAAATGGACTAAAAAGCATAAAATAATTTTTTAAGTGTTCTGATATCATAATAATAAAAGCGATGAGCGTATTTAATATTAGGTAAATGCCTTTCCATGCGCATTTGGTGGATCGTCCACAACCGATGATGGGCCGACTCTTCTTTTTCAATGTGACAAAATAAATCGACACACTGCCGGTCGCGGATGATCTGCCTAATATGAAGCAGGCGTGATAATGTCCATCCATATCGGAAAAATGTAAGGGTAGCTTGAGTAGGGTTGGGTTGGGTTGGGTTAAATTGTCTACCCTTACATTTCTCTGCTATAATATAATGAATTTGGATTTTCGGGGATAATACCACGAGAGCTTTAAAATTACCGATAATTTTTCACGATTGCGTGGTTTCTATAATTTCACGAGTCCGTAGGACGAGTGAAATTTGCAGAGAAAACACGCATGAGTGAAAAATTATCTGGTTCATTTTGAAGTTCGAGTGGTATTTAGAGGATTATTTCACGTATGAGAATGCAAAATATATGGAAATATATATGTGTTAAACGATTTGAACATCTTACCAATCAATACAAATAAATGGTTGCTATCAGGAAACGTTTGTTGTGACAAATACCTGTCAGGAAATCAAAAATAATTAAAATTCACCTACCTTTGATTGAAAATGCAATTTTGGCTTCGAATGATTGATATTTAAATGGAGTTGTAGAAAAAATATTGTTTGCAACTCGGGCGCGACATACTTTGGTGATCTCGACACCAAAGTAGCATTTCGCGCCCTTGATACAAAAATAACTATTATCTACAACTGTCAAAAAATGATGATGTTCGCACACTCATGACAGTTTGCGAAGTGACACTTTTTTCCCCAGGTATTGATTTTTTAACATTCCCATGACGCCGTGCGCGAACTGGCTATTTCGCGCACTAGTGCGCGAAATAGCTAGTTCGCACACTGGTGTCATGGTGACACATACCTGTCAGGAAACCAAAAATAATTAAAATTCCCTTTGACCTTTGATTGAGAATGCAATTTTGGCTTCGAATGATTGATATTTAAATGGAGTTGTAGAAAAAAATATTGTTTGCAACTCGGGCGCGAAATTCTTTGGGGATCGAGATCTGATTTTTTTAACGAGGCGCAGCCGAGTTAAAAAAATAGTCGAGCATTTCGCGCACTAGATACAAAAATAATTATTTTGCGGAAATACCTGCAATATAAACATTCAAACGAAAATATCAGATTCGTGTATTTGGATGAAACTTGGATCTACCAAAACGGATCTCAAGTTCGTCGATGGATACACGAATCTGATATGAAATCAACCCATCCAAAATTAAGTCAGAGGGGAAACGTTTTACTATTTTGCATGCGGGGAGTAGTTCTGGGTTTTTAGATGGGTGCGATTTTTTTCTAGATTCAAGAAACAATGACAGAGACTACCACAATACCATGAACTCGGACATCCTCCAAAAATGGGTCGTTGATCAAATGTGTAATAATCATGGACAACGCTCCATATCATTCAGAGCAGAAGGATAAACCACCTTCATTCTCTTCAAAGAAAGACAAAATGCAGGAATGGTTGGTTAAACATAACGTAGACTTCGACACAAAAATGACCAAAAAATAACTATAGGACCTTACTCAACCATTTCGGAATAGACCAAAACAATACAAAATTGACGACATTTTGAAAAGCCACGGACACGAAGTTCTTAGATTACCTCCTTATCATTGCCAATATAATCCTATTGAAATGGCATGGGGGTTTTGTAAGAACTTCTATAATAAAACTATAACTTCGCAGCCACCATCCACGGATAGGGTCGCGAGGGTATGGCGTGAGTCTCTTTCAAAATGTACCTCAGACATGTGGACGAATTTTTGTAGATATTGTGACAGACTTATTTCAGAAGACTGGACAAAATACATGGGAGACTTACCTTTCAAAAATATTCCTCCTTTCATTATTTCTCTTGGAGAATCCGATTCCGAATCGGATTCAGAAATGTTGTCTGAATCTGAGGAGGTATCTAATTCTTCAAGTGAAATGGTGGAAGCTGAATAAGAGGGACTAAAAACGGATCTGAATTTGAACTATTACTTTGACAAAACTATAAGGGGAGGGTGGATAGGATCGGGACTCTGGGAGACAATGGACACGCTAATATTTCCTGCCTCTTGCGGCTTTCTGATCTATCACGCCAAGGTGCCAACAGTGTCTCCAGAATGGTCAACCGGCACAGATCAGATTGTTTTTGTGAAATATTTTTTTTTTTGAAAAAGCTTTTCATGGGAATTTTGTATTTTTGGCATTGTTTATCTAATATTTCAAAGAAGCGAGGTAAGTATTTTATTGTTTATTTTAATGTTATTTGTTTAACTTTTTGTGTCAGAGTAGAAAGCAAGGTTAACCGATAAAGTTATGTTCTCACAGAACGTAAATACCAATGGGAGGTTTTGATATTTTTAAGCTAATCCGATAAAGTGCACAAGGGGAGAGGCTGCACAGGATCTCCCCTTGTTGTCCAAAGCTTCCCTTCAAAAAGAAAAACAGCAACAAAAACTTGTGGCAACATGATGGTTGAAACATATTATTATATTCCATTTCAGTTCAGCAAGAACATAACAATAAGAACATAGAAAAAGACTGACAGGGAGTTCTGACTTGATTCCATCAAACAAGCTAGTTGATGTGATTGACAATAACATGTCCTATCCAGATAGGAAAAAATGGAGTAAAGAAATCCAGTGTTGGTAACCGGGTTGAACTATGTCAGACAAGTCCAAGAAAAAGGTCTCGAAAATGTTATTTTACACCAAATTTTATAATGTCATAAGTGTTTTCTATGCAGATGAAAAACGCTTAAGAGAAATATCCACTGAAGTGTTCCTCTATATTTTACGGTGAAGCCAAACGCAACAAGGCGATTAGTTTATGAATATGCTCAAACGAATTCTAGAACTCATGCAAATTTATAATTTAGATGAGGTAAAATTTAATCTTTTTTGAACCACTCATGTTATTTTAAATTCTTTTTTGTAGACTGGTGTAACGACGGTACAACGAGTTCCTGAAATGTTTGGAAAGAAGCCACTTCTCGTGAAAGAGGTGAATTGATTACGCAAGTAGGAATAATCTCTTCCAGCGGAACAGCGTTGTCGCCAATTTGAGCATTTCCGTTTCCCCGCATAGGCTATGACGCCAAGAGAATGATGCAAGGTGTTTCGGGAACAAAAAAATCAGGTTCCAGATGCACTGAAATAATGCCATTTTATCGAAACATCTTCAAAGAAGAAGACTTTTCCTCCTCTCACGTAATGGATCAACCGGCTCCCACCATCTATAATAATTATTCATATCCAGAGCCACAACTAACTATCCACATCAAAAAGGCAACTTAGAGCTACAGCCATCAACATCAAAAAACTATCCTGCGCCATAGATGGTAGATGCATGATTGCCACTGACCCTCCCGAAGACAGCGATTAGGCATATGGAGGAGGATCGAATTGAATGTCATCAACGACGAGAAAAATTTTGATTACAAAGAACTTCCAGAAACATGTTCTATAACGACAAAGTTTACGGTAAAAGTAGTGTCAGAAATTAGGCAACGAAAATTATAAGAAGAGTTGATTGATATGAAGTGAACTTCTTAGAACGTCACGTTGTATCAAATAGATTCACAGTTCTTAAAGATGGTTAAGCTTTGGTTCCTTTTTACGACATTACTTCTTCACTTCCATCTCCCATTAATGATAGAAGAAAGAGATTTAGAGACATGATTTATTTCAATTTAGATTTGACGTAATTTGGTTTGCAGTGATGATTTTTTTATTTGTGTTTTTATTTTTTTCTATTCTTTAAATTTTCAAGAATTCCATTCAATTTAATTAGAATGTAGGAATTTATATCTTTTATCCCATTTTGACGTTTAAAAATGACATTATTGAACGCATAACAATAAAGGTAAGTAGACGTTTATCACCTCAGTGATTTAATAGTTATTTATGTATCAAGGGAATTATGCAGGTGTTAATACCCCAGGGCAACGTTTGTGTCCCGAGGGCCTCCGGCCCGAGGGACACCAATTGCCCGTGGGTATTAACTCCTGATAATTCCCGTGGTACATAGATAATTTTATATCCTGCTGAATTTACTGTATTCTGTCTATTTTTATAAAGGAATAAGCCATAAATCAAACTTTCTATTTTTTGTCAAAGTGTTACCTATTCAAGGTAAAAGCGGGAGTTATGGAAATCCTTAACTCCCTTGGGAGTTATGATATTCTTAACTCCCTTCCTTAACTCCCTTGGGAGTTATGAAAATCCTTAACTCCCTTGGGAGTTAAGACCATGTTTATGATTATCGTAACCAAGGTATTATATGGTTTTAATAGTTCAGTAGGATATAAAAACATTTCAACTCACTCTCGGCATTTTAAGTCACTCTGCCCAACTAAAAATTTGAAACCTCAGTGATTTAAAATATTTTTAACTCACTCCCGGCATTTTTCCTTATACTTTATTTTTTGAATTTCCATAAAATGGGATAAAATTTTGTATACTTCACGTGAGTTAAAATGTTTATTCATTCGAAGAAAATTAACCCACTCGCTAGGGCTCGTGGGTTAAACTTTCTTCTCATGAATAAACATTCATTTAACTCACTTGGTGTATAAATAACTATTATCTGTTCTAGTTATTTTTCAAAATAATCACTTGGCGAAATATAATATTTTACCTTTACCTTGAAATAAACTATTTTTATTAAATGCACCATGTTTTTGCTCATGTCCAAAATCTCCACTATTTTGCTCCAATGTCTCCCTTCTGATGGAGAGGTATTGGACTCAAGCAAGGCAACATACAAGATTATTTTTGAAGAAAACGCTTTACAGAATTGGTTCTCTAATACATCATTTTAGTAACCTATAGTTGAGTTTATCTAACTGAAAATGTAGGCTTAAGTATATTACCACTTTCTCAAAAAATGGCCTTATGTAAAAATTGTCGAGATCTTACCCACCCTCCCATGCCTTACAACCCTTTCAAAAAATAAGGTTTTGTTACAATACGATCCTGCAAGGGAAGATATTTGGATAGAGAGGACCAGGAAAAAGAAGAATATCGTGACGGAAAAATTTCAGAACATTATTTGATAAAAGTTCGCCACAACTCTTCCAATTACATAATTTTACTATTTGAATTTACTCAGATATTTTACACATTCTGGCAACTCGGCTTTCTGTTTCATAACCCTGAAATTTGAAAAATATTTTGTCATCAAATGCCATTATTATACGAGGGTCAACCTGTCAAATTTCCATGGCACGCCACTACGCCAATAATAAGTGAAAAGCATATAGTGCCTGCAATGTATGTATTGTAGAGGAAAAAACCAGTAGTTTGCTGGTATAATTGCCAAAGTGGCATGACCGGTTTTGTCAACTTTTTGATAGATTCACAGATTATCACCATTAAATTGTAAAGCCGGGCTCAGACGACTCGCGTACTTGGCGAATACACAATTATTCGCGTACTTGGCAAGTATTCTAGCTTTGCGAATTGCGATGGCAAGCAGGGCGCTCACACGACGTGTTCAATTTACAAGTACGCGAGCGCCAACATTTGGCTAAACTTGATGCTCGTCGAAAACTAAATGAAATAGTCGCAGTAAAAGCCAATTATTTGTGCATTTCGTTTGAGCGCCTCTACAAGTATAGACAAGTATGAACTTGGCAAGTGTACGAATAATCGTGATCCCTTTGACTCGGGACATTTTTACCGACAAGAAATGGAAAACCAACGAGTGACAAATAATTGTACAAGTAACCCACTCACACGACATGGCAAGTATACGCAAGTAACGATTATTCGCCAAATACACGAGTCGTTTGCGCCCGGCTTAATAGTTATTTACCTAACAAGTGCGGAAAGTGGTACTTTTCCGCACGAGACGGCAGTTGCACGAACGACGCGTAGCGGAGTTCGGGCAAGCCGTCGAGGGTGGAAAAGACATTTTCCACAAGAGTTAGGTACAATATTTTTCCTACGAGTGTTTTTGTCCATCTTAATTATCAAAAAAAAAATGTTTCCAATGCGAGTTATATGGTAGTCAATTCCCAGAAATGCTGAAGTTGCCGATGCTGAGGTTGCATATTCAACCTCAATATATAGAAGATCCCAACCAGGCGCGTGCAGTCTGCTTTTAGATATATTTTAACTTTAATTTGTAACTTGTTAGTTTAAGTTGTAATAATAAATTTTTAAAAAGGCAAACCACCGGACGTGTTAGTTAATTGGCGCAGTCGGAAAGGATTTTCGGGAATCAATATAAATCGATTATATTGATTTTTTCCATTTCAACTGGATTTACCGTAAAAGAATCTAGTGTTGTGACGTTGGCGGAGGTGTTGAAACAGAGTGGACTTTCTGAATATCGAAAACTCCCAATCTATCGTAGATCTGTGGATTATCGTCGACCAACTGATCATCGAGAAATAGAACCAACATTGTCTATTTTTGCAAGGCTCAAGATTTGGAGAGGACAACCATTGCCAAACCGAAACTTCGACCTTATAGGAAATGACTGGAATTGCCTGCCTAATATTATTGTAAGTAGTGTAATTGATTTATTTTCATGTCCGTTGATAACATTGATTCAATTATTGCTAATTTAGAACAATTAAATATATCGACACCTTCAACTGACTCTGATTCCGAACAAAATTTAGAAATTAATTGAAATTTAAATAATCAAACAAGCAACAATATGTCGCAATTCAAACCAGAATACCTAAACTGTCCCAGTTTTTGATGGAAATCCGAACGATTTGAATCGCTATATATTTACTTGTCAATCTCTTATGGATAGTTTTTATGTCGCTGCAGACCCTCACCAATTTCAATACATTTATTTACTGAATTCTTTGATCGGCAAACTTAGTGGACAAGCTAAACTAATTGTTAATATTCAAAATGTCACGACAGGGGATGAATTAAAAGATATCCTGGATGAAGCGAAGCTTGCCTAAATAGGGATTTGGTAATGATGAAGCAACATTTGAATGAAAAGCCAACTCAATTCTATGATCGAATTTTACACATCCTTAATCTTTTGTGTTCATATGTTGATTGCCATGAGAATGTAGTTTCCTCCAAAACATTGAAACGAACATTATACAGGGTGTCACGAAAGGTTTGTTACAAACTTCTAGGGATGGTAGATCTCGTAAAAATAAAACTTTTTTCTTGATAAACATGTGTCCGGAAATGCTTCGTTTTCCAGATATACAGGGTGGCCCAAATTTGAGCCTCATCATTGGGATCTCGGTAACCGTAAGAGATACGGGGTCGGTTAAATTATGGCAAAGCTGCGCAATTTTATGACCAATAGAATACCGTTTTGAAACTAGAAAGATTCCTAATACTTCCGGAGATATTCGGAAAAAACCAAAATTTTGAAAAATCTTTTTTTTTCCCGGGCTTATTTGAAAAGCAATTTTAAAATGAATGTCACTTCATCATTGTCACTTCTTCCCCTTTAGAAGATGGTGGTACTAAATTTGAAATTCGACGTTTCGTCTTCAGGCGGAGAAAAAGTGACAATGATGAAGTGACATTTATTTTGAAATTGCTTTTCAAATAAGCTCGGGAAAAAATAAAAACGATTCTACAAAATTTTGGTTTTTTCCGAATATCTCCGGAAGTATTCGGAATCTTTCTAGTTTCAAAACTGTATTCTATTGGTCATAAAATTGCGCAACTTTGCCATAATTTAACCGACCCCGTATCTCTTACGGTTACCGAGATCCCAATGATGAGGCTCAAATTTGGGCCACCCTGTATATCTGGAAAACGAAGCATTTCCGGACACATGTTTATCGAGAAAAAAGTTTTATTTTTACGAGATCTACCATCCCTAGAAGTTTGTAACAAACCTTTCGTGACACCCTGTATAACGATCTTGCACTAAAAACTTTTTTGTCTGGTCTTAGAGAACCTCTTGGGACCACAATATGATGCATGCGGCCTAAGAGCTTAATGCAAGCATTGCAATTCGTGACCCAAGAATACAATACGCACTATTTTCAAAATCAAACAAGAAATGCACCTGTCGGACTCAAATCATCCAATTCTAATAACCCAAATAATTTCAAAGCAATACAAGACAGCAATTTTCCACAAACATTCCAAAATTTTCCAGTGAATTCAAACTTTCCTTTCAATCCTCAAACATCTCATTATGCCTGTCTATAAGCATAATGAGATGTTTGAGTTTTCCATCGCAACCTATCAATTTGCGACCCAACTTCAACAGACCCCCTCAGAGGTTCTTTACGAATACTCAAGTGTTTGGAAAACCCAGATCTAACGTTCTCAGGCCAAATCAGCAAACACGATTTCCGGCCTCAAAACCAATGTCAGGTGTAGAAACCTCTACGTTCAAACCTCTACCTAGTACTTCAAACGCACAAAGTAACTACCAACCCCCAAAGCTTGTGTTTGAAGAAGTCTACAACACTGAGACAGAACAACTGCCACAATATACATACGAAAATCAATATTATCAATACGATAATCAATATTCTCAATACGACAATCAATATTCTCAATACGATAACCAATATTATGACCAGAACAATTATTACTTCTACCCTAATGTGCCTAATGACGATTGCTATGAAACCAGTGACACTAATAACACATTCGCTGTTAATCCAGAAACTCATGGCCTAACACAAGAAGAAAATAATGACCCCCAATCCGAATATAACCAAAATTTTCAGGACCTTATTCAGACCAACAAGAATCCGTAGGTCAAAACACCCAAATAATTTCTTTTAATATGTCCAACTCTAGCGTACTTTCCTATATTATTTTCCCGGAAAATAACTTGAAATTTTTAATTGATTCAGATTCAACTAGGTCATTTATAGATCCTAATATTGCCAAAAAACTATATCCAAATAGAATATTCCATGACCCTTTCATTGTTTCGACAGTATTCCAAAAATCTGCTCACCAATACAGTACCTTAATTCCTTCATCAAAAATATTTAATTTACCAAATAATAAAGACCTCAAATTTTATCTTTTTAAATTCCATAATATATTTGACGGTCTAATAGGACTCGATAATTTGAAACTTTTACAAGCAAGTGACAAAGGTTTTCTCATAACACCACATACTCCGATAAAATTACAATTTCAGAAAACCCAATGCGAATTGAATTGTATTACAATTCCACCTCGTGTCGAACAAGTAATTAGAATTAAAACTTCCATGAAAAACGGTGAAATTGTTATACCACATCAAAAAATCCACAATTGCGAAATCCCAGAATGCTTGTCAATAGCAAAAAACGGATTTGCGCTGACAACAATTTTAAATAACTCTACCGAGCCTATAACTTTAGATTTTTCACAAGCTATAAAGGTTGAGAACTTCAATAAATACAAAATAGAAGAAATAGACTTGAATAATTTCAATAATGAATGTCCTAGCCCAGCGGAATTAGATCTCTCAAAATTTCGCATAGACCATTTGAATATAGAGGAACGATATAAGATTTTGAATCTGATTAGAGAATTTTCCGACATATTTTACCTATACGAAATCGTATCGTTACCCTTTCATACACAAGCAAGAAGTGGAAAAACAAATAAGTAAAATGCTAGAGCAAAAAATCATCAGGCCAAGCACGTCCCCATGGAGTTCACCTATCTGGGTGGTCCCAAAGAAATTAGATGCCTCGGGAGAAAAACGCTGGAGGGTTGTTATAGATTTTAGATGGCTTAATGCGAAGACCCTAGATGATCGCTACCCTCTGCCGAACATCACAGACTTACTGCTTACTGGACAAACTGGGGAGATGTCAGTATTTCACGACTCTAGACTTAGCGAGTGGTTTCCATCAGATCCAAATGCACGAAGACGACATAGAAAAAACAGCTTTCAACACTGAAAATGGACATTATGAGTTCCTAAGAATGCCCTTCGGACTCAAGAACACCCCCGCGACGTTTCAACGAGTTATGGATAACATACTCCGAGGGATCCAAAATGAAAAATGTCTAGTCTATCTAGACGATATCATTGTATTTTCTACGTCGCTACAAGAACATCTGGAACGGCTCAGAAGCGTATTTGAAAGACTAAGAGAGTCCAATTTTAAAATACAGCTAGATAAATCGGAGTTTCTCAGAAAAGAAGTGGCTTACCTTGGACACATCGTAACAGCCGACGGTGTTAGGCCCAATCCAGACAAAATCAAGGCAATAAAGGCGTATCCCATTCCGAAAAGCACAAAAGAGATCAAAGGGTTCTTAGGATTACTAGGGTACTACCGCCGATTCATCAAGGACTTTGCACGAATGACGAAACCACTCACTAAATGCCTTAAAAAGGGCGCCGTTATCGAACACCACCAAGAATTTGTTCAATGCTTCGAATTATGTAAAAACCTTCTAGTTAACGAGCCTATTCTGCAATATCCAGATTTTTCGAAACCATTTAACTTGACTACGGATGCTAGCAATGTGGCGCTTGGTGCAGTACTATCACAAGGCCCTATCGGTCAAGACCTCCCGATAGCTTATGCGTCCAGAACGGTGAACGATTCCGAAAGAAACTATTTGACTATAGACAAGGAACTTTTGGCAATCGTATGGGCCACCAAGTACTTTCGACCATACATTTTTGGCAGGAAAATAAATTTAATCACTGATCACAAAACATTACAGGGGCTCTTTTCGGTAAAGGACCCAGGCTCAAAACGATTACGATGGAAAATAAAAATAGAAGAATTCGATTATAAAATTATATATAAAAAAATAAATTTAGAAAAAAAAAATTTTTGAAAACAAGCTTTTATTAAATGGACTAAAAAGCATAAACTAATTTTTTGAGTATTCTTATATCATAATAATAAAAGCGATGGGCGTATTAAAGGAAACATTATCACGCCTGCTTCATATTAGGCAGATCATCCGCCAAATGCGCATGGAAAGGCATTTACCTAATATTAAATACGCCCATCGCTTTTATTATTATGATATCAGAACACTCAAAAAATTATTTTATGCTTTTTAGTCCATTTAATAAAAGCTTGTTTTCAAAAAGTTTTTTTTTCTAAATTTATTTTTTAATTTTTAGATTTGTCTAAGTCTATGCATTTCAGCTAGCGCATCGATATTGCAGAGAGTCTTTCCTGTCAATTTTGAAATATCTAAGTCTTCGATGAGAAGGCCGTCCAACGATTTGATAAGGCTCAAGGTGACATAAACTTGACCAGGAGCAAAAAGCTTAGGTCCCAAATAAATCACAGCATAATCAACAGTACTACCCTGCATTTTATGAACACCAAATTTTACAATAGAAAAACACTGTGTGATCGTTCCCTAAAACTGTTCGTTATTATTATGATCATTATACGCAAGGATTAATTAATTTTGGTCGAGATCGAACAAACTAAAGCCTTACCTCTTCTACGCCCCCCCCTCCTTTTAGTGGGAGAGCATGTACATTTTGAAATCAATCAGATACCTACGTGGAAGTCAGTTGAAAGTAATCAGAAAAACTCGTCATTAAATCGTCCATTTTGAATCCGCCATATTGAATTTTTGTAATCTGATGAAAAATTCGTAATCCTCATCCTCAAAAACCCCCAGATACCAATTTTGGTGGAAATCCAACAAACTAAAATGTTACCCCCTCTCCGCCCTCCAGGTTAGGGGTGAGGTAGGCAGTCAGTAATATGTACCACATTATTGGATTGTCATCGGAACTATAACGGTATGCGAAATTTGAAGTCAATCGGATACGTGGAAGTCAGTTGGAAGTAATCAGAAAAACTTGACATTAAATCGTCCATTTTGAATCCGTCATATTGAATTTTTGTAATCTGATCAAAAATTCGTAATTCTCATCCGCAAAAACCCCCAGATACCAATTTTGGTTGAAATCGGACAAAATAAAGTTTCACCCCCTCTCCACCCTCCACGTTAGGGGGGAGGTAGGTACACTCAAAAAAATCTTAATCATAATATCAATGAACTGCTTTCATCAATTACATTTTCATTGATTCAGTGAAATTTTCATTAATCCCAAGTACAGAAAACTGTAAGTATTATGATTTCATGAACAGCTATCATTAAAATAAAGAATGAAGCTTCATTAAGTTATGAATAGTCATTTACATGAATCTATGATCAATAGTGCATCGGTTACATGAACTAAGTTCATTGATATTATGAAATTAAATCCTGATATTGAAGCAAATTTCTTTGACGGAGCTTCCACGGAATGTTCATAATATAAATGAATATTAATATAAATAATATGAATATGGTTCATATAGCCTTACTAAAAACTTATCCTTTCAAGAAATAAATTCATTGATACAATGTACGGTTCATTTAAAACAAGCAAATATTCCTAGAAACAAAGCTGTAACCATTAGATCAAGATAAATCATAAATACAATGAACAGTTCATGGCATTAATGTACACAGTTCCTAAGCACATGCGCAAAGGTCTGCAGTCGGGCAACGACATAGAAAAATATGTTGAAATAAGGATAATTACATTTCTATTTTCTGGGTGCATTACAACGTACTTCGTTCAAGTCGGTTTTTTCGGTTTTGTGTTGTTTGAAGTGTTAAATAGAAAGTCGGTTATACCTGTCGCCGGTTATTTCTAAAGGTAAGTTGTATACCTCTATTACCTCTATAATATGTAAACCTATTACGTAGGTAGGACTTTGATGCTCAAAATGGGAATGCGAAAGAAATGACCTACAGATTTTAATGTCATCCGGGGAGAACGTGAAAGACAAAAGCGTCAAGAGCTCCTCAGAATTTCCAAGGAATACTGAAGTCTCTAAAAGTAAGTATACCCAATCTCAAATCAAGTTGTAATTTTTTTCATCGATATATTTTTGTTAAATGATTTTGTTTCACTAGGTAGAAAAGCAGAAGATTCAATGCCGCAGCTAGTGTTTCATAGCCGAGGCAAGGAAACCAGCCAAGGCGTCAAATCTAATTTTCTGATGTGGCTTGTTTTAGAAACTTTGGATGTTGATAGTTCAAAAACAAACATAGATATATTATATATTTATGGAAACAGGATTTAAGGAGGATTTGAAAGATAGTAAAATATATGGTTAGTGTCATTTAAAATAAAACTACATAAGTACTAAGATTTTTGAATTTTCAGATTTCAGATACCCACTGGTTTGTTTGACAATTCTGGAAGATGATACGAAGAAACCATGCAACTTTTGCATTAAAAGCTTTTTTCCTATTGCTCATATTCATCAGTACAGTGGTCACATAAATATACATAATGACCCTGTACCCCATTTAAAATCATAAGTATATTTAAGGCATAATTCATGAAATTATTTTAATAAAAATAAAGAATATGGTACATATTATTGAAAACGTCATTAATAAATACAATGAATGAAATTCTTAGTATTCAAGACTGTGATTCATAAATACAATGAAAGGGTTTCATCAAATTATATCTGGGCTTCATTAATATTATGCCGTCTGTTCATCAGGACAATGAAAAAGTACATATAAACTAAGAACTATGTTTTAAGAAAGGAATTAAGAAATTGTTCATCCTTCAATAACGTAGAGTTCATGTGATCAAAGAAGCCGTTCTTTGGACCGATTTTAATGAATTGTTCATTAAATCAAAGAACAACTTCTTTTTATTTATGCTACTATTTGGTTGAGTGTACCCGATGAAACCATATTATTGTATTGTCATCGGAACTAAGACGCTATGCGAAATTTGAAGTCAATCGGATGTTTGCAAGTTCTTCAAAAATGAGTTGCAAGATTTGATTACATACATACATACCCACATACATACATACAGGTGAAGTTAAATAAAAGCTTGTAAAAAGGAAAGTCGAACACCAACGCTGACGCTCTATCAAGAATCGAATTGCATACGAAAGAGACTGGAGAAGGATCCGTATTGAAAAATTATATCGAAGATTTCAATAGACAATTAATGGAAAGCGGAAACTTTGACGAAATCTCGACGGCCGCTCAAGTAGATGAAACTGAATCCTTGCAAGCTGATAACGCCAAGGACCAGCAAATAGCTGATAACGAGCTGCCCGATGAAAACATGACGATACACACTAACGAAAGCCAAGACCAAGACCCAATTGTTGGGATACCAATTTGTGATATTCCAGTAAATTACGGGGCAAATCAAATTTATATCTCCTCTGTCCTTCATTCACCCGCACGTCCAAAGATAACTATTTTGTTTGAGAAAAAACGGCGAATAAATGTTCAAATATCAAAAAATAATTTTGATCAGGATATATTGACTTTTATTAAAGAGCTAATTATTCCGGAAAAGCAATATCATCTTTATTTCGAACATCCAGAAATATACGAACCGTTTTGCGAAGTTATCCGAAAAACCTTTAAATGGCCTTCGTTAAAGTTCAAAGGTTGTCTCAAAAAATTAGTGGATGTCACTGACAAACGAGATGTTGGCGATATTATAAAAAATTGGCATGAATCAAAAACCAACCACCGTGGAATAGATGAAACATTACAGCGACTCAGAGACAAATATTATTGGCCCAACATCAAAAACTCTGTTCAAACTTTTATAAACAACTGTGAGGTATGTCAAAGAAGCAAATACGAACGACATCCTATTTCTATGGAGATGAATATAACACCAACAGCATCTAAACCATTCGAAGTCATTCACCTCGACACCTACACACTTGAACAAACTAAATTTCTCACCATAATAGACAGCTTTTCTAAGTATGCTCAAGCATACCCCCTTCAGTCCCTAACTGCCACCGAAATCGCGGACAAACTTCTGATATTTTTCTCACACCACAATATCCCAAATCAAATTATAGTAGATAATGGGACAGAATTCAAAAATACAGTTATCACAGAACTACTCAACCTATACAAAATCAAAGTACATTTTTGTTCACCCAGACACCTTTAATCTAACGGTGTGATTGAACGTCTTCATTCTACCCTAACAGAACACATTCGTCTACTTAATAACCAAGAAATTGCAAAATCGTCAATCCTTCAAAAAATGGTATATGCCATCTTGGCCTATAACAACACTCGATTCATTCCACAACAAAGTTAAAACCCACTGACGTCATTAATGGTCATATTACACCCAACGACCCATACAACATACATCTCGACCAACTTCTTTTAAACGATTATGTCAATAATCATAAATAAAAAACCAGATTAATGTACTCAGACATCAATAAAAAATTGATAGAAACCAAACAAATCTTAATTTCCAAACTGAACGAAAACCGTGATAAACCCGAAATTTTCAAACCCAAGCAAAAAGTTTTCATTAAAAAACATGTTAGACAAAAACTCGGTGACAAGTTCACTAAACCAGTTGAAATCGAAACCATAAATACGAAACGTAAGACAGTGCACTCAAAATCCAATGCAAAAGTTCATATGGATAATTTGAAACGTCCTCTGCGAAACACATATAGCTTTCAAGTAAGATGAAGACAGAGTCTCCATCTATTTTCTGATCGGCACACTAAAAATTGCTACTAACAACCGTATAGAACAGTATTAGATTAGAGCAAATCGACTCGCAAAGGCATTCGCCACAATTGCGAGAATAGCTATTCTAGTTGCCAACCAGAAGTTAAGTCGGTTGGTACCGAAAAACATTTGATTTTAATTAGGTAACGGCCCAATTAAGGACCGATTGAGAAGTGCTTTATCTCTGCGGGACCATCCGTGGACGCGTTTCGCTGTATCACAGCTCTTCAGCACGGTTAGGTCCCGCAGAGAGAAAACACAACCCATTTTTGGTTCCTTCCCGGAACTGGGTTTGATACAAGTAAGATGAAGACAGAGTCTCCATCTATTTTCTGATCGGCACACTAAAAATTGCTACTAACAACCGTATAAACCAGTATTAAATTAGAGCAAATCGACTCGCGTCCACGGATGGTCCCGCAGAGATAAAACACTTCTCAATCGGTCCTTAATTGGGCCGTTACCTAATTAAAATCAAATGTTTTTCGGTACCAACCGACTTAACTTCTGGTTGGCAACTAGAATAGCTATTCTCGCAATTGTGGCGAATGCCTTTGCGAGTCGATTTGCTCTAATTTAATACTGGTTTATACGGTTGTTAGTAGCAATTTTTAGTGTGCCGATCAGAAAATAGATGGAGACTCTGTCTTCATCTTACTTGTATCAAACCCAGTTCCGGGAAGGAACCAAAAATGGGTTGTGTTTTCTCTCTGCGGGACCTAACCGTGCTGAAGAGCTGTGATACAGCGAAACGCGTCCACGGATGGTCCCGCAGAGATAAAACACTTCTCAATCGGTCCTTAATTGGGCCGTTACCTAATTAAAACATATAGCTTTGATTAAACCGGCATAATATTATATTTCAGCCTCGCGAGTACAGTTACCGGAGATCCCGACAAAATTGCAATCAGGAAATTTGACGACAACCCAGAGATTTTATCACTGCAATTGGGACACGCAAAAATCACCCAATACACTTACACCCTAATCCACTACTTTGACCTAAATCCAATTTTATTCGAACTAAATAAACTACACTTACGTTCTGAAAATATCACGAATTCGCTGATACTACACAAAGAGTATTACGCTGAATCAACAAATGATTTAAAAATCTTAGCATTAATACAAGAACGCGTAGAAAATAAAATTAAGGAAATTCTACCGCATCCCAACAGAATTAAACGAGTTAATATTGTGGGATCTGTTTTCAAGGCAATCACAGGAAATTTAGATGCATCCGATGGCGAAAGATACGAACAAATAATAAAAAATTTGGAAACCAACCAAATTAATTTGGCTCAAAACATTCGAAATCAAAATGCTATTTCGGCTAGCGTCATCAATAGATTTAATGCCTCAATTTCCACAATAAACAAAAATCAAAAAATTCTCGAAAACAGTATTTACCAAATTAGCTTAATTGTGCAAAAAACCACCTATAGAGAAAACATGCATTTTATAAGAGATATTCTACATCAAATTATTAACCTTTATGAAATAATTGACTTAACATTGCAAGATATAGAAAATTCAATAACATTTTCTAAATTAAAAATCTTTCACCCAAGTATCATAAGGGTTGAAGATCTCTTGTATGAATTACAAAAACTCGAAAAAGCAATAAGCCCTAATGAGCTACCTAGTCCTGTTAAATTAAAGACTACTTCTGTTTGAAAAAATAATTGACGTCGATTGTTTTACTCTAAATAATAGAGTAACATTCTTGCTGCGCGTACCAATAGTCAATCATGATATTTTTGACTATTTCCATTTATACTCTTTTCCAATTAGGCATGAGAGTCTGTTTAAGGTAGTCATACCGCGGAACAAATACCTAATTAAAAATCAATCGCACTATAAACATCAAGGCACACCTTACAAAGAAATCCTACCAAACTATTTCCTATGCAATCGAGAAAATCTTCGAGAAACAGACAAAATCAGCCCTTGCGAAGTACAACTTCTACAATCCAAAAATAACACGTCTGCCTGCCGACAAGTTAACGTCACAGTTACCCGACCTATAATCAACCAATTAGAAGTATCCGATCAATGGATATTGATCCTACCGAACGAGGTCTCTAGCCAACTTAAATGTCCTCTGCAAGAAGAACATGTGAAACTCCATGGCAGTTATCTGCTCTCGTTGCCCAAAAATTGCCAAGCCAAAATCGATGACTTAACAATTACCAATCAAGAAAAGTTTATCGTTACCAAGAAGCAACCAATAGTATTTCCCGACCTAAACGACCAACCAATCTACCTGCCTGTGTTGAACCTAAGTTTTCATCTTCAAGATATTCAGCTAGACGAACTTAATGAACTTCAACACAAGATAGAAGAAAACCAGCCGCCCAGACTTCTCAGCCAAATACCTAGAATACCAAGTCTATGGACAATTATCATTTATTTCATCCTCGTTATAATCTGTCTACATTTATTACAGAAATATACAGGATGCACAAAATGGTTCCAAAAGAAGAAGCCACCCTCGACGGAAGCCAGACCCATTGAACTACCCCTTTCCCAGAGATAGTTCAAACTGACGATGACGGTGGAGGAGTTATGTGGTAGTCAATTCCCAGAAATGCTGAAGTTGCCGATGCTGAGGTTGCATATTCAACTTCAATATATAGAAGATCCCAACCAGGCGCGGGCAGTCTGCTTTTAGATATATTTTAACTTTAATTTGTAACTTGTTAGTTTAAGTTGTAATAATAAATTTTTAAAAAGGCAAACCTCCGGTCGTGTTAGTTAATTCATGTGTCAATAATTCTGACGCAGGGCCGATCCTAGGGTGTCGGCCGCCCGCGTGCAAGCAACAATTGTGCCGCCCCGGTGGTGGTAGCCCGCAGCAGGCGCCGCCGGAGGAAGACATTTTTTTTAGGTGCCACGTCCAAAACCTGACATTTCGAGCCTCAAAATGAACGTGTTTGGGCGTTTCGAGTCCAAAAAACTTGTTTGGAACATATTTTTTTTTCTATGAGTTGTTTGAATGCGTGTGAGTAGTGATCAATAATGACAGATTCAATAGGTACTATCTTAAAACTAGTAGTAGGGGGGGCCTGGGCTTGGGCCTAGGTACGATTGGTACGAAATTAGAAAATAAGACCCAGTGAAAAAACCAAGATACCCTAGTCCCTAGTCGTAATTAATACTTACCTACACAACATACCCACCTGAACTTGGGATTGGGAACACAAAAATTGGTTAAATTGTTAGCGAACTATTCACCTAGTGCTATTGATATTTATTCTTGCAGATTCAGAGAATATACAAAATATTGCCATTCAATGAGGGATGTATAAAGAGTAAAAACATTAAGGAGCGATCAAACTAACTGTGCACTAAACTTAATATTTATGCGGGAGATCGGGGTTAATTTTGATTTTCCAGGGGTTTTTTAATGTTCAGCTTATTTCTTTATCAGAAATAGTTTTATTTCGAGAAATTCGTGAAAAGTTTCACTGGAATCTTGAATGACAGAACTATAGGCGGCCTGCGGCCGCCACTTGATTTGGACGCCCGCGTGCGCTGCACACCTGCTAAGATCGGCCCTGTTCTGACGACAGCTAAAAAAAAACGAAATGAAAATTTTTATACAAGTCATACAACGTCGCGCGCCGTTGCCAACCAAAAACATCTGAAATTCCTCTTCTTTAAATGCGCTAAAAAGTACTTTAAGTTTTGTTAGGTTGGCAGCAGAAATTCACTAAATGTGACGTCATCCTAAATATAGCGTAAAAATCCTGAGTGATAAAAGCAGTACTCCAGAACTTAGCATTGAATAATTGGCAATATACGTTTCCTAAATCCTAATACATATTTGGACAGCTCTCCGCATTTTTGTATCCATTCTTGGATTCCTGTGGCGAAAAGTGAACGGAGATTAACGGGTCAATTCTGTGCACATTCGTAACCAAATCTATAAATTTCTTTAAGCCTATAGACACTACAAAAGGAATCGATTGCCAAACAGCCGATCGGAAATATTTACGATATCTAATAAGATATTCTGTAATCTACAAAAAGTTCAGAACTGCAAATTGTGAATTCTCTATGAGGAGCTATAGGCTTATAGAAATTTACAGAATTGCTTACAGATGTGCACAGAATTGACCCGTAAGTAAGCTTAAGTCCAACTTAGGTTAATTAAAACGTACCTTAGGTCAAGTCTAGCAGGAGACGAACTTTCTGATTCTGATCTAGCCCTACTGTCCATTGAAAATGATATAGCTCAGAATTGTCATATATGAGAGGATTTTAATAGTATATTACAATCCGAGACGGAAAATGCTTCATTGCTGGTCAAGAAGTTATAGTGCCGTTTCACATGAGGCGTACAACACGCCTACGTCCTACGTCGCGCGTAGGACGTAGAGCGTCGACTTTCTTTTCACATGGGGATAGTGAAGCAGTATCAAAATGGACGCGCAACTGTGTACCTCGGGCGTTGTTGCCGTGGCAGCATATTGTCTAATTCAAAGGAAAAAAGCAAGAAAAAGACGATTTTGGGTACATCCTATTGTCAACCAAAGGTTACTGAAAGGTGCATTTGTTACCCTTTATTCGGAGTTAAGGGAGCATCCAAGAAAATTTTTTAATTACTTTCGTATGAGTACTACGACCTTCGACGAATTGTATGTAAAACTAGAATCCAAGTTGATCCATAAAAATGTGGTTAGGCTATCTATTTCGGCGACAGAACGACTATGTGTAGCTCTCAGGTAAGTTAATAAATTATATTACTCAAACTTATTAAATTTTATATTACTTTATTGTAATATTACATTCTTGACTACATTATTAACGCTATGGCAATTCAGTGTATTCAGGATTGTATATAAACTGGTCAGGTAGTTGGCTTGAAGTAGATGAATTTGATGGTGGTGACGATATAATGTCGTATGATGTCCCAGGAGAAATCATTGGTCTTGGAGTGAATGCACTTGATGCAGATGACGTAGATCGTTGGTAATAATTGTTCGAAGGATAGGGCTGTGTAACCATTGCTGCAGGTTGTGCTGAGGAAAAGTTTTTGATTTTAACCATTAAATTCAGTACTTCAATTCGGAATTGTAGCTTCTGATCCTGATTGAAGTTTCGTAGAGTTGGTAATAGTGAGTCCAAAAATGATTTGTCTTCATCATGTATAGGCACTTCAGATTTTTTTAAAAAGGTAACCAGACTTTCCTCTAATGCATTTTTTTTTGAAGCCCTTTTTTTGTCGAAAAGTGGTTGCAGTCTTTCAGCTTGGAACTCCTTTTCGTCGATTTCTTTGTCCGAATGGTCATCAGCATCTTGGTTACTGTTTTGGTCATCTGATTGTTGAGTGGCCTCAGTAAAATTTGCTTCGGTGCTAAAAATTTATGTTTTTCAGGTTCCAAGGGAAATAAAATCGTTTAAAATTACCTATTTAGCTCCATGGTTTTCTCCAAAAACCTCAAATTCTCATAATATATATATTTGGCACCTTTTTTTGCTGCTGAACCGCTGCACAACTTTGTTCGTGTAAGAGATGGTTTCAAGTTCGAAGATACTTTAACAGTTCATGGATTTCGCGATTCGACACAAAGAATACCACAAAATTCTACTATAAACACAACAAGAGATGCTTTCGCCAATTATTTTATAGGCAGTGGACAAGTGGCTTGGCAAGATAGTAAAATAAATTAGCATTAAATATGATGTACCTATCTAAATAAATTAAATACATGTACATACCTGCTGTTTTCTTTTCTTTGTTATCTAGACCCACAAAATTGGGAATAATCGCAGCAGCAATATCCTCCCAAGATTTTTCCCTAGCGTCTCGGTTTTTATAATTCTCATCGGAAACATCCCAAATATTGTTTTTTTCTTCAACAGCAGAAATTAGTAGTTCCGTGTCTATATCCATTGTGCCTATGCCTACGACTGTACAAATCGACGGAATTACTTGGAATGTCTTAAAAACTTTTGGAATTGACAACAACACGGCTACTCCAAATGCCCCCACTTCCAGCGCGCGACGTCTCATGTGAATGCACACACTTGTCACCATGCCCGTACGCCTGGCGTACCTACGTCGGGCGTGCGGGCCAGGCGTCAGCCCGCGCCGTAAATTTCACGCTCGCGCACACGCCCGTTCGAAACGCCTGCATCTGAAACGTACCTATAGAGTCAATGCCAACCGACTTTCTGGCGTAGAGCGTAGGGCGCGTTGTACGCCTCATGTGAAACGGCACATATAGTTTATCGAGACGCGTAGCGTCGAGATAAACTAAACCTTGAGACAGCAATGAAGTCTTCCGTCGAGGTTTGTATACTATTTTATTTTCAACCCTCAATTTCTGAGGAAAAATGTTTTATAGTACGAAATAATAGTGTGAATTGGCCAACAAGCAGGAAAATCGGGACGGAAACGGATATGCCTGCCTCCTAGGCAGGCATATACATTGCAGTCCCGATAAAATGTCAAAGTACAGAAATATGACAGTTTCAAGATTTTAAAAAGTCTGTAATGTCAATACCTATTACATAGACAGTTGAAAATAAACAAATTTGCAAATGCAAAAGTGCGTCTTTACGCACTTTTGCGATTTACTTAAAATTTTGTATTTTGCTGGCTCGATTTTTATATTTATAAGGGCCGGTTTATTCACCTTCTGATAAAAGGTCTGTAATCTAACTGATAAAAACGCTATCTGCAATCCCATTAGTTATTCGCCGACCAATAGATTATAGGTCGATAAATTTATCTTACCAGATAGTTAACAACAAGTTTACCTGAAGATGAATAAATCGGGCCTGAGTGTCGATAAGTGATATAACCAAAGTTGATTATTGATTGCGATCTCATCAGGAATGTGAATCAAATATTAGTAAATAAGAGAGCTTCCAACCTAATTATTGTTAAAGTGATGATAACTGATCTTTTTGAAAAGTAGATTAATAAATAAATATAAAAACTTACACTATTTGTTTGTCATTTTTTTTTAATTTTTCTGGATAACGATCGCTAATAATCATATATTAGATCACAAGAGCTTTAAATTTAATCAATTAACTATCCAACATATTTTGAGCATGAGTTTGCTTGGAAAATAGTTGAATGCACAATAACCTAATAAAAGCCTAATAAAAGCCCTCGAGGGTTTTTATTTAATAAAAGTTATTGTGCATGAAACTATTTGCCAAAAAGCAAAATTATGCAAAAAATATTTGGATAGTTTAATCTATGGTTTAATCCATTTAAATTTATAGGTCGAGTGGTATACGGCTAGATTATTTCATTCATTATAAAATAGACCCATCAGACAACGTCATTTTTTGAATGAATTTTGTTTAAATAAGTGATTATTTCACAAGACCTTGTTTATCAGCGATTAAATTTTTGTTTACCTTTTTTGACAGAATTTTGATAGAAAAATTCTGACATTTTATAATAAATAGAACTCTTTGGATAGGATTGACGCCAACAATTCAATCCTAATTATTCAGGAAATAATCTAGCCGTATACCACTCGACCTATAAATTTAAATGGAATAAACTATCCAAATATTTTTTGCATAATTTTGCTTTTTGGCAAATAGTCTCATGCACAATAACTTTTAAATAAAACTTTTATTAAGTTATTGTGCATTCAACTATTTTCCAAGCAAAATCATGCTCAAAATATGTTGGATAGTTTAATCGATTAAATTTAAAGGTCTTGTGATATAATATATGATTATTTCCTGAATAATTAGGATTGAATTGTTGGCGTCAATCCTATCCAAAGAGTTCTATTTATCATAAAATTTCAGAATATTTCTATCAAAATTCTGTCAAAAAAGGTAAACAAAAATTTAAACGCTGATAAACAAGGTCTTGTGAAATAATCATATATTAGGTATATCACAAGAGCTTTAAATTTAATCGATTAAACTATCCAACATATTTTGAGCATGATTTTGCTTGGAAAATAGTTGAATGCACAATAACTTTTATTTAAAAGTTATTGTGCATGAAACTATTTGCCAAAAAGCAAAATTATGCAAAAAATATTTGGATAGTTTAATCCATTTAAATTTATAGGTCGAGTAGTATACGGCTAGATTATTTCATTGCATGGTTCAAGTCGTATCTTAACAACAGAAAACAGCTTGTGAGCAGGGCCGTATCTAGGGGGGGGTTTTGGGGGTTCAATACCCCCAAAAAATAATAAAATTCAAAAAATTTAACTTAAAAACAAACAACAATTATTAAATACTTATTTTTTTTATTACTAGTGTTACAATTTTTTTTTTGCCACTTTGTCTAACCCCCCCCAAAATTTTGGTCTAGATACGGCCCTGCTTGTGAGGGTTGATACGACAATGTCTTCATGCAAGCCAATAGAATGTGGAGTTCCACAGGGTTCCGTGTTGGGTCCAATATTATTTTTGCTGTTTATCAACGATATCGCTAGTCTAGACATCAGCGGTAAAATCTGTCTTTTTGCTGATGATACTAGTTTCACGTGGAGCAACCCGGATATTGTAGCACCATAAGCTGTTGATAGAGGGCAGCACTTTCAAGAGGGCGTTCACAAAAAAATAATTTGAGCACAGATTTTAAACCAATTTTTTATTTTCTCCTAGCAGTAGTAAAAAAATTCTATATATTCCTCGGTAGAGAAAGTCATTATATACCTTACGCATTATAAAATATAAAAGCGCTCGGTATATAATGACCAACTTCTCTACCTAGGTATATAATATACTATTTTTAATTAATCTATAGATAATTAATTTTTATTTCGCTTAATTCCACATCCTTCCTGCACCCCTACCCCCTTGCACACCAACCCTCTTCCCGCCGCCGATCACTCGGAACATTATAGGTACTTAGGTACGTAGTAATTTAGGTGTAAAAATATATTCTGTTGATAACGTTTCTAAACACAGGTCATAAAAATTTGAAATCCGATTATACAGGGTGTCCCAGCCGAGAGTGAACCATTTCAAATCCTTATAATTTTTAAACCAGGTGTGCCGGCTACCTGCGGTTTGCACTTGGCCTAATGTTTTTTTTTTTCAGCAAATTTTTCTGATACTTGTACAAGGCCAGTAAGAAAACTGCTGTTTTTCAACATGGAAATTCTCCACTATTTCTGTATATCACAATATCACAACGTCGAAATAAGAATCGTGTTTAAGGTATCCATGATGAGTGCAGACGAAGCCCGCAAAAAAGCCCTTGAGCCAATCAAAGAAAGGGCTAAACCCTCTGACAAGGGCGGAAAATGAGCCCGGTCAGAAGGAAACACCCCCGAGGCTCAAGCCAAAAAAGAGCTAGGACAAGGGATACAAGCAGAAATGCCCCGCCCACAAAAAAGAAGGAAACGAGCAGCAGTGCTCCGCCTTCCAGAGCTCCAAAACCAACCTTCAGCCCAGATAGCTGGAGGCATAAAGGTAGGAATACTACCTACAGACTTCCCCAATTGCCTTTTGTCAGTGGAGCAAATTCAAGCCACCAAAGAGGCAATTAGGGATAAGATCGTGGACGAGGTAGCATCGGATTGCCCGGTCAAACCGAAGTTTCTGAGCGCCCACAACAGACCCGGCTGGCTCGCTCTAGTTTGCGAAAAAATAGCCACCAAGCAGTGGCTGCAAACTGCAGTCGCCTCCATCAAGCCTTGGGAGGAAGCTTCGCTAAGGATGGTAGAGGAATCTGACATTCCTCACTCTGACGTCCTGGTTGCTCGATTCCCAAGCAGCATGGATTACTCCACGGAGAAAATCCTCAATTTCGTTCAAGGCCAAAATGAGGGCCTAAACGTCAAAAATTGGCGAGTCATCCGACGTAACGCCGAGGGCCATCTGGTCACACTAACCCTTTCTGTGGACTGTGCATCCGCAGAAAAACTCAAATCCGGAGGCTACGCGGTATGTTACAAGTTCGGTCATACGACTATAAGACCGCAAAGCAGCCGGAGCACAACAGCTGTGGAGCAACCAATCTCCCCAAAGAAAAGCGGCGCCGAACCAAGGGCAGGAACGTCTAAAGACTCAATGAGTCATAAAGACGAAAGTGCCCAGGTGGAGTGCGAAAAGTGAGTGCAACTCTAATGGCTTCCTCCAAGCAACGAAAGAGAAGCAACTCACCAAGCATCAAATGCATCCAAATAAATCTTCAACATTCAAAAGCTGCCACTAGTGAGCTTAGAAGAAGAATGTTTGGACAAAAAATCAACGTAGGGCTACTTCAAGTGCCCTGGGTCAATGGAGGCTCTATAAAAGGCCTAAATATCAAATCATGTAAGTTAATCTACAACATTAACCACGAAAGACCAAGAGCAGCATTGCTGCTTGACAAAAATTTAAAATTTTTACCTGTTCCAGAGTTCATCACACAAGACTTGGCAGCTGCTTTAGTAGAAGTGCCAACGGAGGTGGGCTCAAGGCATATTCTCATAGCCTCAGCCTACTTTCCAGGTGATGATAACTCAGCACCGCCAGAGATCGTCCAACGACTCATCACGTGGTGCAGAGCGAGAAACAGACACTACATTATCGGGGCAGACGCCAACGCCCATCACCAGGTAGGATGGGGAAGCACCGATACAAACGCAAGGGGTGAGTACCTTTTTGAATATTTGAACTCTAACAGCATAGATATTATCAACAAAGGTAACAAACCCACTTTTATTAACGCTGTCAGACAAGAGGTCTTAGACGTGACTCTCGCTGACACATTTACATCTAACACAATAACCAACTGGCTTGTGTCAAATGAACCCACCCTGTCGGACCATCAAGCAATAAGGTTCGACCTAGAGGCAGTAATAAATCACTCAGTACAGACAAGAATCCCAAAACTCACCAACTGGGTATCCTTTGTGGAGGGTCTCTGCCTGAGTCTAGATGAACTCCTTTCTGACATAAATACAATAGAAGAGCTAGAGGCATCATCTGACAATCTAACAAATGCAATAAAAGATTCCTATGAGAACAGTTGTCCCGTAAAACAGAAGGCAGTCCACAGGGATGTGCCTTGGTGGAACGGGCAGCTGAGACGTCTGAAACAAGATGCCAAAAAACTGTTCAACAAGGCAAAAACTAACGGCAACTGGGCAGACTATAGAACAGCCCTAGACCTCAACGTCTCCAAAAAGTTCTTTCAAAAAACCACTCAAGCGGAATTGGTCTGCTTAAAAAGCCAAACGGAGAACACTGTACCGACCATATAGAAAGTCTAGAGGTACTACTACTAACTCACTTTCCAGGTTCGGTAATCGTTGAAGCCCTGAACTAGGTCACTCCGCCTATCGAAGGGCCACAAAGTCCTAACGGCAGGAGCAAAAGGCTGGCTGGAAAAATCTTCACAATGAACAGAATAAAATGGGCGATCGATAGCTCAGACCCTACAAATCTCCAGGCAAAGACGGGATTTTTCCCGCACAACTGCAAAAAGGCTACGAGTACTCAAAGGTAGGTACACCTACAAAAGCTCTTTAATGCAAGCCTGCTCCTAGGGCACATACCGCTATCTTGGAGGGAAGCTAATGTGATATTCATACCAAAAACGGGTCGCCGACCCGAGGACGAACCAAAATCATATCGTCCCATTAGTCTAACCTCCTTTCTCCTTAAGACAATCGAGAAAGCAATCGACCAGTACATCAGAAGCGAAACTCTATTGAGAAGACCGCTCTACTCGAAGCAATTTGCCTATCAGCCAGGCAAATCCACAATAAGTGCTTTACACTGCCTGGTAAAAGACATTGAAAAGACAATCGAGTGCAAAGAGATCGCTCTCATAGCTTTCATCGACATAGAGGGTGCCTTTGACAACACCTCACATCAATCAATCGCCAGAGCATTACAAGAATGGGATGTTGAAGTTCCAATTGTAAAATGGATAGAGTCGCTGCTGAAACACCGTCACGTTACGGCTGAAATAAACGGAGCATCAGCTACCGCTACCACGGTTAGAGGGTGTCCTCAAGGGGGTGTTCTTTCTCCGCTACTATGGACACTGGTGGTAGACAAAATTTTTACCAGACTGGGTAGTGCTGGATACCAGGTCATAGGTTACGTAGATGACCTAGCCATTGTAATCAAGGGCAAACATGAAGGTAAGCCGAATGCAAAGTGCCCTAAACATCGTTAAAAATTGGAGCGAAGGCGAAGGACTATCCCTAAACGCAAACAAAACAATCCTTGTCCCGTTCACAAGAAGAAGGAAGCTAAATTTGAAAGCCCCGACCCTTAACGGTACACAACTAACATTTTCCAACGAAGTGAAGTACTTAGGGGTCACCCTGGACCGAACCCTCACTTGGAACAAACAGTTAGAGAAAACATGCTCTCGAGCTACATCAGCCATTTGGTCATGCCGAAGACTTGTTGGCAAAACATGGGGGCTAAAGCCAAAGATGGTATTCTGGATCTACCAAACCATGATAAAGCCCATGGTCACATACGCCTCATTGGTGTGGTGGCCCAAAACCCAACAAGTCACCGCTCAGATTAAGCTAAGAAAGGTGCAAAGGCTGATATGTCTAGGAATAACGGGAGCAATGTCAACTTGCCCCACCGCAGCCCTAGAGACGCTACTCAACATGCCCCCACTTCACCTATGTGTGAAAAAGGAGGCAATAACCAGCGCTCACAGGCTATTCCAAATAGACAAGTTCAAGCCTGGCGATCTGAGGGGACATCTGAGAATCCCTGATCTAATAAAACTGGAGAATGCCAGTAAACCAAGTGACCACATGATGGTCAGATTGGACTTAGAGATCCCCTTCGCAGTGGTAATAAACGACCGCCAATCATGGGAGAATAAAGAACTACCACAAGCAGACAATGCATCTCTGTGGTACACAGATGGATCCAAGCTAATGGAAGGAGCTGGACTGGGCATTTCCGGCCCTAACTTCAAGCTCTCCAAGGCATTGAGTAAACATCTTACAATATTTCAAGCCGAACTGCTTGCCATAGATATATGTGCGACACATAACCAGGTAACGCTGATGTGGCTGCCTGATCATCGAGGCATAGAAGGAAACGAAGAAGCAGATGGCCTCGCAAAGGAAGGGGCCTCAACACCATACCACGGACCAGAGCCCTACTGTGGCTTAATGAAAAGCCACATCATGGAAGAACTCAACAAATGGGAGAAAGACCAACTGTCATCATATTGGAGGCACACACCGGGACTCAGACAGTCAAAAAGGTTTATTACCCTTTCAGCAAAAAGAGCTGAACAGCTCCTTAAACATGAGCAGACCAGACACCAGATTGGTGGTGGGACTGCTCACAGGACACTTCCCAGTAAAATACCATTTAAGGTTAATGGGCAGAGCGGAAGACGATCTCTGCAGATTCTGCTCAGACACAATAGAAACCGCAGAGCACCTGCTCTGCGAATGCCGAGCCCAACTCTGCAAAAGACTCAAATTCCTCGAGGGGGCAACACTGTCACCAGAAGAAGTGGGCCAACTGACACCCAGGAAAATAGCTTCCTTCGGCAGAACTCTACGCTTCCTGGAGACAAATTAAAATGTAGAGTCACGCACAAAATATCTGCAAAGGTAGCAGTGCTGAGCGGCTGAAAAGCCGAAACGACTCCCCCGAAATCTACAATCTACAAGGTATCCATACACCAATAAACATCGTCCTTGAAGCTTAAAGTTTTAGCCGCAAATCAAAAAAATCCTGGTACTTATTTTTGCAAACGCATGTAACTACATGGAATGTATCTTATATCAGATCTATTTTCAGCAGGATGGTGCCCCACATCATTATTCATTATTCTTCAATATCAAGAGAATCACTAGATATTGTATTTGTAGGAAAGATGGACATAGGAAGAGCTGGTTCTATCGAATGGGCACCTTACTCTCCTGACTTGAAAGTTCCAGACCTTTTTCTCTGGGGTTATATCAAGGAAGATCTTAAGAGGAACATTCGTAATGTCATTGAAACGATTCCTCAGGAAATGTTACATAATTTCTTCAACCATTTACTGATCCGACTCCGATGCGTGGAGCAAAATGGCCAACATATACATATCTTTTCGCAGTTTTATCCAGATTATCACCTTTCTATCAGACAAAGATAATGGGCTCTTTCACTAAAATTTGAATACGTAATTTAAGTATAAAATCCCAAAGGAGGGACTATTTTAGGCATATATCTCAAAAAAAAAAGTTCTACAAGGTTAAATGAGTTTTTTACAGGCATTTCAAATTGGCTAAATTCAAATTAAATTAAAACGCGCCGATTTGCTGACGTCACATAAATATTTTTCATTTCGCTCGTTGTTGCAACGAGCTGACCGCCACGGCTGTGTTACCCTGTGGTAAAAGCAGGTAAAGGTTCGAATGCGCTGTTGTCGGTGGTGACTAAATGTAGTGCAACGTAAAATAAATAAATAAAACTAAACATAAAAAATTGTATTAAATTGTGTTTAAACATAATTTCAATAAAAAAGTTATAAAATCTTGAATCTATAAGTGATTAATTTAACTACTTTTCATGATATTTTGCGAACATTTCAGAATTAAATCTATTAAAATTTTTCAATGTCGACAATTAGTGGCAACACGGTCAAATTGCGAGCTGCGACGTCATAGAAATAAATTCTGGGTTTTTATTTGGAGGTAATTCTTTTTATTTTGTTTTCTCAAGAAGGACTATGAATACAGAAAATTCTGTTTTTAGTTGCTTTATCCAAATATGCCTTTTGACATTGTAATATACAGGGTGTTCCATTGAAAATAGTGGAGAATTTCGATGTTGAAAAACTGCATTTTCTTTACTGGCCCGGTATAAGTATCAAAAAAATGAGCAACTAACCAAAAAAAAAACTTTAGGCCAAGAGAAGTCGACTGGCGCAAACCGCAGATGGCTAGCATACTTGGTTCAAAAGTTATGAGCATTTGAAATGGGTCACTCTCGGCTGGGACACCCTGTATTATTCAAATTTCAATCACTTAATAATATATTTTCTTACATTTTCCGATCAAAAATTATTCGCAAACGACCCCAATTTGGCTGAAATCGATTCACAATTACCAATTTTAATCTCTTGATAGCCGCCATTTTGCAAATGGTCGCCATCTTGCTCCTATGGGTCCGACAAGGGGGTCACGCGGGTCAAATCGCTTATAATTGTAAAAAAATCATCTGTACCAAATTTCATGCTTTTATCACAATTTGCAAGATTATTCGACTAACCGCCCCGACTATTAGTAAGCGGCAGCCGCTTCAAAAAAATATGGCGCCAAAGACGCCGCTTCAAAGAAATATGCCGCCAAAAACGCCGCTAAAAAATCTAAGAAACATGAAACGTGAAACATAAAGCATGAAACATAAAACATGAAACAATAAACCACGTAGAGCGAAACCGTTTCTTTCTTGCATACTAATTAAAAAAAAAAGAATAATCTTTGCAAACTCTTTTGGTAGTGTAGTGGAGGCTAGAGGGTAGCATACTGTATGAATTCAGCTCCAAGAATCCACACATTATTTAAGTTCCTGTGGCCTAAACCGCATACAAAATCCCAAAACTTCGAAGGACCATAAAGGAAACCCAGCAAATTAACTTAAGTATATTTTATTTTACTGGACCCAAAACTAAGCAACGGTACACATACGACGTCACTTAGCCTGTCAAACACTGGTTCAAAAAAACGAATCAACAAAAACTAATATTCCTTGTTATTTGTGGAAAGCAATAACCCAAAAACATGAATCTTACTAAAAAATAGAAATCGGCGGGAATTTATAATAATTATCATGTAAAATAAACTTATTTTGCGCCCGAAAACTGAGCTAGTCGCGGACCGCCGTAGTTCCACCCTTGAGGTCAAGAGTAAGACTAATTCGAATAAAAATCTACTTCTGTGCGTCTTTCTCACACAAACTTAAAAAATGACAAGGATGCAAAACCGGGGTGGCCACTGACAAATCGATATTGGGTGGTACATCCTGGTACAGCGACTGGCTCCCATTTAAGGGCCCCATACATTACGATGAAACACGACGGTTTTCACCGCCACGATGAAACACGTCGTTCTAAAACCGAAGTGTGTAAAGGGCCCCATACACTACGATGAAACACGACGGTTTTCACCGCCACGATGAAACACGTCGTTCTAAAACCGAAGTGTGTTATAGAAAAACACGACGGTTTTCTACAGGGCCTCCACAGGCTACGATGAAACATGACGGTTTTCATCGCCACGATAAAACACGTCGTTCCAAAACCGAAGTGTGTGGTAGAAAACCGTTCGTGTGTACGAAATGTTGAACCGTCGTGCCAAAAATCAAGCTCGGACTGAATTTTGAACCGACGATGAAACACGACGGTTTTCTACCACACACTTCGGTTTTGGAACGACGTGTTTTATCGTGGCGATGAAAACCGTCGTGTTTCCTCGTAGTCTGTGGGGCCCTGTAGAAAACCGTCGTGTTTTTCTATAACACACTTCGGTTTTAGAACGACTTGTTTCATCGTGGCAGGGAAAACCGTAGTGTTTCATCGTAGTGTATGGGGCCCTTAATAGAAAAACACGACGGTTTTCTACAGGGCCCCACAGACTACGATAAAACACGACGGTTTTCATCGCCACGTTGAAACACGTCGTTCCAAAACCGAAGTGAATTCAGTCCGAGCTTGATTTTTGGCACGACGGTTCAACATTTCGTATACACGAACGGTTTTCTACCACACACATCGGTTTTGGAACGATGTGTTTCATCGTGGCGGTGAAAACCGTCGTGTTTCATCGTAGTGTATGGGGCCCTGTAGAAAACCGTCGTGTTTTTCTATTACACACTTCGGTTTTAGAACGACGTGTTTCATCGTGGCGGTGAAAACCGTCGTGTTTCATCGTAGTGTATGGGGCCCTTTACGTAGGCATAGGTGCATGTTTGAACAAAAAATAATCTATAAATAGAATTATTCCCTGAATTGCGAACCTGAAATTTGATTTGATATAAAAATAATAATAAATGGCAGACTTAATTTTAAATTATATTTTCTACAAGATTTTGTCTGCATTTTAATTCACGACACATACAATGGAAAGTGATGGGCAACAACAACTGCTGTTGTGGCAACCTTTTTATTATCGTCCTAAAGCCAAAAAAAAGGAAACAACGTTACTGGGTACATCCATACGATAAGGCAACGTTTTGCCAGGGTTTTTCTTGTGATTGTCTATTCGAGTAGGTACTCCTCCATTATAATTATACAATTTTCCATAAAGCTCCATCACCGAAACGAACACAATAATAATTTCTTGGTCTTCATTGTCTTCATTAATTTTTTTATGAGTGTATTTATGACCAAAAACCGTGAAACTGAAACAAAAATATAGAACGCGATCTATTTCATGAAACACGTTTCATGTAACAAAAATGTTTCTCGCGCATGAAACAAATTCGTTTCATTGATGGGCGGACTTCTATTTGTTTGCCCTTATTCTATTTTCATGAAATGTGTTTCACGTTTTATGTTTCATGTTTCACGTTTCATGTTTCTTTGATGTGCGGCCTCCCTAACCAATAAGATATTCTTGGAGTCAACGTTGACTGTATAAAACAACCAATAGGATGCATTGTTCGCACGTGGATTCGCATCCAATGTATACGGGCCCGCTCCATATGTACAGGGTGTCCCACTAAGGTCGACGAGGTACGTTATTATGGAAACCATAGGCCTTACGGCATCGGGATTTTTTTTTTCTTCACTAAATCGGCCAAGAGAAATTGATGGAAAATATTTTCAAGTTTCTAAGATGGCCGCTAGGGGGCGCAATCACGATGATATAACTAAAAATTCAAATTTTCTCGAAAAATCGCTATATTAAGTACTGTTTTAACAACAGAAATCAAAAGTTCGTTAATTTTTGCGCCAGTTTGCTTATTAGCCTTTTTTCGTAGCTTCACTAATAAGGGTGGGGGAAGCTGGTGAAAAAATAGTTTTAAAAATTGCTGTATCTTCCATACCCCTTATCCAAACTCATTCAATTTGGGCTTATTCGAAAGAGAATTTCATTGTTATTAAGAGCACCACTTCGTTCAGGGTCGATAGTTCCCACCGCGTCTTCTAGAGGGCGCTGTTTAACCAAGATCCAGTTTTTTCTAATTTTCTGGAAAAATCCAAATGGCATGATATATTTTTTTATAACTCTGCTTAAAGAGCAAAAAATTATCTACATTTTCGTGCAAACCGCAATCCGATATCTGCATTCGTTTTCAAGTTATTTGCAAATAACTATTTTAATCGAATATCTCCCTCCTGTCATTTTAAACCAATCAAAAAATCTCATTTTGTGGTCAAAAATTATTTTCAAGTGGAAAAATTTCATAACATGACATGAAAACAAAATAAAATACTCATAAATGTTAATAAATTAATAAAAATTTATTGTTTTGCTCAGTAAGGAAACATTCTTAACAAAAACCACTCGTGCTTCTAATTTTTCCTGACGCAAAATCTAAAAAACGCGTTTGCAAGTAATTTGTTTACCAAAATACTGGCGTGAATTTTTTTCATCTATGAGTGTGTGGAAGGTAGCACTTTACAGCACCCGTGCGGTAAAGTACTTGAAATACAAAAATATTGACACTCGAAGCTGAAATTTTGTACCAACACATGCCGAAAGTGCCTTTACCGCTCTTGACGCCATGACAACTGCTGTCGCGTGCGGTAAAGCCCTTAACGGCTTAACGGCACATGTGCTGTAAAGTGCTACCTTCCACATACTCATAGATAAAAAAAATTCACGCCAGTATTTTGGTAAACAAATTACTTGCAAACGAGTTTTTTAGATTTTGCGTCAGGAAAAATTAGATGCACGAGTGGTCTTAAGAATGTTTCCTTACTGAGCAAAACAATAAATTTTTATTGATTTATTAACATTTATGAGTATTTTATTTTATTTTCATGTCATGTCATGAAATTTTTCCACTTGAAAATAATTTTTGACCACAAAATGAGTTTTTTTGATTGGTTTAAAATGACAGGAGGGAGATATTCGATTAAAATAGTTATTTGCAAATAACTTGAAAACGAATGCAGATATCGGATTGCGGTTTGCGCCAAAATGTAGATAATTTTTTGCTCTTTAAGCAGAGTTTTAAAAAAATATATCATGCCATTTGGATTTTTCCAGAAAATTTAAAAAATCTGGATCTTGGTTGAATAGCGCCCTCTAGAAGACGCGACAGGAACTATCGACCCCGAACGAAGTGGTGCTCTTAATAACAATGAAATTCTCTTTCGAATAAACCCGAATTGAATGAGTTTGGATAAGGGGTATGGAAGATACAGCAATTTTTAAAACTATTTTTTCCCCAGCTTCCCCCACCCTTATTAGTGGAGATACGAAAAAAGGCTAATAAGCAAACTGGCGCAAAAATTAACGAACTTTTGATTTCTGTTGTTAAAACAGTACCTTGATAAAGCGATTGTTCGACAAAATTTGAATTTTTAGTTATATCATCGTGATTGCGCCCCCTAGCGGCCATCTTAGAAACTTGAAAATAATTTCCATCAATTTCTCTGGGCCGATTTAGTGATGAAGAAAAAAATCCCGATGCCGTAAGGTCTATGGTTTCCATAATAACGTACCTCGTCGACCTTAGTGGGACACCCTGTATACAGGGTGATTCAAAAGTAAGCGGCATCCTTTCGGAGGCGTATTTCTTGCATAAAAATAAGACAAAAAGTTCCTATTAACATGGGTTCGGAAATGCTTCCTAAGGGAGCTACGCCCCTTCGAATAGGACACCTGAAAGACGTGTTTTTCTGTATAACTTTGAAACCCTTCACAAATGGATTTTGAAAATTGGTGTATTTTATAAACATTTGATGGCAATTAAGATACTAAATTGAAAATTCAAAAATCTTAATCGGTGTCACATACTGGGGAGGGTGAAAACATCTCTATTTTTTTTTACTCGTCAGGTTTTTGCGAAACATACGCAAATCAGAAAATTTTCAAAGTCAATTTTCTCGTAAACGGTACGCTGTATCGAATTGAACCAAGAGTAGCTTTTCTGTGTAAAAAACTGTAAACTTTCTGAATTTTCAATCAGAATCGCAAAAACCTGACGAGTAAAAAAAATTGGATGTTTTAACCCTCATCCTCCCCAGTATGTGACGCCACTGATTAAGATTTTTGAAATTTCAATTTAGTATCTTAATAGACCTGTCTCGCATAAATAGAGAAAGAGAGCTTAATTGTAATAAATACAAGTTAGAAAGTAATAAAAGATGACATGCGCGCGCAACTCGTAGGTTCAGTGTAGCCAGATTGTATTGTTGCAGAACAAATAAAGACAATACAAATCGAACATTATAACATTAAAGAAGTGATATAGTGTCAAGTGTCAACGCCTTGAATCAGACAAAAGAAGCGCTTGAAAAGTTTATGTTAACATCGTTTACACTTTTATTTTGATAAATGTTTCATCCGGCAACATCGCACAATGAAATTGCAAAGGAATATGTCAAGTATAATCTGACAAAACCTTAAACGACACTGCGGTGAGTAATATGTAAAGTATTAGTTTGCTCTTTGTCGAATTACACGTTACCAAGAAAGAAGGAACGATTCACTCTGAACTGGCCCCTGAATAAGAATATGACGCAAACCTGTACCAAACTTGCTTCTCATTGGACGCTCACCTGCAGCCTACAAGCGACGCGCGCAGTCCAGGTAATAGGAGATCGGTCTATTGCCATCAAATGTTTATAAAATACCCAAATTTTCAAAATCCATTTGTGAAGAGTTTCAAAGTTATAGAGAAAAATACGTCTTTCAGGTGTCCTATATTTTTTGTCTAGTCTCATTTGAGAAACGATAGACTATACTTATCTCTTAACATTTGTTTAAAGCTAAAAATGTTACTTTGGGTCTGAAAATTCATAGTTAAATGAAATTATGGAAAACTATCATCTCATTGTGAATAATGTTTGCTTTCACCCGAGTCTTGTGACAAAAATCAAAATTGCTTTTGACAATGACAATAATGTAGAATCATCATGGCAGATTGCCATTGGCACAGGAAAGACCCTATAAAAGGCCAAAAATCCTTAGGATTTAGTTAATTTGTATATTGAAAAACTAATTATTACCTACATAATTATTTTGTAGATTTTTGGTAATTAAACAGACACTTAATATAGGTAATCCATTATATTAACTAGTTTAAACAACTATTAATTCTAACTATAATACTTGTACCATTTGTAGGTACCTACATCAACAAATTAAACCAACTACAAGATTAAATGCTAAGGGTGAACCAATAACAAAAAAAAAAACAACTTGAGTTAATAGTAAATACATAACATAAACAATTTAAGCTACTGGAATGGGAACTTGAACCCTTGGGGATTGAAAGAAAAAAATCCTCCGGCAGATCCAGTCCCAGGCACTTCACCGCCATTTCCAAATGGATCATCAGTAATATTCTCGTTTCCTAAAATAAATTTGCAAATTTACTAGCCACCATTCACTTAAATTAGGTATGATATTTGATTGGAAAAAATTTAAAAAAATTACAAAATCGGCAATGCCATATTTGTTGAGGTTTTGTTAAAGAAAATGATAAAAAAGTACAAAGTGGAAAATTCGATGACGGGTTTCGAAGACCAGAGTTATCTCCTGGGTAAAACCTCGTTGGGCACCCTGTATATTTATTGATTGTAGTGAGAGGTAGAGACTTGAGAAACCAATCAAAGGCTGCTCTAATTTCAGTTTGTACTGTGTATAGTATGCGTTTACTAAAAAATCATTCACCAGAATTAATCAATTCCATTCCACCAGCATCCTCATCTTCTGCTTCTGGTAAAGAAAGATTGAAAGAGCTATTCAAGCTGGAAGGTTGCTCCTAAAAATATCATAAATACATACAACCAAATTTTGACTAAACCTAATTGACTAGTAAATTCACAATTCCTTACCGGAACGTTTTTATAACTAAACTGTGTAGAAGAATTTCCAAACGGAAACATATCGAACGGATTTTCATGTCCTTCTCCCAAAGAGCCTCTAAGATGCGCCCGTTTAGAAAAATCATATCCCATACATTTTGGTTTTTCAATCGTCATCTTCAAAGGTGATGGAGAGCGTTCCAAATTAAATCGGACCGATTTAGGTTGTTCTCGGAAAGTGTCATTAAAGCCGTTTGGATCCTTTGAAGAAGTTAAAATCGATTGAGGGGTAATTTGGGACCCTGCAGTTGATACCAGTTGGCTGCCAAAACTGGGGGTACTTAACTAAAATAATATTTATTCGTTTTAAAATTAGATTTCTTGAAAAATCCAAAACTTGCTATCTTCCGTACGTCTTCATTCTCCACGACTTTTATAAGCACCATCATTTATAGGCAATTTTTCGCGAGGATAACCAACCATACTCGATTATGCTCGTGTCATGCTTCCCTAACTCCCCCACATATACTTATTATACTAGGTATGTATATCGCGGGTTGGTTTGAGTTCTTGAAGCAAACATTATGAGATAGAACGATGCTTTCTTTGTCTAAAGTGGACTTGTTTTTCCAATGCGCATGCAAAGTTATTTGAACAGAGTTGGGCCCTTTGTGTAGTTCACTAGAGGGTTGTAAGGCCTCCAAGGTCCGTATCTCTGTGCGTGACGTCCAGGAATTATTGCCTGAAAGTCACTAGTTATCTTGAACCAAGATAACGACTACAAAGCCCTTAGGGAAGAACTTTGGGGATAATTATCACAAATGGCTACTTTGTGTAATTAAATGAGTAGAAACTATTATTGTTTGATACTGGCTTTATTATTCAAATTGATTCTTATTTATATTAAATATTTCAATTTGAACCTAACAATATTTATCATAACTAATAATAATTAATTACAATATTTTTCATAACTTAATAACAATTAAAGGTGTGTTGACTTTGTATCTAAACCACTGGCGCTACGCGGTATCATAACGGAAATTAAGGTGAAAAACCCGTGAACATCGATTCGTGGTTTTTTAGTAACTTTGGGCAAGGTTTGCGATGGGTTTAATTACCTTGCCTTATTTCCTAATAAATTGTGGATTTTATAATGATGTAGAAATTTCAGATTAAATTAAAATTTATGTTGAAATTTCTAATTTATGTTGATTCAACATTCTCCCCTGTCTCGACTGAGTCTAGGTTGCGTAGTGGCTGCAACTCGAGCATTTCAGTTTGTTTTGCTGACTCCGGCCTATTCCTCTGCCTGCGTCGGGTTGCGTTCGTTATTTGTTTTTGAATGACCCATACTAATAATAATATCGCAAAAATTATTGCTGCTGACACTTCAGTGGCGGCGTATGTGTGGGTTTGTATGTTTTTCCAAATTGCCGTTTGTAGCTGTTCCCGAATCTTTTCTTCATTTAGTCTCACTGTATTCAAGCTGTCGGAGATTTTGAAAATTGGCTCTTCTTCGAGTTGTTCTGGTTCGTTATTTTGCGGGACGTCTGTTATGTTGATGAGAATCGCCTTGGAATAACTCGCAATTACTGGAGCGGTGCTTACTCGTCTTGTCGTCAGAGTGTTTTGTTTCGTTTTGACTATGCAATCTTGTTCCACTTGCAGTATTCCACTTTGGTTCAGAGCAATGTCTTCTCTGATTCCCTTGCATATCACTGCTATTTTGGTAGGATTTTTTGTGATGAATAGCCATGTATTAGGCATGTAGAGTTGCTTCCAAACAATGGATGTTAGTCCATTCTTCCGGACTCCGCACCGAGTTGACTCCGATCTTTGATATATTTCGTCAATTATGCAATTCGGATTGGTCTCTATATTTTTCACTGCTGTCGGAGAGCACACATATTTGTTTTGTGATGTCGATATGCATGAGGTGAATTCTTGATCGCTTTGCTGGAAATATTGCTGATTATTGTAGTCCACTGCTACTATCTCACTGGGAATTTCAATTGTCCAATATGACCCATTTTCTACTTTTAGTGGCGTGGGCACAATCTTCAGAACTTCAAACTTGGAAATATCTTCGATCATGAAAAATGTAAATATTTTTAGTGATTGCTCGTCCTTTTCTACCTTCGTCAATGTGATCGGTGCTTGTACTATCTTCAGATTTGAGGGTAGTTTTTTGTTTGCTTCTGTGATGATTGTCTTTACGTGTTTTGGCGCTAATAACTCATACAGTGTTGCGTTGTTGTACAGGATTCTGAAGAGTTTCTCGTAGTACTCTCATAGTTCGTCGAGGTAGTTGTTTGCTAGATTGTATGCACTCAACAGATGAATATTCAACGAGTTGGTATCGACGGCGCTATACCAGTTTTTCATTGCATTTACTGCCTCAATGCCTTGATTCAATTTTGTTCTGAACTGTTCCAATTGACGTTGGATGCGAACTTCTGTCTCGTTTATTTGTGAAATGGCACTGATCATTACTTTGCTCTGATGGTTGGCTGCCTTTATAAGTTCATCTTGATTCGACTGCAAGCTGCTGATGTCTCTGTATACCTCGTCGTTTACTCCAAAGACTGAGGTAAGTAGTTCTCCAAATAATCCTCTTTTCCTGCGGGTTCCTGCTATTTGCATACTCTCTTTCACAAGAAGAATCTCTTTTTCTCTTTCAATTAAGTGCTTGGACAAAAGATGACACTGGGTCTCCTGGGATAGGGCCTTTGTTTTATTGCACAGCTGCTGGAATTCTTCGATGATTCTCGAAGCATTTGCTACGTCTTCGTTGATCCTTGTTTTGTCTATATTTATTTGTAATCGGAACACCCCTCTGTTTATGCTTGCTACTCCTATATGCTCCACATACAGAGTGAGTTTTATGTATGGAAACGCCCAATTATCTCAAAAACGGCTTGCTCGATTTTTATAAATTTTGGTATGTGAGGGTATTGTTATATGGCCGATATTATCGTGCCATTTACATGGTTGTCAGATCATTCGATTTTTGGCAACTATTAGGAACTTTGTTATTTCAAATGGATCACCCTGTATATTTTTCAGTTTTCGTAATCCCTGAATAATACTGAATATTTTTCATGAAATGTTTCCTATACCCAAATGCCTTAATTTAGGAATTATAGCTACATTTACATTAAAAACCGCAAAAGTTGAAATAATTCATTGGCTTGTCCCGCGTGATGAGAGCTCGTCGCGGGAGCGTCTCGTCATGTCTGTGCACACCTTAAGATCTCTATGACTACAAAAATAATAGCTTTCACGTTTCAGTAAATTATTATTTGTCAGTTTTCATTGAATGTGATAATGAATCGTTTATCTGAAAAAGAACGAATTGAGATTTTGATGATATTGGGATATGGTGATAGGCGTAGAAGTCAACAAGAAACGTGTGATATTTTCAATGATTTATATCCCAACCGCAATCCCATTACAAAATCAACTGTTAGTAAATTGCTTAAAAAGTTTACCCAAACTGCTGGAGTAAAAGATCTACCCAAATCAGGGCGCAGGAAGACTAAATCAACTGACAACAAATCTCTAGATGTTTGTGTCATGTTAGAAGACGATCCTCACTTGAGTACTAGGCAAATATCCAGGGAACTTGAAGTTTCTCAAACAACCGTGATGAGAATTCTGCATGGTAATAAATTCCATCCATACAAAGTGAGGTTGGTTCAGGAGTTGTCAGATGACGATTTTGATAGACGTGAGGAGTTTGCCGATACAATGATGAGAAAATGTTACGATCCAAACAATCCAAATTTTTTAAATAATGTTATGTTTAGCGATGAGGCCACTTTTCTTATCAATGGCAACGTAAATCGGCATAATTGTAGATACTGGTCTCGTAACAATCCTCATTGGATGCGTGAATCCCACACCCAATATCCCGAGAAACTGAATGTATGGGCTGGAATAATAGGCGACAGAATAATTGGACCGTTTTTTATTGAAGGAAACTTGAATGGTCCCGCGTATTTACGTTTATTGGAAGATAGTATTATACCTGAGTTGGCTCGGTTATTTCCAAATCCAAGTGAGTATTTTCAATTGCCTTTAAAATTAAAAAAAAAAATAATTTATTGAAACTTTCAGACAATAACAATATTCCCCAAAACAATATTTGGCTGCAACAAGATGGAGCTCCACCCCACTATGCCCGTGAGGTGAGACAATACCTAAATCGTTTGTTTCCCGGAAGATGGATTGGAAGGCGTGGATCTATCGAATGGTCTCCTCGATCACCCGACATGAATCCTCTAGACTATTTCCTATGGGGCCACTTGAAAAACACTGTTTATAAAACAAAACCTCTCAATATTGAGGAATTGAGAGATAGAATCACCAACGAGATAAGAAGAATAGAGCAGACAGGGATGTTGCAAAATGTATTGCAAAGTTTTAAAAATCGCATGGCTTGTTGTCTGGAAGTCAACGGACAACATTTTGAGCAGCTGCTGTAATGGGTTGGATAAATTTAGATTTTTCAACCCTCGTTGGGTTCATCAGATCACAATCCCAACTCCGCAACCTGTGAACTAGCTATCAAACCATGGTTCAATAAAAACTGCTCAACAGCGGGAAATTATAAAAATGCTGCTTATTGCAAATGGCATCGTAATCCGACAGCCTAAAATCTCAATACATTCTCACGACTAGAAACCACTGTAAGCAGACCAATGGCGAAGAAGAAGAAAAAAAGGCAAAAAAACAGTTCGGAGAAGTGATCAATTAATAGCTCCTGTCGAGTGCCAAGGCACCAGCACAAAAGCTAGGGGCGCTCTATAGAGCATCCCTCGAAAACTGTTGCTGACCTGGAGTTGACCAAATACCATTAATAGCCATAAACCTCGGGAAAAAGTGGTAGACCTATCACTATTCTATCGATATCATTACAGCAGGTGCTCGAATTAACTGACACTTGTGACTCTGCCCAGAGTTGTACCAAACAGATACACTCGTCAACACAAGCAGCTCATGAACATACAATTCAGCTGCGAACACCTAGGACGTCACTGTTCAGAAGTCAATTTGGTCTGGAGGGCTGCCTAGCTCTGGAATGAACTTCCAAAGGCATGAATACTTTTCTCGAAAACTATAACCTACAGCGCAATGTCCATCGACATCTCAGTGTACACGCCGCTCGTTGAGTGGTAAAGGATTTTCCGTTTGTGTGTGAGCCAACCATGAAAAAGTAATATTAAGATAGCTATTGTTTTCAGTTAATTTAGTTTTCCTGCGCCCAGATTTGGGTAAATCTTTCATTGCATCAGTTTGGGTAAACTTTTTTACCAGCTTACTCACAGTAGATTTTGTAATGGAATTTCGGTTGGGATATAAATTATCTTGTGGACTTCTACGCATACAACCATATCCTAATAAAATTAAATTAAATTAAAATCTTAATTCGTTTTTTTTTTTTCAGATGAACGATTCATTATGGTATTCAATGAAAACTGACAAATAATAATTTACTGAAACGTGAAAGCTATTATTTTTGTAGTCATAGAGATCTTAAGGTGTGCACAGACATGACGAGACGTTCCCGCGACGAGCTCTCATCACGCGGGACAAGCCAATGAATTATTTCAACTTTTGCGGTTTTTAATGTAAATGTAGCTATAATTCCTAAATTAAGGCATTTGGGTATAGGAAACATTTCATGAAAAATATTCAGTATTATTCAGGGATTACGAAAACTGAAAAATATACAGGGTGATCCATTTGAAATAACAAAGTTCCTAATAGTTGCCAAAAATCGAATGATCTGACAACCATGTAAATGGCACGATAATATCGGCCATATAACAATACCCTCACATACCAAAATTTATAAAAATCGAGCAAGCCGTTTTTGAGATAATTGGGCGTTTCCATACATAAAACTCACTCTGTATATGCCTTTTTGCGGATGATGAATCGTGTAGTTCGCTTCACTGGTAGGTGTCCATATGACACACATTGCTAGCAGGAGGAATTTGCACACTTTGCTCATGCTTCTATTTTTACCGTTGTTTTCTCTCACGGCTTTTTCATTGGCTTCTGGTTTTTCCTGTATTGGTTCGTCTGTTTTTTCTACTGGTAACGGAATCAAGCTGGTTATGGCCCGTTTTAGTGTTGTGTTGCCTTTTCTCAAGGTGACAACTCGGATGAGGTCATCTTTGCCAGGATGTACTTCTATTATTTTTGCTAGCGGCCATTGCGCTGGATTTATGAAGTCTTCTTTTATGATGACGATTGTTCCGACTTTCAAATTTTCCTGTGCCGTGTTCCACTTGTACCTGACTTGTAGTCTGCTTAGGTACTCTGTAGACCAAGCATTCCAGAAATCTCTCTTCATTTTTTGCACTAATTTCCATCTATGGGAAAGGCTAGGATTAATTTCCGTGCTTATCGGGTCTGGTGGGGATACTATTGGCCTCTCTATTAGAAAGTGTCCAGGCGTAAGTACCATCGAATCATCGACGCCATCACTAAGTGGGCATAAGGGCCTCGAATTTAGGCAGGCTTCGATCTGATGCATCAGCGTTGTTAACTCTTCATAGGTCAGGGTGGTTTCACCAATGACTCGTTTCAGATGATGTTTCATCGATTTCACACCCGCCTCCCATATTCCTCCGAAGTGAGGTGCTGTTGGAGGGATGAAGTGCCATTTCGTTCCTGCTGTGTGCATTACGTCCAGGACTTGCGATTTTTCTATCACTTCCTTGACTTCACTTTCTAAATGTCTGGCAGCGCCGACGAATGTTGTCCCATTGTCGCTGTATATGTGTGAACATTGTCCTCTTCTGGCGGTGAATCTTCGAAACGCTGCTAAGAACGTATCCGAAGACATATCGCTTACCACTTCAAGGTGTATTGCTTTTGTGGCAAGGCATACAAAGACTGCTATGTATCCCTTGTATGATTTGTGTCCTCTGCCTTTGGTTGCCCGAATCTGAATTGGGCCTGCATAGTCGATTCCAGTGTGGCTAAAAGGAGGTGATGATGTCACTCTTGGAGTTGGAAGTTCTCCCATTTGTTGTTGTGCGGTTTCTTTTTTGTACCGAACGCACCTAACGCACTGATTGATTACAGATTTTGTCGCCTTTTTTCCATTAATGATCCAATATTTTCTTCTCAAATAAGCTATTGTTATCTGATTTCCTCCATGTAACGTTCTTTCATGTGCGTCTCTTATCAGTAGCTCTGTCAAATGCGTGTGCCTCGGAATTATTATTGGATGTTTTTGATCGAACGGCACTGTTGAATTTTCAAGTCTTCCGCCAACTCGTATCAAGCCATTTTGATCCAGAAAAGGGTTAAGATTTAGTATCTTACTTTTGTTATTCAGTCCCTTTTTGTCTGCTAGGGCTTGATATTCGTCTGATAGTTCATGTTTCTGCACACATCTAATTACCGTCTGTAGGGTCGTGGACATTTCTTCTGGCACCAAATTGTTTTCTTTTGGAGATCCTTTTATAAACCTTCGGCAAAAGGAGAGTACTCTTATCATTCGTGTCAAGTTCGAGAATTGATTCCATTCTTCTTTATGCATTTTAACATTGGCATGGTGACATTGTTTTACTTCTTGTTGATTTTCTGGCACAATGTCTGTCTTTGGCCACTGATTTTTATCCTTTATCCAAGCTGGACCATTCCACCATATGGATAAATTTTTCAGGATAGTCAATTCGGTTCCACGTGATATGACATCTGCAGGATTGTCGGCTGATTTCACGTGGTTCCAGCACTCGGACGGTATTGACCTGCGTATTTCACAAACTCTGTTAGCCACAAATGTCTTCCATCGAAGTGGGTCTCCTCTTATCCATCCGATGGTTATCATGGAGTCTGTCCAGGCATGAATCGTTACATTCTCTATTTCCAAAGCTTCAATTGTTTTGCTCATCAATTTCGCTAGAAGAACGGCAGCACAGAGCTCTAATCTTGGCAAGGTAGTCTTGTTCCTTGCAGGAGCTACTTTAGATTTTGCCTGAAGTAACGTTATGTACGGTTTTCCCGACACCATTGTTCGGCTGTAAATTACGGCTCCATATGCTTTCTCTGAGGCGTCGCAGAATCCTAGCAGCTCCATTTGTGCGCCATTGAAATATGACCACCTCGGGATTTTTATCTCATTTATGTTCTTGAGATCTTCTTTGATTTGCGACCAGCGTTCCAATGTTTCGACGCTGACCCTTTCATCCCACGCAAGCTGTTGCAGCCATAGATCTTGTATCATCATTTTGACTTTGATGATCAATGGAGCTAGCCATCCAAGTGGGTCGAAGATTTTTGCAATTTCGGACAGAATGTGCCTTTTAGTTATTTCTGACTCATTGTCGATCTTTGCTCTGAATATGAACACATCCTCTGATGGGGCCCATAGGATTCCTAATGATTTTTTGGTTTCTTCTCCCAATAGAAAGTTTGATTTCTCCCTTAAGTTTTCGGGGACTTTTTCCATGAATGCAGCTGAGTTGCTCGACCACTTCCTTAGAGAGAAGCCACCTGCTCGCAACAGGCCAACTAATGATTTTTGGAGTTCTTGCGCTTCCTCTACACTATTTGCTCCTGATAGTACATCATCTACATAAAAGTCTCTCAATGCGACTTGTGACGCTTCTTTGTAGTTTTCCTCTTCGTCTTTGGCTAATTGCTGAAGAGTCCTTATGGCTAGGAATGGCGCCGAAGCGGTTCCATACGTTACAGTGGTCAGCTCATATTCTTGTATTGGTTGTGATGGCTTACAGCGCCATACTATTCTCTGGTATGGTAGGTCATCTTTGTTTATTTTGATTTGCCGGTACATTTTTTCAACGTCGGCAGTAAACGCAATTCGATGCTTGCGCCACCTTAGTATTATTTGTGCGAGGTCTTGTTGTAATCGAGGGCCGACGTACATCGTATCATTCAAGCTCACGTTTGTGTTTGTTTTGCTTGATGCGTCATACACTACTCGTAGTCTAGACGACGTGCTCTCTTCTCGAATTACAGCTTGATGTGGTATATAATATTTGCCTTGATTTAGCTCGTGGTACGGTACTTTTCGCATGTGGCCAAGTTTCAAGTATTCTTCCATGAAGGATACATATTGTTGGTGTAGATCTTTATCTTTGGCGAATTTTCTCTCGAGCTGTTGTAGCCTTGCCACAGCTCTTGGTTTTGATTGGCCTAACTCTGGTGTTGAATCTTTGAAAGGTATTTTGACAGTGTAGGATCCGTCTGTATTCCTCTTCGTTGTTTTGGCATAAAATTTCTCACATGCTTGATCTTCTGGTCGGACATGTTGATCGTTAGCCACTTCTTCGATTTCCCAAAATTTTGCTAGCTGCTCGTCTTCTTTTATGCGGGCTACCATACTAGCAACTTTCAAGTTGGCTGATTTGCTGACTATCATTTGTCCTGATAGCATCCATCCAAATTCTGTATTCTGTCCTATCAGTCCATTAATGTTTTTCTTAAGGCCTTCTAGTAATATTTTTCCGTACTCTTCGGCCCCGAGGAGTATGTCTATCGGCCCTGGCTTGTTGAAAGTCGGATCTGCTAATATTTCGTTTTTCCAATCGTTACTGTCGGGTTCTGGTAATGCCTGGGCTGGTAGTGCCTTCGTAATTTTCGGGAGCACGAAAAGTTGCACGTCTAGGGAATATTGACTTGGAAATCTTGGCTTCAGTTGGACATCAATTCTAGATTTTGAGATCGTGGGATCTTTGCTTCCTAGTCCTGATATTTCAGCTCTTATCTTTTGTCTAGGGCAGGCTAGTAATTGAGCGGCTTCTTCGGTTATGAAAGAGGACTGTGATCCTTGATCGATTAGGACTCTCAGTAACTGGGGCACGCCTGTCGCGGAGTAACTCGTAACCACTGCTGTCGCTAGTAGAACTTCTTTTTGACAGTTTTCTAATGTTATTTTCTTTTGAGCGGTGGTGTGGTGGGTACTTCCATTTGCTCGCCTTTCTTCTCGGGGGTAATTTCGTCTGTCTTCTCGTGGGTAGTTTCTTCTTTCTTGGACATGTGGAGGGCGCCTTTCTTGGTGAAGTGAAGTATGATGATGCTGATTGCATATTCTGCACTTCAGCGTGCTTTTACAATTTTCTCTGGAATTGTGATTCATGCAGTTCATGCAGAGATGCTTCTCTCTTATCGTCTTTATCCTGTCGGCTACCGTCAAATTTTTATATTTTTGACATGTCCAGATAGGATGGGCTTGATGGCAAAGTTGGCACTCTGAATTTCTTGTGTCTCTTTGGAATCCGTTTCTTTCACTTCCGGCGATTGCTTCCAGTGAATGAAATCGTCTTTTCAAAAATTCGAATATGTCTTGCAGGTGCGGCACTTGATGTGGGTCTACCAATTGTTGCTCGTACAGTTTGTTTGTTTCAGCGTCCCATTTTCTGGCTATTATTCTCCCAATAATGGGTCCCCATGTGCTGGTGTCAGAACCCAAATTTTTTATAGCTTCTAGGCATTCATTTGTAACATCATGCAAATTTTTTATTTTTTCTGCTGATTCCTTCGTCAGTTCTGGAATATCCAGGATTCGGTCTATCAGTTTCGACACAACAAGGCGGTCGTTTTGATACCGTCCTTTTAATAATTTCCATGCTGTTTCGTAGTTCGTTTCTGTTACAGCTAAATGCTTGATTAGGTTTTGAGGGTCACCACGTAGCTGAGTTTTCAGGAATTGCATCTTCTCTGAATTGCTGATGCTTTGGTTGGAATGGATTATTCTTGAGAAGAGATCATGGAAGGCAGGCCAATCTTCATATCTTCCATTGAATAAAGGCAGCTTTAACGCCGGGAGACTCGTATTCGTCACCATTTGACACTTTTTGATTTTTTCCTTTATGGCATCAAGAGTGTTCCGATACTTGTGTCTAATTTCGAACTGAGTTGCAACGTATTCTTCGTCTACTTGTGTTAATGCTCGTCTTACTTCATTTTGGTATAGTACTGAGTTCCATTTTTCCTCAAGCTCTTTGAGTGACGTTTCATAATAGTTTGCTGACTTATTTTCGGACAGTTCATCTTGAATGTTGGAAATTAGATAAGTTAGCTCTTGAATTGCTTCGTCCATCCTACTTTGTAAGTTCAGCTTTTCTTCTGTTGTTTGAGTCCTTCTTGTTGGCGATCGGTCACTTTTGGTACATTCTTGGAGATATTTCGACGTTTCTATGAACTTGTTTTTTATTTGTTCGAAATAGTTGGTTGTGAAGTAGATGTGATCATTAACTCCCAATGCCTTAATATCTTCGTGGTTCTTCTCGACACTTTTCCATATCTTGTCTAGTATTGCCATACGGGAAACGACATATGATGTGGTTTTTCTTTCTCGGGCATCTTTTTTCCAATTGCTAAGATTTTTCACAATCTCATTGCCCAGCATTTCCTGCTTCGCGGCTAAATTATTTGTTTCCTCCATTCTAGGGCTAAGAATATGCTCTTCTTATAGGTGTAGGGTTACGAATGGCTCTTTCGTAGATTGGTTTGGTTTGTTGATTTGAGCGGCGACTGGGGCCTTGTTGGTTTGAGCGGCGACTGGGGCCTTGTTGATTGAGCGGCGACTGCGGCCTTGTTGGTTGAGCGGCGACTGGGGCCTTGTTGATTGAGCGGCGACTGGGGCCTTGTTGATTGAGCGGCGACTGGGGCCTTATTGGTTTGAGCGGCGACTGGGGCCTTGTTGATTTGAGCGGCGACTGCGGCCTTGTTGATTGAGCGGCGACTGGGGCCTTGTTGGTTTGCTTGTTGAGGGCGGAACGGCACACTCGCAGGCTCGGATTGTGTCCTGGGGGCTGAACGGCACTTTTTGCTTGTTGAGGGCGGAACGGCACTCTCGCAGGCTCGGATTGTGTCCTGGGGGCTGAACGGCACTTTTTGCTTGTTGAGGGCGGAACGGCACTCTCGCAGGCTCGGATTGTGTCCTGGGGGCTGAACGGCACTCTCGTAGGCTGGTTTGGGTTAGGCTCGAAGGACCATGAACAGAGTTGGGCCCTTTGTGTAGTTCACTAGAGGGTTGTAAGGCCTCCAAGGTCCGTATCTCTGTGCGTGACGTCCAGGAATTATTGCCTGAAAGTCACTAGTTATCTTGAACCAAGATAACGACTACAAAGCCCTTAGGGAAGAACTTTGGGGATAATTATCACAAATGGCTCGAAGGACCATGAACATTAAAATTTATGTTGAAATTTCTAATTTATGTTGATTCAACATTATTCCTCCAATAAGATTTCATTTTAAACAGCTGATATTGCAGGGTTGCCAATAAAATTATTTTCATCTCCGAGTTATTTAAACATTCACAAGAAACATGATGAATTTTGTATTTTGGTGCGTGTAACACATACTCGATTTCGACAAATAAACCAATATATTCATTTTTATTAGTGTTTTGGAATGAAAATACAATCGACCAAATTATAACCTCAAAAAATGATCCTAATTCATTGTACTTTTTAGCTTGACATGACAACACGGCACGAAAAGCTTGATGCAAAATGGCAACCGCTGGCCAATAAGAATCTAGAGTTTAACGCAAGCGCAGTTCATAACCTCGTTCTCCTTCGTTTGACAAAGATAGACTTATGCGAGATCATATAACTTTATCTCTCTTTGTTTGCTTCAATAACCGCACATTGGGTAAATGGGGAAGGCGCGATATAAGTAAGTTAGTATAATAGGTATATGCTCCCCCACCATCAAATTCTGGGATACTCGAGGATCAAGAACACTTAACTTCTTCTTTGAGAACAGACTGAGAATCACCTTTTCTACACTTAAAATCGACAAAAAAAAAAATAACTCACTAGCACTGCCTGAATCGTAAGCATTCCATCGTGGTCTGCGGGTGACGTCATCACTATAAGATGCTGATAGTGATGTCACTCGCAGGCTCAGAATTGGTTGGGAAGGGAGTTAGGGGAGTATGCCACAATTAACAACATGTTTCATTATCCTCGCGAAAAATTGCCTCAAGTCATTGTCATTCAAACAGAGCTCATAATGCTCAAGACTTTTCTAATTAAAAAGGCATATTATAGGATTGAGGGAGATTTGGATGACGACCTAAACATCATTTAATGCCCTGGTTCTTCAGAAGGTTTGAATCTTGATAGTGCCTGCTGTACCTATATTTATTTTTAATTTTTTTTTTGTTCCATACAATTTACATTTTTTTGACTAAAAATGTTGACAACTGTCTGACTGACTTACACAGAACACATATCGTCACGGATAGAAAAAAAAACTTAATGGAGGGCGGAGCCTAAAAAAAAGCTTCGGATCGCATCCGCTTGGGGACGCTGGAGTGAAACAGAACTACAGGTGCGGAATAAACGCCACCAAAAAATATGTCACAGTTTACTTTGGCAGTTTACCTGTTACCTATGTTTAAAAAAAATATCTCAAAATAGTTCTGAATGAGAATTCGTCTTGGTGTATGTATGCATTTTAAATCCAGATGAATGTTTCCTAAATTCAAAAAAAAATCAGATTTTAAGGTTTAAAGTCAGGCCTAAGGTTTATTACAGCAACGCGAGATGTCAGTACTGTCGCCCCTATAGTGTGTCCTAACTTGATAGTCAAAAAAAAAAAATAGAAATCTGCATTTGATTAAATTGTGTGATGGAAAGTTTTTTCTTTTTTTTGCGGAAATTCGAAGTATAATTCTGTTTTACATAAACAGGGTTGTAGTTTGCACCAACACAAATAATTTTGAACGTTCATCCGTCGGATTTTTGTTTAAACAGTGTAGCTACAGGCGTATTTCCAACTATTCTTGCAGTAGCGAGAAAACTACAAGTTCAAAAATTTTAAAAAAATATATGTCGCGTAGAATTGCAATAGTAGTTCGTAATAAAAATAACGGGAAACTTCATCTATTCGTTTTGAAATAAATGGTGAAAAACCACTTTTTTTTCAGTTTTTGCGATATATCTTAAAAATGGCGAGTCAAATTTGCTTAAAAAAATTATGGATTAAAGTATATCAATAACCATAAAACATATATTTTTTTTGGAATTTTTGAACACAAGGTTCAGAAAATGGGGGTTGACTTTAAACCTTAAACAAAACACGAGAAGTTTGGCCGTTTCTGCTCTACTCGGAAGAAAAATCCGTCAATAGTCAATAATGAGGAAAAAGGTTTGTTTGGACTTCAGTTCAAAATCCGTTCTAAATTGGACTGCGCTTGCGCATTTGGTCATATCAAACCTATATAAAGAAATGCGAAAGCGTAGTTCAATTCTGAACTGAAGTCCGAACAAATCTAATATTGAAAATATTGACATTGGGAGAACTATTTTGAAAGCTGATTTGATTACAGAAACCTTTATTATAGATAGTTCGGATCGCATCCACCGCGCCGTGACGGCGCATTGTTCCCCAAAATTTTATTAGGCAGTTTGCCTTCTATCCGTGAGGATATGTATTCTGTGCTGACTTATCAATCATACTACACCTCTCTCTTTAAGCTAAACTGAAGATAGTTCATAAAATATAAAATCTAAGTAACATATTATTTACAAATAGTTATTTGTTTTACTAGGCAGAAAAGTACAAGATTTAATGCCGCGGCTGGTGTTTCATAGCCGAGGCTAGGAAACCAGCCGAGGCATTAAATCTGCTTTTCTGCCATGTAAAACATATAATTTTTTCTCCGAATGTTCAAATTCACATATGTGACATGGACATCTTTTTTATAATTACTTCATTCATTATTATTATCCAAATAATTAAATTATTTTGACAATTGTCATTGTCACCATCAATTTCAAATACCAAATTGAGTGAAATTATTACCTAGAACGTTGTGACACTGTCACTTTTAATGCCTAGGCAGTAAAAATACAACTTTTGATCCTGTCAAGTGTCATTAAAAGGCCGCTTTCACTGTCATTCGGAGAAAAACCTTATTTATAAGTTAGGTTACGTAATCAGACGATTTATGTGGCTGACGTACGTCACGTTTCGGTCTATTATTTTCAAGAGTCTTTATTGTTTTTGGTTAAGACTTTTGTTCAGGGACTTCTTTACTAACACTATCTTTGATAAGGTATTTCCTGTTTCTTTCCAGCACACCACCATTATCAAGTCCCACTAAATAAGTCCTTGGCTTATCCAATCTTCTTATATTTTTACCGGGTGTCCACTCGGATTTATCCATTCTTTGCACTCTCACCCCTTCACCATCACTAAGTTCTGGTAAATTTTTTGCATGTAAATCAAAATTCAACTTTTGTTTGTTTTTTCTAATCTTAAACTTATTAATATAAGAGGTATTTTTTTTTTTTTTTCACCAAAAAATATTAAATTCGGGCAAAAGGCTCTTAGCTTTCCTGTTAAACAACAGAGTAGCTGGCGATAGAATGTCATGGTCAATGGGTGTGTTTCGATATTCCAGGAGACAAAGGTATGGATCTTTCTTATCAAATCTTTTTTCATGATATTTTTGAAAGTCTGAATGCACCTCTCGACCATACCATTCGATTGAGCGTGCGTTGGACTTGATGTCACGTGCTGAATCTTCCAGCAGTTAACAAAATCTTTAAATTCTGCAGAGCTGTAATTGGTGCCATTATCCGATCTGATTACATTTGGAATGCCGTGACGAGCGAAAAAGACTTTAAAAGATCAATTGTGTATCTACTTTCTAACTTTACCAAATGTCCAGTCTCAATAAATTTTTTCTACGAGGAAAAGTGCACTTTTCCGCATGCGTTCTAGGTCATGAAAGTACCACTTTTCTGCAAGTAGAATACTTATAATTTGTAGGTAATGTCTGCTCAGCGACTCTATGTCTACGGGGCAACGGTGGCAAAAGGGGCATTTCCCTCAGCGTTTTGAGGGGAATGCTTATACTTTTAATTTTGTCTTCATCAACTTTTACGCCTTTGCTACTTATTACATGTCCTACAAATTTTATTTCGTTAACATTAAATTTATATTTAGTTTTGTTAAATTTTACACCCTCATTTCTAGCTCTATTCAGCACTGCTAATAAATTTTGATCATGTTCTTCCTGGGTTCTACCAAAAACTAATAATCTAATAATCTAATCTCTAATCTAATCTAATATCTATACAGGGTGTTCCGAAACTATTGTGCCAAAAATTAGGGGAGGATAGTTCTCGCCAAAATAAACGTTTTTTACTTATAAACCCATAGGCGCATGCGCTTCGGTTAGGTGATAATAGTACATTGTAGTCCGCGCTGTGGTAGCCACCTTGCTCACGGAGAAACGTGTTCGAATCAGAAACTGAAAACTGAAAACTAATACAAACCCAAGGAATGCTTGCAGTATTTAAGCAAAATTACGACCACCCGCCCCAATGCATGCGTGAAATATCGACTGCAGGAAATTCTTTCCGAACTGTTAGAAACTGTTCCCCTGTATGCAGGACAAAACATGTGGTAATAACATGACGCAGGTACACCACATTACTCGTAAGCCATAAAGGAAAATCTCAACGAAACATAATCTGGAAAAAGTGTTTGGTAAGGGCGCAGCTATTGCATGGCCTCCAGGTTCACCAGACCTGACCGACTGCGACTTTTTATATGATGTCATATGAAAGTGAATGCCACTCCAGTTGAAACAAAGGAATAGTTAGTGGAAAGGATTGTTGCAGCAGCTGCTGAAATTTGCGAAACGCCAGGAATTTTGCAACGTGTTCAGGAGGCTATGTTATAGCGTTGCCAGTGTTGTCACGCATGCATTGAGGCATAATACTGCAAGCATTCCTGGGATTTCTGTATTATTTATTAACACAGTTTCTGCTTCAAACACGTTTCTTCGTGCGCAAATTAGCTACCACAGCGCGGACTGTAATGTGATATTATTGCCTAACCAAAGCGCATGCGCCTATGGGTTTAAGAGTAAAAAACGTTTATTTTGGCGAGATCTACCATCCCCTAATTTTTGGCACAATAGTTTCAGAACACCCTGTATAGTATGGTCAAGTATCCTATATTTAGCCATTCAAAAATTTGTTTGAATTACCTTTGGAACACTTCTGGTGCTGAAGCTATACCAAATGGCAGCCTAGAGAACATATATCTGCCAAAAGGTGTTGCAAAAGTACACAGTTTTTTACTAGATTTATTCAGAGGTATCTAGTAAAAGCCTTGAATTGCATCGAGCAAGATAAAAACCCAAGCTCCTGACAATTGGGCTAGCATTTCTTCTATTGTGGAAATTTGATAAATATTCCCTCTTAATAACTTGATTTATATTTTTAGGATCTAAGCACAACCTTATTTCGCATTTGGCTTTCTGACAGTAACCAATGGATGAACCATTCTGTAGGCTCAGACACTTTTTTAATTATTTTTTATTTCTCTAGCATGTTTAATTCAGCTCGAACTTCCTCTCTAATAGATAGTGGAATTTTACGAGCATTATTTGCTACTGGTGCAGCATTTTCTTCCAAAATAATGGTATGTTCTTGTTTTAGGCAACTAATACCTGCGAATAGATTCTGATATTGTAACAGAACATCATTTAGACACACATAATTAATTCTTCTGATTATCCCAAACTTTTTACAATGTTCCAATCCTAAAATTGGTGGACTATTTACAGTATCTACAACAAGAAAGTCTAAATTGGCCATTCGTTTATTTGGGACAATGCAATCCAGAGAACATTTGCCCAAATTTCCAATGCTAGTTTCATTGTAATTTATTAATTTAATATTTGACTTAAATAATTTGGCTCCAGGAATTTGTTCAAATATAGCTTTGGGAATTAGGCTAGCTTGGGCCCCTGTATCTAATTTAAATTTACTTGAACTACTTCAGTCCACTCTTCAACTAATCTGCGGGCTCTATTTACTGAACCAATAAAAATTGTTGCTTCTTCATCTGAGTCCTCATTATTGGTAATTTCTTCAGTGCTGATTTTTTTTACTTGCTTTAGCTTGCACATTTTGGCAAAATGATTTATTTTGTTACATTTTCTGCACGTTTGATTGTATGCTGGACATTTATTTACCTTGTCTGTATATCCACATCTTGTACAGGGTGTCCAAATTTGGATGGTTTTAATAGGAAACGTCAATTTCTGAGAGAGATACAAAAAAATGAACCTCACACTCCGAGGCTCAAATTTCATGAAATCCAAGGAACAATGTGTTGGAAAAGGACTTTATATCTGTAAGGAAAATGAGAAAGGCCTCTTTCTAACACATTGCTTCTTTTGATAAAAAAAAACAGAAATATTTTTTTTCCTCGAAAACTGTCAGGGATAAACCTATCGAACTTATATCATTGAAATCAGCAAAAGCAGAGCTTTCCAATGAGCTACTAATATATACGGTGACCTATTGAAAAAAATCAGACTCTGGTCAAAATCTTGAAATCGGGACCAAATAGAGAAAAACCGAGAACGTCACTGAGCTTTGCTTAAAAAAGTGCTTCCAGAAAGTTTTTACGGCAATCAATTATTTCCATAAACAAAAAAGTTATGACGGTTTCACACAGTACTGCTCAAAATCGAGAAATGCCCTCTAGCGGCTAAACGGTTGAAGATATCAAAATGCGGATTGCACCAATCAAGATTTCAGGAAACTTGAGCCTCGGAGTGGGGGGGTTCATTTTTTTGTATGTTGCTCAGAAATTGACTTTTCCTATTAAAACCATCCAAATTTGGACACCCTGTACATTATTTTATTGTTTTTTCCTTTTCCATGGTATCTTGATTCTGTGTGTCGTGCACTGAGCCCAGCTTTTCTGACCAACTTTGTTTATAGCAAGTGACTCAATTGCTATTTCTTTTTCTTGACTCTCGGTAACGAGCACGGCTCGGCACAAGTCGATGCACTTACTCAGAGTTAAATTAGGTTCTGTCAGAAGTTTTTCTCTTAATTTGGAATGCTCGATACCACAAATCAAGCGATCTCTTATCAGTGAATCTTTTAATTTGCCAAAATCACATGAGCTGGATAGTGATTTTAGCTCGGCCACGTAATTCTCAAAATTTTCTCCGGTTTTTTGATTTCTCATAAAGAATTTGTGCCTTTCGTAAGTTACGTCATTAAATTTAACAAGAACATCAACTTTGTCCACTTCATTTGATTTAAATTCCAGTGTGTTGTAAATGTCGAGGCCCTCCTGACCCATGCAGTGCAACAACAGACAACATTTTCGTTTTTCATCAGCATTCTGCAAGTCTGCAGCGGCTAAAAATACTTCAAAAGACTGCCTAAACTTTGGTCAGATGTTAGCTGAATTGGCTTCACCGGCTTTAAAGTTTGGGGGTTGCAAAGACTGCCTAAACTTTGGTCAGATGTTAGCTGAATTGGCTTCACCGGCTTTGAAGTTTGGGGGTTGCAAATCCATTTCCAGAGCTTCAGATCACTTTTCTTTTGAACTGCGCCATGTTATAAAATACACAAGTTACGAGATATTACTATTTAACGGTTTTATTTAAACACCATTAAGATTCCATACAACTTACATTTTTTTGACTTATCAATCATACTACAGTTACTCCACATAACTATTGACTCGTGGTGTGTGTGGTGTGTTTACATCACGGCTTATTACCTATAATACTTTCCCTAATTCTCTCTAATATTAGTCTGCTTTATCCACAAAAATATATCCTTTTTTCTGACAATAAAGCATGTTTGATACTGCCAATAAAAAATGAGGAGAGTCAGGAGAGATGGTTGAAAATATGATTGCTTAAAGGGAGAACTTCTAGAGCCACGTTTATAGAAGAAAGTTTGCGATTATAAAGTTGCTTTCTTCTATTTTAGTAATTATTACGAAAGATGAATTTGTACCGATAAATGTGGGAAAAACGTCTGTTTTCAAAACTATTTTCATTTACCTACCCAAGTACGTTTTGTTTCATTACGAGCATGGTTATACAATAAAGCTAGTGAAATATAATTGTTACCTGAGCCTGGGAAGAATATCCAGTCATCATCTGCATTCCATCTGAGCTCACAGTGTCCACTGATTGAATCTGGTTTTGTTTGGACAGTTGGAAAACCTGAACTGGCATAGGTTTCTTGAACAATGAAACATTTTGAGGGGTATTATACTTCATGGATCCATCTTGTAAGGAACATTGACTTTCTTGGCTTGTATCCGGAGACATTTCAATGCTTGCGTTGGCCTCAGAATCCTGCGTCAACGATTCGGAGACATTTGAAGAGGTCTTTTTCTTGGGCCAATTCGTGCTTAAATCCATGTCCCTGAGTTTGCGTTTTTCAGGCTCTGGAGAAGGGGCGGTGGCAGAAACGATAATGTTTTGGTTTAGGATGCGAATTTTCTCGGGAATCACATGGGGGGCTACGATTTTTCTCGGAGCATGTTCTTCCAATATGAGATGGAGTTTTGATGTATCCCATTCATTTCCTTTTGTCTGCAGCAACACTGATTCTGTAATAGTAGCCAGAAAATTAATGTTTGAAAGGTTGTAACATTATGAACATACCACTCATTCCAGATGTGTTTGCAACTTGATCTATCTGAATGTGTTGACTTTCAGTTTCTTGCTAAAAAAAAATAGAAAAAATAATGAATTATGAAGTAAACATTTCATATTTAAGCAAAATCAAATCTTATTTATTTTTTTAGCTACAAGCGTTATGACGTTTTTACATAACCATTTTTCTAGTATTTGAGTTATGTTATGAGACTAGTGGTGTTATAGACTAGGTTATGAATTCATAACACAACTAGTGGTGTTATGGACTAGGTTATAAATCTATAACACAACTATTTTTGGTCATTTGACAATAATTGTCAAAGTTAAACCTGTAAAGGTAAAATGAAGGTAGACAACTACTGATAAACGGAAATAATTTAAAAAAAAAAACATTCTTATTTTTCGCTTTGTAGATACAACGTTGTACATCACATGTGCGTTTAAACATGATTACAAAACTCGTGTGATTAGAACGACTCGGTCTACGACCTCGTCGTTCTAATCTTTCACACTCGTTATTGTAATCATGTTCATAAACGCACTTGTAATATAAATAACTATCACAAGAGGGTCAATCACACTCAAAATATACAAATATGTATGTATTATCTTACTATCGATTAAACTAACAATGATAGGTTTTTGTTAATTAATGCACTAATAAATACAATGAAAACAGTTTTACAACAGAATGATATGTTGAATAGAATGATACAAAATAATCAAAATGTACAGACACAGTCACAAAACGTTCCAGCCGACCATTGAAATTACCATTTGTTACAGGATTTTTCCAAAACTATTGCCAATTTTAACGCAGACAATTTGTCTCAAAGCCGAAACTTTAGAGAGCACTGCTGCCTTGCAACATTGGCCGAACGAATTCACTCTCCGAACTGCAAGGTCTCATTTACTTGGACCAGGAGAAGTAGTAGGTATTCATAGTTGGGATCATTTTAAGGCCATTTTCTGTCATACATTTATCCATGAAAAAAATGTTACGTCACTATAGAGAACGATGACTATTAGAGTACAAGGCAGTAAAGAAGATATTTCATCAAATTTTCATGATAAAGTAAGATTATGTAAAGCTTTGAATCTTAACTTTGGGGAACAAAAAGAGCAAGTTGCTATAGGGCTTGCTTCCAGGGAACTGGCAAGTATGATTATGGCTAAGTCCCATGTAGATATTGACAATGTTTACCATGATTTGATAACATTTGACCGTCTAAATAATGAGAGAAAACAGGAGATATGCACCTCCAGTTTCAAGTGTAGTATAACATACCCGGGTTCGTTCAGTAAGATTGAACGATGAGAATTACCTTTTAAACAAGAAATCTTCTGAAAAATGGAATAAAAAACAAATAGGATCTACGTTGTGGAAACTTACTCAATTTTACTTACTGGACATGCGCCTGACATAGCAAATATTTAGAAAATTTAAGGGACGTTGTGATATGTAAAAGAAACGAAAAATTTGTGAAACGTCTACTTTATTATTAAAGTAAAACGTACCGTTTTCATCCTGGAACTAACGAGGGGAAAGAGCACGGCAGAGAAACCCTCGATCTAACATTCCTCAAAATCGAAACATACTGTGTCATTTTAATAATCACTATGAGTCATTAATTCAATAATTTAAGTCAATAAAAGTTTAAATTAGGTACCGCCCCTGTTCTTGTGCTAAAATTTCAATTACACACACTACATTCAATCAACACTACCTATATATTCAATACTGAAGAGTTTTTGGTAAGTAAGACCATCTGTGGCAGGTACTGAGGTCCCTGGTTACGTAAACTCACAGCTATAGTTGTTTTTGAGCCAATATCTCTAGATCGATTATTTCATATTTCAATTTGTTAGGATATTCTCTCGTCAGGGTAGGAAAATGTTAGTAAATTCAACAAGGCCCTAATGCACGATCTAAATAAACAAAATCAAAATCTCAGCACAAAAAGACAGCACATAAATTCTTAGGTTTTAATTTACTTCTTTATCGGTGTTCTTTACAACATGAAACGATTTTTGGTAAAAACATGAACAATGCACATGTTATAAACAAACAAAAAAACATAAAAGTATAAATTGAACTCTCACAAATAAAATAATAATTATCTAACTGACCTGGTGATCGCTCCTTGATACACACACTAATAACAAATTGGATTGAACAATCAGTTTATTGCAAAATAAAAATAAAAATTGAATAATGAATAATTACAGACACGCGATACGCGTCTAATGGACCAGCTCCAGCTTGTTGTCTAATCTCTCTAATGCCTAATCGCCTCTTCTCTAGCTCCCGTTCGGTTTGGTACCCTTTCAGTACGCTTCACGGCGCATACAAGGTTGCAACATTTATTTTTCTTCAGTAAACGTTTTTTTAAAAAGTTAAGATTTGAAGAAATAATATTTTAAATAGGTGGTTTTCCTCACAAGAGTACCAACAACCAGACCACTACCACGACCAGTTGCAACTGTAACACAACCAAGGATGCAAATGAGCAATAGCATAGCCGGCAATAGAAATCGAGACGACCAAACGGGAAAAGGGTTCTTGTTCTAATTGTGGATCCCTCAAGCATAAATAAGGTAGCACACTGCCCAGGTACAACTGTGAGTAATAATAGTTATTTATGATATAAGTGTTAAAAGTACATTTTCAAGGCACGCATGTGAAAGTTTGCAGAATGAGCGAAGCGAATTCTGCAATTCACTTAAGTGCCTTAAAAATATTTTTAAGACAAAGAAAAAGAGGGTTGCATCGACCCCTTGAAAAATATAGATGAGGCGGCCAATCGGGCTACCTCAGTTGTTCACATTTCACCATTAATATCATTGTAAATAACTAAAAATAAAAACTTTTTTTGACGTTCGCTCTCAAAATTTGATGATTCATTTTTAACACTAGTAATAAAGACTTTATGGCACTAGTGCGATAAAGTAACATTTTTAATGCTACGGGGGGGTGTTAAAAATTGCATTTTTAACACGTTTGTAGAAAAAAGTCATTTCACAGCTAATTTAGTAGATTCTGTTGCACCGTCTTACCAAATTTGTGGTGAACTTTCATTTGATAATAAGGTAGAGCCTATAAAAATATCACCAATTATAGATAACGGTAGTCCTGTGTCTTTTATTTCAGATATACTACTACCTAGCCATTTAGTTGATAAAAATATAGTTACTGCAACTTTTCACTGTGATTTAAGAATTGTTGGGAAATTTAAGTCTCTGCTATTGTATAATGGATGGAAGTATGATGTAATTTTTTTGGTAGTGCCAGAATAGTATATTAGGCAACAAGTTTAGTAAAGTGAGGTTTTACCAATTGAGTGTGGCCACTTTTGTGTACGAGGGAGCGAAGCGAGCAAGTGCTCTAAGGCCTCACGAGATTTGATTTTGAGATGAGATTTGATAGTTTGTTAGGTCGTGATTTTATTGCAAACAATAAGTAAAATATTACTTTTGGTGAAACAATACAAATCAAAAAAGAAGAGGTATCTGAATTTATGAATATTTGTTATGTAAAATTTAAATCCTAATTTAGATTATAAAAAGAAACAAGAGTTTCTAACCATTTTTGATCAAAAATATGTTAAACCGGTTAAGCTGAGTGAGCCTGATGTAAAATATACATTCAAAAATTCTGTTATTCCTAACCATAGTCCTTTCTTTTTCCGACCTAGCCGCCTTTCCCAATTTGAAAAAATTGAAATAACTAAAATTATTGACGAACTACTCGCAGAAAATATAATCCAGAAAAGTAACTCCGAGTCAAGCAGCCTAGTCGTTCTAGTACCTAAGAACAATTCAGAATCCCTAGGTAATGATCCAGAAATTTAACCCGATAATTACAAAGTCTTTACTGTAAAAATTAAATTTTATCAAATAATCAAAACTTAATTCCGGTATTCTTAAATCAGTATCGATAAATTAAAATGAAACAAATTAACGCTAACGAATTGCGACACCCAGCGTGATCTCATCCAAACACCCAGAGATAAATACTATATAAACTGTCGAGACAGTGTACAGACACCTACTTTACATAAGACTTTTTATGATAGATGGCGCCCTATTCGCATTATTGTCGGTCTGTTCAAATTCGTTTATTCTAGACTTTGGGGCATTAATGTTTGCTTAAATTAATTGATAATTTGTTAATTAGATCAAAAGATAGTTTCTTTATCGATGGTTAAGGATATCCTTAACATATTTATTCAAAGTTCTGATTGATGTATAATTGAACCTGTCATTAATCTAATCAACAAAGATAAAAATAGATCTTCCAATCTATAAAGTTTGAAGTTCTTCTTGAAACACACAGAACAACTTTGAAATCACTGAAGAACACTTGACAACACAAAGAAAGATGAAATGCAAGACTGGCGAACAAAAAACATTATGAAATTAGTTATGATCAAAGTCCTTATTCTTGAAACAGGGGAGCAGCGTTCCCAGGAGAACGAGTGTTCCGTCTTTGTTACTTATATTATCAGTTGCATATCGTTGAGAAAGACAGAACACTCGTTCTCCTGGGAACGCTGCTCCCCTGTTTCAAGAATAGGGACACAAATGAATATTTTGGCATATTGTCATACGTTGACATGTCAGTTATCGACATCGGACGTGTTCTTGATATGCTGGTATTTTACATTTTTGACAATTCTGTGGTTGTCAGCGACATCTAGAAAAACGGAAAAGAGTTATTATGTGGTTTATAACTGGCAATGAGAGATCGCAGGGCCTGCAAACACCCGATCAATGAACTTTTTTTAGCGAGGCCAAGTAATTAATTATAAATGATTTATGGCATTCTTGACCCAATAATGTCTTCGACCCCGATAAATCAGTATATTGCGACATAATTATTCGATTTAAACTAATAAAATGACAAAAATTTCAAGGAAATTGCATCATCTTAATTGTCATGGACACAGAATTTCAGAGGGGAAACAAAAAATATAAATACCGCGCGGTTTTAGAAGAGGAAGTTAGTTGCTAGTTGAGTTGCCAGTTATCAGTTGTCCAGTCCAGTTTGAGTTAAAGTCTGTCCGGTTTTGCGAAAGTTTCTTTATGGCGTATGGCCTCGGGTTTCATTTGAATTAGTAAAAGTACGAAAAATCGTGAAAGAAATAAGATTTGAAATTCGTTCAACAATTATGTGCGGGCTCTAAGTAATCAAAAGAAATACATTAGATTATTTTTGTTTTATGGATAAAATGTAAGTACTCTATAGTGACAAGATTTATTTTGAATATAAATGATGAACATGACTTTGTGTGATTAAACTTTGAATTTTAATGCCTATAAACTTGAGTGATTGTTACTAGAAAAACTTTTGACTATTAATTAACTGTGGAACTTTATTGCAAAAATATCAATAACTCGAGTGTTTTTGAAAATGGAACATTATTGCATAACTTTAATAGCCTTCAGATATAATGACATTCTAATTTAATTTTGCATCAAAAATATGAAGGGAACTTATAATGCATTTAACAATATACAATTTTGAGTTGGAATTATGAATTAAACAGTTCAATTATTAGCTAGGCATAGGAATCCGAAAATAGAATTTGTTCTGATTAAATAGACTATCAAATGGAATAGGAAATTTTGAAAGGAAAACTGATGTACATGGATAAGAATTGTTGTCTTAAGATAATGGAAGGTTGTTAAAGGAAACTTAGAATAGAATTTGTTCTGATTAAATAAACTATTAAATGGAATAGCTAATTTTGAAAAGAATCTTGATGTTCATAAAATAGAATTGTCTTAAAATATGGGAAAGTTGTTGTTCATGAAATGAATTTTGAATTAGGGTTCTTATCTTTCAAGTAGAAATTATTGTAAGGTTTTATAAGAATAAGTTAGTAATACCTATATTGATAAACAGATAGGTAATTATTTTGGGATTTCCTAAGTAATCAGTAAAGGACTTAGAGATTTTAAAGAATTTATATAATTAGGTAAAGGGTAGTTTATTAGGAATGAGTAGGAAGTATTGAAATGAGTTGATTTATTTTTTAGTTTATTAGTTATGAGGAATAGTAGGAATAGGGCGTTTCTTATTTAGTAGGGATATTTCAGTGGTCCGTAATAATAACAATCTAGAACGGATGTGACTTTATAGATATAAATAGGGATGTAAAGATTGGAAGATATTTGGCTGATTTTGGTTTTATGTAAAATAAAATATAATTTAGTACACCTCATTAGTTTGTTTCTCTCTCTTGCAAATAGACCCTTCCACAGATTTTAGATAGCAGCTTCAAGTATATAATAACACCTTCAATATACCGCTCGCCGCTCGCCATTTACCATCTAACTATTTACAAAGAGTACTTGGGGCGTTTTGCTACAGTATCCACTAGAGACAACTAAATAAGATTACTTTACGAGACAACTATCTTATACCCCTTATTGAGGATCACCTACATCTAAAAGAAAAATAATGATTTAGCTTGTTGGACTTGACTGTTCATCCGGATTCTGTTAAGTATACTTCATTTATTACTCCTATGGGGCAATATGAATATTTAAAAATGCCCTTCTGGTTAAAAAATTATGCTGCTGCTTTTACTGCCTTAAATAGCTGCTTTGAAGAAAATAAAATCCTATATAGATGATATCGAGGGGTAAACCACTAGGGTAAAAATGTGACAGTATTGCGCAAAATTAGGGATTTCGCAAAATTTCGTAGTGATTGCACGGGATTTCGCAGAATTGTACAAGATTTCGCGGGATTTCTCGAATTTGCCTAGGATTTCGCGTGACTGCGCAGGATTTCGCGTGATTGCGCAGGTTTTCTCGGGATTGCGCGGGATTTCTCCTAATTTAAAGTATTTCATTTGGGACTTTTTTTAGTGAATATTATACCTATATCAAGTAAAAACACTTTAGGTACAAAAAAAAAAAAAAAACGTTAGTAATTCTTTTATTGAAGACAAATCACAAATATTCTTTTAATTTTTTCTTGACCATTTCACTACAGTCTATTTTATCCCAAGATAGATTTTGACATTGAAAACTTTGAAACATAAGCAATAACGCTTGGCCTTGATTGGTCGCAAAATGAGGTGTCCCTGCAGCGAGCCCTGCAGGTTGACACAGTTACAATGCATGTCGTGCAAATGGCATTTTGCGTTCAATAAGCGGCATTAGGCAATTCAATCCATCTGTCAAAAAGGAAAATTCATTGTGGCGTGGCGGCCAAGCAAGTATGTTTTGAATATGTTTTCATGCGTATCTTAAATTATTTTGCATACAGTTTTGCTTACAACTTTGATTTTCATCATTTAATAAAATATTTGTTGACTAGGTACCTAAACTATTAATTCGGGCAGAAACTAGATATTTTTTTGTGTTTTTTGGCCCATATGTGGCCGCCACGCCATCTTGAATGTCACGTGGTTTGAATTGCCTAATTAGCGGCATTGTTTATGTTTCAAAGTTGACAATGTCAAAATTTATCTTGGGAAAAAATAAACTGTAGAGTATTTTATGTCCGATTGTACATACATTGTGTTATTGTACTAGTAAAATAAAGTGCTACTTTATTGCCTACCTGGACTACCTGACAAGGTGAAACAGGTCCTGACAACCTGCCAAGGTGGAACAGGTATACCTACACGAATTTTACTTTTTTCATTAAATTTTTTTAATTTTTAACAAAAACCAGTCGTAATCGTAAATAAAATTTTTTTTTTTTTGAAAATAATCTTTACTAATAATTCAATAGGTTATAATAACAATAACAATTTTACTTCTCAAATCAGTGCATGAAGCACTGGCCCCGAGAAACTATACTATATTAATACTAGGTAACAGTGTCGTGCTTATTTTTATTAGGTTAGGAACTATTATTTATTTATTGCCATTGAAATCCTAAATATAGTTTAAGTTGCTCTAAAAATTTATTGTATTTTTTCACATTTCTAATATTTTCAGGAATATTATTAAAAGATTTTGATGCTTGTACAATTGGATTATGTATTCTATTAGTTATTTGAATATCTACATTACATCTTTGGTCATTATTTAGAATTTTGTACATAAGTTTTACTTGTTCAAACTCTAAAAGTGCCTGGAGCTTTGGTATTTTTAGTTCTTTATACAATATTTCTGTACTGGTCATCCAATTATAACAGAAGAGAATTTTTAATATCTTGTTTTGAAGTATCTGGACTGAGTTAAAATTTGTTGTCCCACATGTTCCCCAAACTGGTATTTGATATCTAAAATGTGATTGAATAAAGGCATTGTATATGTTGTATTTGGTTTTATTCGAGAGATAATTCCTGCATTTATATATTATTGGTATCAAAGATAGAATTTTTTTTGAGATATGATTTATGTGCTGACTCCATTTGAGATTATTGTCGATTATTAGTCCCAGATATCTTATGTCCTGTACTTCTTCTAAAGTTAAATTATTTATTTTTATTTGTATATTGTGAATTTGTTTATTTTTTTGTTTAAAAAGAATGTATTTAGTTTTATCAGTATTTATTTTTAATTTGTTATAATAAAGCCAGTTAAGATAAGAGTTTAAATCCTCATTTACTGTGTTATTCAATGCCTTCTGCACCCGCATATACCAAGACAGTATCATCAGCAAAAGTAAAATATCTAGCCTTGAGGTTAGCACACTTTAGATTTAGAACATATAGTGAGTAAAGCAAGGGTCCCAAAACTGATCCCTGCGGCACTCCACACTCATTTCCCAATATCTCACTATCTACTCCGCTAAGCCTAACATATTGTTTTCTATCAACTAAATAAGTTTTAATAATACTGTACATGATCCCTCTAAATCCTAAATGGTAAAGCTTTTTCAATAATATGTCAATGCTCACAACATCAAATGCTTTTCTAAGGTCTACAAATACTGCAACCACAACTTGCTTATTGTCAAGTGCCCTAGATACATAATTTACCAAGTCTACTGTTGCACTAAGTGTGCTACTGTTTTTGACGAAGCCATATTGATATTGATCGGCATCGGCACATTTATTAATAAATGATAACATTCTACTTTTTATAACTTTTTCCACTATTTTTGAAAACATACTTATTATTGATATTGGTCTATAGTTATTCATATTTTCCTTGCTACCAGATTTAAATATTGGACTTATTTTGCTAATTTTCAATTCTTCTGGAAATATTCCATCTTTCAACACTTTATTAATTAAATTTGTTAAAGGAGTTAAAATATTGTGTTTAAGGTTTGTTATATCTAATAATGTTACTCCATCATGTCCTGGAGCTGAATTTTTCTTTAGATCAGATATGATCTCTTCAATTTCATTTTCACTAGTTGGTGCAATAAAAATTGTGTTTTCATTAGTTATTTCGTTAAATTTAGGTTCATGGTTCAATATTCCTATTTCATCATTCAGATTTTCAACAATTTTTTTCCCTACTGTTGAGAAATGAGTATTCAAGTGGTTTACAATACTATTTACATCTTCAAAAATACCTAGTTGTTCTACCTGTAATCTCTCAATATGTGCTTCATTTTTTTTTGGTTTAAAAAAACTGTTTACAAAATTCCACTGCTTTTTTTGATTAGTGCCTGTTTGTCCCCACTTATCCCTAAAATATTTGTTTTTGAGGGTTTTGATTTTATTGTTAATCCTATTTTTTATTGCTTTAAACTCTAGTTTTATTAATTCATTATTTGGATATTTAATTTTATTTTTATATATTTTATCACGTTCTTTTATCATGTTAACTATCTCTTCATTTACCCACTCATTATTTTCTGGGATTTTGATTTTTTTAGTAAACTGAGCATTTTCTTTACAAGACATTATTAGGTTGATTAAGTCATTAAATGTATCAATATTTGTGTTTATAATTTTTTCTGAAAAGCTAACTTGAAATTTTCTATGATCTATTTGTTTTGTTTCATGTATAATTTTCTTTTTGTAAATTTTGACATTTTCTTTGATATTATATTTAAGGAATTTATGGTCTGAGAGGACATTATGCTCTACACTAAATGAATCACATATATCAACCTTTTTATTTATAAGTACATGATCTATAATAGTTTTAGAACGATCCGTAACTCTTGTTGCATCCTCGTTTGTAATTGAGTTAACTATTTTAAAATTATGCAACGCTACCAAGTCTTTATATTGAAATACACTTTTAGCATTAATGTCCAATAAATAAGTCTCCCAAGATGATATGATTTTTTGGATATTTATGTAAAACAGTTTCAAAGCATTCAAAAAAAATTTGTTAAAGGATTAGAGGGCGGGTTGTAAATTGCACTTACTTTTAGGTTATTTTCACCGACATTTACACATACCCAGTTTACTACTTCATCTTTTTCTGATTTATCTGTTTCCTGCATCCTGATGGTATTCCTCACATAAATGGAGGCTCCTCCCCCTCTTCCTTCTCTACACGAATGCACTGCTCTATAATTATTTATTGTAAAGATTGGTATTTCATTATTGTCTAGCCATGTTTCTACTAACACTAGGATCTCACAGTCTTGGTTTATCACAAAACACTGAAGCTCATCTAATTTGTTTCTCATACTTTGGATATTCATATAAATAATTCTGATATTGTCTCGAGGCCCCTCTAGTTTTTTAGTTGCTCCATTTTCTGCCCCAATATAGTCTGACTATTTTGATCCTTTCTAAGGAGTATATTTCCGTTGCTGATCCAAGCAAACTCATATCCTTTGTCCTTTTTATAGATTCTTGCTGCCTTAAATAGCTCTTGATTCATTTGGGTGAGATCATGACTTACGTAAATCTTACTATTTCCGCCAAGGCCTATATTGTTGCTATTTAATTTTTTTTTTGACTTGAGCATATTAGCTTTCATCTCCTCTCCATAAAAAATGACCTTTATTGGTTTTGATGAGCTATTTCTGGCATTATCTGAAGATTTTCCAATTCTGTAGGCCTTGAATGTACATCCAACTTGGACGTCCAGTTCTCTTGCTATGTTTGTTATTATTTCTTGGACATTTTCATTTTAGTGTTGCGGAACTCCCTGTATTATAAGATTATTCTTTAATCCTTGTTGTTCCCGTTTATTGTAATGCATTTTTATGTCGTTAATCTCGTTTTGCAGTTTCTCGTTTATATGGATTTGTTCATTGTATTTACAAAGTAGGACATCATATTTCTTGTCCATCTCATTTAGCTTTAACATTACATCATCCAGCGTGTAGTTATTGGTTTTTAATTTTTGTGGTTTTTTGCTTTCAGCATTCTTGCACTTTTCACAGATCCATGGTAGTGTTGACTTGTTTAATTGCTGATATGTTCTCACAGACAATCCGGTACATATTATGTGCTTCCATATATAGCATCCCTCACACATTAATCCTTCTTGATTCTCCTGGACTTTTTTTTTACAAATATCACAGGTTTCATTTTCATCCATCTTGGCAACACTGTACTTGGTCCGGGTCTTGAGGACGTAAACAACTAAGGAATGTATAAAATTTTTCCTTGTGTTTTATGCTTGCCTTCACTTTCGCTGATGAGATGGTATTTCCACAACCTGATTATTACGTTTTGGTCAATAACTTTTCACTTTTGAATCGAATTTTCCAAAAAACTTGCCCACAAAACAACAACACGTCCGACACTGTTGCCACTTCCTGGCTCTCATCAAATCATGTATATAACGCTTACATAAACAGGCTTTATTGACTCATTATTTAATAGCCTCGCTCGCAAGCTCGCTCGGCCATAAAATTATTCGTACAATAAAGCCTTACTTTATGTACTTGTTATATAAATAGCTATTACACTGACAAAATGTCATAGGAACGGCCGATTTCTACTGACAAAACTCCAAAACCAACATGATGGTTTTTCAGCAACAAAATTTTGTGTGGTTAGAGTAAAAAACTAGTGAGTTTGACAAGTGTCACCTAAAGAAAATAAATTTTCCAAATGAAAATTTGGCTTATTGTTTTTCTCGCGAAATAGTCTAGCCGAATACCACTCAAGAAAAAATTATGTAGGCAAAATTATTATCTTGGTTTTATTCAAGTTTGTTGCTTTTTGGTAATTTCGCGTTTTGTTAAAAATGTCATTTGCGAAATTGCCAAGCAACAAACTTTCGTACCAGTCGAAAATTTTGCCAACAAAATTTTTTCTCTTGTGGTATTTATTATACAGTGTGTGAATACACCCCGATATCTCAGTTATTGATAATGCGATTTTATTCAAATTTTGGTGGTGATTTTATGTTAGAAAATACACTGCTCAACAAGTGAACTGGATAATTGCAAAAATCCTGAAACCTACATTTGAGAATATGAAAAAAAGACGTGTTTTATTTTATCAATAAACAGTATTCATGGCGAATATTTTTTGCATGTTTATTGTTTTTTGTCGATACTCGCTCTCTCCCTTATCTCTTTCACGGAAATATGCAGGAATGTTGCTTTATATCTGAAAGTATCAGTTCTACAGAACCGCTTGTACACACTTGATTTTGCTACTGTTATCAATAGTTTTGTGTATTCGCTTAAAGAATAATATGCCGTTACGACGATTAGAAGCAGTGCAACTCGAGCAATTATTGCGTTGGATACAGGAAGGTTTGTCTCAAGAAGAAGTCGCTGTGCGGCTGAATGTGTCTCAAAGTGTCGTAAGTCGTGCGTGGAATCGGTATTTAGAAACTGGGTCTGCAGCGTACACACATGGTGGAGGACGGGAACGAGCTACAACTCTTGCTCAAGACCGCTTAATAGTCCTGACTGCAAGAAGAAACCGAACATTCACGGCTTCAAGAATTAACAGCTTTTTTACACAAGCTACTGGAAGAGTGATTTCTGGTCAAAATATCAGAAGAAGATTGCATGCATGTAACTTGAGGGCTAGACGTCGCGCTACCCACCCAAGAATGACGGCGGAGCTGCGTGCATGCCGATATCGCTGGGCGAGAGACCATAGTCTTTGGACTCTTGAAAATTGGAGGCATTGCCTCTTTACCGACGAGTCCAGATTTCGTTTGTATATACGTGTGATGGTCGAATATTGGTCTGGCGAGAAAAAGGACAGCGATACATTGAACATTTAATGGCCCCAACAACTCTTTTTGATGGTGGGTCAGTTTGCGTTTGGGGAGGCATATGTCATAATGGTCGCACTGATTTAGTGATCTTAATTAATGAGACAATGACTGCCATACGATATCGAGACATGGTTATAGAGCCGATAGTCGTCCTATTTTTTGGTGCAATAGGTGAACAATTTGTATTAATTGACGATAATGCCCGTCCGCATCGTGCGAGAATTGTGAACGATCGCATAGAACATCATGGAATTACAAGAATGGAGTGGCCACCCTGTTCACCAGATATGAATTGTATCGAACATGTTTGGGCCGAAATGTCTAGGCGATTAAACCGGATTCCACAACTTCCCCAAACCCTGGAACAGTTGGCTAATGAGTTGCAGGCAATTTGGCAAATCATACCTCAGCAATTTATCAATAATTTGATAATGAGCCTTCCGAATAGAGTGATAGTACTAAGGCGGGCCAGAGGAATTCCAACACGATATTAATTTTTATAGGGATTTTGTGAATTTTGCGATACAAGATTTTTTTTTGTGTTGTTACTTTTCCCAATTTAATCAGTTTTCTTGTAAATGTTAAATTTTGCACTAAATATTTTTTTTTTTCCTGGGTGATATAATCAATCAATAAAATGTTTTTATTATACATGATTTTTTACTTTACTTTGAAGTATTGACAAAATAAATACAAAATTTTAGAATATCCACTTCAACTGTTGAGCAGTGTAGTATATTGTTTTATTAGGAGTAAAAGTGATACTTTTGTGACGATCTGTAAGTTTGCCTGCCAAACGCGGTGATGCCGGCAATACAGACAAGTCACAAAAGTAGCTTTTACTCCGAATAGAACAGGTTATTTTTTCTTCGAACGTATCTGAACAATAGAAAAAAAATCGAAATTTTCTGAAATATTAATGATGTTACCGAACAATCCACCAACTAGGTGACAAATTGTCAATCTTTGCGTTGTTCTGGCAAATATTCACGAGCGGAGGTAAAAGACTTTTACTCCCGCTCACAAGCGGAGGTAAAAGTCTTTTACTTCCGTTGTCCATAGTGACCGTCAACTGACATAAAAGTTAAACTTTAACATAATAAAATAAGTACATAAATATCAGGTTTTCTGACGTTTGAAGAAAAATGAATTTTTTTGACATAGTAAACATTTTTATTTACCATTGGCGTGCGCTGTTGGGGGGTAAAAAGGGGTTGTATTTTTGGGAAAAAGATATCAGGGCTTATTTTAGATATTTTTTTGCATCAGATTAAAATTCAGCATCCCCAAAAACCCCTTAATTCATATGTATTTTCAAATTCTCAAGAGCTGATTTTACCAAAAAAAAAAATATATATCAATTCACTTTTTGGAATAAGTTGTTTATTTTTATTTGCGAAGCTTAAATTACAGATGACATTATTTTAGAATATTGTATTTTCAACATAGCTACCTTCTAATTAGAAATAAACAGCTCATTAGAAAAATTAAATTAAAATAAATTTATTTATTTTTTCGCTCTTATCATCTCTTGAGATTTTGGGAATATGAATTAAGGGGTTTTTAGGGATGCTTATTTTGTAATCTGATGCAAAACATTAGAGAGTTTTCGTTGCTTTTTAAAAGCGATTCCGATAGCCGCTATTTGACAAATTTGACATTTAAGCTATCATTTATCGTTATCGTTACCGATAAGTGCCGGGAGCTTACGGACGGAAGACGGAAGACAAAACCATAGCGAAAACGAAAAGCATGCGTATTTCCTATGTTTTTGTTGTGGTTTGTTTTTGTTTTTAAATGTTTTTGGTTTTCGAAATAGATTCAATACTAAATTCCCTCAAAAGATTGAAAAATCGTTTCACGGATGAGGACAATATTATTTATTATTTTATGTGCAATCGAGTGTTCCATCCTGAAAATCTCGCACTATTTTTTATAATTCTGGCCACATAATTTTTTAAGTACAAGCCCTGATGAAGCCCTAAACTTTTGGGCGAAACGTTGGCAAAGACTTGACAGGCCTTTTATTTCTTGTCCTAACCGACGAATTACCCCCCTTCATTGGATATAGGACATGAACTTCTCTTTATCATTTACTATTTTATTAGAAGAAATATTGGCCAACAACCCATATGACGATGCATCTATATAGGCTTTTGTAGTAGCCAATTTTGTAAATCCCACAGGGAAAATTAATGAATTTTGGGTACTAGGAAATTAAAACAAAGTACAAAACGTATATAAACACAATGATAAACACAAACCATTAAAGAAAGGTTATGTTTGTCGAATTCGACTTAAAGTTAACGTTAAGCGGATTGAACGAAAACTATTTTTCCTACGAGCGTGCGCAAAGTAGTACTTTTCCGCACGCATTTCGGTTCTCAAAGTTGCACTTTTCCGCACTCAGTGCGGATACAGGCCTTATCCGCACTGAGTGCCGAAAAGTAAAAATAATTGTCAAGCAACAATAAGTACACCTGTCGACTTTGACACATGATGACAAATTTTTCCTCTGTTCCTGTTCCAGCTAACATCTATACCTACAAACACCAAATTTAATTAACTTCAACACATTGTCAGATTTGTTTTCTATATATATGCATCTACAAACTTTCTCATCAAATTTATAGCATTTTCCATTTGTCGAAACAGGGCAAAAAAATGTATCCTTATCCTTACATGTTACATGCTTTTAGAAAAAGATGCGGATGCACTCAGTGCGGCACTGATGACAAATGGAAATCGCCATTAAACGCTTTAAGATGAAGAGCTCTGACGATGATTTTCTGTTATATTTTTTTTTTGTTATGTAATTTTTTGATAAATGCATAGGTTCCCTTCAAGTTAATTAAAAATAATTAAACAAATTATCGTTTTTTTTTTAAATTTTTGTTGTTACCTACCTGATATGAAGCTCGTAGGAAAAATTTTGTTCCTAACACGTGCGCAAAGTGTCTTTTCCGCACGCAAACACGTATCCGAACTCCGCTTCGCGTCGTTCGTATAACTGTGTTTGCGTGCGGAAAAGTAACACTTTGCGCACTTGTTAGGAAAATAACTATTTACGATCTGTCAAATAGCGACTTTGTTTTCGTATTCGTTATGGTTAACCGTTCGAATTTGGCAATACAACGAAAACTCTCTACTATCTAAAATAAGCTCTAATATCTTTTTCATAAAATTACAACCACTGTCCACCCCCCAAGATCGCACGCCAATGGTAAATGAAAATGTTTACTATGTCAAATAGTTCATTTTTCTAACATACAAACACCAACAAAATTTGAATGAAATCGCATAAATAATAACTGAGATATCGGAGTGTATTCATGAAAAGCGGGACACACTGTATATGATAATTTTGAAAATCAATCCCTCAATAACTGATACAGACACTGGTGAAACACAATAATTATAAAATCGTTTGCACAACGATTATTACGACTACAAAAGTCAGAAGCAGGAATTTCCCGCCAATTTCTTTGAATAGCTCTGATTGGTCAGCCTCGAAATCCGCATTTGAACGAGGCTCCGACTTCGCAAAGTTAAGTGATTTCGCGGGATTGCTGGCGATTTCGCAGGATTTCGCAGGATTTCGCAGGATTTCGCAAGGATTGCGCGCGATTTCGCAAGGATTGCGCCCGATTTCGCCTGATTTCGCATGATTGCGCAGGGATTTCGCGCGATTTGTGACAGTAATGCGCAGAGTGGTTTACCCCTCGGATGATATATTAATTCCTACCTGCAGTTTTGATGAAAACACAGAAATCCTAAAGCAAGTTTTTGAATTGTTGAAAGAAAATAAATTGGAGACTAGAGAAATGTTTCTTTTTACAAAATGAAATAACCTACTTTGGTTATAAAATAGATGTAAAGGGCATAAGGCCTAGTGATGAACATATAACTACTATCAGAAAGTATCCAATTCCTAAAAATCAACAAAAATAGGGAACTTTACAATTTTTTTTTTTTTTTTTTCAAAATAGTTATTTTTGTCACAAGTACCTAAAATGAAGTTTTTCAGGACGAATCATTGCTGTTTCCGGACGAGGCGTTAGCCGAGTCCGGACTAGCAAATGAGTCCTGAAAAACTTCGTTAGGTACGTGTGACAAACACTATTTTTTGTCATAGGCTTTTTAGAATTCTTCAGAACGCTAAAATTTGCAAAATTTCCTTAATTTTTGAAATCATAAAGGTGCATCCAGAAAGAAAAAAAAATCCTGAAAAGAAGCATTTTACGGACTTGAATGAGTCCGTAAGATAGCTGTTTTTGGGAGCATATGACAAAAAAATCATTTATTTATGCCTTAAGAGTATTCCCCAAATATTATTCCCTAAAACTCAATAATAACTTAGTGAAAAATGTTTAAAGTTTCGCGCGTATCAAAAGCATTTCGAACAACCTTCTAAGCGCGCGAATCCGGATGACGTCACGTAGTATGATTTTGCGTCACCTTGTTGCCAAACGTCATACTTCATTGCATTTAATTTGATTGATTTCCAAATTTCCCCTAAAATTTCCACATTTTTTTTCAATTTTCCACCGTTATTTGTTTTGTTGTTGTTTTGTGTTGCGGCGGCGAGTTGTAAATTGTGAAGTTATAATGGAAGAAAAGACTAGCACATACTCACTTTTGCTACCATAAACATATCAACAAATTACAGATTGTCGGATTGGCCTTTGGAATTTCCTTCTTCGGTCATAATTATTAGGCATATCGTTTCATTTATATAATGCTGAGCTAATCATTAAATTTGAGCTAAGTAAACCAATTCTAATAAATGATAAAATTTTAAAAAATCAGAGAAAAACGTGGATAAACACAGCTAACGGGTATTTATTATGTAGAGTTCGAGTAAACGGTCGGAGCTGCTGTTTTGTTTCTTTATCCCTGTTCTTCTCATCATCGCCTTTTTTCCCGCTGGAAATTAATTGAAATTCTCCGCATTTCTAATTCCTTATTGCGGCCGTTTGCGACAAAAAAATTTGTTTTTTTCGCTGTTTTATGTTTTAACGTAATATATTCTTATGATTTATAGTAATATTTTCATGTTTAAATTTTTTGTCAAGCTCCCTATTATGTGAGTTGTTGTGTCCATGAAACTCTAAACATGCCATTTTTGGCTATGGAAGATTTTTTGAGATGCTTGATGTCTTTCTACATAAGAGACACATTGCACTTGAAATAAAATCAAAATGAATCCTAATTAAAAAATTGCCTATGTAATTATTGCATACACAAAAGGAATTTACTTACAGCTATATGCATCATTTTGACTCTTCCCATTTTTTCCCCTTCTTGTAGCTTCAATAACTTTTTCATTTTCTCACTCTCTTCAGCCTTCAAATGTTCAAGATTTTCTTCCATTTGCTGGACCAAGAGATATTGGTCCTTTATTGTTTTTTTAATTTCCGCTTCTTTTGCTATTACATATTTTTTATAAGCAATTTCCTGTCGCAATTGGCGTGTTTCCATATCTGCTTCTAAGGCCTTAGCCTAGGAAAAAAGTTTTGTACAAATTTAAAATAAGTAAACTAGAATATGATCGGATATTACCCTATCTTTTTCTAACTCTTGGTAAAGAGGGTGTTCAGTCATTTTCTTTTCAGCTTCCATATAATTTTTGTCCAATTGTTCTTTCTGTTTTAAGGCTTGCAGTTTCACTGACTTTTCTTCTTCTGCTGTATATGCGTGCAAAGCATGGAAAGCTGACAATGCCATCTGTTCAATTTCACGTGTTTTTTCAGCACTGAAAAAATTAAAAATAGTTTAAAGCAGGCCCACAGATTAATTAGTCTCTTGAACTAAACTAATAACTTGTATCACCTACCTATAGAATAAGTTATTTCCAAATAATCAAAAGATGAAATTGTTACCTACCTTTTATGAAAAAATTGCAACTGTTCATACTGTTTGTCTAATTCTTTATTTTCTTCCTTAATTTCCTTTCTTCTTTTTTCGGATGCAGCAAAATTGCGCTCCAACTCTGCAATTTCATTTTTGTACCCTGCAAAATATTATATACTCATAATATGAATTTATTTCTGGAATAGGTGCTACCTGCAACAACTCTCTAGGGCAAGACGGATAGACCAAATAAGAAATACATTGTCATTCGCGCATTTATCTATACTCCATGGCATAGATGCTACTGATCTAATATCTAATTCGCTTGAAAATTCCTTAATTTTTTTCAAATCCTTCTAAGCTCCCAATTTTCTGTAATTTCGTAAACCATAATAATACCTACCAATGAAGCTGGTGCCAGGATGTGATTAGATATAATATCAAAAATAGGTATATCCTGGAGATTTCCCAATAGTTGACATCACGAATTAAAAAGAGAAGTGTTAATTTAGTGTAAAAGCGTTTTCGCAACACTCAAAAAATTTAAAATTATTTTTGTAATCTCCGGTCTTCATTAATTCAATTAACCGTCGTCTCCTCGGAAAATCACGAAATCAATAAATTAATAATTCACAAAGTTTAATGTGCATTAAATGGTTCACAATCGAAATTGAATGACTTACAAGATGAAAAACCGGATTGAATAAAATCAGGGCCGCAACTAGAAGCCTCGGCGCCCAAGGCCAATCCAAATTTTGGCGCCTACTAATTCTACCACTGTATAAAGATACAGAATGATCAATATTTTATCATCTCTAGTTTTTAACGTAGGAAATCTTTCACGAGAGCCGGTAATAGAAAACAATTTTACCCACTCTAATTTGACTCAACAGAAAAAAGCAACTGTATAAAAATACAGAGTGATTAATATTTTATTATTCCCGGCTCTTGTAGGAAGTCATTCACGAAAGCTGTTAATCGAAAACAATTCCACCACTGTGTAATGATACGGGGTGATCAATATTCTATTATCCCCAGCTCTTAAAGAGGATGTGACCCAAAAATAAAAGTTGTTAAAAAAAAATCTAAGAACAAATTTTCAAACCGCAGTAAGCTACGACCAACCGTTGCGAAGATACCGTAGTACAAAGTTTCCACTTCTAGCACTGTGACGTCACATGCACAAACTGAGTCTGCCATCCGGCGCTGCGCGCGCGTTTGCTCATGCTTGCTACATATATTATCGACATTATCTTATTGTTTTCACGTCCTCACCCCTATCGTTGCATTAGGTTTAGCAATTTTTGCGTGTATTCATGACGTCACGCGATGAATGGACAAACCTTTATTTAGGCGTATCTACCTTATCATTTTGAGTAGTGATGCGAGATTTTCACGAGAGTTAGAGTTCTTAGAATTTTTTTTTTTATTATCTGACTACAAGTTGTATTTTAAGGCTACACCCCCTTCAATGTAGAAAATCTTTCACGAGAGCCGGTAATAGAATAGTATATTCTTCAACGAGCATATAATGATGGCTATTATTCACGAGAATGAAAATTCAAACACGAACCGAAGACGAGTGTTGGAATCATTCGAGTCATGTTTTGTTCGTATTGTCTCGTTGCCGCTCGTGTATTCCGAAAATACGGAGAATTTGATTGGTCGACAGGCCGTGGATTCCGGTTTGGAATCCACGGGGCGTGTAGAATTCGTATCATTAATCAGTTTAATATCGAGCAAGAATGAATGTATTATTTGATGTTCGAAGAGAAAACAATTTCACCCACTGTATAAAGATACAAGGTGATCAATATTTTATTATTTTCGGCTCTTGTAGGGAATTTTCCACGAAAGCTGGTAATCGGAAATACTTCCATCACTGTGTAAAGATACGGGGTGATCAATATTTTATTATCCCCGACTCTTTATGTAGAAAATCTTTCACGAGAGCCAGTAATAGAAAACAATTTCACCCACTGTAATTTGATCATTCTAGGTTGTGCATTAATTTTATTTGACGGCGAGAAGGCGCCTTGGTACTTTGGCGCCCTAGTTGCGGCCCTGAATAAAATATCACAAACAATTTTCGAGATACATACATTTAATTAAGGCCCCAAAGTTGTAACTTTTTGTCACATTTCGAACAAGCTATAAACTCGATTAAGTATATCGAAAACAAAGTGTCCAGGCTCAGTACACTACAAATTTTTATGGATCCATAAGTTCTGTTTTGATTGCTTTTCCGGTTTTAGAAATTTTGAAAATCGATTTTTTAGGCATACCAACTGCTTTATAACAAATAATTGAGAATTACCTACTACCTTTGGGTGTTCATTTTACCCCTATTATCTCGGAGTTGAAAGTTTTCGAAAAAATCCCTGAAACACGTCAACTATAATTTGAAGGGGGATGAGTTTTAATGCAAAATTCACCTCCCGCCTTTCAACCCCCCAGCCCCCAGAGCCACCCCCTAAAAAATCTTAAATGGGAAGGGAGGTCAAATCATCCATCATTTTGGAGGGCTTTTATTTCCATACAGTCTGGTACTAAGTTTTAAACCCTAAGTCGAGCCCTAAGTTCAACTGTTTTGTAAATATTAACAGTTGAAAATTGACTGTTTTGCAACTTTGACAGGCTGTAAAACCTAAACGGTTAATTTTAGAGGAAAACCGATCTTACATTCTTGTCTTATGGCGTTTCCGATTGGTAGAACTAGTGCGGAACTAGTGCAATTTTTTTTGTTTCCATCTTTTTCTTCTATAGGTCGATTAAAAGGATGCTAATACACTCAGTGCGCATTGAATCTATCAATCCGAAACGCCATTAGATTTTTATAAACTATCATTTGACAGCAACTTTGAATTTAATCCATGATCAAAAATTCTGTTTAAAAATTTAATCTCCAGATAAATTCAAAGTTGGTGTCAAATGATAGTTTATGAAAATCTAAGATACGAATGTGGGATCAGTTTTCCTCGAAAACATCCTGTCAAAGTAGCAAAAAAGTCAATTGTCAACTGTCAATATTTCCAAAACAATTGAACTTAGGAATTAAAATTTAGTACCAAAATGTATAGAATTAAAAACCCTCCATAATGATCTATCACTTGAACCCCCTTCCCATTTAAGATTTTCTAGGAGGTGACTCTGGAGGCTGGGGGGTTAAAAAGGGGGAGGTGAATTTTGCAGGAAAACTCCTCCCCCTTCAAATTATAGTTGGCGTGTTTCAGGAATTTTTTCGAAAATTTTTCAACTCCGAAATAATAGGGGTGGTAAGTGGTAAGTTTTAAAATGAACACAATGTATAAACAAACAGCGGATCTTGGGGTAAACCACCCCTGAGATTTTTGACACATATTTCCCCTTGGGGGAATTATTTCCCGAATATTGCCTTTATTTCCTATATTATTCAGTAGGTAATTCCCGATATTGCCTTATAATTCCCCATAATGCCTTATAATTCCCTAATATTTAAATAATTCCTCCGTAATTTTTGTAAATCCTCAATATTTCCCTGTATTTCATTTATAATTGTTGCGAAAATGCATCGACAACCCGGCGAGGATTCTGAGAAAATTATTTGTTTACTTTGGGCAGCGCGTCTTTCCTGGGAATTCCATTAAACGTATACGATTCAATGTTTTTCTAGACAGATACGGAATGCGATTTTAACTATAAATAGCGCGTAGTAATAAGTTTGAGTTTAGTTTTAATCCGATATTTATATGGTTCGATAAGAATATCTCTTAGACAAAAAATACTATGAGGAAGATCTCAAATACGTATCGGGGGATTAGAGGGGGAACCAAAATGAGGCACTTTTTTTTTCTATGAGATAGTTAAAATTACTAGTTTTCACAATGCACTTACTTTTAAACACCGATATCTCAAAAACTAATCGTACGATTTGAGATTTTTCTATAGGACTGTTAAGGGACGGCAACGAGCTATCCAACGATGTGCAACAAAAGGCAGGTTCGTTTAAAAAAAAAATAAGGGGTGAGGCGGGGTCACTCAAAAAGTGTCTCATTTTGGTTCCTCCTCCAATCCCCTGATACGTAAAGGGTGATCCAATTAGTGCTTTAGCATTTTAAAATGAAATAAAACACAGACATTGCTGCGTTGCCAAAATGTTTTTATTTCATTTCAAAGACCAACTAATTACATTTGTGTTTTAAAAATAATATCGGTGAAATGACCTCCACGACTTTCTTCACAATAGTGAATTCGTTCAGTCCAATTTATCATTAGGTTTTCACACATTTGGGTCGGTATTTCAGGAATAGCCGTTCTTCAGGGTTGGCATAGAATTTCCCCAGATTATAAAACCCCCAGTGGGGTTTATCGGGTTTTTTCAATTGATAAAACCCACCATTATTGGGTTTTTTGGGTTTTTTCAAAAATATAAAATTTTCAGTTGAATGAGCGTCATTTTCACAGGAAATATCAAAGATTTCACGATGATTTTCCAGTCCTCGGCTGTTCGCTGTTGGCGTGTAGGTCTGGGCAGGGAGTGCAGGGACTCCGTGCCATGTAGAATTTAGAATTCGACATATCGAATGTGCCAAGTCTATAGAATCCTGTCGATATGAAGAATTCTACATGACACGGAGTCTATGGGGTGGCTAGCCAGAGGCGTGGTGCAGTGTACTGATGCCAAGTGTAATTATTTATATCAAGTGGCTTGCATTATATGATAAGGATATTTTATTTTTGCAACAAAAGTCATAATTTTTGTAATACTTTTGCTAGAGCAAAAGCCGAGACAGAAACTATAAATCAAATTTGAAGAAAAAAACGAAAACCCCCAGGAAGCCCGAAAAAAATCAAAAAACCCAAAAAAAAAAAACAAAAAACCCATAAAAACCCAAAAAAACCCGACGGGTTGGACTTTTTCAAAAAAACCCGGGTTTTTTCCAACCCTGCCGCTCTTGCGATAATGTCATCGTTTTGTTGGCGGTATGGCACGTAGCGCCATCCTGATGGAACCAAAATCCCTCCAGTTGGTTTTCGATGATTATTGGGAAGAAATAATCGTTGCTGAAAACGACGTCTAGAGACAAATTTGGATTATCTCGAGCACTTGGATTTACAGCTCCAACATTTTCTGCATCTCTCACATTTCTCACACGATTTGTTCTTGGGTTATCTAGCAACCTAAACTCATTTTCAAATTTCCTCACAACATTACAACTTGTTTATTCACTGGGTTGATCATGGGGACCATAAATTGCACTTAATCCGCGCTAAGTTGCCTTCATATAGAGCTTTGGTTTTGATATTAAATTTTAATAATTTCGCAACGTTACTGTCTTAGACAAGGAAAGAGAGAGGACGCGTAACATCCTTTACCTGCACTAGCAGCTGGTTGTGACCGTTTGCCACCAAATAATGGCGACAATTTTTCATGGTGTCACTATGTGAATTTTACTTCAGACTAACATTTTTGTGGTATTCAGCATGGTGGATTGCTAGCATATGGCTCCAAAACCCTCAGAGAAAAAAAAGTCGACGGGATTACATTTAACAGGCAAAAAACAATATGCTTTCTAGGTTATATTATGAAAAAAGCAGACATTTTTTGGTGGCAAACTGCTTCATTTACACCTGCTGTTATACGAGTCCCCTCTCTTTCCTTGTCTAAGATTGCTGTGGTGTTAAATGTTTCACTTCATTTTGTGATAAACTACCAAATAGAGGTGGGTTGCGATTTCACGAACTGTGACTTTGTCCCTGCTACTCGTCTGTCACAGTCACTGCCTGCTCCAGTCCCAGTCAAGTAGCAGTGACATTTTGTCACAGCCTGCTTCAAGCTCCGACCGATGCAGCGCGGACAGAACTCGAGCTGAGTGATGTAAATGAAATAATAATATTATAAATTGCATCGCGATCACGCCAAATAGAAACTGCTACTGCAGAGGGCAGGCTGGAAACTGGAGCATCTCTCTAGGCCGTGACTGCGGACTGCGATTATGCCATTTTACGATATGGCATTAACATATAATAATAGCAGTACGGCCGCCAACTAAGGTAAAACTGCTCCAAAAAATCACTGCTATTTGTCACAGTGACACGACTGGAGCAGTCACGTCTTGTCACAGCTCCATTTTAATCGCAGGTTGGCCCACCTCTACTACCAAATAATTTTTTTGACATGTACAATGTTGCCTATATTTCACTTTAAAATGCTAAAGCACTAATTGGATCACCCTTTATTTGAGATCTTCCTGATAGTATTTTTTGTCTAAGAGATATTCCCGAGTGCTCGTTTTCAAATTGTCACCCTGTATACCTAGGTAGAGAAATTGGTCATTATATACCGAGGGCTTTTATAAACCAAGCGCCGAGGTTTATAATGCGTTAAGGTATACATATAATGACTTTATCTACCGAGGAATATATAGATTTTTTTTAACTACCTGCTGCTAGTAGAAAATAGAAAATACTCTATGAGGAAATAGGTTAGAAATCTGTGCTCAAATTATTTTTTTTTGTCGGAAGTGCTGCCCTCTATTAACAGTTTATGGTAATTTCCTATGATCTACATACAGGAACCAGTTTTTTTTTTTTGAAATTGACAGTTTGAAATTGAAATTAAACCAATAGAAACCTTTTATGTTATGACAATATCCTTGCGTCATGACATCATTTTCATTATTGACCTAGGTTTTTTTCATTATTTTCATTATTAACCTAGGGAGAGAAATTCAATTTTTTCCTAGAAAAATAGATTGAATAATGACTACTTCTCAGGTTAGCAGTAAAAAATAGGTCTGTTTCTGCAGAAATCACAAACCAGTCAGAGTGAATTTCATTGGTGGAAACTAGTTTTCTGACTGTTTTCAACCAATAAAATTCGGTCTGACTGGTTTGCGATTTCTGCAGAAACAGACCTATTAGTACATTATACAGGCTGTCCCACTAAGGTCGGCCAGGTACGATATTATGGAAACTATAGATCTTACGGCTACGGGATTTTTTTTTCTCCACTAAATCGGCCAAGAGAAATTGATGGAAATTATTTTCAAGTTTCTGAGATGACCGCTAGGGCTAGGGGGCGCAATTACGATGATATAGCTGAAAATTCAAATTTTCTCAAGACATGGCTATATTAAGGTACTATTTTAACACCAGAAATCAGAAGTTCATTAATTTTTACGCCAGTTTGGTTTTTAGGCTTTTTTCGTATCTTCGCTAATAAGAGTGGGGGGAGCTGGTGAAAAAAGAGTTTTAGAAATTGCTGTATCTTCCATACCCCTCATCCAAACACATTCAATTTGGGCTTATTTGGAAGAGAATTTAATTGGTATTAAGAACACCACTTCGTTCGGGGTCGATAGTTCTCATCGCGTCTTCTAGAGGGCATTGTTTATCCAAGATCCAGCCCTTGTTCATATTTGAATAAATTATCAAAGCGCTCCAAATCTGAAATACGCGGTGACGTCACTGCATCTCTCACGTTGGTCGTGATGGTGCTCTGGTACGCACCTGGTACGCCTGTCACTACGACATTACGGGCATTGTTGTGACAAGTTTTAGTTTGGCATTTTTTCTATCTGGTAGAACTGGATGTTTTTCTTTCGAACATATTAAAGTATATTTGATTAATTCCCTGACTTTCAATATTTCATGAGCACAATTATGGAAGTAGCATGCAAAAACAAAAATTATAGATAGTTCGGCAAACTCGGAAACTGTCAGCCGTATGGATAAAAATAGAGCATTTGCTTCTAAGCAAAAGGTAGAAGTATAAGCAAAAGCTTCAAGTACAAGGTAGAAGTAGAAGCATTTACTTCATATAATATGAATAATGAAGACCTTTTACTTGCGAGCATATGCTTCAAAAAAATGAAGGAAAGTATATTACCTGTTGTACCTTTTGCTTGAATCTAAGCTCGAATGTCAAACTAAACCACCAGATCGGTAACATCAATGGACTTTGACATTCCATAGGAAGTGGTTGTAAAAGAACGCAAAACTACCGCAAGCGCACATCGCATCATTGTGGTACACAGTCATAAAGATGGTTCGAAGCTAACGGAATGAGTCGGACTGGGATCAAACTTTAAAGTTTAAACTCTCATTACCAATGGGTAAAACCTTAGATTACATCTGTACCCAAGATTGTCTTGAAAGAGGCCTTTTGGAAGAACACATACTGTCCGACAGTCAAGCGACTCTAAAGGCTCTAGGAACAACGAAATGCAATTTTCAGCTAGTTTGGGAGGGTAAAAATATCCTTAAATAACTGGCTGTTAGGGTTAGGAATAAAATAAAAAGGGCAACGAGGAGGCGGATCGTCTCACAAAGCAAGGCGTTTTAACACACACAATCTGTGAATGCTCTGGTCATTTCTGGAAAAGGCTGAAATATCTTGCTAACACCCCAAGAGGTGGGCACTCTACCACCCAGGAAGCTGGCGTCCTTTGGGAGCAGCCTACAAATCTTGGATACTAGAGCGGCTGGAACAAGCTGCAAAAACACCTAATACAATCTACAATCTACAAAAAAAAAAATGGGAAATAGGAATATTCGAAAATAATTTACCAAAATAGTGAAAATACATCTGCTCTGGAGCAGATGCATTTTGCAAGGAGTAAATGCTCCCAATTTGAAGCAAATACTCGAGCAAATACTCTCTATTATTCATACGAAAAAGAGTATTTGCTTTTTCCTGGAGCATTCGCTTCCGACTTTTAAGTATAAGGTTTTGTTTGAACTTTTATTCATACTGGATAAAGCATTTGCTTCAGAATTTGCGAGAAAAAGCAAATGCTCTTTTTTATTCATAGGGTAGTGTGTCTCAGTTGACATTGCGTTATGCAAAACCGTGTGTGACGGCCTTTAGCCTGACTCGACTCGAGAGATGACGTCATACCATCTCTCAGCGATGAATTTCTGAGGCATAATGTTTTAATATTCAAAGACGCATAACTTTTTTAATATTTATCCAATTGAGCTGATTTTTTTTTTGTTTGCTATATGTGAGTAATACTCCATAAAAATATGAGAAAACGTGGTTAATGAAACTTCACTGAACGAGCCTATTGCTTTAAAATCCTCTGCTAGAAGTTCTAGACCCGCGGATCTTGTGCTTCTTATTTAAACTACTCATCGGATCGGAAAGAAAACTCTATCACCAATTCACAACAGTAGAATAAAAATATTAAATAGTGTTCGCGAGTCTTTGAAGTTACCAGGTGATTTCGGCAAGCTTTGGTTGGTATACCATTTGGTTAACCAATTGGTACCTGCAACTTCATAGTAATGACGTAAGATACCATTTTGTTCCGAATTCGTTTGGTAGGTCATGAGAGAGAGGAAGAGACGAGCCTTGACCTAACTTTGTGTTGTTCTTCTAGTTTCGGGAGCGACTAGATACTGACTGCACTGACTAAAATCAGTAAAATCTATAATCACTAATCAGCACTGTCTAGACAGTACCTTTGAGTAACCTATAGACTAACTCAGCGTTTTCTGTAAATTTAAAGCTTATTCCATAATCCATTCAGCAAAAAAGTTACTAATTGGCAGTCAAAAGATACGAGAAAACAGGAAGACAAAGGCGAAAAAACAAACATATTTATTAAAATTTCAAATTATTCGAATTCTAATGTACTTCCATTTATTTACATTTCCCAGAGCAGGACAAAACGAAAATAGACGTAGCACTATACCAAATAGAAGAACCGTGCTGCTGACCACGGTATCCTATTTGACAGACCAAAAAGGATACCAAAGTCACGGTGACGACATCATTTTCGTATCCGAAATTGGTTGGTATGCATTTGACAGACCAAACAGGGTACCACAGAATACATATCCTCACGGATTTAAGGAAGACTGCCTTATAAAATTTTGGGGAACAATGCGCCGTCACGGCGCGGTGGATGCGATCCGAACTATTTATAATAAAGGTTTCTGTAATCAAACCAGCTTTCAAAATAGTTCTCCCAATGTAAATAATGCGTAAGGTATGTAATGACTTTCTCTACCGAGGAATTTATAGATTTTTTTTTACTACTGCTAGTAGAAAATAAAAAATAGGTTTGAAACCTGTGCTCAAATTATTTTCTCTTGTCGGAAGTGCTGCCCTCTACCGCTTACGGTAATTTCCTATAATGTACATACAGGAAGCTGCTTTTTTTAAAATTGACAGTTTGAAATTGAAATTAAACCAATAGAAACCTGTTACGTTTTGACAATATCCTTGCGTCACGACGTCATTTTCATTAGAGAGTTATTGAACGGGCAATAAGGACAAGCAGTATTTAAATTAGCCTTATTCTGACATCTACGCATGCGCATTTGGGTCCGAAAATAAGGATTCCCTTAATAAGGTTACTGCTTGTCTTTATTTGTGTATGGTTAGTGCGAGGCAGTAAACTTCCCTTATTTCAAATTTCTGACATTCTGGACGACTTTGACGTTTCGCTTTTCGACGATGACGTAATTTCACTTAGAAAATTTATTTTTCACAATAGTTTTCCATTTTATTGTGGGTAACATCAAAAAATGAGTATCAGCAGAAAATCACAAACAAAAATAAACACTTTTTGAGGCTGGAGGCTGAAATTTATAAACATAGCTATCAGCTGTCAAATTTATGAATACAAAATAAGGTAACACTCTACCACTTACTACAGTCTTCCAATAACTGTTTTTTTCTTGGAAAAATAGTGCTGATGCAGTAATAAAATAACGTAGATCTTTAATACTGCGAGGCAGTATTTAATAGTTCCAATAACTCTCTATTATTGACCTAATTTTTTCTTTATTTTCATTATTAACCTAGGGAGAGAAATTCAATTTTTTCCCAGAAAAGTTGATTGAATAATAACTACTTCTCAGGTTAGTTGTAAAAAATAGTATATTATATACCTAGGTATTCTCTACCGAGGAATATATAGAATTTTTTTTACTACTGCTAGTAAAAAATAAAAAATTTGTTTAAAATCTGTGTTCTAATTATTTTTTGTGAACGCCCTCTTGAAAGTGCTGCCCTCTATTTACAGCTTATATAACTTCCTATGTACCTACAGAAACCTGCATTTTTTTTTCAAATTGACGTATGAAATTGAAATTGAACCAATAGAAACATGACAATATATTTGCGTCATGACGTCATTTTCATTATTAACCTAGGTATTTTTTCATTAGTTTCATTATTAACCTAGGGAGAGAAATTCAATTTTTTCTTAGAAAAATAGATGGAATAATGTCTATTTCTCAGGTTAGTAGTAAAAAATATATATTAACAAGGTTGAACATCATAGGCTGCCAGATCATGCATTTTGTAGAGGAAAAAAAGGTCAAAAATAGCTTAAAAATTACTGTGTCATATTTATTCTTTATAATTAATATGTCACAGTATTTTTGACCTTTTTTTCCCCTACAGAATGCATGATCTGGCAGCCTATGGTATCCAACTCTGTTGATATACGAGTTAATTTATTGCCCCTAATGCCCCTGATGATGGGATTTACTAATCCCGAAACATGTAGGGTTTTTTAAAACGATTAAAGTATTTGTGGAGGAAGACTTTCAGTTTTTCTTTTGAATTGATATTTTATTTTTAATTTGTCATTTAATTTTACGCAAAATTTGAGGCACACTCCCACCTTAAGCTGGTACTTCCTGTCATGTTTGACCAAGTACCAGTTGAGCCTAACTTGAGGCTTTAGGGGTAATAATAGGAAGTACAGAAGTTAGTGGAACATATAAATAAGTCACTCACATTCGATTTGACGATCCAGATCTAAAATCTGCAAGTCCTTTTGACGCACTCCCTCACACAATTCCTCGACTTCGAGTTGTTCTGGATCCATCCTAACGTTGATATTTTCCTCGATATTTTCATTATTTTCGCTCATTTTTCCAGTATTCAAAATAAGAAAAACCAAGAAAAACACTTACATAGAATTTCACCCGTACCTTCCAATTTTCCGAATAAAAAATGACACTTACTATGTAGAATAAAAAACTGTTCTGCCAAAAATAATCTAGTGAATGGAGTGTCATAAACAAGTAAATTATTTCATTTTATATGGAATAGTTAAGTACTAGACTATTATAGTAGGTAGTGATTTTCCCGGAAAAAAAATTAAAACAAAATCAACACTGCCACACTGCTAACGATCTGTCATCTGTCATCAGCAAATTTGACAGAAGGGCAATCCCAAGATTGGGCAATCCAATCTATGACGACCATGGTCAAGCCAAGGATAATACAAATTATTACTACAGGAAAGTCTATCCTCATAAGGCTTGTGTAGATCAAATCTCAAGCCCACCACCACGCACGTGGACAGCGTGTCGTTTCTCACCTTGACGTAGGGTATTTGCACCTCAGTCCACAGGTTATGATTCCGCGGGATTTTGCTTTATGCATACTTGGCAATTTTTCGCGATGATAATCGAGCATAATCTGATTAAGCTGGGTTATGTGATGTGTCAATTGTGTCATAATACTCCTCTGAGGACCGGTTTTTCAATAGCGAGTCACCCCCGGGTTAAGCATAAATCCAGGGTAAACATAGCAACTGGACACGCTTAACCCTGGGTTAAAATTAACCCGAAGGTGACTCGCTATTGAGAAACCGGCCCTAACTCCCTCCCCATCAATTTTTGGGCCTGCGAGTGACGTCACTATCCGCAGCTTTTAGTGATGACGTCACCCGCAGACCTCGATGAGCTCGTGGTTCAGACTGTGCTATTTTTTTTTTATATTGAGTTAATTTTTTCGGCGATTTTAAATGTAGAAAAGGGGTTTGTTCTCACAGAAGAAATTAAGTGCTCTTGATCCTCGAGTAGATATCCCAGAATTTGATGGTGGGGGAGTTAGGGGAGTATGTCACAATTGCCAATCGACACATCACGGATCTCCTCTTTGCCTAATGTTAATCAAAATCAAAATTAAATATTATTTTTCTTTTCATCATAAATGTATATTCTAAACTACGACCGCTGGCGCAAACAGCTGACGACGTAGTTGATGACGTTGTCAATGGTGCTACACAATATGGCCGCGATTCTCAAAAACGAGGCCGATAAGCAATCCTCTAAGTCTGTATTCTCATCATATCAATGAACAATAAACTACACTGACGTACCTGAAATGTCACATAGTGGGGGATCCCTTTTTCTCTCTAGTTGATTGCTGTTAGGTTTGGTATATTCCTAACCTCAAATATTATATTTTTTTAGACAAGGAAAGATTTCCATAATTCGCCAATAAGATAAATAGAGATAGGTATGGTATACCCCACATTCTCCATCTCAATTTGCCTCAATTTTATAAATAGATCGATGGCCCATCCACGTACGTGTAGTTTATAGTTCATTGATTATCCTCGGTTGGATTGACTATTGACTCTCTGATAAATCACAAATTCTGAGGTTATGTTGACTGTGCCCCACCCCTCTCCCTAGAAGAGTCCGGGGGAACAGACAGAAGGAGCTTCGAACGATATTCTGCATGTGGCTAAATTCACCAAAATGTTGCAACGTCTCTGCACCGATCCTAATGGGTTCGTTCAGAATCGGCTAAAATGCCCTCCGTTGCCAAATAAATCGTTATAGGTTAGTTAAGGTCGAGTAAGGTAATGTTTTGCGCCCTTTATTACTTCGATTTCTACAATTATTTTCAGGCATGGTGTAGCGCATCTAGGATACGCAGAGCGCTTGGTTTTTGGAGCAAATGGCTTGAGTTTGATTCTCGTTGAAGGTAATACATTTTTTTTGGGTTATTTTTTTTCTCAGGATTTTTTTTTCCAAAGATTATTAAGAGGACAGGTTCGATTTGGACTATTTCGTTTAAAATACATACAAAGACTACCACTTATTACGAATTACGGAGCTCCGCCTGTCTGTTCCCCAGACTCATGTCCCCCCCCTAGAGTGGGCGCGTTCGGTCATTTATATACCGATCGTGCCGCTAGAAGTTTCAAGTGAAACTAATGGCGTTTCCGATTGGTACATCTAGTGCGGAACTAGTGCAATTTTTTCTATTTCTATCTTTTTCTTCTACAGATCGATTAAAAGGATGCAAATACACTCAGTGCGCACTGAATCTACCAATCGGAAACGCCATAACAAGAGCACAGTGCACATGAAATTATAGGGGAAAAGATCAAAAAGAATTGGTAATGGTTGCTTATGTGGTAAAGTGTTGCTATCGAGGTGAAATGGCACTTTACCACTCAATTTCGAATGCAGTTATGTATCACATTACTGTCAAAAAAGCGATTAAATTATTTAATTGGCTGCGTTCACCAGAGCCAAAACGGGTTGTGAACAGTTTACAAATACCAACAGAATTAAGTGTGTTTTTTTTTTAAAAGATAAAAGTCAAAATGACATTATGTTGGCAATGCAATGTAAAATTGTCAAATTTTTAATGTAGAAAAGGCTTGTGTTGCCAACATAGTTACTAAATTTTTGACTTGGGGAATTATCTTTAAAAAAGAACAGATTTTACGTTCTCGCGTCCACTTTTTTGAAACTGGTTCAAAACTGTTTTGGAACAGTACATTCTCGCGATAAACCCATGACGTCACGTCAAAATTGTTTCAAACTGTTTCGAAATACAATCCAATCCACGTTTTTAAACTATTTTCTCGCGCCGAGAAATTATGACGTCATGGTGACATTACTGAAACAAGTTTTGAAAAATGTTTTGAAACATTTGAGACGCGAGAAAACGCCTTTGGTTCTGCTGAACGATTGAACTTTCCAATGATAGAACGTCACCCTCTGAATGTCATGTCACCACACAAAACACAATAGCCCCTTTTCACGTGGTTCCGGTTTGACAAACCACAGCGTACCACTCGAATGCAAGTGGTATCGATGATGTCACTAGGTAACCGGTTTAGGAAACGGTATGTCATTTCCCTAACCAGCTCGGCGATATGGTTAAAGTCTGTTTTTTTTTTAAAGATAATTCCCCAAGTTAAAAATTTAGTAACTATGTTAATGGCAACACAAGCATTTTCTATATAAAAAATTTGAAAGCATTGACAATTTCACATTGTATTGACAACAAAATGTGATTTTGACTTTTATCTTTAAAAAAAAACAAACTTCACGTTTAACGGTTAGAACAAAAAAAAAATAGAAAATCTGTGAACAACGGAGAGCGGGAAAATTGTGACAGGTGTAATAAACTTATAGTTATTAATGATACTAGTTCAATATGAACACCATAATGAAACGCGTGTAACTTTAAACCACGAGGCGTTAGCCGAGTGGTTTAGTTACACAAGTTTCATTGATAAAGTTCATATCGAACGTGTATCATTCAAAATTTAATCTACGATAGTCCAAATAGATTTGATTTGCCTTGAAATCAGTGGCGTAGCCAGTAGGGGGCAGGGGGGGGCGACGGCCCCCCCGCCCCTACACGTATGGCGCCCCTAGCGCTCTTAAAAAACAAAAGCATAAAATAAGAAATTATAAAATTATGCTATTTCTTATTTATCTTATTGACCTCTTCACCCTTTATTCTTTATCGTAAGTCAGCATTAAGGAAAGGAGATAGTTTCTGTTTTGATAGTATTTGTTCATTAAACTATGGGTTAATGGGTTGGATAGGGCTGTCCTCCGTCCGGATTTCCCCGGATTTGTTCTAGTTTTCAAGGTGTCCGGAAGGATTTTTTGGAGTTAACGACATGTCCACACATTATTTCTTGTAGGGATTAAAATACATAAATGGTTTTCGGCGTGGCACCGTGGCATGTTTTTGAAGGAAATAAACTTTTTTGGGCGTAGCACCCAAGGAAAATTTTCGCCTCCGGCGGCGCCCGTTCTGTCCCCATTCCTCTTTAATATTTTCCCTCAATAAACAAATATTACAAAAGCATACAAACAAAGTACAAACATTCATTTGTTATCTTCTCCCGCCCCCCCCCCCCCCTTCCGCCCCTCCCTTCCGCAAAAAAATTATGCGCCCCTTATGTGTTTGCCCCCTCCGCCCCGCAAGGCTGGCTACGCCACTGCTTGAAATAGCAAATTCCTTTCAAATTAAATTTCATTTAGCACATGAAAATTTAGCAGGTGCCCCTACTAATCGGGAACCTGCTCGTTGATTTCTACATAGAATTTTGACTTTGGCAGCTTCAATATTGGAGTCAATTTTTGTGCCATAAATTCAGTTTTATAGTGGAAAATAATGGTGATATTGGTGATTCTGTGTTCGAAAGTGCCCCTTCGTATATCGAGTCAGCATCAATGAAAAGGTTCTTCTGGTAACTAGCTTTCTTTTTGTATTTTGTATATTTTTCATTTCATAATTTGGGTGTTTTTATGAATTCTTAAACGCACTATAGTTTATTTTTTCCCAAGATAGATTTTGGCATTGTCAACTTTGAAACATAAACAATGCCGCTAATGCCGCTTATTGGTCGCTATTGTAAAACTGATGTCAACCTGCAGAAACACCTCATTTTGCGACCAATCAGGGCAAGCGTTATTGTTTATGTTTCAAAGTTTTCAATGTCAAAATCTATCTTGGGAAAAAATAAGGTGTAGTGCTATAAGCCGCTTTCCAGCTGACATGTGTTTGTGCTTCAAGCACGGTGCAGTACAGTGTTCTGTGTTTAAAACGCAAAAGTTAGCATCTCTCGAAGCGCAGTACGGCTGGAAAACGAACCCGCGCTTGAAGCATTTTCGCGCGCAAAAGCTCGATTGCGTGCCCAAAATGGTCAGCGGCTATTAAGGCACAGTTTATACCGTACCGATACAGTTGTACAACTCTCCATATGTTTTGAGGCCTAATTCTCCAACCAATAGGAGCATTTTGACCCATATCTTGCGCATGCGTTTAATGAGTGAACAAATCTCTCAAATTGAAAAAGCAGTTCGGCATATACATGTCTCTTTCCAATCCTGCTCGCAAAAAAGAGATAGAGATAGCTTGGGTGAGAACCCGCGAGAAATAACTGTCAAACGAGATACGCAACAGGATTGTATTACAAAAAAAGAAGAGAAGTTTTTTGACTGAAATTATAATATGATCCCGTTATATTCTCAATAGTAATATAACTAGTGCAATGGAAATTATTGATAATTTTTGGGAAATTTGCCCGAATGCATTTTTAGTTGAAAAAGAGCACGAGTGCACGTAGTGCACGAGTGCCTTTTTCAGTTAAAAACGCATGAGTGCAAATTTGTCGAAAATTATAAATATATTTCCATTGCACGAGTTGTATTTAATGAGAGAATTTCATAAATCAAAAATTTAAAATTTTTGTCAAAAAATGTCAAAACACTAGTTTTTGCACCAGTTAGTATAAAATTATCGCTTAATTACAATCTGATTGGTTCAAATCAACAATCAAAACATGTCAATTTATTGTTGGAATACCAGTTTTGACAGATGTATGAAATTCTCAATGTTAATCCACAAAAAATCCTAGTCCGACTCTGTCCACGGCCCAGGATTCGTTGTTTCCGATCAATAATGCGCAAGCGCGAAATATAGGGACATAGAATTTGGCTTCAAAAAAATCAATGGTTTGTCAACGGAGTTGAACAACTGTATCGGTACGGTATAAACTGTGATGAAGGTACGGTTTTGCTGACGCGTCTGGCGGTTTCGACTGATCGCTGCGTCTTTTGCAAAGTCAGACGCAGGACGCAGCCGCCAGTCGCGGCGACAAGTGGTTGGTTGGCGCGTCTTATCCCCTGTCAGGGGATATGATCTCTTTTATTCACATCGAACATCTTGAAGTTTGAAAAACAAATTAAAACGTGTTCAAGGTATACCTATATTTAGGTTTTGGTTCCTGATCCTGTCTGATAACAAAGAAATAGGTGATACCGTCTCTCTCTACCGAAAAGGCTATTTTTTCTATGCATTTTCTTTTGTTGGAAAATTATTTTTTCTACTACCGTGCGTAAAGTACTCACTTTACGCACTATTCAGAAGACGTAAAATTCCACTTCACGTACTAGTGCGTAAAGTAATTCACTTCACACACTGGTGCGTAAAATAATGTCAATGACAGTTGTTGACACTGTCAATTTAGTATTTTTCTGGTAAATAACTTCACGCACTAGTGCGTAAAGTGAAAATACTTCACGCACTCAAACCCAGACTCAAAATCTCTTTATTTAAAATAATTAACCCTGCACAATAAATACTTAAAGCTAACCGGGCTGGGGCCCCTTAACTTAAATATTTACAAACAATAGACCTATCTATTTTTACCTGTATGCGCGCGCAACACGAGGCAATGCATTTTTATTGGCTAACTAGTACAGGTGAGAGGTGTTCGTTTTGCACGCTGGGCATCTCCTTGTCCTTGTTCATTGCCCGTGGTCTGACAAGGATCAGAATTATGGTTGATAAATAACTTGACGCAGCTTGACAAGTAATCGATTTTCAATTGTTTGTGTTTTTGATTGACAAATACGTTGCACGTCACGCGGTCATCCACCTTTCTTTTTTATCCCGTGCAAATAATAAAAAGGGATTGTATACATAAGTCTAACATGGTTTGGTACGTTTCGCCTCGTCTTGCGCAATAAGCGTTCTGCGTCTTTTTCTATCTAATAAAGTTTTCGTATTATTATCTCTTTGTTTGGTAAAATAGATAGGTCTATTACTAATCCTAGGACAAAGACTACTTAAGGTTAAAACTCCAGCGTGACGCAGTACGCCGCCGCACACTTGCACGCCTAGCGTACAGTGCGCGATCTCTAGTCCCGGTCGATGTTGTTGACCTATCGAGCCCCTGATCCTATTTTTGTTTGGTACCTCTCTTCGGCGTTTCCTGGGCTGCGTTCAGGAATGACTACAGCCAAGCCAAAATTGGCATTTTGCGTTCGATTTCGGCTCCAACCTACGTGGTTCGGCATTACAGGTGGAGGGGGAAAAGTAGATTTTGGCATTAGCATTGCCGTCCTTGAACGCGACCCACGTCTCCCTTGAACGTCGCTTTTGTGACCCTAGAGTCGTTGGTGATCACCACGAATGGCGCGCACTAGGTCACTACAGTGGCTTGTCTGAGGGTATGGGTGGTTTGCTCAGATTTGGGTTGCAGAGCGCCAGCGCCCTTCTGCGGGGAAAAGCATCGAAAAACCCCGCTTATCATTAATTTTATGTGTAAAAGCAAAAAAGTTGTGCCCTTTGCGCGTTCAGGTCCACTGGACGCAGCGTCACTAACAATATTAAGTAAGCTTTGAGGATGGGTGCGCGTGAGCACGGGTAAGAATAAAAGGGGTTCTACAACCATGCACCCTGACCAATCCTGAGGCCTGATGAGCCTCTAGGTAATAGTTTTGGTGCAAGTGATGTGGAATTTTTGGGATGTCAGAGAATGAGGGTTGGGGGGGTTGAGCGCAAAAATTTACCGGGATTGGGATATGCATGTTTGCAGCTAAATTGGGCTATTTGTGCCTAGGTTTTTTGGTCGAAATGGGGGTGTTTGATGGTTAATTAGACAAGTTGGTTTCCTCATAGCCAGCGATAGAGGAGTTAAATACACACTAAATCTCTGGCTAGTTGGAATTTTCCGAAGAACTGATGATAGAATTTTAGACCGTTGTCAGGATTGCCAGTCTCCTGCTTTAGACTTGGCTGTTGGCATTATCGCCAGATTTCCTTGTCTAATTTTGTCTCGACGAGTGGATTTTCTTCTTCTTCACGCACTAGTTCGTAAAGTATTTGTCTAAATCTATTTTTTCACACATATCTGAGTGGAAGTAGAAAAAAATTTGTTGGCAATACGTGCGTAAAGCACCTTTTTTCACTCAAGTGATTGTCGCACTCGTCTTCGGCTCGTGCATCAAAATTCACATTCGTGAAAAAAGGTTCACTTTACACACTTGTTGCATAAATAACTATTTTCTACAACCATGCGTAAAGTACTCACTTTACGCACTATTCAGAAGACGTAAAATTTCCCTTCACAAACTAGTGCGTGAAGTAATTCACTTCACGCAATAGTACGTAAAGAATACACCATATAATTCAACTGTTTTTTGCCAAATTTTTATTAGAAATATTTCAGCTCAGTTACGATTTTCAATCATATCGAACGTGTATCATTCAAAATTTAATCTACGATGGTCAAAATAGATTTGATTTGCCTTGAGTTTCTTAATTGAAATTCAAAATTAGCAGTTGTCATTGGTAGTTGCCCATATATTAGTCGACGAACGCGCTTGCCAATTTATTTTTTTTTTTTTTTGACATTGGCGGCTTCATTATTTGGAGTCAATTTTTGTGCCAATCTAATACTTATTTGTCGTTCAGAGAACATAAGTGAACATTTTTAAAGAAAATTTTGATAAAGGTAAGCTGAAATATTGATTAAAACAATTTTCATATAAATATGAACTCCAAATATTACTTTAGGAGAAGTCTGAATATGAATATCAACGAATCCGCGTCATATCAGAGTGATGATGACTTTGAAAATACCCCTCCCGATATAGCAGAATCTGCAAAAAAAGCTTCGCTGGAGCTACTTCCAAAAAAATCAGTAGCTATATATGAACAAAAATACAGCCTATTTATAGGTTGGTGTAAGAAAAATAAGATAGCAAAATACTCCGAAAATGCCCTGAATGCATATTTTTCGGATGAACTAAAACGATACAAAGGATCAACATTATGGTCAACTTTTTCGATGCTTAAAACAACTTTGAAAATTAAGCATTCTGTGGGCTTAGGATGCTACCATAAATTAATTGCCTTTATTAAGCAAAAAAACAAGGATTACAAACACAAACCAAAAAAGTCTGGAATATTTGATAAAAATCAATTCATAAAATTTGTTTTAGAAGCACCAGATTCACAATATTTGATGATCAAGGTAATTAGGTTCATTTAATAAATGCCATGATCTTTGATTGCTTTTGAGATAGCAAAGCATTTATTTTTTTGATATGATTGGAGGATGAAGGAGTTTTTTTTCTTAAATAGGTTGCATTTATCATCGGTATTTCTGGGGCGTGTCGCAGAGAAGAACTGATGAAAATTACAATAAATGATATAGAGGATAAGGAAACAGTTCTTATCATAAGAATTCCTGACTCAAAAAATGGAATGGAGAGAATATTCATAGTTTTAAACCCGGCTAATAATGCTATAGAGTATTTAGCATACATCAGGAAATACATGGCTCTAAGACCCACCAATCTAAAAACAAATAGGTTGTTTTTAAAATATTCACAAAACAAGTGTACAAAACAGCTTGTGGGCATTAACACCTTTGGCAAAATGCCTTCTGTTATTGCTTCATATCACCATTTGCCGAATCCATCATCATTCACGGGACATTCTTTCAGAAGGTCATCTGCAACTATTTTGGCTAACGCTGGGGACGATCTTATAACGGTCAAAAAACATGGGGGTTGGAAGTCTTCTACTGTAGCAGACGGCTATATTGATTCGAAATTAAGCAAAAAAATAGAAGTGTCCAATAAGTTACTAAAAATAGACCCTTGTTGTTCATCAAACTTCAACGGACCTGATACTTTACCAGAATTAGAAGTTCCTGACCAAGTTCCAGAGACACCATCTATCACTGATAAACAAAATGACAATCTTCCCGAGAATACAACGACAGAGAAACGTGTCAATTTGCATCATTCATCTACTTTTGATATAAATACTAAGATATGATCTGAAAATTTGAGTACTTCACTTAATTCAGCTCAAGGACTTACATTTAATAATTGTTCAACTTGTACCTTTAATTTTAATATTGTTCACAACTGAAACCATTTTTTATTTCCTAATAAAATTGCTAAAAGAGTTTGATTATATGCATTAGTTCCTTTGCAAAAATGCATAAACACCAACAAGAATGAAATTTGATATTAAAACCTTTGCTGCTCCTTTTTGGTATTAAAAATGTCATATTTACTTTACACTCTAGGTTGTGAAATAAGTTACTTTAGGCACTAGGGCGTAAAGTTGTGGTACATTTTTGTGAAATTATTACTTTATATTGTCGGTAGTAGAAAAAAATTTGTATGCAATATGTGCGTAAAGGACCTTTTTCACTCATGTGATTGTCAAAATCCACATTCGTGAAAAAAGGTTCACTTTACACACTTGTTGCATAAATAACTACCTATTTATGTTCACTCTCGTAGTCGTATATGAATAGCATGTTTTTAAACTTCTTCAATTGATACGATGAAGACACAATTTGATACAAACTTAACAAATAACGGTTTATTACAAAGAAAGAAGAATATGTTACGTTAGCGTTTCGCAACTTCGCAACTTGTCAACAAAGTCAACACTTAACAACACAGAATTAAATAACAATAATAGTCTTTGCACTAAACATAACACTGTGAAGTCCACAAACACACACAAATAACATTCTATTAACAATACGAAACACCTTTTTAACAAACTGAAATATTAAAACAAGAAGCACAACGTTTTCCAGTTCATCTTTATCGTTTTGTCATCATTTGTCATTTAATTGAAATGACGTCGTCACCCTTCTTCTCCAGAAAGATATACCTTGGAAATACAATCAACAACGGGCACAGGAAAAATAAAAATGATTTTGCAAAATTTAGGTATTTTTCGGATATCTTCGGAAGTATTCGGAATTAATAGAATTTCGCAGCGGCATTTTGTTGAGCATAAAATTGCACAACTTTGCCACAATTTAACCATCCTGTATCTCTTACCGTTTCCGAGATCCCAATGGTGTGCATCGAATTTGGACCACCCTGTACAGTTGAAGCGCAAACACTAAATACCACATTAAGTTCGACTGGTACTTGCTGTCGCTGTCATGTTTGACCAAGTACCAAGTACCAGTTGAGCTTAATTTGAAAGGCAATAAGGAAGTACAGAAGTGAGTCAAACTTATAAATAAGGGACACTTACATTCAATTTGACGATCAAGATCTAGAATCTCCAAGTCCTTTTGACGCACTCCTTCACACAATTTTTCGACTTGTTCTGGATCCATACTCATGTTGATATTTTCATAATTTCCATTATTTTCGCTCATTTTTCCAGTATTCTAAAAAAATAATACCAAGAAACCCAACATTAACATGGAATTCGACCGACCACCAAACTGCAGAAAATGGAACAATTGAGTTGTGTTGACAATTTTTTGTTGAACAAAATGGTTGCTTTTCTCGTTTTCTCCCTCCTCTCCGCCATGCATAAATAGGTAGGTATAGGTAAGAATCGCTACCTACCTCCCGATTTTCCGAATAAAAATAACCACTTACCACTCCCTATGTAAAATAAAAAAGTGTTTTGCCACAAATATTAATTAGTGAATCGAGAGTCATAAACAAGTGAAATTATTCCATCTAATATGGAATAGTAGTGACTTTTCCATAAACCAGACCAGAAACAGTTTTGGAAAATTTTGAGGTTATGTTGACTGCATGAAACTAAAACAAAAACACAGAAGATAAGATCACGCGCATGATTATGTTCTGTCTCTCTCCCTCCGGTGACGTCATCCCGTGGCAAATTCGGCGCCGATGCGTCTTGGCGCGTTTTTAATCGTTTTATCTGTTCATTCCATTCGTGTTTTTATTCGTCCTTACGTAAACATCTCCTTGTTAAAGGGGGTGTGACCCTAAAAAACCACTTAGGCTACCTAAATCAAGAAAAAAAATCTAAGATCTCTCGTGAAAACCGCAGTCCTATATTCAAAATAGTCTCCAAAAAATGCCTTGTGAAGATAAATTATGCAGGATTTTGTGATGTTACAACCCAAGAATCGTAAACTCTACAGGATTGCTCAATCGGCTAAATTTGTTCACCATTGCTGTGACGTCACGTGCATCCCGGATTTTCAAGATGGCCGCTGATACGAATGATGTTCAGTTTGTGCTGACAATTATTTTATCCTTTATCGTAAATTCGGATTTATCAAGTGTTATAAGTGTAATTTAAAGTTTCATTCAATGTGTGTAAGCATAAAAGACTTGTGGCTAAAAATACTAGCAAAAACCCCAAGCATTTTCTGGTTTTAGTGGTTTTATAATACTGGATTTGTTGTATCAGGACATCGCTTTCTTTTATTCGTGTGTATTGCTAGTTTTCTATTGTTAGTATGTCCTAGTAAAGCAGTTTTTTTTTTTTGTAAATCAAATATCCACTTAGTTGTCAGTTTCCTTCGCATGTAATTACTAAAAGTAAAAATTATTGTTTCTGAAGAGTGAATAAATAAATATGTAGATAAATTCCTTTACTGGCGCGTTTAAGTAAACGCATGGAAAATATGGGAAACTTGCAGTGTTTTTCTGGATTCTGATCATGAAAATCTAATTTATATAGGTATCACTATTTGGCTTTGTGAGATAAGTTTACTTTGAATATCCATATTAAAGTTCTAGTAGGTACCTATTAAACTATATGTTTTGATAATAATTGAGTAGGTTTAGACAGTGAAAAATAAAACACTATTTTTTTTTGAAAACTCTTCATTAAGTATTGTGTATAGGTTGTTTCCTTATATTTTGACCCCTACCTACAGCTTCAGCTATTAGTTGGGGAGCTGGCGTCAAAAACATGCAAGAGTTTTCGCAAGGCTGATATTTTCAAAATAGGTCGTACTTTAGTGTTAGAAGGCTAGTGTACAGTCAGCACTCACAGTTCCGGGACAGCTGGCTCTGGGACGCGGGCAAAGTTGTAATTTTAAGAAGCATCTAAACTGTTTTCTCAAAGCTCAAAATTTATAGAAATTTTGCACATTATCTGTTTGAAGGTCACAGATAACGTATGTAAATCGTCAGACGTCTAGTTCGTTGCAAAAAGGGGGTCAGACGTCCTCAAAGTTTTTATTTTATGGCATTTTCTTCGGTGTCCTGTCAAAACATATTTTTGCAGGTATTTGACAAATATATAAATGCACTTTCAAGGATGATTCATGGTACACCGTGACTGGCCCGAGCCATGCGTCGGTGGAGCCACGGGAAAACATTGTCAGGTAACTTTCCACATAAGTATTCATGCTGAACCGAGCATGAACACTCTTCCGGGGCCCAGGCACAAGCAGTAAATTGTTCTTGTATGCTCGACTGGTAGGTAGGGTTTCCATAAAGGTTTTTCAGAATTCAGGACAAAGGAGTCAAGAAATCAGGACAAAATCCGGACTTCCCCGAAAGAGCTATTTATGCAACAAGTGTGTAAAGTGAAAGGCGAGTGCGACAAAATTCACATTCGTGAAAAAAGGTTCATATACAAAGTTTGCATACATAAAAAAAATTCTACTACCAATAAAATATGTGTGGAAAACTAGATTTTTCTATTTTGGTGTCATATCGAAGTCTTTTCGACACTAAAAGTAGTTTCGAAAAGAAGCTCTTTGTAACACTCCTTTATTACTTATCGGAAGTTGGTAACACTGGCTGACTGATGGCCATCGAACTGTCATTCGCGATTTTATATGGCGATTCCCATTTGTCAATCAATGCGCAGTGTATTCGCGTCTTTTTCTAATAGCATGTAAAATATAAGGATAGGGATATATTTTTTTTGCACTTATTCTACAAATGGAAATCGCTAGTAGAAAATTCAATTCCAATGAACTATAGCTAAAAACTGGAATGCGCACACATTGCCATATCTGCCAAAAAAATGAAGCCATGAAAGACAGATGCCACAAGGGGGAATGTTGTTTTTTTCTGTTGCTCGCTGACATATGACGTTTTCGAAAGTTTTGTCATATTTCCCTTCACAGGTTTCATCAATTGGAATACGTGTTGGAAGCAATTTTCGCCATTTAACATAATGAGTGCGACAAAAACAGGTATCCCCTCCGCAGCAGCCGCACTAGGCTTCAAGTTCGTCCTTATGTGTTAGCATTCCAGTTTTTGGTTATAGTTCATTGTTCAATTCTATATTTAGCATGTAGTGTAACCAACCTAAACATATGAAATCAGGAAATATGAGAATAAAATTTCAAAGAATTTTTTTTTTTTTTTAAATTAAACAATAGGTAGGTACCAAAATAGAAAAAATAGTATAAAATATTCGTTTCATAGGACATTTTATCGCACTCGCCCTTTAGAAAACTCGCCTCCGGCTCGTTTTCTAATATAGGGCTCGTGCGATAAAATGACGTCTGATGAAACTTGTATTTTAATATACTATTATGGCTTGCACCGACCATTTTAACGAAGCCTTAGCGATAAGTATTCCTTAAAATGACTTTTTTACATGGAGAAATGTCACTTAAAGGAATACTTATCGCTAAAACACCCTTAAAATAGTCGGTAAAAACGGACATTAGACAAATACTTGACGCACTAGTGCGTAATTTATTCCTCATTACTTCACATACTAGTGTGTGATAGTTATTTACATTACAAGTGCGTTTATGAACATGATTACAATAACGAGTGTGAAAGATTAGAACGACGAGGTCGTAGACCGAGTCGTTCTAATCACACGAGTTTTGTAGTCATGTTTAAACGCATGTGTGATGTACAACGGTTTATCTACAAAGCGAAAACTAAGAGTGTTTTTTCAATAATTTTCGTTTATTAGTCGTTATCTACCTTCATTTTACCTTTACATTTGTCAAGTCATCAAAAATAGTTGTGTTATGAATTCATAACCTAGTCCATAACACCACTAGCTGTGTTATGAATTTATAACTTAGTTCAAAACACCACTGTTCTGTTATGAGTTTCATGACATAACTCAAATACTAGAAAAATGTTTATGTAAAAACGTCATAACCAAACGCTTGTAGATAAAGTGAATTACTTTACGTTCTAATGCGTGAAGTAAAATTTTACGTCTTTTGAATAGTGCATAAACTGAGTATGAGTGTTTTCACGATCTCCGAATTTTCCGGACATTGTTCCGAATTCCGGCCGGACTTCCCCGGACACCCTAAAAACCCAAACATGTCCGGGCAAATCCGGACGTATGGAAACCCTACTGCGGGTCAATTCTTGAAAATTCTCGCATACGTAAGTTGATTCGAATTCGAATGACAGCAACGTAAATTGAATAGGAAACATTCGAATTCATATCAATTTTCGTATGCGAGATAATTCAAGAATTGGGGGCCTGGTAGGGACCGTGTTATAGTATATTCGGCACGGACGCGATCCTCGTTGACAACGCGGTGTAACATTATGTTCTGTATGTGCCCACAGAAAAAAACGATTACTCACATCAAGTAAATATTTGTTCTCATTTTTCCAAGAACAATTTTGCATCAGATGAAACAAATATCTTCAAACGGAGAAATTGGGAACAATTAAAATTAGTTTACAGAATATTTGAAATGTTCGTTCAAATGAAGAATATATTTTTATTTAAAGTGTATGTGTAATGTTTGATCAAATAAATTTATCCTCAAAAGAACACGTCAAATTTTATCAATTTGATATAATAAAACATAATTTCAAATTAATATATTCTCGTATCAAATATATTTGATACTCTAGTTAAACTTTTAAAATTACTTTGTTTAATCAGGAAATAAAATCAATTAGAATATAAATATTCTTGTTTTTAAACACAAAATATATCGTTGAAATAGTTTACCTAACCCCGGTTTCGGCTCCAGAGGAAAGTGTAATAGGTCTTTTTGAGAAAATAAAGACTCATTCCGAATAAAATATCATGTATTTGAGTATTATATTCTCAAAACAAACTTCTGTTGGTTCATCCCTTCCACCTTGTCATGTGCAAAAAGCCTCGTATAGACAGGAACTGGGAAGAGTAGCAGCAAAGTTTGTAGCAGGTAGCAGCCATTATACTATTTGCTATTATTTGCCTTTTTATATCGTTTGTGACAGTTTGTGTGTTTTTTTCTATTGATGCGACTTTTGCTTACAGGTTCTTTTTGTTATGATTTTTTTGTCTGTGGTTTATAGTGCTGTACCAACTTATAAAGGAACCATGAAAAATCTATTACGGGAATGGGAGCTGTCCGAGATATGTTCATGTCAAAGAAATCTGAAAAATCCTGGTGCGTGGTGGAAAAATAATCTTAAAAAAAACAAATGTATTACTCCCTTTACTGAAATGCATATTTATCTTTTTCATATCTTTTTTTATTTTTTAGATATCTACACTTTTATCGCCTCATCAATATCTTTGATTATGTTCGAATCCTTTATGTTCAATTTCCAAAAATCTGTATTTTTTTTCTATTTTATGTAAATTGAGATTAGTTTGATATTTCTTACTGGGGTCTCATCAAAACTGGGCTTCATTAAAATTTTCCTTCGATTTGTGGTGTTTGAACATTGATATTTGTTGTGTTTATGTAGGTTTTGCGAATTAAAGACACTTTCCAATAAAAAAGTTGTTTTTTTTTATGAATTTTAAAATCCATTTAGCTCATTTAAATCATTCAAAGCTCAGACCGTTGCTTATAGTTGAACTCTATACTTCTACTTATATACTTGAACTTGCTCACTCACAATTTCTATCATGTACCTAATTAAAAACTTCACATGTTTATTTATGATAGCAGAATAATTTTAAATTATTATTTTCAAATAATTAATTTAATTTACAATGTGGATCAAAGCAATTTTTCATACCTTTAAACCAAGTTTTAAGTTAACTTTCATTGATGATACAATGTACTTGATTTGCTAAAACATATCTCAAAATGATTAATTTATAATTTCATTGGTAATAGAAATATTGCTTAAATTGAAAAAAATAAAATCTCATAATAAATAAGTGAAGTAGTACGTTTAATGCAAAGAAAAATAAAATTAAAGTAAATAACGTTTTTGCTTGTTTTAAAATTACAAGTTACTTTTTGTGAGAATGGGGTATTCTCAAATGAAGTTTAAGTGAGTTCTCAAAATGAGAAGTATATTATTTATTTGATCTGATATTGACTTGAACCCAATCTATTATGATATTTAAACAAGAATATAATATTCTCATTCCAAACATTTATTTTCTTGCGGATATATAATCCTAAGATATTCTCAAATAAAATTGTTTATTCTTGTTTTAAGTTGTTGGTTTTTTGTGTGCCCGGACATGGCTCGGTGTCCACTCCGCGGAACGTGCCCGGCTCAGACTCGTCAAGGTGTACCGTGAATCATCCCGGACGTCCCCGGACGCCTTAAAAACTAGGACAAATCCGGGGAAATCCGGACGGATGGCAGCCCTAGTTGTGACAATTAAAAGATCTGTCAGTATTGATAAAAATCTTTAAATTATTTAATATTTAAATCATACTGGTGTGTATGAATAGCAACAGGGCTATACATCCACACTGTGTACTAATAGCTACAGCGCTATTCCTACACAGTGTGTATAAATAGCGCTGCGGCTATTAGTACATCCTGTGTATGAATAGCACTGCGGCTATTATAGTGGAGAGCCTACACACAAAAAAACGCCAAATTGGGTTACAAGCATGAAATTTGGCATAGTTGTCAGGAAGCTCATTTTAAGAGATCTGACCCGACTAGCCAGGCTCTACGACCCTCAAGACTCGCAATCTCGCAATTTTTTTCAAAATGGCGGACGGGAATTTCGTCAATTTCAAAATTAATTCACTTGGGCATGATTATACATTTTATTACATAATTTGAGGTCAAGGAATTAAAAAAAAATATTTTCAAAATGATATGACCTTCAGTAACCTTGAAAATTACAGTTTATTTCGATTTTAAAATAATTTTAATATAACATGTTTGAAACCGCCAATAGAGGAGGGTTAAAAATCAAAAATGATTGCTTAACCTAACAAAATTAAAATGTCTTATCAAAGACAAAAAGTTTCTTCTATAATAGATCAGCGCTGGCTGAAGCGGTAGTACTAAGGTAAGTAAATGAAGCCATGACATTACCTTGTTTTTCACAAAAATGTTTCAAAGTATCATATGAAGGTTACAAAATCTTTTTTTTCAGAAAAATAAGGTACCGCCATGGCTCCGTGGCACCATGGCACTACCTCACCAGCCGCAACTATAGGGATCGTTGGTTTTGACATTCGCCATTGCAGTTAGTACATGCGGGTGTACAAGGTAGACCTGCTTTCTGACACGAACATCTGTTGGTTTCACTTTGACTTTAACATCCACACTTCTCTAGTCTTTTAGAGCTCACCAAATTTGTGCTAGCTGGCTCCCAGCGGTTGTTGGTTGAATTCCAACCCCATCCTCCAGGAGATGGAACAGGTTCACCGGGTGACAGCTATCGACCCCGACCCCATATTTGACCGGCTTGATACGCAGCTCTTCTGTAGTCTTCCATTAGACTGTCTTGTGACGGTGAACACATGGCTATTGGTCGTTGTCCACTACGAAACTGCACCTTTCTCAATTTATTAACTTTTTCAAGTTTGCTTTTTGCATCATATTCTGGTATAGTGAATTTCTCTAAAATTTTGAATATATTTTATGCTATTTCTGTGCTACTATCCATTAGAGATAAATGATGGATGGGCAGGGTTGCCTCTGGATAATCTTTCCATGTGCTTTCCATTTTCTGTTTTTTCTTTGCAATGCAAAAAAGGAAGTAGTTTCGCACTGCGTAAAAGCATAAAAGCCACGCAATGCTAAAGATTTTTAAGGTCCCAATAAATGATCTGCAATGTTATGAGCTGCAATATACCTTTGTGATTTGTTAACCCCATACACAAGCTACCATAATTCCTCAAGGGTCAAAGACTTAACATGAAGAAACATTCTTCCATCTGCTTCCTCCATGTCGGCACAAGATAGTTCATCCAGACTGGTTTTGACATTATGTTAAACATTTGGTTCAAAATGCAGCTAAGTCCGTTCCAGTACGATTCTCGGACACAGATGTAATAATAGAAATACATTTTTTTTATATATTGAACTCCTTAGGCCTTGAGGAAATATGGTATCTATATGGGGTTAGCAAATCACAAAGATAAATTGCAGCTCATAACGTTGCAAATCATTTGGGAAAAATCGTAAGCACTGCGTTGCTTTTACGGGGTGCGACATTACTTCCTTTTTTGCATTGAAAGGAAAAAACAGAGCATGGAAAGCATGGGAAGATTATCCGAAGGCAACCCTGGCCTTCCATTGTTTATCTTTAATACCTAGTACCACAGATATACCACAAAATATATTCAAAATTTTAAAGGAATTTATTATTACAGTATACGATGCAAGAAGCAAACTTGAAAAAGTTAATGAATTGAGAAAGGTGCAGTTTTGTAGGATAGAACGACCATTAACAAACAACCGCTGGGAGCCAGCTACCACAAATTTGGTGAGCTTTAAGAGGATTAGAGAAGTGTGGCTGTAAAGGTCAATGTGAAACTAACCTAACAGATGTTCGTATAGGAAAGCTATAGTACATCCGCATATACTAACTGCAAGGACGAATGTCAAAACCTGAAAAATAAGTTTTATAACCTAACCTTCATACGATACTTTGGAACATTTCTGTGAAAAATAAGGTAATGACATTGCTTCATGTACCTTACCACTACCGCACCAGCCACCACTGATCTGTTGAAAAAGTTAATAAATTGAGAAAGGTGCAGTTTCGTAATGGTGAACGACCAATATCCATGTGTCCACCGTTACAATACAGTCTAATGGAAGACTACAGAAGAGTTGCGTATCAAGCCGCTAAAATATAGGGTCGATCGCTGTGACTCGGTGAATCTGTTCCATCACCTGGAGGATGGGGTTTGAATTTAACAACCGCTGGGAGCTAACTAGCACAAATTTGGTGAGCTCTAAGAGTACTAGAGAAGTGTGGATGTGAAAGTCAAAGTTAGACCAACAGTCGTGTCAGAAAGCAGGTCTACCTTGTACACCCGCATGTACTAACTGCAATGGCGAATGTCAAAACCAACGATCCTTATAGTTTGAAGTATCTGTTAAAGCAGCGGCTGGTGAGGTGGTGCCACAGTGCCACGGAGCCATGGCGATACCTTATTTTTCATGTGATACTTTGAAACATTTCTGTGAAAAATAAGGTGATGACATGGCTTCATGTTAGTACTACCGCATCAGCCAGTGCTGATCTATTGATCTTTGATAAGACATTTAATTTTTTATGTTATGCTAAACAATCATTTTTGATTTTTAACCCCCTTCTATTAGCGGTTTCAAACATGTTATATTAAAATTATTTTAAAATTGAACTAAAATGTAATTTTCAAGGTTACTGAAGGTCATATCGTTTCGAAAATATTTTTTTTGAATTCCTTGACCTCAAATTATATAATAAAGTGTATAATCATGCCCAAGTAAATTAATTTTGAAATTGAGGAAATTCCCGTCCGCCTCCGCCAATTTGAAAAAAATTTGAAATTGTGAGTCTTGATGGTCGGGTCAGATTTCTTAAAATGTGTTTCCTGACAATTATGCCAAATTTCATGCTTGTAACCCAATTTGGCGTTTTCTTCCAAAATTTCGTACGAGGGAACTCCACTATTAGAGCACAATGTGTATGAATAGTCACTCCGTAAAAAAAACAACACATACAAAGTTAATTCCACTTCCACGGCGTCCTTTTTAAATATCAAAATGCCTCTTCGACCATTATTAGGGTTCTAACGACGGGGTGACACGGTCGTACCCTGTTGTTGCGATTGACCCCACTTTTCCGCGATTTGTGACCAACAAAATTTAAAAAATCATAGATTTCCGGCAAATCATAGATTTCCGGCATTTGAGTTGAGGTGTTCCCAAATGTAAAAATTATAAGTATGGGAAGGTACCAAGGACATGTGTTATCGAGCTTTAGGTACCTCATTTTTAAATGTTAAGGAGGTTTGTCTCTTATTAAAAATTGATCCTTAATTAACCTTCAAAAGTTTGGTTTTAGTGCTTTTAGTATTAGGTGAAGGTCCCAAATATACAGGGTGTCCCACGGTGGATGGCGTATTAGACGTTTATGGAGAACTAAAAAGCGTATCATTTTGAAAATTTGGCAACCGGGATAAGCGACCATGATCTACACTTTAAAAATATTTTTGACCATGCGGTGTTGCCGCTTCTACTCTAAACTAGTGGCAACATCACTATTTTAAATAGAACACCCCGTATTAAATTGCATATTTGGATTCTACGTAAAATTCTAAGCAGATTTCATGTGATATACCCTATACCTAAGTTCAACTGTTTTGGAAATATTGACAGTTGAAAATTGACTTTTTGCAACTTTGACAGGCTGTAGAACCTGAACGGTTAATTTTAGAGGAAAACCGATTTTACATTCCTATCTTAGATTTTTATAAACTATCATTTGACACCAACTTAGAATTAAATCCATGATTAAAAATTTCCGTTAAATTTAATCTCTGGTTAAGTTCAAAGTTGGTGTTAAATGATAGTTAATCAAAATCTAAGATAGGAATGTGAAATCGGTTTTCCTCTAAAATTAACCAATTAGGTTTTACAGCCTGTCAAAGTTGCAAAAAGTCAATTTTCAACTGTCAATATTTCCAAAACAGTTGAACTTAGGTATAGGGTATATCACATGAAATCTGCTCAGAATTTTACGTAGAATCCAAATATGCAATTAAATACGGGGTGTTCCATTTAAAATAGTGATGTTGCCACTAGTTTAGAGTAGAAGCGGCAACACCGCATGGTCAAAAATATTTTTAAAGTGTAGATCATGGTCGTTTATCCCGGTTGCCAAATTTTCAAAATGATTCGCTTTTTAGTTCTCCATAAACGTCTAATACGCCATCCACCGTGGGACACCCTGTATATAAAAAATAATTCAACCTTCTGGAGAAGCATACAGGCTGGTAAAAAAAATAAAACGATATTTTCCTAAAAACTGTTGCGATTGGTACAATAGTAGCGTTTCAGCCCATTTTACGGTACTTGCTTTGGAATTTTGGATTGTTTCTATTAGTATTTACCAGAAGAAACAACAAAAAATTAATAAATCGGGTGCCGAATTTATGCCCAAATGACGTCTAGATCCTTTTTTTGAAATTTCAAGTTGTCAACAATTGTCACCAGTTGAGAAGTTTACTATTCTTATAAAATAAATATGTTTTTTCTGTGACGGGAAAAAAGTAGACTTTTTGTACCTGTTGACAGGGGCAAAAATGTCACTTTTTCTCCCATGGGAAAAAAGTGATTTTTTTTCCCACGCGAAAAAAGTAACAGGTACCAGTCAATTTTTTTCCCGAGGGAAAAAAGTAACAGGTACCAGTGAAATTTTTTTCTCAAAGGAAATAATGTATAGATGGAAAATGTTGAGATTTTCCCGTCACAGAAAAAAAAAAGTGTATTATACATGGGAAAAAAGTAAGATTTTAGCGCTCGCTGTGCTGTCTCTCTCCGCTTCGCGTCGGGAGACAAACCACACCTCGCGCTAAAATCTAGAACTTTTTTCCCTTGTATAATAAATAACTAAACTGCTGGACACTTGAACTTACACATACAGATTTTTAGGCAAAATTCAAAGTTTCATATTTTCGACGAGAATGAAATTTTTTTAATGTGGTTTGTGTAGTTGAATAGCCTGTTTCTTCCGGATAAAGCTACTTGTTGTGAATTTTTTATAGGACCCCAGGGTTGTGATATACGGGGCGATGCAGTAGGTGATGTAAAAAGTCAAAATGTTTGTGTTTGTGCCATTTCGGAAAAAAAAAATTTTAGTCATTACAATATGGTTTGTTACCAAGGTAACATCAATGCTGCAGGTGAGCGTCCAATGAGAAGCAAGTTTATGACAGGCTTGCGTCATATTCTTATTCAGGGACCAGTTCAGAATGAATCGTTCCTTCTTTTTTTGTAACGTGTAATTTGACAAAGAGCAAACTAATACTTTACATATTACTTGAACTCATCGCAGTTTCGTTTAAGGTTATGTTAGATTATATTTGACATATTCCTTTGCAATTTTATTGAGCGATGTTGCCGGATGAAACATTTATCAAAATAAAAGTGCAAACGATGTTTATCCACTTTAAAGCTCTTCTTTTGTCTGATTTAACACATTGACAGCCAAGGCCAAATCCTGAATTATTCGCTGGGGGCCAAAGTTTTATTTTCGTATTTTTTGGCTTTTCTTTTATTTTACAGTGAAAATTTACTTATAATTTTGTTTGTTTTTTACCAAACAAAATTATAAGTAAATTTTCACTGGTAAAATAAAAGAAAATCTAAAAAATGCGAAAATACAACTTTGGCCCCCAGCGAATAATTTTCAAAATTATAAGTTCATATTTCATCATATACAGGGCGTTACTAAATATCATGTACAAACGGAACGGGGTGATTCCTTGGTTTATTTTATGTTAAAATTTCTAATAAACATAAGTCCGCAAACGCTTCGTTACCGATCTACAGGGTGTTGAAATTTTAATGTTGAAAATGAGCAAGAATATGTCGGCGAGGAGTGTCTCTACTTCTAGATTCCTCTTGAAAATGAGCAAAAATATGGCTGCGGGACCTCTATTGTCGCCACTCTAGTTGGAAAATGTTTATTCAGTCACTTTGGTTTCATCTAGGTAATTACAGAGATTTGTTTTTTAATTTTTTTCTCGATAAGGGTCGGTGATACGAAATAACTACAAGAAAACAAAAAGTTTCTAAGTAAGGTAGAAAAATTATTTTGTTTCTTAGAATCGACCAGCGGCGCACCGCGAAAAGGTCAGGGGCAGAAAAGGGAGCATGACCCCTGAAAAAACATTACCCTCTAGATTCTGGCAAACGCTTGATATCTGCAATCATTCAGCTCCTATTGGGTAACATTTATTCCAAATTTGAGCTAAATCCCTCATTGCATTGCAGGAGCTAGAAAGAAAAAACTGAAAAAATATTAAAATTTCAACACCCTGTAGATCGGTATCGAAGCGTTTGCGGACATATGTTTATTAGAAATTTTAGTCATAAAATAAACCAAAGAATCACCCCCTTTCGTTTGTACATGATATTTAGGAACACCCTATCAGAAAGAATTAGTTTTTTTTTGTTTGACAGTGTTTTACCTAAAATTATACCTATTTTAAGTAAATTTTTGGTTTTATTCGTCTTGGACAATAACCCAACAAAATTTGCTCTGGCCAAGTTTACCTCAAGAATCCCCAGGGGCCACGCAAATATATCTCCATTTAAAATACACAGGCTGTCATACATGAGTGTATGACATGGCCTGCATGGGCGTCGTTACGAGGTTTCACAGGGGGGGCAGTATTATAATAAGACCATTTCTATTAGCGCCGCAGGCAACCGCCGTAGACTAATTTTTTTTGCGGCCACGCCCCTTTTTGAGCATTTCAACGTACTTATTTGATATCGATATTTGTTAAAAATGATGGTATTTTTTTCCACAACAAATTCACTGTCCGCATCATTTGTTTAGGTAATTTTCCAATGGCCGGTATTATAAAGCACTGAATCGATGATTGAGTTTCATGCAAATTGATAGGATTCAACCGAAGGGTGGAACTTGAAACTCTACCATCGGTTCAGTGTTTTATAATACCGGCCCTAAATCAAGTGAAATTCAATTCCGTTGAATGTAATGGAAATGTCAGCCAATTTTTCAAAGTACAGTAGACTCGCGCTAGTGTGAACACAAAAAAACCGGACGTGTTCATATTATCGAGACGTTCACACTATCGAAGGTCTACCTAAAAATGCAAAATATTGTCAGCAATGGTCTCTAAACTTAAAATTCAAGAAAAATTAATACCATAGGTACTTGCAAACCTATCCATTAAGTAAATTTTCCCAGTTTATTGATTAAAGTGAGATGTAATTTTTGTCTAAATGGTTCTACCTGAGCATTGGATGGCTACCTACTTTGTCTTAAAGTTTCTTAGGCTTTCTGTGTCATTAGCGCGAATATATACTATTGTCTTGCTGGCAATCTTCTAGAATTTTTGACTTCTCATAAGGTCTTTGACAGTTTGCAAACTGTCAGTAACAATCGCTCAGCTAAGTTACTGAGTTATCTTGGAATGACGGCATTGAAAACATGCAGGGGCGATGCATTTTGACAGTTTGCAAACTGTCAGATACTCTTGTGAGAACAGACCCATAGAGAGTTGAAAAAATTGTGTTTTTCGCCATTTTTACAAAACTGATTAACCACAACAAACAACGAACTGAAGATTTATAGAATTTTGACCGTGCTCTTGACGCGCTGCCACTTGCGTATTCCACATTAGAGTGAATGCAGTAACTCAACATATCTGTGCAGTCCTTGTCTCAAAACCTTCGGAGAACCCCATAATTGGATAGATAAATAATCGATGAAAACAACAAGTAGGCAGAAAACGGTTAAATTCGTAGTCAAATACATTGTTCATACTACCGATATTCTCAAAAGTTTACACTACAGAATATGTACCATCGTCACCAAAAGTAACTGGGACAGCATCACATTAGATCTTGTCCTATTATATGAATTTTATTGTCAAATATTTGTCAAACTATGCATTAAATGCATTGAAATGAATGACAGTAGAATTAGTCCAGGAGATTATTATGCATTATTTGTGTCCCAGTTACTTTTGGTGACGATGGTACCTATAATGTATTCATTCTAGCTGTTCATACTACTGGGAGGTTCACAGAAGCGTGTGTTCACACTAGCACGAGTCTACGACGAGTCTACTCTGTACCTAACAAATTTTGAAAAAAAGGATAAAAGCAATACGAACTCTCTTTTACTGCTTTCTTGTTCAAAAGACTATTCGTAGGGGGGGGGCAAATGCCCCCTCTTGCCCCCCCCCCCCCCCCCAAACGACGCCCATGCCTAGAAGTGAAACTGAACCGTCATACAAATATGAATGACGCGGCCGGAACGGAAGTGGCCGTGTCATTCATATATGTATGATGTGGCAGTCAATGTGTTAAGGCGTTGTGAAACACTCGAGACTATATTACTTCTTTAATGTTATAATGTTCGATTTGTATTGTCTACATTTGTTCTGCAACAATACAATCTGGCTACACTGCAGCCTACGAGTTGCGCGCGCATGTTATCTTTTATTGTTTTCTAACTTGTATTTATTACAATGAAGCTCTCTTTTTCTAATCATGGGAGATAGGTCTATTAACTTCTTCAGTGCAAGTCCTGCAGTCACCCGCTAATTTTTGTTGCAGGTTGACGAGCATATGCATAATTACCAGAACCTCAGAGGGCATACATTATACTATCGTTGTACTTTCTACGGCCTATTACGGTATTTTCAAGACTTTGTTGCCATATTTTGAAGTTTAATGGTATATCCAAGGCCAAAGGGCTTAAATCCGAAAAGTGACAAAAACGTCTAGAGGTATTGATGTTACCTTGGTAACAAACCATATTGTAATGACTACAATTTTTTTTTTCCGAAATGCCACAAACACAAACATTTTGACTTTTTACATCACCTACTTCCTCGCCCCGTATATCACAACCCTGGGGTCCGATAAAAAATTCACAACAAGTAGCTTTATCCGGAAGAAACAGGCTATTAAACTGCACAAACCTCATTAAAAAAACTTAATTTTTGTCGAAAATATGAAACTTTGAATTTAGCCTAAAAATCTGTATGTGTAAGTTCGAGTGTCCAGCAGTTTATTTTCGTTTATTAATGCAAGTAGAAAAAATAGTGTATGCAACTCTTTGCATAATATATAGTGTATGCAACTCTTTGCATAATATTCTTCAATCATTTTTGTTTATTAGTCGTTATCTACCTTTATTTTACCTTTACAGGTTTAAATTTGACATTTTTCAAATAACCAAAAATAGTTGTGTTATGAATTCATAACCTAGTCCATAACAACACTGTTTTGTTTGGTGTCTCATGGCATAACTCAAATACTAGAAAAATGGTTATGTAAAAACGTCATAACGAAACGCTTGTAGATATAGATATTTATCTACGCCAGTGAGTTAAGAAGCTCTTAACTCACGCATTTCGAGTGGGTTAAGAGTTTCTTAACTCGCGCGTTTTCATTACCGCACCCAGTGAGTTAAGAAGCTCCTAAATCACGCATTTTGAGTGAGTTAAGAGCTTCCTAACTCACGCATTTTCATTACCGCACTCTTTCTTAGGTTTTTGAAACTATAGTGACATCAATATTATTTACCATCAAATTTATATGATACCATGCATGGTGTTATTGTGTTTTCATGGTAAATTGGTCAAGTTTATATTGTTATTTGAACAAAAGGTATGAGGTAGCTGGTTTTTAGAATAGGTAATACAATTATTATTGAAATTATTTTTTTTTATGTTTTTAAAGTTAAGAGCGTATGGCGTAGATAAAATATTGTACCATACACGTGAGTTAAACCTCATTAAAATACTTGTGTGGCTACGCACTCGTTGTGCAACTTCCACACGCGTATCTTAATGATGCTGTTAACTCACTTGTATCGTAAATATCTATTACCTACGATACAAGTGAGTTAACAGCATCATTAAGATACGCGCGTGGAAGTTGCACAACGAGTGCGTAGCACGAGCTGTGTAACCACACAAGTATCTTAATGAGGGTTAACTCACGTGTATTGTACAATATTTTATCTACGCTTTACGCTCTTAACTTTAAAAACACAAAAAAATTTAATTTCAATTGTATTACCTATTCTAAAAAACAGCTACCTTAATCACCTCAATACCTTTTGTGCAAATAACAATATAAACTTGACCAAATTACCATGAAAACACGATAACACCATGCATGGTTTCATATCAATTTGATAGTAAATAATATTGATGTCATTATAGTTTCAAAAACCTAAGAAAGAGTGCGGTAATGAAAATGCGTGAGTTAAGAAACTCTTAACTCACTCAAAATGCGTGAGTTAAGAGCTTTTTAACTCACTGGGTGCGGTAATGAAAATGCATGAGTTAAGAAGCTCTTAACTCACTCGAAATGCGTGAGTTAAGAGCTTCTTAACTCACTGGCGTAGATAAATAATTATACACCTCAGAGTACCACTTCATAAATAGAGAGGGCAAGTCGTTCATAAAAACCCTTTTTTTTGTGCGGCCAACAATCCTAAACGTCAATAGTGGGTTAATGAATGAACTACATGGAGTGGGGATAAGATTCCGGACAATGCGGTCCAAAATCAAATCCCTTTTGATATTTCTTACTCTTACTACAATTACTAAGGGTCGAATTATAGTCCTTCGACCTACTTTGAGGTTTCCTCAGACCTTGAGGAAACCTTGAACGTTTAGAATTGACATGACTAGCTTGACAAATAGTAGCAAGTGTCCATTCTAAACTCACGACCTCCAAAGAAGGAACGACTATAAATTCGGCCCTACGAATACTACAGCGCATTCGCGATTAAGTTCGGGCTGCTCTGGCAATACATATTTGCATCCTTCATTATCTGGTTACCTAAACAAAGATGAAACGATTTTTAATAAGTCACGCTCTATAAGAATACAACCAGATTCCGAGATTTTAGGCTGTGAGTGTTGCCATTTTCAGTTAGGAGGAATGAAAGTTGTGTATTTTCGTGCAAAAATACACAACTTTCATGCCTCCTCATTTCCAAGCGTGCACACAGCCTTCAACCTTTGATTTGCAGTTAGCACAAATTCAATTGTATATACTATTCTGGGCTTGCTTGTTGGTTTTAGATTTGAGTCAGCTTTGTCGATAAGATTTTTGTACTCTTGGACAATGATTAATGAAGCATGTTTATTACTGCTATTACTACTTCTACTAATACTAAACTAAAATATAAAAAACAACACATTTTATTATTGTGAAATTTAATTTCAGCAAATATGCAATACTCAAATAAACTGGAACTACTAAAGGCTAAAGGCAAATACAAAATTATAACTAAAATAATTATATAGGTACTATAGATATTATAACATTTCAATAACAGAGAAACACTACTCAGAATTAACAGAAGTGTCCATACTTTCCATAGACTTATCCTGAAGAGATATTTTATCCACAGAGGCAAGAGAGCTGGAGCTTAAACTGGGGTCTCTCAGAATGGGTTTTGGAATTGGTTTTTTCTTAGTTTGTATATTCAAGGGTTTTGGTGTCGCTGAAAATATTGTCTTGAAACTGATCTGTTTTAACAAATTGGACAACCAAGCTAAAATTTTGTAAACACAAATATAAATATATTAGTCCGAGTTTCTTCAGGATAAATTAACGTCAGCTTGGGTCGGCGTCGGCCTTATTTCCTAGATAAATAAATTCAAATTTTTCCTTTGAGACACTGACACTATGGCTTCACAACACCACATCATGCTGTCACTGGTAATAAATTCGCAAAAATATTGATTGGGAGAACACAATGTTTTAACATTTTTTTTTTTTTAGATAATCTACTTCATGTTAGTACAAAGTGTTAGCTTGATTGTCTATGTTCAAATTCTAATTAACTTTACCAACTGACTAGAGTAAAAAATTGTATTTTTTTTTGTTGGAATAGTCTATCATATAACTAATAATGTGAATGAGTTTACCTTTTTGGGCGGATAATCTAGACGTTTCCTTTTGTAGATGTTCTAATAAATACTTTACACCAACCTCTTCTCTAGCCGATTGCGGAATTTTTTGTTGTATATTCTTGATACTGAAATATGATTGTTTCTTTTATGTTTCGTTTATTTGATTTGTACACTTACATATCTCCGCGATCCACAGTATCTTGACAAAAGCACCTAACGTAAATCAGAAAATCATACAAATGATTTTCCGATACATAGTTTACAGCAAAATATAGAATTTTTCCCGATATTGTGGGGCTCATGATCTTTTTGAATTCAATGAATCTTCTTGACAAGCTCTAAAAAATATATAATTAATTTGGCGAGATGAACGTCTCCTATGAAAAAAGTTGCTGGTCAAAGTTTCTACATTTTGTTTATCCAGTAACTGCCAAAATTGAAACACAATTAACAGGTTAATAAGAAAAGTTTTTGGTAGCTTACTAAAATTGCTTTTCCATCTGAACTTCTCCAATCCACTGAACCATTCTTATCAAAAACACTTTTATGTAGAATCGATATTGCGTTTACTATCAGCATTGCTATCCAATTCTCGTCTTCTTCTCTGATTTTCAGCAAAATTGAGTCAATCAACTTTCCGTAATGTTCATAATGCTACAAGTGTCAATATGTTCATGACTTGTTTTCAAAAAACCAAACAATAGACTTACTTGATCGTAATAAATAAAAATGTTCGACATAAAATCAACTGGGAGTATTTCTGCATATGCTAATTGCCTGATATAGTTAATGTATTTACGAAATTGGTAGGCTACAACAAATAAAAATCTGTAATTATTGTGAAGTAAAGGATATAGCAAATGCGGGTCCAAGATTCCCAAGACAAGACCCCCTTTTACGGGTTTTGTCCTTATTTGGACCTATCAGAAAGACATAGATTAAACTTTGTTGACCAGCCAATGGCTAGAGAAAACTTTTGAAAGCAAATACTCTAACTAACTAATCTAGAGATTAGTTAGTGTAATTGATTGAATGCAGGTAGGTGTCTTAGGAGATTAACCCTAGGATTAGTTGTCTCTAGCTGGTCAACTGATATTTAACTCACCTTTAGCTTCAGTATTCGGATCAACTGCAGCCTTTAAAAGATCCAAAATTGCGTTTTCTAAATTGTCATTAAAGGTGAGTTTAAGATTTCCCAAGGCGCGTTCTTGTTTGCTTATTTGTTGCAAATGTTTTGCAAAACTTATGGAGAACTCGCAGAGTCTTTCAAAACCCTACAAAAATAAATACTTTGGTTTAATCAATAAAAGTATTGGAGAGACAATTTTCAAATCAAAAGGGAAAGTTGAAACAATTTAAATCATTATATAGAGAAGGGTTGCCGACTGTTACGAGCATACAACAATCAATAAGGAATTCGGAGAACCTAGTTTTTCAAATCTCTATGCCCTGCTTCCCTTCAGTTTAAATCAGGATGCAGTTGGTGCCTAATACTTTTCTTTATTATTATTATTGGTTCACAATAGAAAGTAGTTTAAAGACTAATGAGTCTATCGGATGTAGTTTTGCTTGCTGTATTTCAATCATGCAATAAGCAGTATTGTGCATCTCTGTTCAAAATAAGCAACAGTTTTCAAGTTTAGGAAGTTGTTTCTTGGAAGTTTAGCTGGACTTTTCTTTCTCTAATTTTTGGTACCTATGTCCTCTCAGATAATCATTATTACTTGGATAGAAAATTTTGCAACTATAATAGTTTCAGATTATGTTGAATGTCTCAACAAGCTTTGATTCACAAAATATCTGGGAAAGTAACCACATCAAAATGTCAAAGGTCGAAACTTCTGGACCAGTCTTCTAGAGGTTCTCTCAGATTTCTTAAAGTTGATCTTGTTGGAAGGGAACCGTGCCGGTACCCACTTATGACTTGGCTTCCAGTAAAAAATGTGTATTTTTTTTATAATCATCATGAATAAGATGTTAAGCTTATCAGGCTGTAGTTACTAGCTAGCATCTTATCTGTTTGCTTGAACAGTCGGCTCTATATTGACATTGTACATTTTGGCAATGTTCCACCATTCAAAAATTCTTCCATTATACGACTAATGGTGTACTGAATATCTCAAGAACATTTATGTGGAAAAATAGCATAGACACTATCAGGGGCCAGGGCCAGGCGCAAAATCACTTTTAAATCTTTTATAGATTGTTCTATGCTTTGATGAGTAAATATTACTGATGTTATCATCTCCCGCTCCAGGTGGGTAGATTTGAAAATACTGGCAAAGCATTCTTTGCATCATCTGTCGTAAATGATTTGTCAAACTGCTCAGCTCATTTGAAAGTCATCCTGAATAGTGTTTCCAGTATCATCTTTTAGTGTTAGTGTTGACAGTGTTCTGACATATTTGAAGAACTGTTTATTAGATTTACTCTTTGGAATTTCTTACCCGGCTGCACTGCACCCCTGACATTATCCATGTAAGATGGAAACCTTTTTTGGTTCTACGTTGGTTGAAAGTTTTGTTCTTTCGAATATGTGTTTTATAGCTGTATAGTGAGCTCTCAAAAAATGTCGTTTTAGAACTTTATGTATAGCTTCAGACTAACTTGCATTGTAGCCAAGATTACTACAAGCTCGCTCTTCCCTATTGGTGGTTTGCTGGTAATAACAAATATGTAATGTTAATTAAATAGACGGTCGGTTTTCAAAAGTAAATTTTATTGAATCAATAATATAGAATTTATTGTGTTTTGCCAACATAAATTGCGTGTTGTTTTCGCTCGAGAAAAATATAACCCCCTTAAGTGGCTCGCGTAGACTACCGACCGCTTCGTACTTTGTTCGGATCCGGGTAGTAGGTACTTCCACGTCGTCAATCGTCATCGTGCGCGAAGAGAGGAGCGCAAAACTCGCAAAAGAGTATTGCGTAACAGTCGGCTATTCTGCCCCATAGACGTCCTCGTCTCGTTTGAAGCTGTGTTTGAGGTTTGTACTGGCACAGCTTAGTATAGGCATTATGCAGCACTCAGGGCTAGTTTCTGTGATACACAAGGATACTACTGCCAGGGCCAAATTCTTGAATAATCTCGTATACGAAAATTGAAGTGATTTCGAATGTTTCCTATTCAATTTGCATTGCTGTCATTTGAATTCGAATCAACTTACGTATGTGAAAATATTCAAGAATTGGGGCCCAGGCTCGTTTTGGTAACACACAAGGTTACCACTTTCGCACACAGGGCTAGTTATCGTAACTCACAGGGTTAACGCTACAGCACACAGGGCTAGCTTTTGTAACTCACAATAAATATGACGGTAAAAAAAAGCATTAGGAATAGTACACAAGACTATCGAATCTCTTCAATAAAAACAAAACAAACTTCGACAGTTTGAACAACTTACACGACAGTTTCGCAAAACGGAAATACAATCAACATAATAGACTAAAACTAATTGATAATACATTGAGCACCCAAGACTCTAACAATAATACATTTTTTTTTATTATTCTAAATCAACCATCTCGGACCTGAAGGGCTTTAGACGGTCGCTAGCTACCAGGCCTTTAAATCTGCGCTTGTCCTTGGTCAAAGAAACAACTCGGTAACGATCATTTCTCAGTACCTCTGTAATTTTGACTGGTCCAATAAATCTTTGCATTATTATTTATATGGCCTTCAACTTGTGCTTGTGTAATCTCAATTTCATCTTATTCCCTACTAGATCACAGTTTTCTTTAGCCTTTCGTCGCATTTCGTGTACATCCTTCCCTTCCGTAACAACTCTAATTTCATTGCTTACCTGAGGACGGACACCAGATAGCAATTCGCCGGGTGCAAAACCAGTGGTCAGTGGTAGCATTGGCATTCACAGTATTGTTGTTACCTCTTTGAACTCGGAGCACATACTCATCCCAACCATAATGATCACCCTTAATTATTGCAGTTAATGACTCCAGTATTGTGCGGTTGGACCGTTCCACCTGTCCGTTACTTCTCGGAAAAGCTATCACGTTCTTCACGTGCTTTATACCATGCTTGTCACAAAAGAATTTAAAAGTTTTACAATCAAACGCTTTCCTTCGGTCTGTTTGTCTATTTGATCAGCTTTTCTAGGGTTTTGCATACTAGCTGGCTAGAAGTGCTAGGGAGCGGCTCGTTGCAAACAAATTTTGTAAAGCCATCAATGATGACTAGCAACTGCGTGTTTCCATTCTGACTCTGGCAGAAAAGTCCCACATGTTGATAGGACATAATCTTTCCCGGCGTCTACCACTATGTTTCTTCGACGCCATACACTCAAGGCAGTTACTCACATATTTCTTAACAAAGGCTCGCAGTTCCGTAAACCAATATGTGTTCTTGATGGAATCTATAGTTCTCTCCACACCTGGATGTCCATTTTCGTCATGGCAAATTTTGGTGATTCGCCATCGGACGTTTCTTGGAATAACAATTTTGGGTTCATTTCCAATGAGGCGACATATCGGGTCTTCAAAAAAAAAAACAATCAAAGATTGCTATGGTTTTTTAAACGTATGTCTTAGCAATATTTGTCTTTAATTTTGTCAATGAAATTTAATGTCAAAATGTCTTGTCAAAAATCCTGACGAACAGTAATGCGACGTACGTTTTCGTAGTCAAAGCAATCTTCGATTGTTTTTTTTTTTGAAGACCCGATACCTTATCGTCCTCGACCACGTAACAACTTTCGGCTTCACAATTTTGGATCTGTGTCTTTAACAGTTGAAGATCTTCGTCTGATGCTTGAACAGCTACCACCCAATCACCTATTTTTAGAGTGTTTACCGTAACAGAATAACGGCCTAAAGCATGGACGTGGACCATTTTGCTGCCAGGTCGATATTTGATGGAGAAGTCGTATTCCTGCATCACCATCCACCATCTGGCAATGCGGGGAGTGAGATCGCGCTTTGCCCAAGTCAGTCGAACGACGTTACAGTCGGTAACTATGACGAAGTGACGACCATAGGCATAAAGAATGTTACGAAACTTTTTAACAGTTTCCACTATTGCTAACATGTTAAGCTCGTAGCTGCTGTGGTATTTTTCTTCGCACGTGTTCATCTGTCTACTCATGTAGTTCTGTTGTTTGTCTGTCCAATACCAAGAAGTCGTCTTTTTCAATAATCCAGTCAAAGGTTTAGCTTTAATCGCAAATTCTTCAATGTATTTCCTGAAATATGATGCCATACCAACGAATTGACGTTTCAATACGACATCGCAAATTTCTTTACTCAAATACTCGATGGAACTTTTGAGGAACTCACATTTCTTGAGATTTAACGTAAGGCTAGCTGCACTAAATAAGTCCAAAACCACATCGAGTCGTTCTATGCCTTCACCCACCGTTTTTGACATAATCAGAATATCGTTCAGGGAAACCAAGGCAAATTGGTGACGTAACGGGCCTAAAACCTGGTTTATAGCGGGCTGAAAGACAGCAGGCGAATTGGACATACCAAAAAGAGCTCTGGTATACTGCCAATGCTGTCAGGTGTTATAAACGCTGTATATTTGCGACTTTCTTGGTCTACTTTAAGCTGATAGTAGCCCGACTTGAGATCGAGTGAACTAAATAATTTATTGTCGGCTAACCTTTCCAACTGGTCCTCAATCAGGGGTGATGGATATTTGTCCTTTTCAGTGATAGAATTCAGCTTCCTGTAATCAACAACCATTCGGAGTTCAAAGTCTTTCTTAGGTATTAATAAAATCGGTGCCAACATAGATCTGATGTTGAAGCCGCTCGAGAAAAATACAACCCCCGTCGAGTGGCTCGCGTAGACTGCCGACCAGCCCGACCGCTTCGTACCTACTTCGTTTGGATTCGGGTGGTACTTTCACAGTCGTCAATCGTCATCGTGCGCCAAGAGAGGAGCGCAGAACAGCATTGCGTGACAGTGGGTAGTTTTTTTTGTAAACCAGTGAAACTAGTGAAAGATTTAACATTGATACCTGATTATTTCTGTACCTTGATCAGTAAGAAAGTTTATCATAAGTATTCTAACAGATTCTTCAGATAAGTAGCCAGGCATGTATATGCAGTTTTTTTTTTTTTTAGTGAACCATCCATTGATATTTCAATTACTTCTGTTCTACTGAAGTTAAAAAATTAAAAAATGTCAAAGACGTACATGAAATCCTACCTTAAATCTGACCAAATTGTCCTGCGATCTCAACACTTCGTAGCATACAACCAAAAATTGAGAAGACATACTGGAAATTGTCGATATATCTTTGTCCAAGTCGGCTTTGCCTTGACGTGTATCTACTTTAATCAATTTCCACATCAGAGCGTGATGACAGCATGTTAATATGTTGTCTACGAACTATAAAAAAAAAGAAATATGTTATAGGAAAATAATAACTAACAAGAACCAGATAATAAGAATGGCCTTGCAATTGCAATTCTGGCTTCCTTCTCAAAATTATGTCACAATTGATTCTGAATATTTGACATTGGTGGTTCAAAGCATTTGAAGGGAAAGTGGCCCAAAAAAACAATTTAAATTAAATAGTTATTTATGTATCAAGGATACTAAGTAGATGATTATGCCCTGAGGGCGACAGCCTTACAAAGCCGAGGGCCTCTGGCCCGAGGGTTCGTAAGTCGCACGAGGGTATATATCTATTAGTACCCGTGGTGCATACAAACTTTTATGTCATACCAGGGGGACTTTATTTGAAATCGATGCAACTTTGCGTACACACAAACGACGTCATTTGCGGCGTAATTGTTAACCTGATGTTAAGAATGGTACATTATGCCCGCGCGGGCCAGAATGTGTACTTTATGCCCGCACGGGCATAAAGTGATGAATTATGTAGATGGTATCTAAGGTATAAATAAAAAGACAATAATGTACTGGTATGACATAAAAAATAATATGAGATTTCTCGTGAAAACCGTACTCCTATACTCAAAATAGTATCAGAGAAAATTCCTTATGAAGATATTATGCAGGAGCTTGTGACGTCAAACCGGCTAACCGCCTTTCGTTCGTGCAGTCGTCAGTAAAAAAGCGTGTCGTATAATTTGAATGGTTGCAATTCGCTCTAGTGAGATCGTAATTTGTTTTAGAAGTTTCTTACAAGGGTTAATACTTTGCCTCCGAAGCCGGTGTGACGTCACAGCCTAGAAATTCGTAACTTTAAACCGCGCTTACTGAAAAACGGTTCATCGTAGCAAGATGCGGGTTCAATATGTATTCTAAGATTTGAATGCACTAAAGCTTTGATTTTTGGGTCACACGGCCTTTAAAGTCAGTTTGACACAGTCCAAATGAACTCGGATGAAAAGTTGGACTAAGTAAGTTGGCTGCCATGTCATTGGTTAAGAAGACCTATCCAACTGGACTTGAATTAACAGTTGATACGATCCAAGTAAGGTGCGCACAGCGTCCAAGAGTACTTGACCCCAGTACACTTGGACCGTGTCAACCTGGCTCAAGGATGATCACAGACTTAATTTAACATCCCTAATTAGGAAAGCTCCATTTTTAATTCCAATTAACATGAACGTTTCATTTTTTGCACTTAGTCACGAAATTAAATATGTAGTACCTAAGTGAATGATAATTATAGTTATTCACGCAACTAATGTCAACATATTTGAAAAGTTAGGGACTTCACCTCCGCTCTAAAACTGAAATACTTAAAAATTGTGGTGATTAAAAACTTTATCAATTAACCCATCGAAGGCATTTCTATTACAAATCAAATACCAAATATCATAGATTGTAGAATTTTTAATCACATTCAATTACAGGAGGACAGTGGAGTTCCCGCGCACGAAATTTTGGAAGAAAACGCCAAATTGGGTTACAAGCATGAAATTTGGTATAATTGTCAAGAAACACATTTTAAGAGATCTGACCCGATTAGCCAGGCTCTACGACCCTCAAGACTCTCAATCTCGCATTTTTTTTTCAAAATGGCGGACGGGAATTTCCTCAATTTCAAAATTAATTCACTAAGGGCATGATTATACATTTTATTATATAATTTGAGGTCAAGGAATTCAAAAAAAATATTTTCAAAACGATATGACCTTCAGGCCCCTTGAAAATTACAGTTTGATTCAATTTTAAAATAATTTTAATATTACATAGGTAATTCAAACCGCCAATAGAGGGGGGTTAAAAATCAAAAATGATTGCTTAGCATAACATAAAAATTAAAATGCATGTCTTATCAAAGACAAAAAGTTTCTTCTATAATAGATCAGCGCTGATGCGGCAGTACTAAAGGTACATGAAGTCATGTCATTACCTTATTTTTCACAGAAATGTTTCAAAGTATCATATGAAGGTTACAAAATCTTTTTTTTCAGAAAAATAAGGTATTGCTATGGCTCCGTGGCACCGTGGCACTACCTCACCAGCCGCTGCTTTAACAGATACTGCAAACTATAGGGATCGTTGGTTTTGATGACATACGACATTGCAATTAGTATATGCGGGTGTACAAGGTAGGGTAGACCTGCTTTCTGACACAAGCATCTGTTGGTCTCACTTTGATTTTCACATCCACACTTCTGTAGTTCTCTCAGACCTATCCAAATTTGTGCTAGCTGGCTCCCAGCGGTTGTTGGTTAAATTCCAACCCCATCCTCCAGGTGATGGAACAGATTCACCGGGTGACAGCGATCGACCCCATATTTGACCGGCTTGATACGCAGCTCTTCTGTAGTCTTCCATTAGACTGTCTTGTGACGGTGGACACATGGCTATTGGTCGTTCTCCACTACAAAACTGCACCTTTCTCGATTTATCAACTTTTCCAACAGATCAGTGGTGGCTGGTGCGGTAGTGGTAAGGTACATGAAGCAATACCATTACCTCATTTTTCAATGAAATGTTCCAAAGTATCATATGAAGGTTAGGTTATAAAACATATTTTTCAGGTTTTGACATTCGGTGTTGCAGTTAGTACATGCGGCTGTATTGTTTGCCCAGCGGATCTGAGTCTACGGAAGGAATTTGGACGTAAATGTGCCATGTTGCCACGTTTAATTATAAAAAAGCGTAAATACTAGGCATGACGTATAGTTAATTTGAAAATCCATTTTTTAACAACAAAATATTGATAACAATAATAAAACGCTAAATATTTTAATGTAGTTGTTAGATCTATCCTTATTTTATTGCTGATTTCTTCAATTTGGTCTATTGTAAAAAATAAACATCTTCTAAAGATACTATCAGCTTTTGACAATTTGGCAAGCATCCGTCCTGAATGAACCTGATTGGTGGAGTTTTTGGCAAGATCGCCATTGTCATGGGGAACCATACGGTTGTCAATGAGCTAACGTCACCTTACGCCTCGCTATTGGCCAGGGCTCACGTCATTTTATCCTCCCATCTTGGAATATCGATTTATATAGAAATATCCAGTGGCGGAGATTTGGTCATTGCTGATTTTCGTGTACGAGTTGCAATACGATAACACTTCCAAAAAGTTCCGCACGCAGCTGGGTATTTTATGAATGAAATCAGCCATTTTTCTTTACAACTGCATTCCCCTTACCGTTGCCCCGTAGACACAGAGTCGCTGGGCAGACTTTTTTTTATTACAATAGCTTTCCGATACGAACATCTGTTAGGTTAGTTTCACATTGACCTTTACATCCACACTTCTCTAGTCCTCTTAGAGCTCACCAAATTTGTGATAGCTGACTCCCAGCGGTTGTTTGTTAAATTCCAACCCCATCTTTCAGGTTAATGGTCGTTCTTCACTACAAAACTGCACTTTTCTCAATTCATTAACTTTTTCAAGTTTGCTTCTTGCATCATATAGTGTAATAGTAAATTTCTTCAAAATTTTAGATATATTTTGTGGTATATCTGTGGTACTATCTATTAAAGATAAACAATGGAAGGCCAGGGTTGCCTCCTCGAGATAATCTACACATGCTTTCCATGCTTTGTTTTTTACTTTCAATGCAAAAAAGGAAGTAGTGTTGTACCCCGTGAAAGCGTAAAAGCGACGCAGTGCTAACGATTTTTCTGGTCCCAAATGATTTGCAACGTTATGAGCTGTAATATATCTTTTTGATTTGCTAACCCCATATAGATATCATAATTCCTCAAAGGTTCAATAAATAAAAAAATTATATTCCTATTATTACAACATCTGTGTCCGAGAATCGTACTGAAACAGATTTAGCACCGCTGGATAATCGGCAAAAAATTTTTTTGGGTGCTACGACCAAATTTGTCTAGTTTTTGTTAGAAATTTACTATACATAAGTCTTGTTCCAACACAGCAGGAAACCTTGCAATGTACCGTCACGATTCTGCGCAAAGCCTAAAATTTCGGCATAGAATCCTAAATTCGTATACATACAGAGTGGTTTCGAAACCGTTCATGGGACGGTTTTTGACGTGTTGTAACAGACCTATAGGAGTGGTTAGAAAAATATCGCAGCAACCTTCATTAGGTAAATGCCAATCCAGAATTTTAAAAGGTGTTTTTCTATGTAGATTTGGCTGCAGCAAATTCTTTTATTAATATTGTCGAAATCAATTTTATCGAAGATCTCTTGCTGTATAGTTAAGATTGCCAAACCAGATAATCTTTCTTGCAATATGGTGGACCCCAAATATTTTTGAATGCTTTTTAATTTAGAGAAGGATTTCTCACCAGAAGCAACACAAACAGGTAAAGTGAAGAGGATTCTCAAGGAAATGCTGATATTTGGTAGAGATGAAGTTAGTTCGTTTTGCAAATATATATTGTTGAATGTCGAGAGAATTTGACGCTTCAGGCAATGAAAGCAATGTTAGGGCTTTTATCTTGTTGAATAAATATTTTCTTTCGCGTCAGCCTCCATCTTTTCCTGATCAGTTAGCCTCTGTTGTGGAGCATGACAGCTTTTCAAAAGATCCTCCTGGACAGGAAAACGAACAATCGACAGACGACAAATTCTAACAACTTCTATGAAAACTATTATCGATTTATAGGAGGATAATATAATATATAATGTTTTCTGTCACGATTAGGAATAGGTTTGATGAACATAAACTTCGCTGAGATTATTGAAAAAACAGATTTCCTTGGTGCCTTGCTCATTAGAAATTGTTGAATAATTTAAAATATTTTTTTTTTCTAGGAACCTTCGGTTTTTGCTGCCCCTTAAAAGTGGCGCGGCGCCCGCGTGCGATGAACGCGTTGCACACAATATGGTCGCGGGGGCCCTAAGTGTTCCGTCTTTCTCAATAATATGCAACTGATAATATGAGTAACGAAGAAGGAACGCTCGTTCTCCTGGAAACGCTGCTCCGTTCCAAGAGTAAGGACCCTGAAGAGCTGCGTATCAAGCCGGTCAAAATAAATATGGGATCAATCGCTGTCATCCGGTGAACCTGTTCCATCACCTGGAAGATGGGGTTGGAATTTAACCAACCACCGCTGGGAGCCAGCTTCCCAGCTACCACAAATTTGGTGAGCTAGGAAGACTAAAGAAGTGTGGATGTGAAAGTCAAAGTGAGACCAACAGATGTTCGTGTCAGAAAGCAGGTTTACCTTGTACACCCGCATGTACTAACTACAATGGCGAATGTCGAAACCAACGATCCCTATAGTTTGCAGTATCTGTTAAAAAAATTTGATAAGACATTTTAATTTTTATGTTATGCTAAGCATTCATTTTCAATTTTTAACCTCCCTCTATTGGCGGTTTCAAACATGTTATATTAAGATTATTTTAAAATTGAATTAAACTGTAATTTTCAAGGTTACTGAAGGTCATATCGTTATGAAATATATTTTTCCTACGAGCGTGCGCAAAGTAGTACTTTTCCGCATGCATTTTCGGGCTCAAAGTTACACTTTTCCGCACTCAGTGCGGATACAGGCCTTATCCGCACTGAGTGCCGAAAAGTAAAAATAATTGTCAAGCAACAATAAGTGCACCTGTCGACTTTGACACATGATGACAAATTTTTTCTCTGTTTCTATATCAGCCAACATCAATACAAACACCAAATATAAATTAACCTTGACACATTGTCAGATTTGTTCTCTATTTATATGCAAGAATCTACAAACTTTATCATCAAATTTAAACGCTTTGAGATGAACAGCTCTGACGAGGATTTTCTGCTATTTTTTTTTGTTAGGTAATTTTTTGATAAATGTATAGGTTCGCTTCAAGTTAATTAAAAATAATTGAACAAATTATCGTTTTTTTTTTAAATTTTTCTTGTTACCTACCTGATATGAAGCTCGTAGGAAAAATGTTGTTCCTAACACGTGCGCAAAGTGTCTTTTCCGCACGCAATCACGTATCCGAACTCCGCTTCGCGTCGTTCGTATAACTGTGTTTGCGTGCGGAAAAGTAACACTTTGCGCACTTGTTAGGAAAATAACTATTTCCTACGAGCGTGCGCAAAGTAGTACTTTTCCGCACGCATTTCCGGGCTCAAAGTTACACTTTTCCGCACTCAGTGCGGATACAGGCCTTATCCGCACTGAGTGCTGAAAAGTAATTATAATTGTCAAGCAACAATAAGTGCACCTGTCGACTTTGACACATGATGACAAATTTTTCCTCTGTTTCTATATCAGCCAACATCTATACAAACACCAAAAATAAATTAACTTTGACACATTGTCAGATTTGTTCTCTATTTATATGCAAAAATCAACAAACTTTCTCATCAAATTTAAACGCTTTAAGATGAACAGCTCTGACGAGGATTTTCAGTTTTTTTTTTTTGTTATGTAATTTTTTGATAAATGCATAGGTTCCCTTCAAGTTAATTAAAAATAATTAAACAAATTATCGTTTTTTTTTTTAATTTTTGTTATTACCTACCTGATATGAAGCTCGTAGGAAAAATTTTGTTCCTAACACGTGCGCAAAGTGTCTTTTCCGCACGCAAACACGTATCCGAACTTCGCTTCGCGTCGTTCGTATAACTGTGTTTGCGTGCGGAAAAGTAACACTTTGCGCACTTGTTAGGAAAATAACTATTTCCTACGAGCGTGCGCAAAGTAGTACTTTTCCGCACGCATTTCCGGGCTCAAAGTTACACTTTTCCGCACTCAGTGCGGATACAGGCCTTATCCGCACTGAGTGCCGAAAAGTAATTATAATTGTCAAGCAACAATAAGTGCACCTGTCGACTTTGACACATGATGACAAATTTTTCCTCTGTTTCTATATCAGCCAACATCTATACAAACACCAAAAATAAATTAACTTTGACACATTGTCAGATTTGTTCTTTATTTATATGCAAAAATCTACAAACTTTCTCATCAAATTTAAACGCTTTATGGGCCAAATTATGGACCAACTGGTAAGTGTCTGGTTGTTACCTAGCAGGTATTTTCTATTCTCTAGTGCATAGAAAGTGCCTGCTAGGTAAAAACCAGACGTTTACCAGTCAGTCCATAATTTGGCCCTAAGATGAACAGCTCTGACGAGGATTTTCTGTTATTTTTTTTTGTTATGTAATTTTTTGAGGAACCTATATGCATTCCTTTCAAGTTAATTAAACATAATTAAACAAATTATCGTTTTTTTTTTTAAATTTTTGTTATTACCTACCTGATATGAAGCTCGTAGGAAAAATGTTGTTCCTAACATGTGCGCAAAATGTATTTTCCGCACGCAAACACGTATCCGAACTCCGCTTCGCGTCGTTCGTATAACTGTGTTTGCGTGCGGAAAAGTAACACTTTGCGCACTTGTTAGGAAAATAACTATTTCCTACGACTGCCTCTGAAAATGGAGTTTTTCGCACGCTAGGCAACCTCTGAAATTAGAGTTTCTCGCACAGCGTGCGAAAAAGTTTTTCACAGGAGCGCGAGTTTTTTAACAAATGAAAATTACATATTTGGTTGTTTTATTTTGCAGTTGTAGGAAAAGCATTGTAAAGAACTCGTTTGAAAACCTTTTTTCACATTTGCTCGACTTGTGGAACTCGCCTACGGCTCGGTCCAACAAACTGTCTCGCCGTGCGAAAAAAGTCGTTTTCAAAACTTGTTGTTTAAATAACTATTTCCTACAGCTGTGCGGAAAAATCGATTTTCCGCACTGATATGCGTGCGGAAAATAATTTTTCCCGCACGGTGCGGTAAAACTTTTTTTTTGACATATCAGCGCGGAAAAAGTTTTTCCGCACGGCTGTCAGTGCGGAAATAGCTATTTATACAATAAGTTACGAAATGAGCGTCTTTTAGGCACGCGACGTGAAAATTGTCCAACGAGGCAAAAGCCGAGTTGGACAAATACGTCGAGTGACTAAAAGACATCGTTTCGTAACGTATTGTATACAAGATTTTTTCTACTGGCGTTTCATAATAAAAAACACAATTTTATTTCATGTAAATAAGTCGATTACACCCAAAATCTTTGTTACCCTGCTTTTACTTGACACCTGACACTTTTCAATGCGATTTTCTTTTCAAAATTCGACATCAATAATTAAAATCCTAGAAAGTAGGTAATAACACAAAATTCTGTTTTGAGTAACCCAAACGTTCAATTCAGTAATTCCATTTTCAATATTCATAATAAATACAAAACAAAATTCAAATATGTGTTAGTGTGTTTTTTATTTCTGAATAATGAATGACACTTTTAGGCACTAGTGCTTAAAAATTACTTTTACGCACTCATAAGTCACTTTTACGCATTCAAAAGTCACTTTTACGCACTGAGTGCTTAAAAGTAACTTTCACGCACTCAGTGCCTAAAAGCATGTCGTTTCAAAACTGAAATGACAATCGAAAAGTTGCTATTATGAAACGTCAGTAGAAAAAAATTTTACCGCACTGATATGTCAAAAAAAAAAACAAAATTTTACATTTTTACGCCTGTAGGAAAAATATTGTACCTAACACTTGCGGAAAATATTTTTCCTACAGCCGTGCGGAAAAATCGATTTTCCGCACTTGTTAGGTAAATAGCTATTTCCGCACTTGTTAGGTAAATAGCTATTTCCTACAGCCGTGCGGAAAAATCGATTTTCCGCACTGATATGCGTGCGGAAAATGAGTTTTCCCGCACGGTGCGGTAAAACTTTTTTTTTTGACATATCAGTGCGGAAAAAGTTTTTCCGCACGGCTGTCAGTGCGGAATAGTTATTTACCTAACAAAAGCGGAAAGTGATACTTTACCGCACGCAACGGCAGTTGACCGAACGACGCGAAGCGGAGTTCGGTCAAGCCGTTAAGTGCGGTAAAGGCACTTTCCCCATGTGTTAGGTACAAAATTTTACCTATGAGCATCTACATCTCCAAAAAAGGCATTGTTAAAATTAATTAATGAATCAGATTAATTAATGAAATTAGATAAGATTTAGAAATGATCAAAAATCCATTTTCTGAAAGAGAGAGGATTTTTTATTATAAATATCAAATTCTACTTTACCGCACACTATGCGGTAAAGTGCACTTTACCGCACACTTTGTATTCTACTTTACCGCATACTATGCTGTAAAGTTATCTTTACCGCACACTATGCGGTAAAACGCACTTTACCGCATAGTGTGCGGTAAAGTGATACTTTCCATTTGCAAATACGTGCGGTAAAGTGCAATTTACCGCACGCTCATAGGTAAAAAATTTTACCGCACTGATATGTCAAAAAAAAAGAAAAATTTTACATTTTTTCGCCTTTAGGAAAAATATTGTACCTAACACTTGCGGAAAATATTTTTCCGCACTTGTTAGGTAAATAGCTATTTTTGAATTCCTTGACCTCAAATTATACATATAATAAAATGTATAATCATGCCCAAGTGAATTAATTTTGAAATAGACCTTTTCAAATTATTCTGTTACGCATGCGCAAAACATTGTTGCCAAGTGTCGGTTTCTATCACGCTATACAGGAAAGAATCATGAATAATTTCGGTTTCATTAGATCTGAGATTCAATTTCTTTATTAATAATCAACCTAATATTTGATGCAGCCGAGGACTCAAGCTATTTATTGAAAAGATATATTGATTGTCATTTTGTAAAGTTTTTTTTTAAACCTAACGCGCTTCAATTTGTACAAGCCGGCAACATCGCACAATTTCACTGTCATTTCTTCAATCAGCTGATTATTGTTTTGCGGACCATGTTACACGTTTTTGCATGGGGAAATATTGGAAAAACCTGTTTAAAAATTAGTAAAAACGATGGGCACACAAATATTGTATTTTTGGGAAGTGTAATAGTGACAGCAGAGTTGGAAGACCCGGATATTCCGAGAGATTAATTTCTTACGGCTTTCCCTGGCCACGTCTTCAACGTAAATTCCTTTTAAGTTCTAATACGCTATTTTTATCTACAATCTCATTACGTAAAATTGCACCCGGCACATATGCTGCTGATAATTTAACTTTTTTAAAAGGGGTCATTTTAAATTGAAAAAGGTATTAATTACAATTTTTTTATAATACTTGATATGCTTTTTGGACTGCAAAACAAACAGCCAACATAACCCCACTTATTTGACGCGCAAGCGCGTTGTGGACCTTGAAAAGGTCTATTGAGGAAAGGACCCCGCACACTTCTTATGGGATTTTGGTTGAACGCGGAATTCAACCAAATTTTGGTATGTTGTATATTTCGACCTCCTGAATAAAAGTTCTCATGGGTACAAACCGATCCTATGAGTAGTTTCGGTGTTTCGGATATACGGGGGTTTTTCTAATACTACCTCAGGCAACCCGAAAATACTGAATTTTCATGCTTTTTGCGTTTATTTGAGATAGGTAGCTTTAAAAAATGTTGATTAAGTTTAGACCTTTCACAGAAAAGTGCATGTTTTCAGTTAGGTGACTATATATGTGAATGTACGAGGGTATTTTGAAAAGTACTTGTTTGGTGGGCCTTTGTGTGTTTTTAAAACAAACACAAATAGAAGTATGACAAACTATATACTGTATTTTTTCCAAGATAGATTTTGATTTGACACTGTCAATTTTGAAACATAAACAATGCGGCTTATTGGTCGCAAGATGCCATTTGCACCTCATGCATTGTAAAGTGATTATAACCCGCAGGGAAACCTCATTTTCCGACCAATCGTTATTGTTTATGTCTCAATATCAAAATCCACCTTGAGTTTTCAACAATAGGGTTTTCATCCTCAAATCCTAACTCGTTTCGACGCTTTACAGCCAATCTATGGACTTCGGCATCTTTCAGTAATAAAACAGTGGGATTTAGTCTTACTCTATCCTCCATCGCACACGTAGCACATTACCTTTCCCGAACTGCCATTTTCACAAGAAAGGTGACAAAAAAGACAATTCGCTTTATTGGAAGGGTCACTGTTTTGGTTACCATGGTTACCAAGTGAAATATGACACATGAAAAAACAATTTTCATTGCTTTTCTTTCCATGGCTGTTTAGATTTTTCAAACAAATCACCAAGTGTATGTATACCTTATATCTAAACACCTAAACCCTAGGGATCATGAGGCAAAAAGTTTTTAGCACAAGCGTAGCAAGAACTGGAATTCATTGAGATAGAAAATCACTTTTATCACAAAACGTAAGTATCTGAGTACCTACAAGTACACAATTTTTCACACTTTTGAACATTTTTGGTCATTAACTCATTTAGCTTAGTAATAGCCATAGTTTTTGAGCGTCCCTGGTATATGAAGGAAGAGTTACGAACACCTACTAAACATTTTTAGTTAAGGAAAGATGAAATAAACAACTTTTAAAGCAATACATGCAAGTTTTTTTGCTTTATGTACACTTTATATAGGTACTTAGGTTGCCTAAGGAGGTAGTATAAGAAAACCCCCTGTATATCCGAAACTAGTCATAGGATCGGTTTGTACCCATGAGAACTTTTACTCAGGAGGTCGAAATATACAACATACCAAAATTTGGTTAAATTCCGCGTTCAACCAAAATCGCATAAGAAGTGTGCGGGGTCCTTTCCGTTCGCCTTTTTGAAAAAAAATGCGAGACTGGGAGTATTGAGAATCGCATAGCTTGGCTAATCGGGTCAGATCTCTTAAAATGAGCTTCCTTACAACTATGCCAAATTTCATGCTTGTAACCCAATTTGGCGTTTTTTTGTGTGCAGGCTCTCCACTATGAGGTAATTTTTTTGTTACTTAACAGGTGAGGTGGGGTTTGCTAAACCCCAAATCAAAAAGGCGATTCTGCTAATTCAAAATAAAAAAACGTGTACGTTATTCACTTTTGGGTAACATTTGTCCTTTTGGAACGCGTAGGTAGGTACATACTTTCAACAAAAAGAATAAAAATATTTTAGGAATAATTCAATTTTACTGTGGGACTGCAAAAAACACACATCTAAACTTATTTCCAATTGCTGGAAGTAATCAAGTTGAAAATGTAGCATGAAAAATACAAAATGGCGGAAAAGTGTCTAAAAAAACTTTGAAAAATATTCAAGGAACAAAGCTTTAACAAAATTGTATTTCAAGTAAACTTTTTAGAGAGCAATTAACCGAAACTAACCCAAACGACTCACAGTGAGGTGGGGTTACGCAAACCCCAATTTTTACAAAAATCGTAATATCGCACACCGAGTGAAATATCGCGCGTTGTTGACACCGTTAGGGTACTGACGGACAACGGACCGAAATCTACACAGGCGGTAGCAAGCCTCCAACCATTAGTTAATAAATGGTAAAGATTCTTAAAATCTCTGGGGTTTGAGAAACCCCAGCTCACCAGTTACGGGTTAAGATGCGATTCAACAAGAGCCTAAGTTTCCAGGTACCTAATTATTATAATGGTTACCTCTGGATCGGGCGACATATTCCAAACTGTGGCCAACTTGTGCCATTCAACATGTCGGTTCAAATCAAATTTACTGAAAACCACTGCAGCTTTTTTGATCACCAAGTAACTCTTAGTTTCAAATGCTTCATATAAATCTGTAATGACATTGTTTTCCAATTCTTTGATAACATCTTCGGTGATTTCATTTAGGCTTGGAAAATTATCGTTGACGTAAGCCAAAAAGCTTACTAACGGTTCCCAAGTAACTGGATCGGTAGAGTTATCAAATAAATCTGTGAAGATTGCGAGAATGTCGGCGATAATCTGCAATGGAATAATCAAATAATGTTAAGAATCATAAAAATAATCAAAAAATCTTTAAAATTGTATGAACCAAACCAAACGCGGGTATTATAGGCCCTGGATGTTGTTGCTACGTGGCTAGTTACAATGTAGATTATATCTTGTTGACAAGCAAATTGTTGGAAAGGGTAGACACAATACATCTAAATTACTGTACCAACAAATTCATCTGAATAAAGTTATTGGATTGATAGAAATTAAAACAATAAGAGATTACAATAGACTAACCGATATTTAGTAAGTATTTCCAAAAAGCGTTCTATTCAAATTTTATTTAAATCATCATTAAATTAAAATAAGTCAACTCTATACAGTGTGATTTTTTAAGTGTTTAAGAAAAGTTGTTTGGAATTAAAAGTTACCTTTGCCTAAATACCAAAACATAGCCTCCTAGGATTTTTTTTATTTTCTTTCGAAAAAAATCTATAATTTCTATATTTTTTTTATTTTGTATTTCCGCCCTTAATACTTTCAAAAATTATTTAAAATCAAATCAATTTTACATAACTTTGTTCAAATTCAAGCATATTTGTAAAATTAACTTAGATTTTTAATTTTTTCTGGAATCACAAAATTCATGTTTGTTGCAATGATATTCAACACAACTTTAAAATGTCGCCCTTTTTTTTTAACAAGTTAAAACATCACTAATGATAATAGCCATATTAAAAAAACTCTCCTTAAAGTGCAAAAGTTTTATTTTATTTAAGTAAATATTAGTAGAATTTTGATATTTATTGAGCCACCCTGTATGCTGTTTGACTTGCAACCATTCTGAGTGCACCTAATATGATTATCAGACATGCACCAACTTTTGGCCTTGTTTGTATTTTGATTGTGCTATTACTAAAAAAAAATCCCATATGTTGCACACTTAAGTAATGACACTGTATACAGTATGAATTTTAATTTATGAAAAGATTGTTGATTATATTATATTTACCTGCCGACTTGTTTTACCAACATAATCAGGCCTAATTATTGACAAAGCCTTGAGAACATTACTTATTATTTCTCCAGATTTTTTAAAATAAATCTTCACTATAGTTTTAACATGCTGATAAATTTCTTGAGCTAGGTTTTCTTCATTATTCAAATGTACCATTTCTGCAAAAGTGAATATCAAATTAATAACTTCCAATAGTGAAATACCTAAAAAATATTTACCTTTAGGAAAAGAAAAAGACCTTTGTTTTGTCGATTTTCCAGTTATCGTCAAGTGAAGGGATTCCAAGAATAATTCACTCAAAACAACTCTCAATTCAATCGGAAAATCTTCAAAATGTTCGTACATTGTCAATATTTTCATGATTAAAGGCCAATTACGCAAAATACTCGTGTGTTCAGCGACTGCTTCGACCATTAGGGGTTTTAAATTTGGATGCTATAAATTTAAAAACGGGTATCAGAAATAGATTCTATACAACCTTTTTTTCCCCGAAGGGTTGAAAAGCGATTTATTTTAGGTCTTGCCTAGGCTTGACCCTAATGAGATCACCATTGAGATCATCCTACCCTCCTCACCCTCCTAGCTGTGACCTTATTCCTTTGTTTTCAGTTTCCAAGTCGTCCAAATCCAATCGCGCTGCGAGCCAATGCCTCTCATCTCCCCCTCTCCTTCACTCTTCCTCGCGCAGTTCGCGTCAGTACCTTCTCATTTAATATTTACTTTTACTTAACTGGGGTCAAGCCTAGGTAAGACCTAAAATAAGCTTTTTCAGCCCTTCGGGGGAAAAACGTTGTATATTTTAGGGTTTGTGCCGTCGGCTTGACACTAATGAGTTTGGTTTCTGACAACCTATTGAAAGCGTACTGTGAAGGGAAGGAAAAAAAAAACTTCAACTGGGTACCCACAAAACACTAACGAAAATATTTATTCATAGTAGACAAAATTCGGAAATGGTAGGGGCGTAAACTGAACTGTAAACCCTACCCTCGGTAAATGGATGGGGAGCAGTGGCATGTAGGTACAATATAATAATTTATTTGTAATGTCAATATCGTCATACCAATTAGCGACGCCCGACGCCCCTGATATTGGAATAGGTTTGTATTTTAGCTTTGCCTGGACCTGGGCCAAGAAATTTTGATCCCCTTACAAGCTTGCCACATTTGAGAATGGAATTCAGGGGCATACTTTTCTCCAATCTCACTACTCACTGATGCCACTCCACTGCCGCTCTAAGTTCTAACGCTACCAGGAGAAAATTATATTCCTGCGCTGTCAGAGCTCTTTTTACCCAGCCCGCAACTACTGATTGCGAAGCAACTCCCAGACGACCCCTTGTAGTGAAAAAAAGGTTTAGAAGACCTTCCCTAGACTTTCTTCGCCCCGCACTCGCCCACAACAAAATCTTTACCCAAAAAACTGGATCGAGAGCCTTTTCTTTATTTGACAACTTCCATTCTAGCGAGATTTCCTGTAGTTGACTTTGTCTGTCTTGGATCCAAACTTTGGCCAAACCCAAATTTTGACATATCCCTGGAGGAAAATAAAACAATTTTAACTATATCAGTTTCTTCGGAAAACTTTATTTCCTCATTATTATCTCGTTTTTCATCCCTCCCAAAAATTCAAAGAATTTGTGCGTATATTTTCCGGTTTGTGAAAAATGTGAAACAAAAGTGACAGGTCTTTAAACCCTGTAGAAATTGATCAGGCCCTCACTAAGATCATCAACTATGTTCAGTTACAATCCTTTGCGGATGTCTTTTCAAAGATTAATCAAAATATCTTACTTCCCAAACCAGTTCGCAAATTAGCTCCATTCATCGATCATGAAGGTCTTCTTCGAGTTGGTGGAAGGCTCAGAAAGTCAAAATTGGACTACGACGTTAAGCATCCCGTTCTTTTGCCCAAATCGCATTCTTTAACTGACTTAATTATTGGGTTCACACATTCATCAAATCTTCATCCAGGATTAAAAACTCTTATTTGCCACTAAAAAAATACTGGATCATATCTCCCCGAAGTGCTATTTATAAATGTCTTTCACAATGCCTCCGTTGCTTTAAATGTAAACCTAAGTCGTACAATCTTTATATGGCGGACATGCCAGCCCTCCGTTGCTCTCAAGTCAAGGCATTCTCTCCAGTTTGTGTAGATTTTGCTGGACCCTTGCCTCTCCTCTCTCTGCTAAGTAGGCACCGACGTACAAAAACATTTAAAGGCTAGGTTTGTGTATTTGTTTGTACTGCCACAAAGGCTATTCATTTAGAATTGACCTCAGATCGAACTTCTGATTATTTTGTAGCAGCTTTTAGACGTTTTACTTCCTGACGAGAAAATTGCGTCACTATAACCAGTGATCAAGGTACCTACCAATTTTAAGGGCGCTTATCGACAACTTCTTGAATTGGCACAATCCGCCGCTGACAATTTGTCTCTTTCTTGGAACTTCAATCCACCCGGCTCTCCTCATTTCAATGGACTAGCCGAGGCTGGAGTAAAATCATTCAAAAGTCATTTTTATCGTGTCTTGGGTTCTCAGATTTTATCCTATGAGGAATGTTACATCTTTTTAACCCAGGTGGGAGCTTTATTAAACTCACGACCCTTGTGCAGTATCAGTGCAGATCCGAATGATCTACAATTTCTTACTCCGGGGGATTTTTTAATCTTTGAACCTTTAGTAAGCCCAGCCGCTAACCCAGATTTAAGTCACTTGAAATTAAGTAGATTGAGTCGTTGGCAACTCATCCAGCGACTCCAGAGCGATTTTTGGAAACGTTGGCCGCAAGAATATATACATTATTTGCAAGAAAGACATAATATAAGTGGTTGGATCAGTCTCCCCCTATCAAGCTAGGAGCCCTTGTTCTAATAAAAAAATACGCACACTCTCGCTACGCGACCCGTACAAATTCGTGTCGTATCGGACGTTTCGGTCAATACAACGAAACTGCCCCTATTTTACTGCCCTAAGAAGTTACAGAGTACTCTGCTAAGTCAACACGCTTCAGTTTGGACCAGTACCCAGAAAACCAACAGAAACCTTTTCAAAGGTAAGTGATTTGTGCCTACCGGGTTCAAACATTTATTTCCTTTCTTTTCAAATCATACAGTCCACTAAACAATTTTCATATTTTCCGCAACAAACATATAGAATCCTTATTTGCAGACATATGCTCGTGATCTTTACAGAGAAGGGTTAGATAATGAATACGACGGCCCGACGATAAAAGTAAGATTAACGCCAATCTGCACGAAACTTGAAAGATGCTAGACTCATCGATATTTTCCTGTCTCATCCAGGTAAGCAACGAATCAACAGACCAGAAAAATCTGTTTTGCTGAACCGGCTTGGGAATATCAGTTGCCTTGATTATATGTTTTACCAGGGGGCTAGATGTTAATATATTAGCAGAGGAAAGATTAGCCAGTGTAATAACAACTGATTTATGAACCTTAATAGTAGGGGGACAATTTTTTGATCCTATGAAGACATGATAAGAATTGAGCAAGCGCTTCTGGACTAGGGTCCCAAGGTTTTTTATTATTAGTCTTTAGTCTTTAGGGTAGATCCCCTCCCAATAAACTTATATCTTCTTTACTCCAGTCTCTCGTGACATTGGACCACCCCATATTTTCCAGGCCTCCAAAATAATAGTTCGAGATCGTGGATCGTGGTAGGGGGTTGCCTGACCTGAGCATCCAACAGGTGGTGCTGCAGGTTCCGTATCGTATGTGATATGATGGAGCTACCGCCCGACCTCCAAAACACACTGTCCCATTTGGAAACTATCATAATATATCTCCCCTGACCAGAATTAAGGTGGCTCAAGACTCGCGAAATGAGGGACGGAGGAGGAGAAACCCAAGCCAGAGTGAAATTCCAAGTCTTGCTGAACGCATCCACGAAAAACGCCCGACGATCTTTGACGTCCCTCGAGGCGCTGGAAGCGAACAAGTCGATCTCGGGTTTTTTTCATTTTTTGAATATTTTTTGAGCCGCACTTTTAGGATGTGCCAATCCGCTAGCCTTCTTTTTCTGGAAAGACTGGCCGCCACATCGTTCAAAGCACCTGGTAAATAGTGCACTATTATTTTCATTTCTCTTTTTCCTGGGCGAAATTCAAAAGATTTTTCACCAACTGCGCCTTAATTGCCGATCTCGTTCCTCCCTCATTGCGTATGTAAAAAACTACCATACGATTGTCCGACTGAACTAAAATCGTCCTTCTTTCCAGGAATTGCGAACAAATTTTCAGAGCGGCAAAAACGGCAAATAGCTCTTTTACATTCACATGCCATTTCTTTTGGCGGGCATTCCAAGAACCTCTTATCAGCTGATTTACTACATGGGCACCCCAACCTGTTCCTGAGGCATCTGACGTTAGAAAAACTTCGGGTTGCTTCGGTAGAAGGGGAGAGTCGTTCTGAAGATTTTCCAACCACCATTGAAGTTCTTCTAGTGCTGCTATTAGAATTGAAAACTTCTTTTTCGGCTTGCTTTCTGGGAGAAGATTGCAGCTCCTCTGTAGGGCTCTCGTATGTAGCCTGCCCAATGGAAAAGCGAATCCCGCAAAGATCATTCTTCCAAATATTCTTTTCGCGGTGATCCAATTCCAATGCCGACAGCGAATTAGATCTATGAGAACTTTTCTCAAAATCTTTATCTTCTTTTTCGGCAAAGATACTTTGTTCCTTACAGTGTCCCAGTTTAGGCCTAGAAACTCGCATAATGTTTTTGGTTTTAAAATTGACTTTTTGAGATTCACAATCCAATCTAAATTTTGTAGGAACGAAACTGCTATTAACACGTGAAGAATCAGAGTCTGCTGGTCCTGGGAAGCCAGAAGAAAATCGTCCAAATACACAATTATCCGGAGACCTTGGTTGTAAATACAACTTATTGCAGCAGTTGATAAGCCGAACGATTAAAAGAATTAGCACCTAAACGCTGGCACTCAAAGTCAAGGACCTCAATGTTCGATTTTGGTGCAACAATGATACAAATCACTGAATCTCGAACGGCAACGCCGTTAAAGTCACACGTAATCAAGCAGAAGTTGATAGCTTACTGACAATTCAGACAAAATTTCAGACCGACGCGCGCTGCGCGAGGAAGAGTGAAGAAGAGGGAGAGATGAGAGGCAGTGGCGCGCAGCGCGATCGGACTAGGACGACTTGGAAACTGAAAACAAAGGAATAAGGTCACAGGTAGGGGGTGCGGGAACAGAAGGGTGATCTCGGGTCAAGTCGACGGCACAGACCCTAAAATAAAGTTTTTTTTTTTTTTTTTTAAGATAATTCCCCAAGTCAAAAATTTAGTAATCATGTTGGCAACACAAGCCTTTTCTACATAAAAAATTTGAAAGCATTGACAATTTTACATTGTATTGCCAACATAATGTCATTTTGACTTTTATCTTTAAAAAAAAAAAAAGGCATTAGGTTATAATCGGAATTCAATTATAGGCATTCCAACGACCTGTCAAAAAGTGCGTTGTGGGCGGAAGTTCATTATCCCGTATATGAGAATATGGAATTTAAAGCTTTTTAAATTGCATTTTGTGGTTGTTTTGTGAATGAACTCTGTTTATTTTTTTATTTTATTGACTTCATTAGTGTTTCTCCTAATTAAAAATGCCACATACATGTCTTGTAGTTGATTGTGGAAGTAGTTTCAACAAGGTAAATCTGTTTTTTTTTTAAAGATAAAAGTCAAAATGACATTATGTTGGCAATACAATGTAAAATTGTCAATGCTTACAAATTTTTTATGTAAAAAAGGCTTGTGTTACCAACATAGTTACTAAATTTCTGACTTGGGGAATTATCTTTAAAAAAAAGACTTTTTCTCCGAATGACAGTAAAAGCGGCCTTTTAATGACACTTGGCAGGATCAAAAATTGTATTTTTACTGCCTAGGCAGTAAAAGTGGACTTTTACTGCCTAGGCATTAAAAGTGACAGTGTCACAACGTTCCAGGTAATAGTTTGACTCAATTTGGTATTTGAAATTGATAGTGACAATGACAATTGTCAGAATAATTTAATTATTTGGATAATAATAATGAATGAAATAAATATAAAAAAGATGTCCATGTGTGAATTTGAACACTCGGAGAAAAAATTATATGTCTTACATGGCAGAAAAGCAGATTTAATGCCTCGGCTGGTTTCCTAGCCTCGGCTATGAAACACCAGCCGCGGCATTAAATCTTGTACTTTTCTACCTAGTAAAACAAACAACTATTATATAACAAGGATGATGTCAGGCTTTTTTCATTGCCTTCTGTTCCAAAATTTTCCAATTGAAACATGAAAATTTTTCACTACCAACGACTGTTCCTGCATCTAAAATTAAGCCAGACTCAAAATACTTGTGAGAATCTAAGCTTTTATAGGCCTTCATTTACTCATTGATGTGAAATTTGTGAAAACTGTGGGTTAAAATGTCAACTGGACATTTTTTCAAACTAACCGTTCGCCTACATCCCGATTTTCCTGCATTTAAGGGTAAGCACATAGTGGAGCGACGAGCAAAGTTGTGAGCAGTGAGGAGATCAAAGCAGCGAAAACTAACACGTGAGATTAAATTGCTTGACACATAGTGAAGAGCAGTGCGGAGATTTAGCAGCGCTGTTAATATCGAGCAAAGCGACGCGTTCAAGGAAGTTTGATTTTTCTACTTTGCTCGTTTGTCTCTGTGTGCTGGTGTGGACGTTGAACAATAAATAAGTAGTATTTTTGTTAAAAATCCATTGTGGAACCAAAAAGATCCCCAGCATCATAACCGATACTTATTAGATAAGTTGTGGGATGATGTAGCAGGAGAAATTAAGTCAACGTGAAAAATGTATTATATTATTAATTGATTGCTGCTGGACCAATTGGGTTTATATTAATGTTAGTCCATTTTTTTACCAATCTTTGTTCTATTTTCTCCAAAATGTAATCAAAAGTTTCAATATTCATAAGAAGATAAGAGTGAAATTTTTCTGGATGTTGCTGTAATTCCTCATATAAATGGTGATATTCGCCTAATCGAAGTATGCTTCTGTTTATATGACGTGTGCACTACACCTTCTTTTTTTCTTTCTGTCTTCTCACGTCTTTAATGCAAATTTTGAAAGATGACGTTTCAGTTAAAACCAAATCATTCATTTTTATCTTTTTCACTCGAGTATTAACTCGCCACTATGTGCATACAATTCTTTCATCCACTCTCTGCTCAATTGACGCTCTGCTCTCCGCGCGGCCCGCTGCTCTACTCGCCGCTCCACTATGTGCTTAGCCTAAGTCTTTAAATATTTACTCTGCATCTCAAAAGTATATCATAACAAAGTAAACTGTAATTAGCTTGAAAATATTCCAAATAAACTCAAGATAAACAAACATCAAATATTCCACACTCACCATATTGAAAAATCACTTGGTTTGGAGAGTCTAATTGAAAGTTTTTTAGTGGAAGTAGTTCCTATCTACAAGGAAATAGCTAAAATTGAAATTGAAAATCATGGTGATCATATTTTGTCACCTTCCCTTAACCCCATCAAATGTTAAATTCTCTAACTAAACTAAATCTATAGGAAAGATGAATGAACAGTCCATGATTTTGTTATTTTAAAAACAAAGCAAGCAGAGAGATTTAGCCGATACTTGATGGAGATCCAATAAAATTACAAAAAAAAAAAAACTAAATAATCAGATTCGGAGAACTGTCAACACTTCCTGAGGTTAAAAATCTAATAAAGTTGTAAGCTCTTGGAGTCGTCTGTGTTGACAGGAAAATGCAAACTATCATTGGTGGCTCCACGGGGGGGGGGGGGGGGAGGGTAATGCGGGTAATTACAACATTGGAAAAATTTTGGTAAATCCCCGAGCTCCGAATTTGAGATAAAATTATTATTATCCTAAAAATGTTATGTGGAAGGAAGCTAAAATTGGATGGTTTTCGAAGTGGTACAGTGGCAAAGCCTGCCATACGTCCCGTATTCTCTGATATACTTATGTATTTTTTAATTTTAAAAAGAATCAGATAGATCGATCATAAATAGTAGTTGCGACTTAAAAAAAAAAACTCAAGTCCTGTATTTCCTTAGAGACCCTGAGATAGGGCCTGTTGAGTGGAGTCATTTTTTTTTGTCTAGCATTTTGAGGGCTGAATGTGGCTAGTTAGCTGATGAGAATATAAGTGGATTCAAAACCTGCTCCCTGTTCGAAATATCCATAAAATGTTTTGCCAATTTGCTCGTTTTCGAACTGTGATTACAGTCTGGCGATTTTTTAGCGTTATTTTCACAACAAAACCTTTTATTCCCTCGATTGCCAGACAAAAAGTAAACATGGAAGGTTCTTTTCTTTTCTCTTGGAAGTTGACACTCATCCCCACTTTTTCAGCTATTGAAAAGCATCTGGGGGCTGGAACTCTGTAACGGATAGAGATCGTTATCCCACTTATCCCTATCGCTATGGCACTTGCTGTCTTCTTCTCTCTTGTCCAAATCAATAGAGAGGAGACGTCAATAGAGATAGAGAAAATATCTTTATTCGTTACAGAGTCCTAGAACTGGTATTTTTTATTGGTGAATTATGTTTTAATGTCAATCTTTAATTTAAAAGCCACAAAATTCGAGATCATTAAAAAAAAAATTCTTCATGTAAATCAATTTTTTCCTTCTCCAAATTTCCGAACGGGTGGCACGAATTAAAATCACCCATATTCTCATCAGCTAACAGCCACATTCAGCCCTCAAAATGTCAGACTATTACTTCCACTCTATTGGCAGCGCTGTTTTCAGGCCTCCACTATGTTATTCTAGATTTTTTTCTAACAAAATGTTTAAATTAAAGATGTTTTTTTTCAATGACCTATTAACACAGATAGAACAATAAACAATAATATCGGTTGACTACATGCCAGGAACCGCATCTCTCCCCACTACTTATTAATCCTTGTGTTATTTTGTATCTTTCTCTAACACGTGGAAAGCCATTATTTTTCAATGAAAATTAGCAACGCTGCAAAAAAATAGATCCCATCTCGAATTCCACCTTTCCACCAATCAGCGGCTTCTATTCAATTTTCATGTCAAAATGTGACCTGCAGGTATTTTATGAAAATTTCCATTTGTCAATCAGTGCGCAGTGAGTGTATCCGCATGTTTTTCTAAAATTATGTAAAATATAAGGATAAAGATACACTTTTGTAGCACTGATTCTGGTTTCATTTCCACAGTTGCCAAGTATGCGATAGTGAAATGGAGGCGGAGTTAGCGGAATCATTTGAATCCCTACTCCTAGCCGCTCTCACAGCTCACCCCCCCCTGGCCCATAAACATGTAGTCAACCCTTAGAGCAGGTAAAGCGCTGTCCTACGGACATAAGGAGTAGGAACGCGCCATTCTGCTTATGAAACTAAAGTGAAGCCAAGTTTTTGGCAGGTGTTTGGCACCAAAATACAGGTAAAGCATTGAATGGACCTTTCTCATTTTACCTGTGCTGCGCGCGCAGCTTGTGGGTGACAGATAATAAAATTGTCAATTGAATGAACGCGGGAACGCGGTCTGACCCTGACGTTTTTTAAGCTAACCTCAATAATCAATCAATTTTGCTGAAAATTATTACCAGGCCCTGCGATCTCTCATTGCCAGTTATAAACCACATAATAACTCCTTTCCGTTTTTCTAGATGTCGCTGACAAACACAGACTTGTCAAAATTGGAAAATACCAGAGGCACATCAAAAACACGTCCGATGTCGATAACTGACATGTCAACATATGACAATATGCCAAAATATCCATTTGATCATAACTAATAATCAGAGGCGCCGACTTTTGAAAGTCCTCATGGGTGCAGAATAACTTTATAAATTTGTTTATAGTGGGAAGGTGAAGCTCGCCGTAGGCGCCGCCGAAGGCGAAAAAATTTTTCTACGAGCGTGTGAGAAGTTCTTTTTTCTGCACGCATTTAGGCACTTGTGCGGAACAGTAAAATAATTATGCAATGTTTAAGTCACCCTGGTACTTTCATATCCTGAAATGCGTCTGGAAAAGTACTTCTCCGCACGGTCGTGAAAAAATAACGTTCCTTAATCATGCGGAAAATCTCTTTTCCTCATTTAATTGCTACGCCCTAACTGACTGTTCCATTTTAGCCGCCTCTGACAACTGTCAGACTGTCACTGTCAACCAATAAACTATTATTTTAAAGTTCCGATACATCGAAAAGATTATTAGGTATATCGATATTTTTTTCGATATATCGAATGTAAAATATCGATTAAAATTTATCGATATAGTTTATTGTTAGTATATTTTTTTTTTGGGTTTGGTTGGCTTTGCACTTCGCACATATTTAGTGCACTACAGGGATGTGCCGTAGACTATGAAATCTTCTTTACGCGGTTTGTCTACTCGTTGTCTACGTATTGTTTACGTCTACTTTTTTCCATGTAGACTATGTAAACTATGTAGACAATGTAGACAACAGAAAATTTGAAATTTGAGTAATTTTTTTGAAAGTTTGCATTGCATTAAATTTATATTGTATCAAATTAGACATTATCTGCAGTTTAATTAACTTTACAAAGGAAAAAACAAAACAAAGCAAAAACAAAAACATAATCTTAAAGGCCTGCCAACTGTCAAAAAATGTATACTTCACGCGTTGTCTACATAGTTTACACGTTGTCTAAAGTCTGTTTTTTTTTAAAGATAATTCCCCAAGTCAAAAATTTAGTAACTATGTTGGCAACACAAGCCTTTTCTACATAACAAATTTGAGAGCATCGACAATTTTACATTGTATTGCCAACATAATGTCATTTTGACTTTTATCTTTAAAAAAAAAACACATTTTACATAGATTACATAGTTTACATTGTCTACACGTTGTTTACACCAGACGTAGATAATCTTTGTTTACGCGTAGATGCCCATCTCTGGTGCACTATAATTTAATATAATATTTATGTAAACTATGATGTATGTAATTATGTGATACAAATAAAAATTATTAGGCAATCTCGTGACCTGTCAAACGAAATTCAATATGGAAGTTCAGGTCAGACACCTAGTTCTTTTACATGGTTATTGACAGAAATCAATGAAAAATTATTATTTTGTCACATTCTGGACATTTAGGTGTGACCAGCGTTGCCAACCATACGATAATAATTATCATATTTATACGATAATTGTGTGCTCGATACGATATACGATAGCAACCAAATTATCGTATGCAATTATACGATAGTTTTGGCTTCTATGATTTTTCTCTTCACGTTTTTCACAATGAGAAATATTCAATGTATTGACATGAGAAATGGCAACAAGGGAGTTTGGAAAGCACAAGTTTGGACTTTTGCCGAGGGTCGCTGTCTTTGTTATCATATGTCATAAGGCCTTTAAGAAAACGCTAATCCGCTTAACTCGATCACCAGCTGATGTAATTTGTCTTTTTTCATATGAGTTCATTGAACAAAAATGAAAAATAAATAACTTGCAATCGGGTTAATCGTATCAGCGTTTCTTCAAAGACTTGTACGATGATGACTAGATTATAGTTTAAACGTCAAAAATGTCATAAGAATAGGGTTCGGTAATTGCACCTGCGAGCAAAATGAGCAAAATTTGACAGATGTCACGTGATTCGAAACGAAAAAAAAAGATAAGTGAACTCGTGACGTCCGTCAAAATTTGCTGTTGTTGCTCGTAGATGCAATTTTACTTTAACTCTTAATGTTGAAGTTTGATTTCACAGACGTCATTTTTTTGTTACTTTTTTTTCTGGCAGTGGCGTGAGCGTACAAAAAAGTGTACTTTTTGTGTAAAGCTGTGTAGCTAAGAAATCACAAACCAAACCATTCAGAGTGAATTTCATTGGTTGAAACTAGTTTTCTGACTGTTTCTGACTGTTTTCAACCAATGAAATTTGCTCTGACTGGTTTATGATTGATGTACGAACAGACCTTGAATCTCAATTCAAAAAGTATCATTTTTACTCCTAATAAAACAATATATACGTAAAGTTTGTTTCACCAGGGTTTGTACTTGCCACCAGCATTTGTCTTCCTTGTTTAACAAATAAAAATTGACTGAAACAAATCAATCACGTCAAAAACATTCGTCGGTTCTTAAACAAGACGTCAATCATTTTAATTTGTCAAAAAAATTGAATGTGTCATATGAACTAATCTACGACAACCCTTTTTTGTCAAGTTTCAAGGTCAAGTATGAACCCTGGTGAAACGAACTTTACTATTTTTTTGTCATGGAAACTTGTATCTGCAAAATACGATAATTTTTGACAGAATACAATAATTTTCAAGTGCTCGTTACGATATTTCATGTAGGCTGGGTTGGCAACACTGGGTTTGACATTGACATTGTCATATTGTCATGTTTGGCATCTACAACATTAAGGGCCCTGAACAAAATGCTTTTTTTATGAACGTCACCACAATTTGACTTGAACGGCCATATTGGAATAGATTGCCTAATTGTCTCATATACAGTGAGGACTTAAAGTCTGTCGCCCCCCTTCTAACTTTTGAACCGCTCGGTATATTGCAACGAAATTTGGAATGATGATATGTGAGCAAATTTTCCATTTTTTGAAATGCAAATGACAGCTTCAGTTGTCAAAGTGACAGCTGGGCGGAGTTTTGAAACGTTTTTTTAAATAGAAGGCGGTGTCGAGTGATATATCGTTTTGAAGGTCTCTTTATTCTTAATTTAATCCTCGATTCTGGAAACATTTGGATTAGCGGTTTTCAAATGATGACGAAAAAACAAAGGCTTGTTTTGCTCATAAACACTCATAAGAAAAAAATTTTAAAAAAAAATTTATCGGTTTTTTACTCATTATTGTTTTTTTTTAGTAATAAATAATGACGTAATGACATTGGTAACTTGAAAATAGTTATTTGTGTACCAAGGCCGTAAAGTTGATCTTTTTTGGCCGAATCAGAAATTTGCGGCCGAGGCGCAGCCGAGGCCAAGCAAATTTTAGGTGAGGCCAAACAAGATCATTCGGCCGAAGTGCACACAACATTTTTTAGGCGAGTGTTTGTTCTTGAAAAAAGAAGAAAATTCAACAGTAGCTTTAAACTTTATTGATCAAATAAATAATCCAGCCAAGATAGGTAGATACACAATTATTACTAACAAAAACTACGATAAAGAGAGTGTGATTAAAGAAAATTGCCGACTTTTTCGCCTGGTATTTTACATTGAGCTTTTTTAAAAAAGCAATCAATTTTGAAAACTTGCTGATATGTTAGGTATTTCCGACTATAATTGTAAATTTTAACATAGAGTATAATATAGGTGGACCTGAAGACCATAACGTTGAGGATTATTTAATTTTGGCATTTTCCGAAAAAAATGCAAGAAAATACTTGTCCCAAATTTTTAATTATGCCGTTTTTTTTAGCATTTTATGTGGAAATTTGGATAGATTTAAAATTAAAAACTTCGTTTCATTGTGGTTGCTAACTAATTGTTTATTGGTTGTGTTGATGGTTACGGCACTGCGTTTCCGATTGTTTGTTTATTTTCACCAAAGTAGCGGGCGTAAAGTAATAAAGCAAATGCGGTCGTGAAGTAAATGCGGCCGTAAAGTAAATGCGGCCAAAAAAGATATACTTTAAAGATGATATTGAATCCGTAAAACTAATCTTTTTGTGACAGTCGCCTAAAAAATAACAATAGTACTCATAAAATAATTATTCAATTACTAAAAAAAAAAAATTATGACCAGAATAAGCCTTTTTTGTTTCGCCATCATTTGGAAACCGCTTAACCAAATGTTTTCAGAATCGGGGATTAAGTTGAGAATAAAGAGATCTTCAAAACGATATATCACTCGACACCGCCTTCTATTTAAAAAAATGTTGCAAAACTGCGCTTAGCTGTCACTTTGACAGCTGAAGCTGTCATTTGCATTTCAAAAAATGAAAAATTTGCTCACATATCATCATTCCAAATTTCGTTGCAATATACCGAGCGGTTCAAAAGTTAGAGGGGGGCGACGGACTTTATGTCCTCACTGTATAATACCACAAGAGAAAAAATTTTGTTACCAAAATTTTCGACCGGTATAGAAGTTTCGCAATTTCGCGAATGACCACGAGCCGTGAAGCGAGTGGTTTTGTCAAAAATTTCATGAGCGAAATTACCAAAAAGCAACAAACTTGCTTGAATAAAACCAAGAGAATAATTTTGCCTACATAATTTTTTAGAGCATAGAACTGACCAGAAATAACGGAAGGGCAGATGGACAGAATATCACACACCACTTGTATAATTCTTATACAAAGTTGTGTACATTTAAATTACATGATACTGGATATTATAGTCCAACAAATACCATTTTAAAGTCACGTGATTTTTCTCTATCTTTGTTAAATACACCTCAAACAGCGGTGATAGTAAAATTATGGTAAAATTGACAAAAAAATTGCTGTCTAATTATTGTTCATAATATTCTTACCTGAAATAGAATCCGTCACTGTCATCAATTAGTTTGTCAAAGTTATTTTCGAAAATAATACAACAAACAAACACAGCTAATAATTTTGACCATATTAACCTTTTTCCAACTCGAAAAAAAGCAAATAGAAAACGGGTACCCAGTTCAAGTTCAGAATGTATTACAACAGACAGCGGATGTGACAAAAATGTGTCTCGCAACAATTGCAAGTATTAAAATTGCCCTCTGATTGGTCAATACTACTTCAGAAACGCGTTTGTAAAATGCTAGTGGGAACATATATTAAAATTTAATAGTAATTAACCACCAGTAGCTTTTTGTAGGTGATATCAACGACATAATCAATGGACATACGTTTTTTGCCACCAGTATCACGTGACTTTAAAATGGTATTTGTCGGACTTTACCACATGGAACGGAATGAGCATTAAACACGTTTGTACTTCCGTATTTCCTACGAGAACTCCCATGGGTGCTCCGCACCCATGAGAGGTTGCTCATGGGTGCACCTGCCCCGATGCCCCCATGTAGTCGGCGCCAGTGCTAATAATTCATAATGTTTTTTGCTCGCCGGTCTTGCATTTCATCTTTCTTTGTGTTGTCAAGTGTTCTCAAGTGATTTCAAAGTTGTTTTGTGTGTTTCAAGAAGAACTTCAAACTTTATAAATTGGAAGATCTATTTTTATCTTTGTTGATTAGATAAATGACAGGTTCAATTAAACATTAATCAGAACTTTGAATAAATATGTTAAGGATACCCTTAACCATCGATAAAGAAACTGTCTTTTGATCTGATTAACAAATTGAGGAAACATTAATGCCCCAAAGTCCAGAATAAACGAATTTGAACAGACCGACAGTATGCGAACAGGGCGCCATCTATCATAAAAAGTCCTTTGTAAAGTAGGTGTCTGTAGCATCGATGCAAAACCAGTAAATAGTGATTTTCCGATATGGTAGATGGCGCTGGCTTGGCTCAATTTTGTTGACCATGCATGTGCAACTCTTATGGCGCAATTTGTTCCGCTAAAAGCTTGCGACTACAGACGGCAGAGGTGCTGTCGTCCAATGCTGTTGTCAGAATTATACATAAAAAGTCCAGATTATTCTTTATTTGTTTTAAAAAGCTTTCAACAATAGGAAAAAATAGTCGTGTACCTCGCTAACATATAATTGCTAGTAGTACGATTTGAAATTACATTTCTTTTTCAAAAAAAATATCCCATGGTTTTGACATGTGGCAGCGTCGCTTCACTTTTACTTTTTCATTATATTTTGACAAATTTTGACATATTCCATTTTTATTCAATAATTTGAATCAGAGATTGAAAATTTTCTCCGTTCAAAGCAAAATGGTTTTATCTTGTTGTGTGGCAATGTGTGAAAACCGAGGGAACAGAGTAAAAATTCATCGAATTCCGAAAAATGATGAACAGGTATGTTTCAATCCCTACATTATACCGAAATCGGGATTTTACCTTCTGTAATTTTACCACTGTAAATTTCTTTCTTTTTAGGTGTTCATTTTATGTCTGCAAAACGTTTACAATCAAAAAATCTTGCTCATTGTAGGTACCTATTATTGACTGGATTGATTATCATACTGTAGTTAATAAAGTAATTCAAAATTGTTATTTTTGTATTTAATACATGGATTAATTAGCATGTAACTCTTCGGTTTGTGATCAAGATACTGTTTATCATAATTTTATTTCCACTAGAAACATATTAAATTGTTCAGTGCTAGTGGCAATAAAAAATGATAAACGGATCCTAAAGAAAAAAAAAAATTTAAAAAGGAGCGCTTCCCGCGCTCTCAAGTTGCTGACTACACACGCGAGAGGGCGCTGTAATCAGGAACAAAATGTTTGTATTGAGTTGCCTATCTATATTATAGGTTCGAGAGAGTTTTGCATCCCTTATCTATGTTGTTGACAACAATATTTACACTGAGATTCCATTCTCGACAGTTTATATAGTATTTATCTCTGATTATTACAAAAACTGTTTATTATACAATGGTTCACATCTGTTGTGTGAGATCTTGTCAGAATTAGGCGAAAAAGAAGTCAAACCATTCTTTTCATAAGTTCCCAAGCAATCAAATTTCAAGAAAACAATGGTTACATGCTCTCAACCTGACTGAAGACGATTTAAGTTAAAACAGAGAATTGAGGGTTCGTGAAATAACGTTTTCTATATCTAATACAATAATAATTCTACAATTAAAGGTTTGCTAGCACTTGCAAATTCGTACTTCTCAAACTTTTCTAAACTTTTCCCCCACATATTTGTCGTATTTACATTTAAAAATAAACAAAAACAGAAACATAACCGAAATTCCACAATTTGACAAGTGGAACCAATCAAAGTCATTCCACACAGGTATCATGCGTCATTATATGTATCTCTTTTTTTATTACAGAAATTTTAATAAACTATCCTTGTTGTTCATTGCGTGAGAAAGGTCTATAAAATACCTGGGAAAAAACGGCTTCATTTTCCAAATCCAGGTTACTACTCCTTTACCTTTACCTGCTCTAAGAGTCAACCAAAACAAAGCTATTCTATGAATGGGATGTTCTGTCTATCTGTGTTAATAGGTCATTGGTTTTTTTGTTACTTAGGTAGGTATGTTACCTACCTACCTAAATAGAATCGCCGGAGTAGATAACTATTCGACATTAACGTGAAAAACCAAAAAATCGGGCATGGTTTTGAAAAAAATGTTCGCCTGCGGCGCTTTTTTTATATGTATGTAGGTAGGTACAGTTGCGATCAAAAAAAAGTAGTACAAAAATTATTAACCCCAATTTGAGCTCCCGGTGTAACATACAAAATTTTGACAGGCAATGACATATTCTGGGTTAAAAACGGGTGGAAAAATGTCAAAATAATGAAATCTGAAGCTTGGTTATGAATTAAATTAATAGGTATATAATAGACCAGGAGATTTTGGAGATTTTTCTTGTACTACTTTTTTTTGATCGCAACTGTACATTAGACCTCTGCTTCATGAAAGTGTCCCGATTTTTCATGAAAACCGAAAAAAATATGGTAGCCTTCACTGGCACCCTCAATGGCGTAACACCCAAAAATTTTTCAAAATGTGTCCTTTATTTCAATAACCGAAAGTTGGCAACTCTAGTGTGAACCCCTTCAAGTATAGACCACGAGCCGTTACTGATTGAGAAGCTCTTCCCCCCCCCCCCAGGATGGTACTCTAGATACGCCACTGCAAATTATTATGTGCTTATTCATCATAACCAAATACGAAGTGTTTGTCCTCTATTTTTCATTTGAAATGATTATGTTCTTGTGAACGAGGGCATCTGATTAAATTGCAAAATATTTCGACTATTTAAGCTTGTCTTGAGGGATTCCAGAGTCTTAATGTCAGATATTCTAAACCCAACTACTACCCCCAAACAAAACCCTTACTGTCCCTTACCGAGGAAATTGTAATATGCTTTATTCAAGATACAAAAAAACTTCCTTCAGTCAATGATACACTAGAACATTTTCTGGCTCCTTGATGTTTGTGAAAAAGGTTCAACAAAAAAGTACTTACGAATGTTTTAGCTAATGTACATAATGAACGCAATAGCGTCTTATCGTCTTGATCTGTTATTTTCAAAATGTCAATTACGCATTTTGCTGCGGCAGATGCAATTCGGTAGTCTTCATAGTAGATCGCTTTCGTTATTTTTGGTAACCATTGTTTGCCGAGATTTTTTGTTCCTAACCTAAGAAAACAAGTACTTTATAAGGTTCTACAGGAAAACATTCTCACCTTTTGACCAATACAGAAGAAACCTGGATAGCTTTCAGGACAACCTCCAGTTTGATATCGGAAACTCTGCCAAAAACATAGTTGCTCAGTTGTTCTTTAGAATTCGGAGATAAACACTCAACTACGCTCTTATTTTGAACTATTTTCATAATTAAATCCAGGCTTTCTATGCGGACTGATGCTACATCACATATAACCGAATTCTTTAAAATTTCAAGGCAATTGTAACCGTCAATGAATACTGATGGCGCAGCAATGATAAATTGTTTTAGTTCTTTGAGTGATTCGATTCTAAGAGGCGCCATATTTTTATCTGGAATGCAGCTAAAAAAGAAATACAAAACCATATAGTAGATAGAAATAGTTCTTTAAACGTACATGGACAATGAGATGCCTAAAGGGACGTCTAAAGAGTATTTGAGCTGTCAGAGACGAAAAACTAGCCTAGATGAGGCCAGAATTACAATGAAGAGATTGGCTTTATAATTGTCTTATCATCAATTTTTCAAACCTAAAAGTTGCTGGAGGCCTTCACCCACTATTTTTACATCAAATTTGGTGAAATTCAGTTGAATAATTTTCTAGTTACGTTTATTCGAGTACTCTCTCATAATATTTTTATAGGAAGTTAAAATCAAAATTCAATATTCAACATTGTTCAAAAATAATAATTAACATTTCCTATCAAAAAGGTAAACAGCAAAAGCTTTGTATAGGTAGGTAGTGACAAAGCTCAGTGGATTTTTACCATGATGGTGACATGCAATGGATTTGGCAAGCAAGTCGGACTGCCTCCAACTCCATAATAATCCAATCATGAAATAAAATACATATCTAATAAAATTAACCCAAATGTTGTATGCTCCTCTTTGAGAAACTATAAACAAAAACCATTTTTCAAATTGGTGTGAAACTTGAGGCAAAATACCGAAAAATACTTAAGAAAACTAAAAATAGTCTCTTCTGGTCCCTTAGGATTTTTCTGGATACATTCACCACCAAGTCGTATTTTTAACTTACCAGCCCTTCGTAAAGTGAACATATAAGAGATTCAAATAACTATCCAGAGTATTCGATTTAAATCCCTCCAGTGCCATATCAGCAACTTGTTCTTTCACCATGCAAATGCCGGTGAGTAATTTCATGCCTAAATTAAAATATTTTATAAAAGATAATCTTATCCTAAAAAACATCTTACCAAAGAGATATGAGGCGTACAGTAAAGGCCTAAATTTATTGGTTCTCATGGCAATCAAAAGGTTTGTAAATTTTTTGAGGACTCCGCCATATAGGACATCTTTTTTCTGTGCCTGAACAACGAGCTGCTGCAGAAAATAGTAAATGCCATTTTTTAATACTCTAGCATTTTTCGAAGAATCCTCTAGAAGAAATCTTGTAGATTTCTGTAAATCATTTTTTTTTGAGAAGAAGTTTATTGCGAATACGAAGTTAACTTACAAACACAACGTTAGTGTATTCTCTACCATTCAAAATAGATAGCAGCGCATTGAGATTGCCATAGTATTTTTTTACATCAAAAATTTGATATCCGGCACAATCGAAGAAAAATCTATACAAAATTATTGTGCTCGAATCTACCGATCGGCAGGAACAATAGTGAACAAACCATTTCGCTATATCTGGTGCACTTGCAGGATCATTCATAATACGAAAATACAATGAATTATCGTCTTCTTCTTGCAAGGGTTTGTAGAGATTCCAAAATATTCCTCTGCGTTGGATGGATCTACTTCTGTTAAAGTAGTCTTCGAAGTTAAAATCGTCATCATCTACAATAATAAGTAATGAAAATAAAAATTAAAAAACATCGTGGAAGAAAAACCGTCTAGGTTTCTTAAGCTTCATACATTACGCCGAACAACAAACAGAAAAATGAATCGAACAGCAATCCAAACACTAATTTGGACGAGGCTACGAACGCGTTTGCAAACCCAGTTCGCAAATCCTGGCTGTTCGTACCTCCGTCAACATTAGGGTTTCGCTTGTTGTTTGGTTCGTTGTTCTGTTTGTGGTTTGGCGTAATGTTCACATCAGGTCTATACGAAGCTTTAGATATAAGAAATAACTCAATAACTTGTCATGTTCCATGCATGTGCAACTCTTATGGCGCAATTTGTTCCGCTAAAAGCTTGCGACTACAGACGGCAGAGGCGCTGTCGTCCAATGCTGTTGTCAGATTTATCCATAAAAAGTCCAGATTATTATTTATTTGTTTAAAAAGCTTCCAACAATAAGAAAAAAAAGTCGTGTACCTCGCTAACATATAATTGCTAGTAGTACGATTTGAAATTACATTTCTTTTTCAAAAAAAATATCCCATGCTTTTGACATGTGGCAGCATCGCTCCACTTTTACTTTTTCATTAGTTTGACAAATTTTGACATATTCCATTTTTATTCAATAATTCGAATCAGAGATTGAAAATTTTCTCCGTTCAAAGCAAAATGGTTTTATCTTGTTGTGTGGCAATGTGTGAAAGCCGAGGGAACAGAGTAAAAATTCATCGAATTCCCAAAAATGATGAACAGGTATGTTTCAGTCCCCACATTATACCGAAATCTGGATTTAACTCCCTGTAATTTGACCACTGAAACTTTCTTTCTTTTTAGGTGTTCATTTTATGCCTGCAAAACGTTCACAATCAAAAAATCTTATTCTTGTAGGTACCTATTATTGATTGGGTTGATATCATCAATAAAGTAATTCAAAATTGGTATTCTTGTATTTAATACATAGATTAATTAGTATGTAACTCTTCGGTATGTGATCAAGAGACTGTTTATCATAATTTTATTTCCACTAGAAACATATTAAATTGTTCAGTGCTAGTGGCAATAAAAATTGATAAACAGATCCTAAAGAAAAAAAAATTAAATTTAAAAAGAAGCGCTTCCCGCGCTCTGAAGTTGCTGACTACACACGCGAGAGGGCGCTGTAAACAGGAACAAAATGTTTGTATTGAGTTGCCTATCTATATTATAGGTTCGAGAGAGTTTTGTATCCCTTATCTATGGTCATGTTCATTAATTGTTTTCATGTTCACCAACAGCTTTGTAAATAATCTTGTGATCCCCGACATCCCCGCCCTGAACACATTATTTTTGAGTAAGTAATTATTATTGGGAACTTCTCAACGAATATTTCTAGCGAGTTTGGTGATATAGCACTTGGTGTAAAATTTTTTTTTATAGAAGTTAGATATTTTTTCAAATTTCTTCCTGCTTCTTGAGTTGAACCTTTGATAATAGAACGCGTTTTAAAGGGCTAAAGTATGTTCGGTATTTCAAATTTCACAATTTTATCAGAAGTCAGCCTATATACAGGGTGGCCCATTTTCGATGTTTCAATGGGCTATATCGAAAACCAGAGGAGATATCAAAAATCTGGGAGCACATTCTCGAGCTCTTTTTTTGAGAAAATAACAATGGCGAAGACAAATCACGGCTAACTTGACGCGTTTAGGAAATATAGGGCAATTTTCGAATTTTGTCCAATTTTAAAAGGCCTTCTAATTTCTCTATTAATTAAGATATCCAAAAACCAAAAATACTTTCTATAGGCAGTTTTTCAAGTAGAATCCAGTGACATAACCAATTTTTTTTCAGGTGCCGCCGATGTTTGAATATTAACCCAAATTGGGTTTTTTAAAATGGGACACCCCGTATATTATTTTTTCATTGCATAGCTAATTTTGAGCTGATTTCAATGATACCAGGTTTTATAGCTTTATATTTAATGGTGGTGATAAATAAGCAACACATAATTTATTTAATGACTTATCTCTTTCTAGCTCATTGTTTCTTATATGTGGAGAAAAGGAATTTATTTTTTTTTCTCAAAAACTATTGAAGGTAAAGCTATAAAACCTATATCATTGAAATCAGCTCAAAAAGGGCTATGTAATAAAAAAAATAATATACCGGCTGTCCCATTTAAAAAACCACAACTTTGGTTAATATTCCAAAATCGCAGGCATCTGGAAAAAAATTGGTCATGCCACTGGATTCTACTTGAAAAACTACCTATAGAAAGTATTTTTGGATATCTTGATTAATGAAGAAATTAGAAGGTCTTTTAAAATTGGACAAAATTTGCGAATTGCCCTGTATTTCCTAAACGCATCAAGTTAGCCGTGATATGTCTTCGTTAATGTCATTTTCTCAATAAAAGAGCTCGAGAATGTGCTCCCAGCTTTTTGATATCTCTGCTGGTTTTCGATATAGCCCATTAAAACATCGAAAATGGGTCATCCTGTACATACATGAATGGATTTGCGGATATGCAGTGAGTTCATAAAGTCCCGCATAAATTCATTATTTTGAACAGTAGAATTTTCGGAAAATCGCTCAGACACGTCAATTTTGTTTTTTTTTGTTTGAAATTTTTAAATATATTTTTTATTATACAGGGTGTCTCAAAAATAGCTTCGCTGGTATCAATTTTATTTTTTTAAATGGTACCCCCTGTATATTATGACATTTCTGGATTCTGCGGAAAATTCTAGTATTCATTTCATGTATAATGTCATATACCTATCTTCAACTGTTTCGGAAATTTTGACAGTTGAAAATTGACTTTTTTGCAACTTTGTAGCTTTTCATAAGCTATCATTTGACACCAACTTTGAATTTAACCGGAGATCAATTTGAACCGGAATTTTTAATCATGGATTAACTTCAAAGTTAGTGTCAAATGATAGTTTATGGAGAACAATGACAAGAATGTATGATCGGTTTTGCTGTAAAATCAACCGTTCAGATTTTACAGTCTGGCAAAGATGCAAAAAAGTCAATTTGCAACTGTCAATATTTCCGAAACAGTTGAAGATAGGTATATGGCATTGTGCAAGAAATATGTCTAGAATTTTCCGCAGATTCCAGAAATATCATAATATACTCTAATTATGTTGAGGTAAACCCCCTTTTCAGATCCCCGTTTCTTGGACTACTACCACAGATCACCTAATACAGATGCGTAAGTACGTATACTTGCTGTCGACGATATTCTGTGACGAAGCCGGGCCGCCAGCGGCCCCACGCATAGATAAAGGTCGCCCGCGTCAGGACAACTAACGTGGCCGAGTGCGTGAGCATGTTCCAGCCTGTGTGTTTACGTATTTTTGCGGGTAGAAAAATATTTTTTTGCTGTTTGTGAACCAATTAAAGAAATAATATTTAATTATTGAGCTTCCGCATTTATATAATAAATATGTTCAAAATACATTAATGTGGCATGGTGCGGCCAGCCTATGTCTATCAAATTCATCTTGAACCACGAATTCGCCGCTTTCGCATGTGTATGTAAGTAATCTGTGCTACTACTACAGTTTGTTTATGTAAAATAGTTTTCCATTTAAATCTTCTCACACAATCACAGACCACAAAAAAAAAACACAAAAAATAATCGCAGCTCGGCGTTCGGCGTCCCAGCTCGGGAGCGTGAGGTGGCGTTCGACAGGTACTTATGGCCATACCACAGCCCTCTACACTTACAAGCCATGAAGTTGGAAATAACGGCAACGTCGCCAATGGTGCTATTTTGCTATTGAGGTTATATGTTTCTGTGTATTGTTTTTATTGTTTATTGCTAGAGTGAGGTGCATTTTCAAACGAAAAAGTGGCTAGAAACACCAATATATTGTTTACTTACTGTTTATATTTGGTTCATACCTGTTATGCCATTATTAGTTGTGTTTTGATTGTGAATTTATAGCAAATACTGCAATCGGTACACGAGCAAAAATTAAGGTGAGTTAAGTTAAAAGCAAATAAAAACAATATAATATTTGTTTCCACTTTGCAAAGTGCAAGAGCACATGTATAGGTCTCGATATTATTATTATCTAAGATATTTAAACTTGTTCCAGATGCCAAGAAACTGCTGTGTGCCGAGGTGCAAATCCAACTATAGGAGTTCCCTGAAGACTGAGGAACTGCAAACAACATTTTCATTTCCAAAAACTTCCGAATTACAGAAATTATGGCTAAAAGCTATACACCGAGATAATTATACGGTAACAAAAAATTCTGTAGTGTGTGCGAAACATTTTGAAAAAAATGAAATCATTAGATTTGAAACATACAAAGATAAAGAAGGAGTAAGTCGAGAACACAAACTTAAACATCCAATCCTCAAAAGCAACGCTGTACCACATATTTTCGAGAACCAGCCCAAATATTTAAATAGACCTGCCCCTACCATCCGAAAAAATCCTGAAGCTAGAAAAAGTGATATTGTTAAAAGACATACCGAAACTGTAGAAAATTATCTTCAAAGTGATCTGATTCCAAGCTTTGAAAATTTTGTAAACCTTCTTGAAACTAAAATAACTCTGAATAAATGGCAATGTAAAGTAGCTTCGACATTTGTACATTTTTATATGTTAAATATTGATCGTGATGGATATGACTGTGATATTGAAAATTTGAAAATTGTTTCCAGTGTAAGTGTTAGCCAAGAATTAGTGGTAAGTATTTTTGTTGGAGACAATGAGATTACAAGTAGTGACCTTATGTGGATTCTACCGAGTAGTAGAAAACTCAGGAGGTGGTCCCAAATAGAAAATTTATTGACTCGATACACTTTTGTTAATGACATTTCTTTAGATTCAATTTATTGTTTTAAAAAAGCTCAGTATTATCTTCAAGAAGGTATCAAAAAACTTGATGAAGGTTGTGAGTACAAAAACTTATTAGGAATATTATTGAATCAACTCTTTTTACTTGATTGTAAAAAGAAAAGATATAGCATGCCAACTATGTTGTTTTCACTTATTATTTTTTGTCAGTCATCATCTACCTATGAAAGAATAAGAGATTTTTTTTTTTTGCCTTCTAGTCGACATTTACAACAAATTACAGCAGACCTACATGTTTCTCCAGAAAATAATCTTGATATGAATAATAATTATCTTTCATATATGTTTTCTACTCTAAATGAAAGAGAAAAAATTGTTAGCCTTATGCTTGATGAGATATATCTTAAGAGTGGCCTTCAGTATAAATCAAAAAATATTAAAGGGTATGCTGAAAACAATGTTAATAAACTTGCCAAAACGGTTCAAACTTATATGATATCTTCTCCATTTTCAAATATGAAAGAAGTTGTTCGGTTGATTCCTGTAAATAAAATGACAGGTAATGAACTTCAAGAAAAAACACTTGAAGTTATTAAACATATACAAAGCATAGGATTTAAAATTATAAGTATTATATCAGATAACAATAGAGTTAACCAAAAAATGTTTTCTAGTCTTTCACAGCATTTTTTTATGAGAAATCCCCAATTTCCAGATGAAAAAATATTTTTTTTGTACGACTTTGTACATATATTTAAAAATATATATTATAACTGGATGAATCTTAAAAATTTTGAAAAAACATTCATTTATCCAGACTTTGAAAATTTTCACCTTAAAAATAAAGCGTCATTTAGTAAAATAAGAGACTTTTATAACTTGGAATTTAATTTAATCACCAAAAAAGCTTATCGACTTAATGACAAAACAATGTATCCTAACAACCTGGAGCGACAAAACGTAATGTTATCTGAAAATATTTTCCATGATTCTACTATAGCAGCCCTGAAATCCAATGAAACTTGTATAGAGACAGCAAAGTTTCTTCAAATAATAAAAAATTGGTGGAGTATTGTTAATGTTAAAAACATACTGAAGGGGACAATAAAAAGAAATGATTTTTGTACTGCAATATATTCTGAAACCGACGATAAAATTCAATTTTTAAAAAAATTTTGTAGTTGGCTTGATGCTTGGCATAGTGACAGCAATAATGTGGGTTTCACCAGAGATACCTATAATGCCATTAAGCAAAGTACCCAAAACCTTATCTATATAGTACAATATTCTCTTCAAAAGTTTAATTTCAAATACATATTAGCAGGAAAATTTCAAACGGACAATTTGGAAAAGAGGTTTGGAAGATATAGAAATTTGTCTGGTTGTAACTATAATGTTTCATACTGCCAAATTTTAGAATCGGAGAAAAAAATTAGACTTCAAAACTTATTAAAATCTTGTAACCTAGAACATGATTTAAATTATATAAAAAATATTTTGCCTTTGCCTAGGGAAAATTATGATGTAAGTTTGCAGGAAATTAACAATTTCAAATTTGTTCTGCATAGTGATTATTTAAAATTGTACAGTAATTTTTATGACTCCGTGCAGGAATACATCTGTGGATACGTGGCTCGATCAGTTTTGAAGAATAATAAATGTGATAAATGTCAAAGTTTAGTAGTTCTAGCAAAAGGCATCCAGACGGATCATACATATTTTAATTCTCTGCAGAGAGGGGGTCTCTGTATTGCCACTCAAGAAATCAAGTTTATTTATTTTCATCTTTGTGCTATCTTCGAGTATATAATTAATAACAAAGATCTTGAAAGTATGTTCCTGAAAACAAATGATCATCATAATTTATTATCGCAGCTTACTTTATTAGCTTTAGAGTCCGATACCTTTAATATTGATTTGAACAAAATTTGTGAATGTGGTGCTAACTCAAAAAAAATTTACTCCTTTGCTTCTTTGATAATGAGTAATATTATTTTAAACAACTACACAAAATTTAAAAATAGTGAATGTCATAAAAATAAAACAGATTCAAGTAAAAAAAGAAAACTAACCACTTTGAAATAGAAAAAAAATGTACCTAGGTACTAAAAATAATAATAGAGGTATGTTTTAAGGGTAGCTTTCCCGAATTCTTAGAAAGTATTTATTTTTTTAACATGATAGGTAGTTGCTAGTTGTATAGAATTGTTTGACAAGACCTTGTACATATAAAATAGATATAGGATTATAACACTTTAGAATCTAGTAATATATTTATTTAAATCAATTATTTACTGTTCTTATTTACACAAATATTTATATTATTCATTGAATTACTGTTTTTACTTTTTAGTACAATATGATGCATTTTGTGTGATTAATATGTACAAAATATTGGTAATATTACAATAATTTTACTAACTACTAATATTTTTTCAAAGAAAACTACTTTTTTATGTAATTGAGATAAGAATTCATATCATCAATAAAAGTAAATAAACCATACGCGGAATTGAGGTTAAATAAAACAGCACCACTTGGCGGTAAGATTGCGGTGTTGCCTTTTTAACTTCATGGCTTGTAAGTGTAGAGGGCTGTGGCCATACCCTGTTGCCATTGTTGCCAACGCGACACGAAAAATAAATATTTAATGATTTTTTCGAAATATCAGGGAGTTTAATGTAGAAAAAAAAACTATAAGAAAAATGAGGATTCCAACCAGCAAATTATCAATAGTGCAATGGAAATTATTGATAATTTTTGGGAAATTTGCCCGAATGCATTTTTAGTTGAAAAAGAGCACGAGTGCACTTAGTGCACGAGTGCCTTTTTCAGTTAAAAACGCATGAGTGCAAATTTGTCGAAAATTATAAATATATTTCCATTGCACGAGTTGTATTTAATAGGCCGGCATAGACTCACGTTCTTTCGCGCGGTTTATCGTGTCATCTGCAAAAACCTGTGAAAAATCATGTGCGTGAGTGGAGGGCTACACGCAATGATAGAATGGGAAGGGATTTCAGACGTGCTTTCATCTGGAATGTGACGTCTCAGTACTCAAGTACATGATAGTGCAGTTCACAACCGTGTCCACACGCCATTCCACGTCACGGTTTTGAGTACGGAGACATAAACGCCACGTAGCAAACTATCACGTTGAAAATTACTACTTAGGTCGGCATACACACACGTTATTTCGCGCGGTTTATCGTGGCGTGTTGGGATGTAGCGGTTTGCATGCGCGAAAGAACGGCGTGGCAAAAAAAGCGTGTGTTCCATACACCTGACAAAGTATTCAAATGATTTAGCACGTGATTACGCGCGGCATATCAGTTGGAAAGGAAAAACCGTATGTATATGGGTAAAAAGTGTCATTAATCATGTCGTTTGGAAGTGCATGTTGTCATGTACGAATTTTCAACGTGATAGTTTGCGACGCGGCTTTCATGTTTTCGTACTAGCCTCAAAACCGTGACGTGGAATGGCGTGTGGACACGGTTGTGAACTGCACTATCATGTACTTGAGTACTGAGACGTCACATTTCAGATGAAAGCATGTCTGAAATCCCTTCCCATTCTATCATTGCGTGTAGCCCTCCACTCACGCACATGATTTTTCACAGGTTTTTGCAGATGACACGATAAACCGCGCGAAAGAACGTGTGTGTATGCCGGCCTCTTGACAACATGCACTTCCAAACGACACGATAAATGACATTTTTTACCCATACACATATAGTCAACCATCCAAGGACCTTTTTTTTCAGTTATACATGTAAACCCCATACTTTGTGAGTGGCTTGCTTACATCAAGTCCTACAACTTTTCCTCTACGACTTTTCTCGGAAATGGCACGTATGCGCGCAGGCGACTCGCAAACATTTTAGGGGTATCGGACTCCCCCAATTTGCCATTATTTTTGTCGGCCAAGTTGATTTCCGTGATTTAGATATAAAAATCAAACAGTATTCGTAAAATTAGATTTACCTACATGTATCAGGAAACATAGCTACGTCAGATCGACATGTTTGCGAGTCGCCTGCGCGCATACGTGCCATTTCCGAGAAAAGTCGTAGAGGAAAAGTTGTAGGACTTGATGTAAGCAAGCCACTCACAAAGTATGGGGTTTACATGTATAACTAAAAAAAAAGGTCCTTGGATGGTTGACTAATACGGTTTTTCCTTTCCAACTGATATGCCGTGCGTAATCACGTGCTAAATCATTTGAATACTTTGTCAAGTGTATGGAACATGACGCCTTTTTTGCCACGCCGTTCTTTCGCGCGTGCAAACCGCTATATCCCAACACGCCACGATAAACCGCGCGAAATAACGTGTGTGTATGCCGGCCTAAGAGAGAATTTCATTAATCCAAAATTTAATTTTTTTGTCAAAAAATGTCAAAACACCAGTTTTCGCACCAGTTAGTATGCAATAGGGAACTTGACAAAAAATTTGAACATGAAAATATTACTATAAATCATAAGAATACATTAATTAAAACCTATATCAGCGAAAAAAACAATTTTTTTTTGGCGCAAACGGCCACAATAAGGAATTAAAAATGCGGAAAAATTCAAATTATTTCTAGCGGGAAAAAACGCTCTGGTACTGGTCGTGACGTCATGTAGTATGATCTGTCAGTGTCTGTCAGCAACCGTCCATCATACCGTGAGTTCGTCTTGAAACACGGAGCGCTCGGAGCATTTTTCGTCTTTTTTCCTTATGATGAGAAGAACAGGGATAAAAGAACAAAATAGCAACTCCGAGCGTTTACTCGAACTCTACATAATAAATACCCGTTAGCTGTGTTTATTTACGTTTTTCTCTGATTTTTTAAAATTCTATCATTATTAGAATTGGTTTACTTAGTTTAAATTCAATGATTAGCTCAGTATTATATAAATAAAACGATATACCTATTAATTATGACCGAAGAAGGAAATTCCAAAGGCCAATCCGCCAATCTGTAATTTGTGATATGTTTATTGTAGCAAAAGTATGTGAGAATCTTTTTTTCCATTATAACTTAAAAATTTACAGCTCGCCGCAACCCAAAACAACAACAAAACAAATAACGGTGGAAAATGTGGAAGTCAACCAAATTAAATACAATGAAGTAAAATATAAAGATGTTTTGTGATATAAAGTTTGACGACAAGGTGACGCAAAATCCAAAATCATACTACGTGACGTCATCCAGATTCGCGCGCATTTAAAGTCGTTTGAAATGCTTTTAATACGCGCCAAACTTTAAAAAATTTTCACAAAGTTATTATTGAGTTTTAGGGAATAATATTTGGGGAATACTCTTTCAAGGCATAAATAAATGATTTAAGGGGGCAACATCGCTCCCATGCACACGATACAAAATACAGAAATCGGTTTTAGACTACAAAAAAAAACCGCACATCAGAATTTGCTGAAATTTGGCATAAACATTCCTTGATCGATTATCTAGAGAATAGTGCAGTTAGATTTTCCATATTTCTAATTTTTTTTTGGCCTATATTGTGAAAATGAACTATTTCCCAAAAATAGAAAAATCCACGGTAAAAATTGAAAAAATAAGAGCACTATTCTCTAGATAATCGATCAAAGAATGTTTATGCCAAATTTCAGCAAATTCTGATGTGCCGTTTTTTCTTGTAGTCTAAAACCGATTTTCGAATAAAATTACAGATATTTTGGCAAATATAGTTCAGGCTTTTTTTCGAAGATGGCGCCACCAGTCAATTGGTGATGTCATAATTAGGCGTTTTCGAAAAACTCGAATCGTTGGAGCAGCAGCTGATGTAGGTTGTTCAGCGTTTCCAAAAAAGCCTATTGACAACAGAACCTCTTACTCACCTTGTGTATTTGTTTGGTTTTTTATTATTGGTTTATAAAATAATAGGCACAAAGCATGCTGTGCCATTAGTTTCCATTGAAAATAATTAAAGTAAAGTTCGTTCCACCAGGATTCATACTTGACCTTGAAACTTGATAAAAAAGGGTTGTCGTAGATTAATTCATTGACACATTCAATTTTTTTGACAAATTAAAATAAATAACGTCTGGTTTAAGAACCGACGAACGTTTTTGACGTCATTGATTTGTTTCAGTCGATTTTTATTTATTAAACAAGGAAGACGAATGCTGGTGGCAAGTACAAACCCTGGTGAAAGAAACTTTATCTATTTTACGTACCTAGGTATACATAAAAAAATTGGATAGTGTTTTGTAGGACAAAATGACTTTGAAAAAATAAAAAGCTTCAATAATAATTATTAAAATTTATTTACAGAAGGTGGAAAGTGCTAAAATTAGAGTTTGTCCTTTGTGTTCTTGTAAATTAGTGCAATAATAATATCCACCAATGCAGTAGAGCATTCAATTTAGGTATCTGGCGATTTGCATTTCTTTTACTAGCTCTTGGATCTTTTACCAATATCTGAAATTGTGTAAGACTCCTGGGTAGGACTTTTTTTTTTATTATTCCTCCGAGTATTCCTCTATTTGTAAACCCATTCATGTGCCAATTGCTTCCTGAAAATCTCATAGGTACCTACCACAACTAAACAAAGCTCAAAAACAAGCTCTACAACAAAACATCACTTTTACAGAGTAGAACAAAATTTGAAGTCATACGAGGCATAGAAATACAAATCCCTCCATAATCTCATTAGCCAATCAGTGCGAACTGAGTGAAAAAAGTTGCACTGATTCTGCAAATTGAAATCGCTATAATATTTAAAATGCTCCACTGTAAAAATGCTTTCATCTTGGCGCCATCTATAATTTTTTTTAGAACTAAAATATAATTTGAAGGGGGGGGGGGCCGTTGAGGCCTTAAAAAAATAAAAAAAAAATTGTAAAGTTCCCTATTATCTGATAATTTGCACTAGTGCAAATTATCGCATAATTACAATCTGATTGGTTCAAATCAACAATCAAAACATGTGAATTTATTGTTGGAATACCAGTTTTGACAGATGTATGAAATTCTCATAGAAATACTACAGATAATCGCGCTGAAAAGAGATTTTCAAAAAATATGAAAAAAAATAATAATAATTTTGACGACGTAGCGCGATGCGATACATATTTCAGATATTTTCAAATTTTCAATAAATTTGGTCAGGCCGTTTTCTATGGGGCGCCATATGTTCCATAATTATTTCGTCTTATATGTAAAATATTTTGCAGGAAAAACAATATACAGGGTTAGTAAAAAGTACTGCAACACTTAAATATCTTCAAAACTGCTTAAGCCGCATTCACACAATTTGGAATCTGACAGTTTTCAGGCATGCGGAATTCAACACTGCTATTGGCAATGTTGCCAGATTTCCCAGTTTTGCGCTACACGTAGTCTTTTTGTTATCTTAAATAGAATGCCCCATTTATTTTTATTGCAATGAATTGGGCGTGCCAAATTTGATAAGACTTCAAATTTTCAGAATTCTGTCTCTACTAGTTGTTGAAATATGACAACACCGTATTTTCGGTGAAAAGTATCGCAACGCTTGAATATCTTCAAAAGCACGTTCACGAAATTTGGCATCTGAGGGTTTTTGAGCAAGTGAAATTTAACCGTGATATCGGCATTGTTGCCAGATTTCCCAGTTTTGCCCTACAAGTAGTCTTTTTACTATCGCAAATAGAATGCCCCATTTATTTTCATACCAATAAATTGGACGTGTCAAATTTGATAAGATTCCAAATTTTCAGAATTCTATCTCCACTAGTTGCTGAAATATGCCAACACCGCATTTTCAGTGAACGGTATCGCAACGCTTGAATATCTTTAAAAATCCGCTTAGGCTCGTCCACTAAATTCGGTATCTGGGGATTTATAGGCTAGCGAAATTCAACTGTGATATCGGCATTGTTGCCAAGTTTCCCAGTTTCGAGCTATACATAGTCTTGCTCGTGGCTTATGTTTTTTTTTTCTTCAATAATACGAGTTACTTGTTCATGAGGTATTCATATTTCCGGGAGTTTCCGGTAAGTTTGCGGCTCCTCCTGAAATAGGTAGGTAACTATCCCAGAATGATTATCACTATAGTAGTATTTAACAGTACAAGCAGCATATTGGAAATTTGGAATCTCATCAAAATTTGAACTAATTCATTGCAATAAAAATAAATTTATTCAAGATAACAAAAAGACTACGTGTAGCGCGAAACTGGGAAACTTGGCAACAATGCCGATATCACAGTTGAATTTCGCTTGCCTATAAATTCCCAGATAGGTATCGAATTTAGTGGACGAGCTCAAGCGGGTTTTAAAGATATTCAAGCGTTGCGATACCGTCCACTGAAAATGCGGTGTTGGCATATTTCAGCAACTAGTAGAGATAGAATACTGAAAATTTGGAATCTTATTAATTTTGGCACGTCCAATATATTGCAATAAAAATAAATGGGGAATTCTATTCAAGATAACAAAAAGACTACGTGTAGCGCAAAACTGAAAAGTCTGGCAACAATGCCGATATCTCGGTTGAATTTTGCTAGCCTATAAACCCCTAGATACCAAATTTCGTGAACGTGCTTGGGCGGCGTTTGAAGATATTCGAGCGTTGCTAGACTTTTCACTGAAAATACGGTGTTGTCATATTTCAGCAACTAGTAGAGATAGAATTCTGAAAGTTTGGAATCTTATCAAATTTGGCACGCCCAATCCATTGCGATAATAATAAATGGGGCATTCTATTTAAGATAACAAAAAGACTACGTGTAGCGCAAAACTGGGAAATCTGGCAACATTGAAAATAGCACTGTTGAATTCCGCATGCCTGAAAACTGTCAGATTCCGAATTGTGTGAACGCAGCTTAAGCAGTTTTGAAGATATTTAAGTGTTGCAGTACTTTTTACTAACCCTGTATAGATAAAAATGGCCACTATTTTGCATATATTTAAAATAAAAAATAATATTTTTCTACTGACATTTCATAATACGCTATTAAACGATTAAAATTTGTATCATAATGAACTTCATTACGATACAGATTTTCATTATAATACTCATTTTTAATATTATACAATGTTGATAGATGGCAGCACTAGTTAAGATATTAAACATTTTAAATGGCAATTTTGCATAAAACAATTATTTTGATAACTATAAGAAAGACTCCGAATTGTTTAAAAGTTACCTAAAGTTTGGGACAAAGAATAATTTTTATGGAAATAATGAATGATAAGGAAGAATTTTTACTTTTGTCATTATTGTACATTGTCAATAGATGGCGCCATCAGTTAAAAAAAATTGAATTTTTTTTTTTGAATGTTGGCAGCACCTTAAGTTTGGGAGAAGGCATTATTATGGAAATATTGAGCGATAACGAATAACGAAGAATTTTCACTAACACCTCCAGAAATTACAGAAAGGGCGACAAATGCAGGTAATAATATACTACCGGAGAAGTCCAAGAAAATTTACAAAGAATTATATGGACAATTTATGGATTGGAAACACCAAAAACACATCATCCTTCTCAGAAAATGTTTTGATAGTATATTTTGAAGAATTACAACAAAAAATGAAACCTTCAACTGTATGGATTACTCAATTATGAAATCTCTATTCAAAGTTAAGCATAATGTTGACATAGGTATATCTAAATATCATAAGTTTTATCAATGGCAGTAGAAAAAATAGTGTATGCAACTCTCATGTAATAGCCATTAATACACTCGCATGTTATATACGAAACTCGCCTGATTTCATAATACGCTATTAAACGATTAAAATCTGTATTATAATGAACTTCATTACGATACAGATTTTCATTATAATACTCATTTTTAATATTATACAATGTTGATAGATGGCAGCACTAGTTAAGATATTAAACATTTTTAACGGTAATTTTGCGTAAAACAATTATTTTGATAACTATAAAAAATAAGTTTGGGACAAAGAATATTTATTATGGAAATAATGAGTGATAAGGAAGAATTTTTACTTTTGTCATTATTATACATTGTCAATAGATGGCGCCACCAGTTAAGAAATTTTGATTTTTTTTTTTTTGAATGATGACAGCACTCTGTTTATGGCTTTTCCATGGTAATTTAGCGAAAAACAATAATTTCATGAAAAAAATACTTCTAATTGTTATTAAAAGTTACCTAATGTTTGGGATAAGGTATTATTATGGAAATATTGAGTGATAACGAAGAATTTTCACTAACACCTCCAGAAATTACAGAAAGGGCGACAAATGCAGGTAATAATATACTACCGGATAAGTCCAAGAAAATTTGCGAAAAATTATATGGACAATTTATGGATTGGAAACACCAAAAACACATCGTCCTTCTCAGAAAATGTTTTGATAGTATATTTTGAAGAATTACAACAAAAAATGAAACCTTCAACTGCATGGATTACTCAATTATAACATCTCTATTAGGCAATCTCAATCACGTGATTTTATAATGGCCGTTCGGGTCAAATATTGCGGTGACAAGTCGGTGACGTTTATAAGGAGAGCATTTGTGTTGTGGCCCTTGTTGCTTTCGAAGTGAATTTTATGTATTTCTACGTATTTTCCATTGGTTTTGGTCATATTGTTGTTTTCATAGTGAATTTTATAGTTTTTAGTATGTCTACGTATTTTTTAGTGTTCTGGCCCTTGTTTACAAAGTGAATTTTATAGTGTTTATAATGTTTCTACGTATTTTTTTAATTTAATGATAAATTCTGAGATGGAGAGTGAATATCTTAAGGTATTATTAGGGGAAAATCGAGCCTCTGTTAGATCCTTTCTTTTAATTGCAGCAATCCATAAAGCCCTGCGTTGTTTTGATAATTCACTTTTGTAGATCAAAAGCCGATGATTTAAAATAGCAGGAACTGAATAAAATTTCACATTAGCCCTGTTATCTCGACTTCCACACCCAATTACGATCCAAATCGCTGGCATTTTAATTAACACAATACAGTACACAGAAAAAAACACAAAATCCGATAAATCACATTTTGACGTTTGTCCAGAATGTGACAGAATCAATGACATATAGAATAAACAACACAGTGCTTGACCCAATGCTTGACCCGAACTTCCATATTGAATTTCGATTTTGACAGGTCAGTAGATTGCCTAATTCAAAGTTAAGCGTAATGTTGACATATCTAAATATCATCATATCAAGTTTTATCAATGGCAGTAGAAAAAATAGTGTATGCAACTCTCATGTAATGGCCATTAATACACTCGCATGTTATATACGAAACTCGCCTGCGGCTCGTTTCGTATCCTACAACATGCTCGTGTATTAATGGCTATCATTACATGATCATTGCATAATATACTATTATATCGAATTTAGCACCATGCAAAGTTCGATATATATAAAATAACTTTGAAAAAATAAATATATTGAATTTGGCCCCATGCAAAATTCAATATTTATAAAACTTCAAAAAATATTATGTATATCGAATTTGGCACCGTGCAAAGTTCGATATAAGGTATCTGTCCCAAATAAGGCCACATTAAGAAGTTTTATTTTTTCCTAACAATATACACCAAACCCAACAAAAGTCACGAGTTTATATGTGAAGGGTTTCGCTTCTATTACTTGAATATTAACTCCAATTTATTTATTTTTTTATATAAGTGATGGTTTTGCGTAAAATAAAAACGCGTACCATTGGCCTTATTTTGATCACTATGCTCCTAATAAGGCCACCAATAAAAAATGTTTAAAATAAATGCAATTATTTATAAAAATATTATTATTTGAGAAATAATACACAAAATAGAACTTATACGTTTGCTGCATTCTTAAAAAAACAATAATTCCAAGTCCTGGGATGGTGATCCAAACAGGTTTACATACAACCAGAACAAATGAACCGCAGCATCTCTTGCTTGGTGAGACTCCAGGCATTTCAAAAAACATCACTAAGGTAATAATATGACACATTCTTTCAAAAGAACACTGTGATGTAAGGCCAATTGAACATTTTTCGTATGATGGCCTTATTAGGAACATGTTAAATTAATGAAAAAAAGTCTGTAACTAGAAATCTAGCAAAGATATTATTCTGTACTTACTCTGTAGCTTTCTCAATACATAAATGTCCATCAAACAATTATATTGGCTCCATTAACTTTATAAACATGTGTATAAACTAATTAAGTTCCAGCCTCAAAGTTATAACGTGACATATGAAATATGTGGTTGACCATTTTTCAGCATATAACGAGTTGCTAGGAACCCTCGCAATAATTTCCAATTTGCATTATAGATTTCTTTTTTAATAATATTATAAATTTGAAAATGGGATCCAATATAAAGCAATAAAGGCCACTGGCCTTATTAGGTACATGGCCTTATTTGGGTCTGGTACCTTATATAAAACTTTGAAAAAATATATATATTGAATTTGACCCATGCAAAATTCAATATTTATAAAATATGAAAAAATATTATATATATTGAATTTGGCATTGTGCAAAGTTCGATATAAAACTTTTCAGTTTGAAAAGTCCCCGAGAGATGGCCTACCTTTGATCATAATTTTTGTTTGTGTATGGTGTGTTGGATTGAAATAAGGTATTTTGGACGGCCGTTGATTTGTAATTTAAATAAACTGCTGGACAATTGCTTTCGAACACGGTAAATATCGCCCAACTTTCAAGCTCGATATTTTTGGAACCAGACTAGATATCGACCTGCGGTTTTCACGGGCCGACAGATTGACTTTTTGTGAAAAAAATTGCTATTTTGAATTTTTTTTAAATGTCTACTTTTTTTTTATACAGGGTGTTAAAAGAGTCCATGATTTTCATCCCAATTTTGAATGTGTGTAACTTTCTCAGATAATTTTTTAAATTTTATTTCTATGCGGCGTTTTAATCAATAATCTTCTGCAAAAAAAGTAATTTCTCAAATTTTTTATACCTGCCTTAGTTTTAAAAATATCGATTTTTTTTCAGAACCTCCACTTTTTTCAATTTTTAAGCACCTGAACCATCCTGTACAATAAATCTTGCATCTTATGCTGCTGTTTGATATACCCCACGATATCCTGGTTTATTTTCAATGAAAAAAAAATACTAAAATAATGTGGTGTCCAGTAGCGTACTAATAATCGCCCATTTTCGGAATTATTTATTAATGGCTCACCGAATTTTACATTCAAAGGTGCATAATTTTAAAAATAATCATTTGAAGTTTCATTTGTTTAGTTCACTTTATTCATTGACATATTATTAAGAAACCATTTTCTCAAAATTTGGATATTTGCCTTTGGTTTTAAAATATCGTTTATTTAACATAACCATATTAATTTTTTCAATTTTTCCGTTCTAAACCATCCTGAATCGTTCTTACCGGTGAATTTTTTAGCAATTGTTATACCTTTCAGCCAGCATATTTACTATGATTAAAAATATCGAATACCTCAATGATACGCTATACAGTGGCGTGCTAATAATTATTTATACCACTGATAAAATTTAAATATTTGGAACCGATTTCGTTGTGGTGGGAGGAAACCCGAATTTTTATTACCTACCTGCTAATTTTCTTTGAGCTTCATGTTTAAAGGTATTTCAATTAAAAATTCTTCCACTAATGGTAGCAGTATCAGAAAATAAAGTTAAGGGTGGTAAATTACATTATCTGGCAAACAAAAAATTATATGAACAACGTTAATGCTTCTTTAAGTTGATTTAAAACAAAGCACAAAAAGTGTTCCTATAGGTTTTTTACGTTATGTTTAGGATGTCGTAGAACAAGGACTGACAATGTTGTCAATGTCTATTTTTTTCCTTATAATTTACCAGAATGTAATAAAAAATTATCAAGACCACTGACAGCTAGAAATAACAAAATGAATCGACACGTGTTATTTATTTGAAAATGTTTATTCAAATCATACAACGTCGCGCGCCGTTATCAACCGGTAACATCTGAAATTCCCCTACTTTAAATGCGTTGAGAAGTACTTTCAGTTTAGTTAGGTAAATACCTAGGTAAAACGAATCAAAATAAGTGAACTAAAAAACTAATCAAAGTAAGATTCAATAACAAAAACAAAGTGACCTTAAAGTTAAGTAATACACAACGTAAACTAAAAAAATTAACAAAGAACGGCCGATAATCAAAGTTATTTAATTAATAGAATAGCTAGTAAGCCCTCCCCTCACATTCACAACCTCTTGGTATCGCCGTGGCATGTTGTCAACCAAGAGATTATTGAATGCCTGAGGGATATTTTGCCACTCTTCTTCTATGGCAAGTGCGAACTCATCCAGCGTTTGGGAGCATTTTCGCGCGATCCTACCAGTAACTTAAGCTGAGACCACACAAGATCAGGAGATTTTGGAGGCAGGTGTAACTGTTGCATGTTATGCTCCCCCAAAAGCTCCTAAACATTTCTTGCTTTGTGTGGTCTCGCATTATGGTCAACCATGAAGAAGTGCTCCCCAATATTTTCTGCATATGGAATAACAATGACATTTATTATGTGATTCCGATAAATTACGGCGTTAACAGTACCCCGTGAAATATATAAGTCGGATCTATGGTTGTACATCACTCCGGCCCAAACATAAAACCCTCCTCCTCCAAAAGTTTCCTGAGAAGCCATGTTGTCTTCTTCAAATCGCTCCCCAGGTTGCCTGCATACTAACACCCTACCATCGGAGTGTATCAGGTTGAACCGCGTTTCGTCGCAAAGGAAATACTTTCGCCACTCATGTAATGCCTTGATTAACAGAAAATGAAAGGAATAATTAGCTTATTCGCCTTTTAAATGAAGAGCTAAGTTAAAGAAATGTAGCGCGAATATATTCGGTAAGCGGCAGCACTATAAATTACCTAAAACAGCTTTTTCCCCTGAACGGTCTTGTCCGCTATGTGCACAGAGGTGGGGCTCCTGGCAAAATTGAGGGATGAGCAGCATGAACTCTATTAAGAAAGGTTCACAATAACCGGACTTCGTGCTCTAGTGTTTTGAATGATAGCCTAAGAAGGCACACTGGTATAGTGGCATTTAACAGGACCGTTAGAAGAACGCTAACGCGAGCAAAATGTGTTCACCTTTTGCCAAACCATAGAAGACTTGGTGTCGAATAAGACACCGATAAATTGGCATGGAATGACGAATACCTATCGGAATTGTTTTTTTTTTGTGACGAAACGCGGTTCAACCTGATACACTCCGATGGTAGGGTGTTAGTATGGAGGCAACCTGCGGAGCAATTTGAAGAAGACAACATGGCTTCTCAGGAAACCTTTGGAGGAGGAGGGTTTAATGTTTGGGCCGGAGTGATGTACAACGATAGATCCGACTTATACATTTCACGGGGTACTGTTAACGCCGTAATTTATCGGAATCACATAATAAATGACATTGTTATTCCATTTGCAGAAAATATTGAGGAGCATTTCTTCATGGTTGACCATAATGCGAGACCACACAAAGCAAGAATTGTTTAGGAGCTTTTGGGGGAGCATAACATGCAACAGTTACACCTGCCTCCAAAATCTCCTGATCTTGTGTGGTCTCAGCTTAAGTTACTGGTAGGATCGCGCGAAAATGCTCCCAAACGCTGGATGAGTTCGCACTTGCCATAGAAGAAGAGTGGCAAAATATCCCTCAGGCATTCATTAATCTCTTGGTTGACAACATGCCACGGCCGGCGATGCCAAGAGGTTGTGAATGTGAGGAGAGGGCTTACTAACTATAACTTTGATTATCTGCCGTTCTTTATTAATTTTTTTAGTTTACGTTGTTTATTACTTAACTTTTAGGTCACTTTGTTGTTGTTATTGAATCTTAGTTTGATTAGTTTTTTAGTTTACTTATTTTGATACGTTTTACCTGGGTATCTACCTAACTAAACTGAAAGTACTTCTTAACGCATTTAAAGTAGGGGAATTTCAGATGTTACCGGTTGACAACGGCGCGCGACGTTGTATGATTTGAATGAACATTTTCAAATAAATAACACGTGTCGATTCATTTTGTTATTTCTAGCTGTCAGTGGTCTTGATAATTTATTATTACATTCTGGTAAATTATAAGGAAAAAAAAGGCATTGATAACATTGTCAGTCCTTGTTCTACGACGTTATCTTAAATATAACGTAAAAAACCTATAGGAACACTTTTTGTATTTTGTTTTAAATCAACTTAAAGAAGCATTAACGTTGTTCATATAATATTTTGTTTGGCAGATAATGTAATTTACCATCCTTAACTTTATTTTTTGATACTGATACGATTAGTGGAAGAATTTTTAATTGAAATACCTTTAAACATGAAGCTACAAAGAAAATTAACAGGTAATAAAAGTTCGGGTTTCCTCTCACCACAACGAAATCGGTTTCGAATATTTAAATTTTATCAGTGGTATAAATAATTATTAGCACGCCACTGTACAGCATATCATTGAGGTATTCGAAATTTTTAGTCATGAAAATAAGCTAATCGAAAGATATAACAATTGCTAATAAAATTGATTTAATGAAAAATAATAATTTCTGTTTGCACGCCACTGTACAGCATATCATTGAGGTATTCGATATTTTTAATCACAGTAATACGCTGGCTGAAAGGTATGACAATTGCTAAAAAAATTCACCGGTAAGAACGATTCGGGATGGTTTAGAACGGAAAAGTTGGGAAAATTAATATGGTTATGTTAAATAACCGATATTTTAAAAACAAAGGCAAATATCAAAATTTTGAGAAATTGGTTTCCTAATAATATGTCAATGATTAGAGTGAACTTAACAAATTAAACTTCAAATGATTATTTTTAAAAGTATGCACCTTTGAATGTAAAATTCTGTGAGCCATTAATAAATAATTCCGAAAATGGGCGATTATTACTACGCTACTGGACACCACATTATTTTAGTTTTTTTTTTCATTGAAAATAAACCAGGATATCGTGGGGTATATCAAACAGCAGCATAAGATGCAAGATTTATTGTACAGGATGGTTCAGGTGCTTAAAAATTGAAAAAAGTGGAGGTTATGAAAAAAAATCGATATTTTTAAAACTAAGGCAGGTATAAAAAATTTGAGAAATTACTTTTTTCTACAAACGTGTTAAAAATGCAATTTTTAACACCCCCTCGAAGCATTAAAAATGTTACTTTATTGCACTAGTGTTAAAAGTCTTTAAGGCACTAGTGTTAAAAATGAAACATCAAAATTTGAAAGCAAACGTCAAAAAAAGTTTGTATTTTTAATTATTTACATTAATATTAATGGTAAAATTTGAACAACTGAGGAAGCTCCATCGGCCGCCTCCTCTATATTTTTCAAGGGATTGATGCAATCCTCTTTTTCTTGTGTATTTTGTTGCATTTTTAGCAAAAAACTTACTGACCACGATAGACCATACGACAGACTTTCAAGAAACTGACGAGACATTTCATTACCTGTAAAACAAGGTGCTGGTTGTTTGAATTTTTTGACAAATATCAAATTCAATAATTTTACGTAGGAAAGATGCTTCCAATTTATTATTCATTTAAAAATTCAATTTGTCACTGGTTATTGCTTGTTATTGCCGTTTGTAGAAAAAATATTGTATGATATTTGTGTTAAAAGTATTTTTAAGGCACTTATGTGAATTGCAGAATTCGCTTCGCTCATTCTGCAAACTTTCACATGCGTGCCTTAAAAATGTACTTTTAACACTTATATCATAAATAACTATTTTTTAAACGTCAAAAAAACATCACTTTGTCAACACCTGTCAAGATGGTAGAAATTCAATTTCTATGTTGCTAGGCAAATCCAGGAGGTTAACACCTGTCGAGGTGGTAGAAATTTAATTTTTCTCCAAACGTCAAAAAAACGTCACTTTGTCAACACCTGTCAAGATGGTAGAAATTCAATTTCTATGCTGCTAGGCAAATCCAGGAGGTTAACACCTGTCGAGGTGGTAGAAATTTAATTTCTATGCTGCTTGGCAACCCCAACGGCAGCAAAAGTACTTTTGGTGCCGCTGGAGCGGCAGTAAAAGTACTTTTAGTGCCGCTCGTACTTTTACTGCCGCTCAACCATTAAGTTACCCCAGAGCTTACCACATTCGTTTGGAGAAAAAATAGCGTGTTGCATACGGAGTAGAAGCACTTTTTTGTGCTTCAGCAGTATTGCAAGCCTCACTACGTTCGGCTCGCAAACCTACTGCATTAGCACAAAAAAGTAAAGCTTCTACTCCTAATACAACAATATACTATTCTATGCTGCTTGGCAACCCCAGCGGCAGCAAAAGTACTTTTGGTGCCGCTGGAGCGTCAGTAAAAGTACTTTTAGTGCCGCTTGTACTTTTACTGCCGCTCAACCATCCAGTTACCCCCGAGCTTACCACATTCGTTTGGAGAAAAAATAGCGTGTTGCATACGGAGTAGAAGCACTTTTTTGTGCTTCAGCAGTATTGCAAGCCTCACTACGTTCGGCTCGCAAACCTACTGCTTCAGCACAAAAAAGTAAAGCTTCTACTCCTAATACAACAATATACTATTTTTGCAGAAGATTATTGATTAAAACGCCGTATAGAAATAAAATTTAAAAAACCATCTGAGAAAGTTACACACATTCAAAATTGGGATGAAAATCATGGACTCTTTTAACACCCTGTATAAAAAAAAAGTAGACATTTAAAAAAAATTCAAAATAGCAATTTTTTTCACAAAAAGTAAATCTGTCGGCCCGTGAAAACCGCAGGTCGATATCTAGTCTGGTTCCAAAAATATCGAGCTTGAAAGTTAGGCGATATTTACCGTGTTCGAAAGCAATTGTCCAGCAGTTTAGTTGCAATTAGGGTGCATTGATAATTGCGTGATGATACTTATGTATTGTCATAAGCGCGGCAACGGCAACACTGGTGAATGATAACTGAGGTTGTGTTGTGTTCCTTTCCTTCCGTTTCAGTGCCCGCCGCGCTCGCGTACCGCCTAAAGTTTGTTTTTTATTTAAAGATAATTCCCCAATTAAAAAATTTACTAAGTAACTATAGGCGTTTTCGAGTTTCAATATTATTTCTCCAGTGAAGATTTTCGATAGATTGTGGTATTTTTGAATTTTATGGGGACCCTATGCCAAAAAAAATAGAATTTACACTTTTGTGCACAAGTGAAATTTTTCTTTTTTTTTGCAAAAAACCTCTAAATAAAATCACAGAAAGAAAACCATGGCAAAATGAGGAAAAACAATCCTCTATTTATAATGGAAAGAACTGTGTCGGTAATCGTATCGTAATCAGCTGATGTTTTGCCCATATGCTCATTTTCGTGTATTAGAAAAAGATGCACTGACATACTACAACCACTAACTATCCCTCGTAGGATGGTTACATGTTTACTGCCGAGTTTTATGTTGTGTTTTATGTTGTGACGTCATAGTATGTTAGCCATGATCGCTAAAATGTAGTATCCCAAGTAAATACAACATACTACTGGGTTAAAATTCTCGCTAAAATACGCCTATGGTTACTTAGTAAATTTTTTAATTGGGGAATTATCTTTAAATAAAAAACAAACTTTAGGCGGTAGGCGAGCGCGGCGGGCACTCAAACGAGGAGCGGCTAAATGTAGCGCAAATGAGTACAGCGTTGCCATTCCCTCTCCAGCTGGCGGGTATTTAAAATAGAAAATAGAATTCTATTTCTATAAATTCTATATTATTCAAGTATTGTGTGGTGGTGTTGTGTTTTTGTTTACCTTGAAAATGGAAAATTTTAACTTTTAATATTTGATTGGTTAAATAATAATTTACTTTAAAAATAGAAAATATTAATTACATGCTATTTGGCAACATAAGAAACTTGAGAAATATACATATATGATTTATATGAAAGAAACCCATTCTTATGTGAAAACTAGTGAGTTCACATGGTTTTGTTTTTTGATTGAAATCCAAAACTTTTAGCTTTTTTTTTGCTAGCTAGGTGGCTGTGGTTTGGTTAGGTCTATCTTACTTGAGATTAGGGTTGCCAGCAGTGTTGCCAGGTCTACTGATTTATCAGTAGATCTACTGATTTGGCCATTGGTCTACTGATATACTGATATCAATGTTAATTCTACTGATAAAAGTCGTTGTCATTATTTGCCCGCTTTTTATGATATTTTTTAAATTAAAATCATGTATGAGAATGTCACAGCGATAATTTCATGTGAGACCTTTGGGCTAGGACTGCTAGGAGTGTAGGTACTCTCTAAACGGCGCCCGATTACTCTGATCAGTCCGTTGTGGTTCGTAGTGGAACAGCCTAACTGGGAATCCCCGGCGTTCGTGCGTGCTTATGTTGTCTTTTTTACTTACCTTTGGTCAGTTTTATCTTGCCAGCTGCGTAAAGGCATGCGTTGTTGGTTAGTGAATTGGTCACATAGCGTTATGTTGTACAACTAACTGCAGCCTGTTTCACCTGTGATCAGAGACTTAGACTACTGCAAAGGTAGTGCATATTAAGTAGGAATATTTCACGTTTCTTAATAAACTATTTCCTATAAGTAGTATTGATGTTTGATTTTCCAATGCAAGTTTTCATAGTCTAATGCACAGTCTAATGATTTAATGAGTCAAAAAAATGTAATTATAATAATTAATTGGGTATTTCCTGATGGTTTACCCCCTTAACTAGGCAATTTATCTGTCTACTGATTTCTACTGATATTTGGACTGGTAGTCTACTGAAAAAACAAAATATGACCTGGCAATACTGGTTGCCAGGCGTCCTGGATTTCGCAGGATGTCCTGGATTCAGGGTCTTGTGTCCTGCGTCCTGCCGAAGTTGTCCGCAGGACACCAAACGTCCTGCATTTCATAAAATCCCTACTCTTAGAATATATATATTTTTTTTACTTCTATTTTCGGCTGAGCTAATTCAATTTGTTTTTTCCACCTATGGGTCGAATTCTGACTCAGAAAGGGTGTTTTCCCTATGCAATGCGGCATGCACTGATAGTCGGAATAGGCTCTCAGTAGATCATGTAAAAGCAGAGCTTAAATAAAAACCAATTTTTCAGATACGTTTTGAAAAATAGAAAATTGCTGTTGTTGGCAAAAAGTGACAAGAAGTATACCTACTTTTTCTAAAAAGTGATTTTTTTTTTAGAGGAATTTGTAAACTGAATTCACGTTACTTTTATTAGTTATTTTTTATTTTTGTAGCTAACTTATGACTGTTACACTATTTTTGATATTTGAAACAAGTTATAATATGCTTTCGTTTATTTTTGTTTTGTCATGTAATGTTGTCTACAATATTTTTGATAATAAGTTAGGATAATATTAGTACCTACATAATTATTATTAAGAAACAAAAACCTACAGGTCGCAGAAACAGAAAACAGTAATATCGTTAAAATTTGAAATACGCAAAAATATTCGCGCCATATACTTTCAAATTCAAATAAAATACAACAAACAAAAAAAACAACCCAATTTGCTCGGCTGTCATAGGGAAATCCGGCAACGCTGTTGTCATTTGCGCTACATTTAGCCGTTCCTCTCAAACGGAAGGTAAGGAACACAACACAACCTCAGTTATCATTCACCAGTGTTGCCGTTGCCGCGCTTATGACAATACATAATTATCATCACGCAATTATCAATGCACCCTAATTGCAGCTATTTAAATTACAAATCAACGGCCCTCCAAAATAACTTATTTCAATCCAACACACCATACACAAAAAAAAAATTATGATCAAAGGTAGCGCCATCTCTCGGGGACTTTTCAAACTAAAAAGTTTTATATCGAACTTTGCACAATGCCAAATTCAATATACAGGGTGTATATTTTAAGTGATGCCACTATTACTATATCCGAAACGGTAAGAGCTACAAGGTCGGTTAAATCAGAGAAAAGTTGCCTTTTTTGATGCCCATTCAAAACTTGTTTACAGTGTTGTCAAATTCCTTTTAGTTTATGAAATACAGGGTGATTTCTTAAAAACGCCAAAAACTATTTCATCAACTATTTCGAAAACTATTGATATTCGAGACACAATTTAAATTTGAAAGTTTTATAATTTTTTTCGCTCTACAACATGGCATCTTCAAATTTTAAATCCGACGTTTCGTGATCGAGCTTCCATCATCAACTTCATTTTTTTTAATACGGACCTGGTCTTTTTATGTCATTTTTACAAAGGGAATAAAAGGCACTTTCTAAAAATGACATAAAAAATCCAGGTCCGTATTTAAAAAAATGAAGTTGATGATGGTAACTCGATTACGAAACATCGGATTTGACATTTGATGACACCATGTTTTAAAGCCAAAAAAATTAAAAAACTTTCAAATTTAAATTGTTTCTCGAAAATCTATAGTTTTCAAAATAATTGATGAAATAGTTTTGGGCGATTCTTATAAATCACCCTGTATTCCATGAACTAAAAGGAATTTGGCAACACTGTAAACGAGTCTTAAATGGGCATCAAAAAGGGCAACTTTTTTCTAATTTAACCGACCTTGTAGCTCTTACTGTTTCGGATATAGCAATAGTGGTATCACTTAAAATATACACCCTGTATATAATATTTTTTCATATTTTATAAATATTGAATTTTGCATGGGTCAAATTCAATTTACTGGGTGACCACGAGATTACTGACCAAGCTCTAGTTCAGGCATGAATATCAATATAGATTTCAAGTTTTGAGGATGTATATTATTGATATCGATGCAGAATTTCGCTATAAAAACAATCGACTATCGCTTTTGGTTTGACCGCAAGTGCCATCAACTTCTTTATTTCAACTAGATTACCCCCTATATTATTACATTTTTGGATTCTATGAGAAATTCTAAGCATATTTTATGTATAATATCCTATACCTAACTTAAACAGTTTTCAAGAAAATCGCGATTGAAAATGTCAAAAAATTATTTCTATTTTAGTTTTGACAGCAAACAATGGATAGTAGGTTGGAACTTTTACGATATTTTTGACTCATTTTAGAAGCACTAAAGGGTCCCACCACAAAAATATCAGTTCCGGTTCAATCGAAGGTTTTCGGTCGGTCTACTTTTGAGGTTATGTTACTGCAATAATTTCAATGGTATCCCATACTTAGAACTGAAAATTCGTATTCTAGGAACAATTTTGAATCTTTTTTGTATACGCTTTCCTATACGTAAAGTCTACTGTTTTTGAGATATTTTACACTTGATGTAAGGATGTCTTTGGAACAACAAATACCAAAAACAGTATTAACAGCATTAATTTTAATCCTTTTTATAAGTTTATTTAAATAGATCACACAGAATGCAGTTTAAAAGATAACTCTCATTTGTTGTGTTCCTTGAATCCCGATTTGCACTGTTACCCAAAGGTCGCAAATAGTCCAAAAAGTTAGGGACGCAAACGTGCACAATACTGACGGCGGCCATGCTAACCGAAAATTATCCAACTATTGCCATTTCTTTTAACGTGAGCGTAAACGAAAATCGTGTGGTAGAAAATAATAAGCGGCCATGAATCTTCAATGTTGACAGAATGACAGGTTTTTGTCCATTTTTGATGAGAAAAATAAATTTGTAAAAAGGATTAAAATTAATGCTATACTGTTTTTGGTATTCGTTGTTCCGAAGACATCCTTACATCAAGTGTCAAATATCTCAAAAACAGTAGACTTTAGGTATAGGAAAGCGTACACAAAAAAGATTCAAAATTGTTCTTAGAATACGAATTTTTAGTTCTAAGTATGGTATACCATTGAAATTATTGCAGTAACATAACCTCATAAGTAGATCGACCGAAAACCTTCGATTGAACCGGAAGTTTTATTTTTGTTGTGGGACCCTTTAGTGCTAAAATGAGTTAAAAATATCGTAAAAGCTTCAACCTTCTTGCCATTGTTTGCTGTCAAAACTAAAATAATAGTTATTTATGATATAAGTGCTAAAAGTGACATTTTATTTTGTGAAAAGGGAAGTTTGGGACACGACGCCGAAGGCGGAGTGTTCCATCCCTTTGAACAAAATAAAATTACTTTTAGCATGAATATCATACACTATTTTTTCTAGAAACGCACTAAAAGTGATTACTTTTAGCACTAGTGCTAAAAGTAATCACTTTTAACACCAGTGTCATAAAATGGCATTTTAGACACGGACAGCGTCCGTTAAAAATGACACTTTTAGTGACGTTTGTAGAAAAAAATTATTTTTTGACATTTTCAATCGCGATTTTCTTGAAAACTCTTAAAGTTAGGTATAGGATATTATACATAAAATATGCTTAGAATTTCTCATAGAATCCAAAAATGTAATAATATAGGGGGTGATCTAGTTGAAATAAAGAAGTTGATGGCACTTGCGGTCAAACCAGAAGTGATAGTCGATTGTTTTTATAGCGAAATTCTGCATCGATATCAATAATATACATCCTCAAAACTTGAAATCGATATTGATATTCATGTCTGAACTAGAGCTTGGTCAGTAATCTCGTGGTCACCCGGTATATATTTTTTCAAAGTTTTATATACCGGGTGCCCACGAGATCACTTTCCGGCACACCCTGTAGATTTTCTGTTTTTCAGATTCTACAGATCGTTTTACGTCCTAATGCACCACTTTTGAATCAAGTTTTGTCCAAATTTTGTTTTTAAATTAAATTTCAATTTTTTAACTAGAGTGCCATGATCATCCTGAAATGACTCTACATACTTTACTTAATTTCAGAAAAATACAAACTGAATTTTATCTTTGTAAACTTTTTTGATAGAGGGCTGTAAACTTCATTATTTTAGTATTTTTGCCCTAGCTCAAAAACTAGAATAGGAACATATCACTTTCATAAAATTACTAAATGCAGTATTTTGATGCGAATCCAACGATATAATACACTACGACATTTTTCCTAATTTTCGTTCAAATATTTTTGTTTTATTATGTAGGTTATTATTTTTTTTCTACTTAAAATTTAATATGAAAACGAAATTTGGACAAAGTTCGATTTAAAAGTGGTATATTAGGACGCAAAACGATCTGTAGAATCCAAAAAACAAAAAATATACAGGGTGTGCCATTTGGAAATCGAAAGTTTCGGTAAGTTCCGGTGAAACCGGAAGTCAGGAAAACTTGTCATGAATGCACAAAAATGGCATTTCGTTAGAATATCAAGCCTACCAAGTTTCGTTGATATCAATGAACAAATAAAAAAATGGCAGCCGGAAAGTGATCTCGTGGGCACCCGGTATATCGAACTTTGCACTGTGCCAAATTCGATATATATAATATTTTTTCAAGTTTTATAAATATTGATATTGTTTTTCCTGCAAAATATTTTACATATAAGACGAAATAATTATGGAACATATGGCGCCCCATATTTCCGTCAGTATTATTGCCCGTTTATACCATGAAATGCTCACTGAATAGGTCTTTGAAACATAAACAATACCGCTTGGCCCTGATTGGTGGCAAACTGAGGAATCTGCGACTGAGGCTGAGGTGTCCCTGCAGGTTGACATCAGTATTACCTGGAGTTTTACAATGCATTTCGTGCAAATGGCATCTTGCGACCAATAAGCGGCATTGTTTATGTTCCAATGTTGACAAATCAAAATCTATCTTGGGAAAAAATAGAGTTTAGTAAGTACATTTTGAGAGAGCAGTTTTTGACGATTTCCATAAATTGCAGTGGCTAAATAAACCTTTATTTTTAACCATATATGAAATGTTGTCATTACTGACTTTTCAAAAATTTAAAAATGTCACATTTCTGTTTTTTCATTTTCCTGCTCCATTACCTGTCCCAGGACGGGAAGTGAGGACGGGAAATTTTTTCCGTCCTCATTTCCCGTCCACGGACGGAAAATGGAGCAGGGAAATATTTCCCGTTCTCATTTTCCTCTTCATTTGCCGACCTCATTTGGTTGCCCCGAATTTTTTTTTTTCAAGAAATTATGGTTAAAAATAAAATAGTATACTTACAACCCTCGACGGGAAACTTCATTGATGTCTCGAGGTTCAGTTTATCTCGACGCTACGCGTCTCGATAAACTATAAAACCTCTCGACCAGTAATGAAGCATTTCCCGTCTCGGATTGTAATATACTATTACATACAGTGGCGACAATAGAGTAAATAGAGGTTTCGCCGCCATCTTGTTCCCAACCTCTTGTTACGTTTAAATAATAATATATAGGATTTAACATCTATCATAAAAAATTGAAATCGACGTATTTGATGAGCACTATTAGGTCCATCAAATACTAGTAAGATAAACGTAGCTCCATAACATTGATGAGGGTGCAACAAATTAGCAACAAGCTGATTTCAGCGGAAATGTTTAGTAACCGACCTCCTATTTAACCTCCCAAAAGTCCCATTCAGTCCTAGGGGTGGAAGGTTGAAAAAAATGGCCGCCATCTTGGATTTTTATGTTTTTTTCAAATATTTCAGTTTCTATTAGTTTTTTCAAGAAAACTTAACAAACCTTTTTTGTGGAGCATTTAATTCTCTGTAAAAAGTGTCTGTACATTTTTTTTGGACCATGACGGATAACGGAGATATGGTTTTTTTAGAATTTGATTTATAAATTTTTCACTTTTGTTGAAGATCCAAAAAAGTGATCCACCAAAGTAAGTAGTATATTCGCTCTGTATAAATTGCAAGTTTTTATGGGTCTCTATTGGTCATATTGATCGTGTGTGGAGTCATTTTGTTTGTGAAATTGTGATTTTTTCAACCTTGTAAAACTTGTTCTGGACTTCATTCTTGGTAAGCCAACAAATCCAGTTTAATTATTGGGACTCAAATAGGAATAGAAAAAAAAACACAAATTGTATTACTTATCAGCAGCACAAAAATTTGCAATCTCATTGGTCGGCCAGTTATTCGCCAACGAATAGAATAATAGAATGATATAAAAACCCAATCTGTAATCTCATTGGTTGGCCAGTTATCCGCCAACCAATAGAATAATAGAACAATAAATTTATCTTGCAGTTAGTTACCAGCAAGTTTATCTGAAGATGAATGAACCGGGCCTAAGCCAAATAAACATTCTGTATTAAATTTTATTCCTACCATAATCAATCTTGATATGGATCTACCTGTGATAAGGCCTGCTTCCAAAAGGAAGACTAAAATTAGCTTTTTGGCTAACCATGTGACATTTGTCGCAAGATTCTATGCAGAAATTGCTCTGGAGTAAGGATCTCTGAGATCCGAGTTCTGATAATGAAAGAACGCTGCCTAAGATATTTTTGTTGTCCAAGCTGTATGGACTGTTTCCAAGCACTACCGGGGTTTAACTCAAGACTTCACGAATTCGAAGCAAAGATGGAAAAGCTCAAAACCAAAAAAAGAGTTGTGCTATCCAATGGGCTGGAAGACACCTGCAAAGCCATTCTGGATTCTAATAAAAAACTTGTTGCATTCATGTCCAAGTCCTATACACGCCTGGCAACTAAACATCTTGCATATCAATTTTAATGCGATAGAATAAAATGTCTAAAGAAAGTCTAAGGTTGAATAGAGAACGGAAACGATTTCCTCGGTTCCACCTCTAGCATTCCCAGCGCTTTTTGCTGGAGGTGGAACAGGGGAAATCTTTTCTAAACATTTCGAAAGGGATAAAAGTAAAGAAATGTTTGAAATATTTACTATAAAAAGCTCTGTATCTCCGTTATCCTTTAAGTTACAAAAAAACGGTATGAACACTTTTTATAGAGAATTAAATTTTCCACAAAAAAGGTTTCTCGAGTTTTCTAAAAAAACTGATAGAAACTGAGATATTTGAAAAAAACAACAAAATCCAAGATGGTGGCCATTTTTTTCAACCTTCCACCCCTAGGACTGAATGGGACTTTTGGGAGGTTAAATAAGAGGTCACTTACTAAACATTCCCGCTGGAATCAGCTTGTTGCTAATTTGTTGCACCCTGACCCCCCAGATTGACTCAGCTATACGTTGTTTTCCATGATTTATGATGAATGTTCACCTAAATCCCATATATTCATATTTAAAAGTAATAAGGGGTTGGGAACAAGATGGCGGTGTTTTCAATATAAATACATATATGGGATTTTAGAACCAATCAAAAATGAGACAGCAATTGTCGCCACTGTGGGTTATAGAGTCACTGTACCATAAATCGCCCTTCCAAAATTAAAAGAGATTTGGCAACAACGAAATGATATTTTTGAGACTGATCCCTTGAATTACTTGGCACCCTGTATATCTAAGCTAGGTATTATTAAAAACCTATTAAGATTCTTTTCGGGACTCTTACCACTAGCATCATCCTCCAATCTACTTCCACTGAAAGTGCTATGACTTTCCTCATCATATTCGAGCAAATCACAAAAACTTGCATGATTTTTTGGTTCATATCTGGTTTCTCTAAATTCCAAAGCTTTTCTGGCTGTTGCTGAATCGCGGCTTGTTTCAAACTCCGAAATGCTTGATTTTGAATCGCTGAGAGAGGAAGAGGAAATTTCGGGGGCATCCGACATCTGTGATGAACTGACCCTCAGTGGAGGGCTTTCATGACCACTAATTTTAAGTTTTTTCATTGGGGACTCCATCGTTATAATATGATATAATAATTATTTTACTGTGTATTTTGATTCTTTTCAAAGCAAGGCCATAAGGCCCATACAATTTTCAGTCAACCTCACTCACTACTCTAGTTTCGTAATCTCGTGTCTACACACACAACACAGTGCCACCTTAAATACCCTGACTCGTGACAAGAATAATAGAAATTTCGAACTCGGTAAAACGGTAAAATCAATCAGTTAAATTCAAAATGGTTAGTAGTGTCTAACCGGCAAAACTCCCACTGAATAAGTGAAGTGACCGAAGTGACATCACTCTTCCCTCCACTCAAAACACAACAAAAACAAAACAGCTGTCACTAGTCACAGTCACTAACTCACTAGTGTCAGTTTCACAATCGAGTGCCACCTTAGAGCAGTGCTACCAATTGCTACCCAGCCTAAAGCGTTGCCACATTTCAGTGGTTCGATTTGTTAAGCCGCGTACGGACTTTGCGAGGCTGCCGCAGTGCGAGCGGCCTCGCAGTACTTTTGAAGTGGTAGTAGAAGCTAAACACGAGGCAACGCGAGCCGAGTTGACTCGCTCTGAGGCAACAACAATGTCGCTCATAATCAGCAAACACGTACAAACTTGGGAAATGCCGCGCTACGAGGCTTCTTTGAGCACGACCACAAAACCGACTAAGCATGGCTCACCGCGAGGCTGCCTCTCAACGCGGCAGACAGTGAGTCGAGGCAGGTACTAATTTTGCGAAGCACGCCTCGGGAGGGCGTATTTTCCATTCTCTCAAATTATGGTTATTGGTGGTTATAGTCCTGCGTCTTTGATTGGAGAAATTTATGAAGTCTATTGTTCGTCGATTTTAATCTGATACTCGGACGGAATGTAAGCTGGTGGCTCCCTACATTAGAACGCCAATGATTATCTGACGTCACATCTGTTTTGGCCATATGAAACACCCCCTCGCTCCTCATACCGCAAGTATCAGTTAAAAATCGACGAACAATAGTGGTGGAGGAGTGAAACCTCTACGAGATTTTAATTAACTGGATTAACCATTGCAGCATGCGACCAATTATATACATAGTGCAAGTACACTCTCTAGGATGGCGCTGTCGGCGTCGCTCATAGGGCCGGTTTCTGAATAGCAGGTCACCTCCGGGTTAAGCTAACTCCAGGGTAAATATTGCAATTTGACACGTTAACCCTGGAGTTAAAACCAACCCGGAGGTGACTCGCTATTGAGAAACCGGCCCATAGTTAAGTGACTTGAGACTTAATAATCACAAGGATAATACACACTCCTACTTCAGGATGAGGATAGTCTATCCTCGTAAGGCCTGTGTGGAACAAATCTGAAGCCCCCAACCAACCAACACGCCAAATCACCAGTTGTGACGTAGAGCATGTCCTTTCTCGCCTTGACGTAGGCTTAGGCTGTTTGCACTTTTACCACTGCTTTATAAATACTTCGTTTTACTACACTAATTAACATTCAAAAATAATTTTGCATTCCTGTCTTAGATTTTTATAAACTTTTATTTGACACCAATTTTGAATTTAATCCATGATTAAAAATTTCAGTTAAATTAATTTCCGGTTAAATTCGAAGTAATGTAAAATTCAGCTTTCCTCTAGAATTAATTTAGGTTTTAAAGCCTGTCATAGTTGCAAAAAGTCAATTTTCAACTGTCAATATTTCCAGAACAGTTGAACTTATGTAGGTATAGGGTATATTACATGAAATCTGCTCAGAATTTTAGGTAGAATCCAAATATGCAGTCACATACAGGGTGTTCCATTTAAAATAACAAAGTTCTATATCGCATACCCCATAAACAGAGCACCCTGTATATTCAAAAATATGTTTAACTATAATGTATATTAGAGCATCAAACAATTTTGTATATATTTTTTTTTCCTTGCATCACCCTGTAAGGAGATATCGTGGACACGCTCTATACTTGGTTTAATTGCATCAATTAACATTCTACGTCTACGACGCTTTTTTAAATCTCGTTTGCATCGTCCTCTTTGCTTATTATGTTAATCAAAATTAAATAATATTTTTCATCTTGAATGTATATTTTAAGCTACGACCACTGGCGCAAACAGCTGCCGACGTTGTCAATGGTGCTACCTTAAACTCTATTTTAAACTCTCATTTTACGTGATTCCACGTCAATAGTTGAGGTCTGCGGCTGACGTCACAAATAGTGGGGAGTTGTCGCGAGTGGACACGGCAGAATAATTTTTTCTTCATTTGAAAATCGACGTGAAAATTAACTCACCAGCGCAACCTCAATCGCATGTATTCCATCGAAGTCTGTGGATGACGTCAACACTATGGGCCGGGTTCTCAATACCGAGTCACCCCTGGCTTGGTTTTAACTCCAGGGTTAGCGTGTCAAATTGCAATGTTTACCCATGAGTAAGCTTAACCCGGAGGTGATCTGCTATTGAGAAACTGACCACAGCTGATAGTTGTGACGTCACCCGCAGATCAGCTCTCGGCTCGAGAACTGGCGAACCTACGTCTTTATTAGAATGAGCAGTCCTGTTTGGTGGAGTATCCTTGGCAAAAGGATATCAAACCACAAAAAAGGATTGCTTATGGACAATTTTTCGGAACAAATTTATAGTGTGTGTACTAGCACTGTTGCTGACGTCATCAGTTTTTCCGTCAGTTGTTTGCACCAGCGGTCGTAGAACCGTGCGTTCGGTATTTTGATTTGAGTTCTTCGAGCTTGAATTCACCGTTCGTTTATTTGAAAAGTGTACTCGGTGCAGGCTCATTCGCGTTCGTTTATTAATAAAATTTCGGGCACTCGAATACAAGTTGTATTCCTTTCAAGAGTTTCAAACACTCGAGCTACTCGCTCCGGTGTTCAGTCGCCCCCGATTTGCAGGGAACAGATGCGTGGTGCAACAAACACTTTTCGAAAAGAATAAGCGCGTGAAGCCCCGGAGCTGTCCGGAGCTCGTCCTAAGGAATACAACTACAGCGTTCAACTGCTCTGTTCGCTCGCTGGTCACGTGTTACGGCTCCGCTCAACACGCTCTGCTCTCTGATAGTTCTCTGACTGTTTTCAACCAATGAAATTCGCTCTGACTGGTTTGTGATTGCTGTCAGACCCAGGGCCGTGCATAGGGGGGTGCGGCTGGTATAAATTCCGAGGCCCGGGTTCCGTAGGGGCCCGGCTGCATCTAAACATTCCGGTATGAAGCCTAGTACTCATAACTGCGAAATTCGCACTTTTTTGACATTGCTTCGACAATTTGACGTTTGATATACGCATAAAACGTCAAATTGTCAACGCAATGTCAAAAAAATGCGAATTTCGCAGTTATGAGTACTAGGCTATAGGATTCGGCACCTACACTTTATTTTTTTCCAAGATAGATTTTGACATTGTCAGCTTTGAAACATACACAATGCCGCTGGCGCTAATGCCACTTATTGGCCGCTATTGTAAAACTGATGTCAACCTGCAGAAACACCACATTTTGCGACCAATCAGGGTCAAGCGTTATTGTTTATGTTTCAAAGTTTTCAATGTCAAAATCTATCTTGGGAAAAAATAAAGTATAGGCATATTTCATTGGTCCGTTTGAATTCGGTCCGCCAATTGATGCAGAGTGCCGAAATCGGTAGGGTAGAGTGGGGCAGGTTCGGACGGATTTGGTTAAGGTGATACCGAAACTTTTATTTTAGCTAAACTAATTGACCTTTTCAATTTAGAAGCCTCTCTCTCTCAAGGAGAATAAACTTTCTAAGGAGTGCTTATCGGCCCCTTTTTGGGTAATCGCCGCCATATTGGTTTTCAAATGTTCCCAACCACTGCTGACGTCATAACTAAGTCGCCAGCTGTTTGCGCCAGCGGTTTTATAAATTTATAAATTTGTCATGAAATAGTTATTTATGATATAAGTGTTAAAATAAAAGTACATTTTTAAGGCACGCATGTGAAAGTTTGCAGAATGAGCGAAGCGAATTCTGCAATTCACATAAGTGCTTTAAAAATACTTTTTACACAAATATCATACAATATTTTTTCTACAAACGGCAATAAAAAGCAATAACCACTAACAAATTGGATTTTTAAATGAATAATAAATTGGAAGCATCTTTCCTACATAAAATTCTTGAATTTGACATTTGTCAAAAAATCCATACAACCAGCACCTTGTTTTACAGGTAACGAAATGTCTTGTCAGTTTCTTGAAAGTATGTCGTGGTCAGGAATGCTTTTTGCTAAAAATGCAACAAAATACAGAAGAAAAAGAGAGTTGCATCGATCCTTCGAAAAATATAGATGAGGCGGCCAATCGGGCTACCTCAGTTGTTCAAATTTCACCATTATTATCAATGTAAATAACTGAAAATACAAACTTTTTTTGACGTCCTCTCTCAAAATTTGATGTTTCACTTTTAACACTAGTGCTATAAAGACTTTATGGCACTAGTGCGATAAAGTAACATTTTTAATGCTTCGGGGCGGTGTTAAAAATTGCATTTTTAACACGTTTGTAGAAAAAATATATTATTTTGATTCTGATTAACCATTATAGCGCGTAAAGGTACCTATGACGGAACCAATAAACATCAAGGTCAAAAGTGCGATCTGAGCGCGATATTTCGATATTTGGCTAGCTTTCGTCATTCCGCCTATTTACACGTTTTCAGCATGTATGATTTAATGGAGCCCTAGGAGAATTACGCGGCGTTTTGTTTACATTTCTTTATGTAAGTATAATAACTATAAGATAATTTATTCTATACTATTTAATTGTTTTTAGGGTTTTCTCATATTATTATAAAAACATATTCCTATTCGAGCATAAATTGATCGTTTGTTTATGTATTATATTCTTGTAAACATTACTGTCCCATATGGCATATGGGCCTGGGCAGAAGCTAACATTTTTAGCTGTACATTTTGTTTTAGTGGAATTAGCCATCAGGAAGTTTTGAATACTGCTTATGATAATGAAAATGTTGATGCCATATTATTGAGCCCACACAGAAAGCAAAGAGCTCACTGACTAAGATTCAGCAGATGAGGAATGTGGTTTAGCTGACCTATCTACTAGGCAACTTTGTGCTAGTGCAAACATTGTTTATTCGAATGGGAAATATATCACGGGTAGAGCAGAATTAACAATTTTTTGAGAAATCATACAATTTTAACTTTATTTTTATTTTCAGACATACCCGAGGAAATATAAAGTACCACCTTGCGCTACAGAAGAATATGCTTCGGGCTGCAAGTGATTTTTGAGTCAATAATGATATAAGGTATTATGGACTGCATCATCATTCAAACACTTTTCCTGAACGTAAAAAAAACGATGTGGTGGTCAAAACTGTAGCAGCCGAGGAAGAACAATGTGCTGTAAATGCAATATCGACTTATTTATTCACTGTTCTCGAAAGTTTCACACTGGGTAATAATTTTCACCCATAATGCTGCTCGTGATGATGCAGGCCAAAATTCATTATAATCTATTTCGTTTACCTGATCCGAAATGATTATATCCATACAACAGCCTAACCGGATCTTTTTCTTATATTTTTGTAAACTTTCTACAATAGGACATTGCCAAAAGGGTCTAAAGGCAGGTATGGTATCTCCCTTATAATGTCTGTATTTGAATAATTTGTATATGTAATAAATAAATAAATATTTTATAAATAACTCTTTATTTTTATTTATTAATAGGTGAAAATTAAATTAACAAAGTCAGATAACTTGACCACAAATCTGATTTTTACTCGAACTACCTATAACAATATAATACTGGTAATTAGCATTCAATAAAAACTTTACACGTTGTGCTGTTTGCTCGGCCATTTGTATGTCTATCTGAGAAGAGTTTAATAATTGATTAAAAGTATAACTACATTCATTACTTGTATAGTCTCAATAGAATCTTGATTTCTTTTTCTTTTGGCAAGTTTTTCAGCACCCATGGAATCTATTTTTTGGCTCGGTTTATGGATCACTATAGAAGAGGGCAAATTATGGGATGGTACAACTGTTTTTTTCAATATCCGACCTCTACCTGTACGTCTAAGACCTGTACTCTCACCTGTAAATAAAAAAAACAGTCAATATTTTCAAACAAAACATTTTAAAAATAGATAGTACTTGATCAATGCCTAGAAGCAGGCCTAATAAAATGAAGCTAGGGCACAAAACTACCCATTATGCTTGTTTACCTTAACACAAAATTCTTGCTTGAGATGCAGAGAATACACTTTCATGAATTTGGTGACTGGTTTGCCAATACGAAGTTTTAAAATCCAGTAGGCTTTTCTTCTCGACACTAACTCTTTTTCCATTTTCGATTCCAAATAAACCTGTGTGGCCTGTTTCAAGGGGAAATATGTAGAAACTCAATCCTTTCTCAGCTTTTTTTTTTAGCCCAAGACTTGCACTGAGGAACACAACAGTAATGATTAAAAGTCATGATTATATGTAGGTATCTGATATAATTTTATAATTTTAGACTTTAATTATACTAGAAACTAGTTTCATAATTTCCAGCCAGCAGCCAGATCATAACATAACCTGTGGTGCAAACAGCCTACGTCAAGGCGAAAAACGCCATGATGCTTACGTCACAACTGCTTTTTTGGCTAGGCGGGGCAGGGGGGGATTTGTTACACACAGGCCTTATGAGGATAAGCCATCCTTAGTAGTATGTATCATCCTTGTCTCTCTCTGGCGTCAGACTGTCAGATGCCAAAAGAGTATGAAAAGTATGAAAACAATGATTGACAGCTATTGACAATGGTTTGTTGATAAGAGTTTTACAAGGAGAATAAACTTACTAAGGAGCAAGGAGAATAAACTTACTAAGGAGTGCTTATCGGCCCCTTTTTGGGTAATTGCCGCCATATTGGTTTTCAACTGCTTCCAACCACTGCTGACGTCATAACAAAGTCGCCAGCTGTTTGCGCCAGCGGTTTTATAAATTTATAATTTGTCATGAAAAATATTTTATTTTGATTTTGATTAACCATTATAGCGGGTAAAGGTACCCTATGCTAGGATGGAACCAGTAGCGCGATATCTGGCTAGCTTTCGTCATTCCGCCTATTTACACGTTTTCAGCATGTATGATTTAATGGAGCCCTAGGAGAATTACGCGGCGTTTTGTTTACATTTCTTTATGTAAGTATAATAACTATAAGATAATTTATTCTATACTATTTAATTGTTTTTAGGGTTTTCTCATATTATTATAACATATTCCTATTCGAGCATAAATTGTTTGTTTATGTATTATATTCTTGTAAATATTACTGTCCCATATATGGCATATGGGCCTGGGCAGAAGCTAACATTTTTAGCTGTACTTACATTTTGTTTGTGGAATTAGCCATCAGGAAGCTTTGAATACTGCTTATGATAATGAAAATGTTGATGGCATAATATATCGAGCCCACACAGAAAGCAAAGAGCTCACTGACTAAGATTCAGCAGATGAGGAACGTGGTTTTGACTTATCTACTAGGCAACTTTTGTGCTAGTGCAGAAATTGTTTATTCGAATGGGAAATATATCACAGGTAGAGTAGAATTAACAATTTTTTGGGAAATCATACAATTTTAACTTTATTTTTATTTTCAGACATACCCGAGGAAATATAAAGTACCACCTTGCGCTACAGGAGAATATGCTTCGGGCTGCAGCAAGTGATTTTTGAGTCAATAATGATATAAGGTATTATGGACTGCATCATTATTGAAACACTTTTCCTGAACGTAAAAAAAACGATGTGGTGGTCAAAACTGTAGCAGCCGAGGAAGAACAATGTGCTGTAAATGCAATATCGACTTATTTATTCACTGTTCTCGAAAGTTTCACACTGGGTAATAATTTTCACCCATAATGCTGCTCGTGATGATGCAGGCCAAAATTCATTATAATCTATTTCGTTTATCTGACCCGAAATCATTATATCTGTACAGTATACAACAGCCTAACCAGATCTTTTTCTTATATTTTTGTAAACTTTCTACAATAGGACATTGCCAAAAGGGTCTCAAGGCTGGTATGGATCTCCCTTATAATGTCTGTATTTGAATAACTTGTATGTGTAATAAATAAATAAACATTTTATAAATAACTCTTTATTTTTATTTATAAATAGGTGAAAATTAAATTAACAAAGTCAAATAACTTGACCACAAATCTGATCTTTACTCAAACTACCTATAATATAATACTGGTAATTAGGATTTAATAAACACTTTACACGTTCTGCTGTTTGCTCGGCCATTTGTATGCCTATCTGAGAAGAGTTTAATAATTGATTAAAAGTATAACTACATTCATTACTTGTATCAGTCTCACTAGAATCTTGAATACTTTTTCTTTCGGCAAGTTTTTCAGCACCCATGGAATCTATTTTTTGGCTCGGTTTATGGATTACTATAGAAGAGGGCAAATTCTGGGATGGTACAACTGTTTTTTTCAATATCCGACCTCTACCTGTACCTCTAAGGGTGGGTATTATAAAACTACTTTGAGAGTTAACTTAAAGTTAACTTCTGGAATTACATGTAATTCAAAAAGTTAACTTTAAGTTAACTGTCAAAGCAGTTTTATAATACCCGCCCTAAGACCTGTACTCTCACCTGTAAATAATAAAAACAGTCAATGTTTTCAAACAAAACATTTTAAAAATAGATAGTACCTACTTGATAAATGCCTAGAAGCAGGCCTAAAATGAAGCTAGGGCACAAAACTATCCATTATGCTTGTTTACCTTAACACAAAATTCTTGCTTAATTGAGATGCAGAGAATACACTTTCATGAATTTGGTGACTGGTTTGCCAATACGAAGTTTTAAAATCCAGTAATGATTAAAAGTCGTGATTATATGTATCTGATATAATTTTATAATTTTAGACTTTAATTATACTAGAAACTAGTAGTAACCTGTGGTGCAAACAGCCTACGTCAAGACGAAAAACGCCATGATGTTTACGTCACAACTGATTTTTTGGCTAGGCGGGGTAGGGGGGGATTTGTTACACACAGGCCTTATGAGGATAAGCCATCCTTAGTAGTGTGTATCATCCTTGACTAAGGAGTGCTTATCGGCCCCTTTTTGGGTAATTGCCGCCATATTGGTTTTCAACTTTTTCCAACCACTGCTGACGTCATAACAAAGTCGCCAGCTGTTTGCGCCAGCGGTTTTATAAATTTTTAATTTGTCATGAAAAATATTTTATTTTGATTTTGATTAACCATTATAGCGGGTAAAGGTACCCTATGCTATGATGGAACCAGTAGCGCGATATCTGGCTAGCTTTCGTCATTCAGCCTATTTACACGTTTTCAGCATGTATGATTCAATGGAGCCCTAGGAGAATTACGCGGCGTTTTGTTTACATTTCTTTATGTAAGTATAATAACTATAAGATAATTTATTCTATACTATTTAATTGTTTTTAGGGTTTTCTCATATTATTATAACATATTCCTATTCGAGCATAAATTGTTTGTTTATGTATTATATTCTTGTAAATATTACTGTCCCATATGGCATATGGGCCTGGGCAGAAGCTAACATTTTTAGCTGTACTTACATTTTGTTTGTGGAATTAGCCATCAGGAAGCTTTGAATACTGCTTATGATAATGAAAATGTTGATGGCATAATATATCGAGCCCACACAGAAAGCAAAGAGCTCACTGACTAAGTAGAATTAACAATTTTTTGGGAAATCATACAATTTTAACTTTATTTTTATTTTCAGACATACCCGAGGAAATATAAAGTACCACCTTGCGCTACAGGAGAATATGCTTCGGGCTGCAGCAAGTGATTTTTGAGTCAATAATGATATAAGGTATTATGGACTGCATCATTATTGAAACACTTTTCCTGAACGTAAAAAAAACGATGTGGTGGTCAAAACTGTAGCAGCCGAGGAAGAACAATGTGCTGCAAATGCAATATCGACTTATTTATTCACTGTTCTCGAAAGTTTCACACTGGGTAATAATTTTCACCCATAATGCTGCTCGTGATGATGCAGGCCAAAATTCATTATAATCTATTTCGTTTATCTGACCCGAAATGATTATATCTATACAACAGCCTAACCGGATCTTTTTCTTATATTTTTGTAAACTTTCTACAATAGGACATTGCCAAAAGGGTCTCAAGGCTGGTATGGATCTCCCTTATAATATCTGTCCCTAAGACCTGTACTCTCACCTGTAAATAATAAAAACAGTCAATATTTTCAAACAATAGCTATTTATGTACCAAGGGGATTATGTAGATTATAATGCCCGAAGGCGAAACTAGCCCGAGGGCCTATGGCCCGAGGGATATATTTCGCCTGAAGGGCATTATAATCTTGAAATCCCCGTGGTGCATACAATGCTTTATTTTCTACTCAACACAATGTTTTTTCATCAATTTGTTATTAACAAAATCAGTTAAACTTGTGTGACAGAATATTGTTTTGTATTTTGACATGTACCTGTACCTGTGACCTGTACCTGTACCTGCGACCTGTACATAGAAACGAAATAAATTAATATATCTATAAACATCTCATAAGGCAAGGCAACGGTGGTGGTCCTGTGGGTTAACGCGCTGGACTACATGGGAAACATTGATGGTAGACCGAGTTCGAATCCTGGCTAGACCGAAAATTATTTTCGGTCAGACATTTAGTGGCTGCCTAGGGTAAAGTGCAAATTAATAGAACAACAACAACAAAAACACCTTAAGGTATTATAAGCGGGCGTTATAGATCATAACGCCCGCAAAAGCGGGCGTTATGGATCAGGTTGTTATAGGTGTGTTAACGTATTTCGTTTGCTAGGTATTATGGATCTATAATAGTAAAGTAGAAAATAAAACATTTTAAAAATAGATAGTACTTGATAAATGCCTAGAAGCAGGCCTAAAATGAAGCTAGGGCACAAAACTATCCATTATGCTTGTTTACCTTAACACAAAATTCTTGCTTAATTGAGATGCAGAGAATACACTTTCATGAATTTGGTGACTGGTTTGCCAATACGAAGTTTTAAAATCCAGTAGGCTTTTCTTCTGGACACTAACTCTTTTTCCATTTTCGATTCCAAATAAACCTGTGTGGCCTGTTTCAAGGGGAAATATGTAGAAACTCAATCCTTTGTCAGCTTTTTTTTTTAGCCCAAGACTTGCATTGAGGAACACAACAGTAATGATTTAAAAGTCATGATTATATGTATCTGATATAATTTTATAATTTTAGACTTTAATTATACTAGAAACTAGTTCCATAATTTCCAGCCAGCAGCCAGATCATAACATAACCTGTGGTGCAAACAGCCTACGTCAAGACGAAAAACGCCATGATGTTTACGTCACAACTGATTTTTTGGCTAGGCGGGGTAGGGGGGGATTTGTTACACATAGGCCTTATGAGGATAAGCCATCCTTAGTAGTGTGTATCATCCTTGAGAGTTTTATACGTGTGAGACTGGAAACTATTATTTCCTCGGTTTTTTCAAAGTTTTTTCCTAACAATGGTGATTGTGTGTAGTGTGCCTTTTCATGAAAATAATTCCTATTCACCGGCGGACGTGTCTTTCCATAAGTTTTCATCAAATCCTACATTTGTCAAAATTTGGATACACAAAATCAGAACTGATACTCGCAAAAGTAAGGGAAATCCACGATCCATCAAGTATACAAAGATATCCACGTTCAAGTTTAGTTTGCGGAAGCTGTTTGCTTCTCACATTTTCTTTCCAATTTCAAATTTCACCATTCTATGTCGGTCATTGTCATTCTCCATTCACTGAACAAAGATACCCAACTCATCGGTGGAGTCACCGATTAGAATAAAAACCAGGGGATTGCTAATAGTCCAGGAGGTGGCGCCAAAAACATGCAAGAGTTTTCGCAAGGCGGATATTTTCAAAATAGGTCGTACTTTAGTGCTAGAATGCTAGTGTACAGTCACAGAACATATCACCTCTAGAAAAGTATCTGCAATGGTATGTACCGGTTATGAATTACGGCGCCCTCGTTGACTGAAAACCCAACTAATCGAGTATTCTTGACAAAAAGGCGAATTGATTTTTTTCATATATTTTTATTATTTTTGTATAATTTTTAATGTTCAACTGCATTTGGCTTGCTGACTCTTCTTAGCTCTTTTCGCCTCATTTTTTTAAAAACTATGACTGGCAGGAAGTTTCCGATGTCGAACATAGTGCAAAAAGAGTTAGTAAGTTAGCAAGAGACACGCAGTTATAGATAGATCGCAAAGTAAATACGAATAATAAATACAAATACGAACGAAACGAAACAAACGAATAAATACAAAAAAATACGAACAAAAATTAGGTTTTTTTTCAACCAAAACTTTTTGAATTTTCACTTTAACGCGCGTGGAAACCGTGGGGTACAACAACACAATTTAAAAATCCAAATTTTGACTTTTAAAATGACAAAATAAATGACAAAACCAACCAACACAAATCACTGTCCACACCACAGATACCTGTAAATTTCTCTTATCTCCCGACAGTGTCGCCATCGTTGAATGAACACCTAACTAAAAACCTTTGTCGCGATTCTTCCATTTGAGATATTTTTCTATAGGTGATATGTTCTGTGTCTACAGTCAGCACTCACAGTTCCGGGACAGCTGGCTCTGGGACGCGGTCAAAGTTGTAATTTTAAGAAGCATCTAAACTGTTTTCTCAAAGCTCAAAATTTATAGAAATTTTGCACATTATCTGTTTGAAGGTCACAGATAACGTATGTAAATCGTCAGACGTCTAGTTCGTTGCAAAAAGGGGGTCAGACGTCCTCAAAGTTTTTATTTTATGGCATTTTCTTCAAATATATTTGTCAAATACCTGCAAAAATATGTTTTGACAGGACACCGAAGAAAATGCCATAAAATAAAAACTTTGAGGACGTCTGACCCCCTTTTTGCAACGAACTAGACGTCTGACGATTTACATACGTTATCTGTGACCTTCAAAAAGATAATGTGCAAAATTTCTATAAATTTTGAGCTTTGAGAAAACAGTTTAGATGCTTCTTAAAATTACAACTTTGCCCGCGTCCCAGAGCCAGCTGTCCCGGAACTGTGAGTGCTGACTGTACACTAGCCTTCTAACACTAAAGTACGAGCTATTTTGAAAATATCAGCCTTGCGAAAACTCTTGCATGTTTTTGACGCCAGCTCCCCAACTATAAACACCCTATACACTTGACATTGACGAGCAAGCAAATGTTGGCGGGAATCTGAATGTTTTCATACTTTATCGTCCATCTCTTTTAATTGAAAACGTCAATTGTTCTAAAAATGCAAATATATTGCTTCATATGTTTTTAAGCCAATACCATAGCAATTTCAGAAAAAACTTGCACCGTTTTTCGTGAAAATTAAAATAAAAAAAAATTGTCATTTGTCCGAAGGTGCCCCACGCTGGAGCAGTTTTGGACACGCATGGGGTAACTCCGGACATATACTTTATAAACAGATTATTTTATGACAGGTATATTTTAAATAATTTAGCATCTATCCAAACATACAAACCTATAAACTTTGGCAAAAGCCTACAAAAATAAATAATATAAAAATAACAAAAAAAAATAATGACAAAAAAACGGAAATTAAACATGTTTTTATTATTAAAGTATAAAAGAATTTATTTTAGATTGAAAGCACTAAAATGTACGTTGAATTTTAAAAATTTAGCCATGCGAACATTCCCAGCATGAAAAGTTGATAGTCCGAATGTGCCCCACCCTGTAAATGTCCGTATGTGCCCCACATGTACAAAATGTAAAAAAAAACTAAAAAAACTGACAGTCATGTCTTGTCGATTCTTGAAATATAGGTTATGTGGTGTGAAACTATCATACTTTGCACGCATACCCCTTTAAAACTTAAAAATTACATCACCAAATCATGCAAAACCTTACGAGTACAGGATATAATAATTGGTTGGGGTCACTATTTATGTATTTCTGGTGACTCCCAAATTTTTCAAGATACCGGCCCAAAATTTTGTCTGGCTATATAAAGCAGGCACTGGTACCAACTGTTAAAATCCCGAAACGCGTTAAGTTTTGGAAGGCGGTAAATTCAAAATGTCCGGAGGTGCCCCATGTCCGAACCTGCCCCACTCTACCCTACTTGAATGCTGAACGGTGCTGAGCCTGCCCTCAGGTCGGAATGGTATACTATGTGGAGTGCCGAATCAAAGGTCAAAATGTTAAACAGTGCCCAGCTGCAGGTTGGAATGTTACTCCGTTAGCGCGGCACAAAATCAACAAACAAACTTCATTTACTTTTTGTTACGCATTTATTTTATTTCAACAATACCTACATTTCAAAAAATCTTGGACAATAATTTGCAGTGGCGGACCCAGGGGGGGGGATTATAGAAACCTGGCAAATTAGAGTAGAAAATTTAGAAAATAAATACTCTAATATATTTATCTTTTTTTTTGGTATCTGTGGTGCTTTAATTAAACTTAAAATATCAATTTGAAGCCAGGCAACAGCAGTTTTTGGATTTTCCTTTCTTATTATTTCTTTGATCCACTTTTTTATACCTAAGCACTATGATGGCATACAAAAACATATCAAAAAAATGCATTTTCCAAAGTCTATTCGCATCCAAGAAGATTCTACGTCATTGAATTGACATTGAACACAAACCTGCATTTGAATCTGTTATAATTATTTTTTGCTGACTTCACATTCCAATTCGTGTATCTTATATCACTATACTCTTCTATCCATTGCTTTATATCGTTTTCCTCCAAAATGTTGGCTCGGTAAATTTGCTCACCACATTGAAAGTGTTTAAATGATCCAGGCAAACTTATCTTGCATGTTTAAGCACAAGAACACATGAAGCAACGGCGAAATACACCGCATCCGCCGCAAAATTGTAGCTAAGAGGAACACGAAGAAGGTGGACAGCTGATTTAATATAAAAACCGCGCCAAACGCATGGCAACATTCGGACCTGATACTCAGCACTGTTTAACATTTTGCCCTTAGATTCGGCACTCCACATGGCTGTTACTATTGGACCATTCTGACCTGAGGCTCAGCACCGTTGAACATTCAAGTACCGATTTCGGCACTCCGCATCAATTGGCGGTCCGGATTCACACGGACCAATGAAATATGCCTTGGTGCCGAATCCTATACCGGAATGTTTAGATGCGGCCCGGCTTGCCAAAAATGTTCTTAAGTCTATGGTACAGGATTATTGGTTATATATTGGTCGGGTTCATCAGGACGTAGCGCTACAATAGCGATCATCAGCAGTGTTGCCAAATTATTACAATTGTGGCAAATTTTATCCCTGTTCTTCTCACCAAAAGGAAAAAAAGATGGGAAATGGTCCGAGCGCTCAGTGTTTCAAGCGGAACTCATTAATTTTAATAATTTTTGGTTAAATAAGTGGAAATATAATAGATTTATTGGAAATGTAATAATGTAAATAATTAACCTTTGATAAATGTAATAGATTTGCTACATTTGTAATAAACTGGCAACACTGTTGAAGATCGCTACTGTAGCGCTATGTCTTGATGAAACCGACCTTTAGGCACCCGCTATATATTTTTTATAATTTGACATTTTAGAAAGAACTTACTCAAATAAAAGATTTATGGTTAAAATTATTATTTTTTTGGAAGGGAATTCACGAGCTCTTTTTTGAACAAAAATTTCTTTATTGTCGTTAGATTTTAATTTTCTCCGACGTTTCGGTAATGGTTTTTCACCTTCTTCAGATTGTTAGTAATTGTTGTTTATTTGTTAAAGAAAAACCAAATATCATTCCTCCACCAAACCAACATTATGTATTATAAAAAGACCCAAGTAGCACAAATGTGCTTATTAGGATCATGTACATTGCTATAAAACATCTTACTATATAACTGCGATATTTCTTAGTTGGGTTGTAAACGCTTATATGACGCCTATAAGTATGAAAAAGGCACAGGTTTATAAAATATTATTATTGTTTTAAAGTTGTTTCAGGATCGCGAATAGCATTTACAAAATATTATGAAGTGCTTTATAAAATCGTTATGAAACAGTTTTATAAGAGGTTTATAAGTTAGGAGATAAATTCACCTATATAGCAATTGTGTCTTTTGTGAACCTTAGTATAAAACAGCTTTATAAATATTATTTGGAAATTTTGTAGCTGTAGTTGAAATTACTAATAAAACATTTATAAAATAATATTTTATAGCATACTTAAAACAGTTTAATAAAAATATTTTATCGTATTTTCATAATGCTGAATACAAAACTGATTTTTAAATGGTTGTCCAACCTTCTCTGCTTTTATAGATTACGAATATGGCGAAATGTTGCTAGGAATGCATGGGTAAATCAGGAAAAATATATAGCCCACCTAAATACCGTTCAAACACTCAAATCTTACTGCGAAGCAAATTTTACTGATCAATTGGGGGTTATTTTTTGGAGATATTTTAACGCGCTTCAATTTTAACAAGGTTTTACAGTTACAAAAAATATTTAAATTTCACGAAAGTCTCCAATAATCATCCGTGAAGTTGAAAATCGACATTATGTCATGTCCTATGTCATTGTGAACTGATTTTATTCTTTTAGTAACGACAATTTTCTAAATTATATTATTTTATTTAATTTATTTTGGATACGATAAAATGGCCGACATAGGACTAAGTGAAATTAAACGTGAAAACATGGCGTCGACTAATATATTATTTCTATCGCCAAGAAAATGTTTAATAAACAAATTTGATATTTATAAAACATATTTGATTTATAACGTGTTTTATAATGCAGTTCCATAAAACATTTGTATTTTATTATCTAAAATGACATAGCGTAAAACTATTATAATATTCCAGACATTGCAATGTTGCCAATGTCAAGAACAAACGTGTACCTTTATATATTATCAATTTTGTATGGATTAAAATCAAAAGTTACTAGTAACTTTCGAACTTCATCTTTAAAAAATCATACTTAAAACTCGTGGCCGACAGAATTGAATCAAAAAAGTTGGAATTTAAAATTGGGAGAAAATAGTCATAGGTACCTACTTGATTAGAGTTTTTGGCCACACCGTAACAATTCCAACAAGTTTTTAATTGAATTAAATTAAATAGGTAGGTATATAGATTATACCTTCTCTGTATTTTAATTTTTAGTTCACTGTGGTTTACTAGCAGGGTTACAGTACCTACCTAATATAGACAGTAACTTGTAACGGTTCATGTGTTTACGTATTTATCTAGGGCATTCGATCATAATCAACCCTTAATAATTCTTATTGAATTTCAAATAAATATTCTGGATACTTGAAGATAATATATTCAGTTTGACAACGTCGCATCGCCTGTTCTGAATCATGTATATCTGTTTTCAGATCATGGTGCTAGGTGGCGTGGGTGTCGGTATATCTGAAGTAATTGCGATAATAATAAAACCCTTATAAAATACTATTGTTATATAGCCTTCAGAAAAATTGCTTAAATAACAATATTATTATAAAGTTTATCTGACTGTATCAGTTTTACGATACTTTTATCGTAGAATACATTTATAAGAAAATTAGAAATTGGACACCTTATTACTATTCTATGTTATGTTACGTTATTATAAGCTAAACGCCCTTAATACAGATATATGTTGCTAAATGACACCAAATTATATCTTTCGAATTTAGCCTTTACCTCTTTCCTGAAATTGCCACTTATTCCTAATATTATCCAGCAAGAAATGCTTGACATATTGATAATTAGCAATGGGTACCTATATCAATTATCACTGGAATTAAAACTAGAAATGTCAAGATTTTTCTGCAGCGAAGGTAGATAAACTAAATTTTAGGTTAGTGCTATAACATTTTTATAAGGTTACCCTAATAATAATTTTGTATTTTGTGAGACACTTCTGTTATTTAACCCTTTTTTAAGTGCTTTATTCAATTTTGTTCCACAACAATTATAAAATAGTTTTATAAGAGTATTGAACGGAACTAAATTATTGCTAAGAATGAACTGTTTTATAAATTATTCTCCATAAATACTATAAAATCTTATGATAAAGCCGTAATAAATCAAAATGCATACTTTTATAAGTGATATATATCTGTTTGTGAATATTACTATAAAGCAACTACAAAATATATCTATCTCAAACAAAAACAGTTTTATAAGTCTTGTCATATAAATATTTATGAGCAAGTTAATTACCAAACTTATAAAATTGTTATTTAAATTAATCTTGAAAATATCTATATAGCAAAATAACAAAATAAATTTGTTTTCATGATACATTTGTATTTATCGAGTCTCTTAAAAATCAGTTTTGTTACTTCAAATGCTCTAACAAATCGGATATAAAGCACTTCAGTCTATTAACAATATTTCTGTGCTACTTGGGGAGTAATATCGATGGGAAATAAAAAAGCAAATTCCTTTAAGGTAAAGTACCCAGTTGTTGACAGGGTCCCAAAAGTTGACACATTAGCACATTATTCCCGAAAATAAGAAATTATAGAGGTTATAAGCTAACTGAAATAGCTTATAGTAAAGTTGGATCCATATTGCGTGTTATAGCTGATGCATGGATTCGAAATCACAAGTTTTTTCAAAATGGTGGCAAGAAGTAGTAAACAGGTGCAATTATTTGAACTTTTTTCCAGATTTCTAGTGAAAGTAGTTAAGAAAATATAAAAACAAAAGTTCTCAAAGCTAAGGTAGGTTTAATAATTTATGAATAATATATATATTTACTGTATAATAAGATACATTGTAATACCTACATATTTATTATTGTTTTATCTCTTAAATAACGGGCATAAACTTTTCAAGGGGGGGTGTCAACTATTGGAGCCCAAATCGAGAGGTGATCCAAATGTTGACACTAGTGTCAACTTATGGATTTTTGGCGGTAAAAATATTTTGACATTGTAGTATGTCTCTTTTTATTGCTCTGGATTAAAAAGAAACCTAGATATGGGTTTTGGGAATGTAACGGTCGTAGATCCAATAGATGACACCCCTGTTACCCCTCTCAATGTTTGGAGCTTTAGAGTGTCAACAATTGGTCCTTCCAGGTTTAAATCAAGAGATGACTTATGAAAAATGGAAATTGGTGAAATATGCACCAGAACTACCAGAAGACATGATTGCTGCGTTGGATGATTGCAATAGGGGTCTTACTGTAGCTACATCAGGAAAAAAACACAATGTACCAATGCTTTCCAAGCAATTTCTTTTATTACCAATTTAGAATCGAAATTTGTATTTTTTCCCAACAAAAAGTTTCCGAATGTGATTTTTTATTAATAAAAAGTTTGATTCTTACATTATTGATGTTTCTACCAGGGTTTTTACTGATGCAGGCAACATGTCAACTATTGGTTTCAAGAGTGTCAAGTATTGGAACCACAACATATATATTTAAAAAAAATTAAAATAATTGGTTATTATGTGCATATATTTCATTTAAAAAATTTTACACTTAGAAAAATATACTTCTTAGTTCCACAGACCGTGATAAAATTTCTTAAAAGTAAAAATTCGGTTTTGTAAAAAAATATATGTCAACCTTTGGACCAAAAATGTGTCGACTTTTGGCGAAGTGAAATTTTTTGGGTGTCAACAATTGGGGTTTTAGGTATCACCTTTCAGGTATTTTTGGCATAATAACAAAAATAATAGAAATATAGGGTAAATAATATATCTAAACGTTTAATTATGAGTTTGAAATCACGCCAAAAAATATATCAAAGCCTTGGGTTTGAAGATTTGGAAAATGTGTGGTGATCATAAGCAAGGATACCCTTAACATGTCAACAACTGGGTACTTTACCTTACGTATATCAATAGGCATCGAAACGCCGGCGCCGAGCTCGTGTCTCCCAAATAAAATTTTAATATAAATCGGTACCTACGCTAAGTTTGTGAATTTGTTTTTTGTCTTCGGTTTCGTGTGTGTAACAGAAGAATACCTATCTCTTGTATATCTATGTAACAGTGTTTTTCAGTTGGAAAAAAATGTTAACAATTAACCCACCATCAACTTTGACTATGGTCGTTATGTAATTGAGGTAAGAACTTAAATAAATAAATAAAGCCTTTATTTTCGACTCGGCGAAATTCAGCAAAGCTGTTGTTAACCGAGCATTCAAAAGAATATTACTGTTATAATCGTCCCGACTCGGCAATTGAAACTCTAACTTTCGTTTAAAAAAAAAGGTTTCGTTTATTAAAAGTAAAATAAAATTAAATAGCTTGGCAAGAGGGAAGCTTTGACTAATTTAAAATAACTTCGTGTTTTCGGTTTGAAGCCCGGATTCAGAGTGTCTTGTCTTCAGTCTTTCTTCTCCCAAGAAAACGGCTTCATGAGATGTCCTTAAGGAGGGCGTCGTCTTCAAGTAATAAAATATAAAGGTACCTAATTCTATACAGATGTAAAGTTTATTTTGGAAAGTTTGTGAAATAAAATCATAAACACTAAAATTCTAAAGGTACAAGGAAATTCTGGCCGTCTAGACAATAAAATAAAAGAAGGGTCTACTCTACAGTCTCTGGCGCCTTGGCGGCAAGGATAATAATTGGGGTTCTTGCAATAGAAATCATAGAAAGAAGCTGTATAATAATTCCAAGCCTTAAATAAATAAAGTTATAAAGTACCTATCATTAAAACATGGAGCTAAACTAAACAGATGATGGAATTTACTGTAAATAAATGTATAGTGAGCATCGTATTATTAATGAAGAGTTTATTGGTTTACCTCCCTTTTCAAAAAGAGATTTTATATAGCGTAAGTGTAATAAAATCGAAAATTATAATAAAAAATAAAAAATGTGAATAATACTTATACTAATTAATTAATTAACTTATACAAGATACTTAGTTGGTAGCTTTAGTAAATTTACTAATTGGTGAAACATGAAACAGCATAAGCACTATATGTGAACATTGAAAAAATTAATTCTTTGATTTAATGGATCGTCTAGATGGGATATAACCTATTGGTTGATTGGTTCGAACAGGATTTATATTTATAGTTTCTTCCTCAGATACATCACCAGAACCTAAAGGTGTCTGTGCGGTATTATGACTATACCGTACTACATGCTGTGGAATTGATTCGACTGATTGGTTTACTTTAATACATAAGTTAGGTATGATTCCACAACAGGCAGATTTATTTGTACATTTTTTATACATTTTATAGAATATGAATAAGACTATAAGACTAGCAATACTGCAATGAGGATAGCAATAGTCGACGCTGAATGAGTATAAGTACTCATCATTTGTTTCTTCTGTAGCTCGTCGGTTAACTTCTGGATGTCGTCTAATTTATGACTTGCAATGTCGAGCTCAGGAATATGTTTCATGAGTGTTCTATAATGCTCATTCAAAAAAAACTCTGTCAAATTGATATTTTTGTTTTTGAGGTGTTCACAACAATCATCACTAATGTGAATGGGAGGCACAAATTCACTGAAAACATTCGACTGGTAGGTATTATCGTGTGGGGTAAGCATTGTCGAAGCACTATAAGCCTTGCAATGTTTTCCGATGGAGACGCTGCCATAATTTTTTAATACAATATCAACAGGTTTCTTATCACTATTACAAGAAATTGTCAAAACTTCTAAATTAGGAACTGCAAATAACCATGTGTTTGTTGTTTGTAACTGTACAAAAATTGCATTACTTGAATGTATTATTCGTTTATCGCATATCTCGGGAATTTTGTTACTTGCTTGTAATAACATGACTTCACAGTTATTGTTAATGTGCGCCAATAAAGTAGGTTTTTGTTGTTTGCAAATAAATTTGTTTTGGAAAATTTTGAGACAGTTATTAAGTTCAAGTGCAGATAAAGTTAAAAATTGTTGTTTGTTTTCGTCTAAACCTAGAAATTTTGAAGACGGTTGGATGAGAATAAATTCATTAGCCCCTATCTGTTTTGGAAACGGTGATACTTTGTAAAGGTAAAAGAGGTGAGTTTCTACCAGAGGGACATTAATAATATAGATAAGTCGCTTCTCCTCTACATATACTTGCAAGTTTATAACGTTAAAAAGTAGGTTGGAACTTGATGGATCCAATGGTATTGGAAATTCTAATCCATGTGGAATCGAGTCGTGAATATTTCTTAGTTCATTAATTAAGCGTACAGGTGTTAAAATGTTTGGGTGTAAAATACCCTTTTTCGCTATTAAAATTGCGTTTATAAGAGTCGCGACTTCAACTTGCAACTGGTTGAGTATCATATTGAACATAACTATATGCTCCTCTAGATTAGATTTAAATGTTAAAAATTTAATGTCCGAGAATTCTTTGTTCAACTCTTCCGCGAGTTTCTTTACGTTGGTTTTTAAAATATTTTCGTTAAAATCTAAGGTGCCAATTGTATTATTAAAATTCGAAATAGTGGATCGAACAATTTTTGTCTGTTCTTTCAAAAGGCTGGTTAATGAGGTTTCGTCCTTGGAAATGAGGTTTCGTCCTTGGAAAATTGTGAAATCTTTTCATCATAATATTTTGCATCGTCGGTATCAAGGATACCAAATAAGACTTTTGAAGCTTTGCCTACTATATCGAACCATCCCCTAGTTTTTCTATTTAAATTGTTGTGACCAATCAACTCGTACAGTCCCATTAGCTCTTTATGTAGTTTATCTAAAATATACTTGGAAGATTTTAGAAATAAATCGCAAATATTGAAATGATATCTTGCGTTAGTATGGTCACATAGGCTTGCTGTAGTTCCATGATAATTTTCTAATAGTAAATACTTATCATTAAGGTTATCTAATTCTACATATGTTATTTCGGTCCTGAATTTTTAAAAATATATCTTAACATTGGATAAATCATTTCCCATTTTATTAGAGGATTGTAGTGGTATTTGAGAAGAGAAAGTTTAGTATGTACATCCCCTATTTCATTTCGTAAACTTATTAAGCAAGACCAAATATTTTCATAGTTTATGTCACTGAATAAATTTTCATTATCAATAAGTAGGAAAACTTTACATTCGTTGTTACTATATCGATTGGCCGTGGAAATTTCAAAATTTTTGTTTGGACGATAAGATGATAAAAACTTTTTCATTTGCGGATTCTTCTCTAGGATTGTAAATTCATCTTTATTAAAATTTTTTGGTATAAATAATATTACAGGATCTGACTTACTGTCAACTTGAAAAAGGTGTGTATTCCTTTCTTTGATATTTGAATTAGTAATAATATGGGATTTCAGGTACTCTTGAAAATTTGCATAATCGGTTATTAAATCGGTATTGATCGTATTGATAATTCTACTCAAGGCGTCTACATTTGTATTTATTTTACCGGCCTTGTAAATTACTTGGTAATCATATTCTTCAAGCTTTAATCGAAAACGAGTGAGTCGCGATCCGGGATCTTTAATATTAAAAACGTATTGCAACGGTTTATGGTCTGTCACAATTTTGAATTTGGTACCAAAAATATAAGGTCGAAAATGTTTAACGGCCCAAACTATGGCGGTCAATTCCTTTTCCGTTGTCGAATAATTTTGCTCTGCTCTGTTCAAAGTTCTACTGGCAAATGCTATTGGCCGATCTTTATTTATTTCCCCTTGTGACAAAATTGCGCCTACCGCAAAATTACTTGCATCGGTTGTGATTATGAATGGTTTAGAAAAATCCGGATACTGTAGGACGGGAGGAGAAAGTATACTTTGTTTTAGAGACTGAAATGAAATGTCACACGCATTATCCCATATAAATTCCTTATCTTTTTGCAATAATCTGGATAAAGGTTTAGAGATTTTAGCAAAATTTTGTATAAATTTCCTATAATATCCTATCAATCCCAAAAATGATTTTATATCCCTAGGGTTTCTGGGTGTAGGAAAATTTTTCACACATTCCACTTTTGAAGGGTCGGGTTTAATACCATTTTCTGTAATAATGTGGCCTAAATAGAGACATTCTTTGCGTAAAAATTCACACTTGGAAGGTTTTAGCTTCAAATGATGTTCTCGAAGCTTCTTAAATACTTCGATTAACCGTTCATTATGCTCATCTAAATTATTTGCATAAATTACTATGTCGTCCAAATAAATAAAACACTTTAAACCATTAAGTCCACTTAGAACTGCATTCATAAGTCTTTGAAAAGTGGCGGGAGCTCCCTTAAGCCCGAATGGCATTCTATTATAAACGTAATGTCCTGTGGGTGTACTAAACGCGGTTTTTTCTTTATCATGGTCATCCATTGAAACTTGATGAAATCCGTCAGCTAAGTCTAAAGTTGTAAAATAGTGTGAGTTACCCAGCTGGTCCAAAATATCCACGATATTAGGTAACGGAAACGTGTAACCTTCTGTAGTAATTTCATTAATTTTTCTAAAATCTACTACTACTCTAAAATTAGGAACTCCCGAATGGTCAGTTTTCTTGGGAACTACTAATAAGGGACTATTCCAAGGACTAGTTGAGGGTGAAATTATCCCATCTTCTAACATTTGTTGAGTTTTATTACTTATAATTTCTCTATGTTTGAAAGGTAATCTATATGGCTTAATGTTAATAGGTCCCTTAACCGGGTCCGTCGGTATTTTATGTACTACTGTATTTGTATCGGAGGGTTTGTCACCTTCTAGGTGAAAAATATCACTAAAATCACTGCAAATTTGTAATAGCGAATTTTTTTCCTCATCATTAAGTCCTTTTAAATTAATGTCTTGTAAGAGTTTTTGCAAACGATCCATGTGATTTATGTTATTTTCTGTGTTTTTGAGACTTAAGTTGAAAATATGGAACGCGTTATTATTTATTGGCTCGACATTTACCTTTGGTAGAGGGATAGTTACAGGGTATTCAGAAATATTTAAAATACTAATTAAGCATCTATGATCGCGTACTTTTGTTACTGACGACCCTAAAAAAAGACAATTTGACAGTTGTTTAGAAGTTACAATTCCTTCCACATCACTGATGTTTGCTACCGCAGGAATAGCCATTTCGCATCTAGCAGGAATAGTGATTGTTTCCGATGACAGAATTTTGAAATCATTATCTTTAAAGCTGAGAGTTCCATCCTTGTAATTTATTTTAGCCTCATACTTTGAAAGAAAGTCTCGTCCTAAAAGTCCATCGTGTTTAACAGGAACGCTTTCAGGAATTATATGAAAAGGATGCTCTAAGGTTTTATTATTTTTTTAATTTATTTGAACAAGAAAGACTCCCAAGGTATAAATATATTGTTCCGTTATGCCTTTTAATTCAATTATATTATTTTTATCTAAATCAGCGTTACTTATTAATGAGGACTCTTTTAATAAAGATACATCCGAGCCCGTGTCTATCAAAATTTGAATTTCCGAATTTTTCACATTTTCAGCGTTGATTTTAATTATGTCTAATTGTTTTTGACCGTTCGAAAGAAAAATTGATTTGAAAGGAGGTGTATTTATTAGAGCGTTTTTACTGTTAGTAATATGGGTATTATTTTCGATATAAGCAGCAGGTGGCAGTTGTTCTGCGACCTGAGTTGATCTGTTGTTAAATTTATTATTATTTTGGGTTGTTAACTTATTATTATTTCCTATTAGTGTAGAACAGCAGGTTTCTATTCTGAAGCGTTCGCTTGACTGTTCGCAAGGGACGCTTCTAACCCGTTTCCCGGATCACTTCCTTGAACAGAATGGAAAAATGGGCCTGCCTGAATTTGTTCTGAGCGATTTGGTTGGAGAAAATTTGATTGGGAAGATATTGTTTGAATTTGCTGTGGTTGCATACTATTTATTTGTGTGTTAGGGTTAGTATGAGTTCTATCATTTGGAAAATTTTGTTCAAAAGTTCCGTTCCTAGAAAAATTTCGAGGATTTCTATCATTATATTGACGAGAATAATTATTAAAATTTCCATGATTAGTTGAGTGATTAAAATTTTGATGACTTTGAAATCTCGAATTATTTCTATTGTTACTTCCTACGTTACTATTTTGTTGATTTTGATAGCTACCACCTCTATTTCTGTTTGTTTGACTCTGCTCATAGTTTCTTAGTTTTCGGCATTCTGACGTTAAGTGAGTGTAAGTATTGCAAAACATGCAAAACAAGGTACTGTTTTGCGAATTTCTATCATTAAAATTCCTATTCTGCCCTAAATATCCTATTTGGTTTATTCCTTGTGAAAATCTTATTTTTTCTGTAGTACTTTCTAATTCCATTTCGACAGCTATTGAAATGACTTTGTCTAAATCGTAAGTACTTTCAGCTATTACACGAATCTGAATTTTCTCATCGATTAACCCTTTCCTAAATGTGCTGACTATAATTGAATCTAAGTTATCTATTAAAATGTTCGCTTCATTATCCGGATAATTAACATGGCATGTTTCTTTATATTTGTTGTATAAATATTTTAATCTATCCCCATAATTTTTAACTTTTTCTCTATAATTTTGTTTTATGTTCATTATTTGCATAAGAAAATGTGTCGGCGGTCGTTTATCAGTAAATTGTTCGATCAAAAATTCTTTTATTGCATCCCAATTTTGAAATGTTTTATATTGAGTTACTTCCTGGGCTTTACCGGTTAATTTAGTTCCAAAAATCAGAGTTGCAAGCATAATTTTCTCATCTTCTCTAACAATTGCCATCATTGCATCGCAATTTTTTATGAAGAATTGTAATGAATTAGAATCACCACTGTTGGAAACATGTTCCAACAATCATGCTATCTCTTTTTGATGGCAAAATATTTTTATACATATAAAGTTTGCAACACTGCAGCGTTGTCGTCATGTCTATTTTGTCATGTCTGTCAATATATTGCGCGCCATTTTTGTCATTGCAGCAGTGTAGCTTGGAGCTTGTCCACGTTAACAAGCATCCAGAAACCTTTTCACATTTTAATAAATTTTATAATCTAGCTCTGCCCTGTTGGGCATCTAAGCAAGCTCTGGCTTCTTGTCATCTTGTAGTAGTAATTGTAAATAGTGTAAATATTGTGTAAATTGTTGTAAATATAGTGTCAGTGAAAAGCGCGTGTGTTTTAGTTCCCTATCCAGTCGATCATCCAGTCCACCTAATTATACAGTCCACTAATTATCAAGTTATTTATATTCCATTATGTGGTTTTGCACATAATTTTGGCCAGTTCGAGCCGGATACTGGATAGTTCGGAACCTAAAAGTGCTTTAAAAACCCTCAAAAAGTGCCTTTTTAGTGGTTATTGATTGTTCCATCGTGATTTTTGGCGCCATGTGATGCAAAAAATCAATCATCCACTGTGCAGTCTGCACGTGTCTCAAACAACGTTGGGTTCCACGTGCCACCAGCGAAGGTTTCCGCCGGAACCGGAAGTGCGTAAGTAGAGTGGGGCGGAGCAAACAAACTTCACTTGTCAAATTCAAAAGGGTGCTTCTTTTTCTCGTCTGGTTCAACCCAAGTCACCCCGGGTGCAGTATCCTTGCTTGGTGCAATGAAGTACAGCCCCGGAGCAACGAACATGAAAGTGAGAGTTCACCACCCCGACAGCTTAACCTCAAATTAAATGTCAAACATTTGTTTACGTTTTGTTGTTTGTTGTTTGTGTATTTTGGATTTTTGCAGTGAATTTGAGTGAATTTGCATTATTTTTGAAAAACTGAATTTTTCGCATTAATTATTGCTATTTTTTCATTATTTATTTAAAGGATGAACAATTATCCGTTTTTCGTTTTGTTAAGTAGTTTTTAAAAAAAAAAATCTAATTTATTAGGTAATTTTAAATTTTGTTTATAGATTTCTTTTGATATTTTCTTATTTTTTTGATTGTAAACTTTGTAAATATGGCTACCAAAAAGCAAATTGATAAATTATTGTCAAAGAAAAAGCAAGCAATCGACTCCATGGTTAGAATAAGTCGTTATATTTCCGATCACAAATCTGATCCTGACAGTGAGTATAAAACCGACCAATTTTTAGTTCGGAAGGAAATATTGCAGGACAGTTTTCAAAAGCTTAAAGACATTCAAGTTGAAATTCTGTGCCTTGATGGTAACTATGATGATTCAATTGATGATGTAGAAACTCTTTTTTATGATGTCATTGTAAGTATTAAAAATTGTTTACCTAAATCTAATTTACCAGGACCAGCTAATACTAGTAATTTAGCAACTAATATTGCTCAATCGGTTTCAATTCCACCTACTCAAAGTAATAATTTTATTTCTGCTGCTAAATTGCCCCCAATCGAGATACCTACCTTTGATGGAAAAAATTTAACCAATTTCAAATCTTTTATCGATATATTTAATGCTGTCATCGATAAAAATCAACAGTTAAAAGATGTTGAAAAGCTCTTTTATTTGAGAAATTATTTGAAGGGTGAGGCTTTAAGCTTAATTGATAATCTGCCACTAATAAATTCTTCATATCAAGGTGCCATAGATATTTTAAATAACAGATTTAATAATGAAACTATGATCATAAATTCACATATTTTTTCTATTTTGGATATTCCTGCCATACAAAAAGGTACAGCTCATGCACTTAGAGATTTTGTAAGTCGCATCAAGCAGCAAATTGGAGCTCTCAAAAACCTAGCCCAGCCTGTTGACAACTGGGACATGGTGATGATTTGTATTTTAAGTAGAAAAGTTGACCAATTTACCAACAGAGCCTATCAAATAGATCGTGATAGTTCCAAATTGCCGACTTTGGATGAATTCTTGGCCTATTTAGAAAATAGAGCTACAGCCTTAGAGGCAACTAGTAGTACCCCAGAGCATAAAACTAAAGAAAAGGTTTACGGTTTATTAACAAAACAAACCAATGTAAAATGTCCCTTTTGTTCAATATCTGGACATAAACTGTATAATTGTAAAAAGTTCAAATCCGTACTAGTAAAGGATCGTATATCTTTTGTCGACAGACAGAATTTTTGTAAATTATGTTTGAATATTCATTCTGGAAAGTGTAAAATGTTGTTTCGGTGTGGTATGTGTCAAAAGGAACACAATACCCTGCTGCATTTGGACAAGCAATGTGAAAATAATAATTTTCCTACTGAACGCAGAGTCATGTATTCCAATGCCTCACAGCAAGAATCTGTACTTTTACCTACCTTAAAAGTAAAAATTAAATCTAATAAAGGCAAATATATTTACGCCCGAGGTCTGGTTGACACCGGCTCTCAGATTTGTTTAGTAACAAACAGTTTAGTTGAAAAGCTAGGATTAAAAGCCTTTAATAGTTCTTTGAATATCACTGGCATATCGGAGACTAAAACTAAAATTAATAAATCAATAAATTTAAATATTGAATCTTTGGTTTTTGATTATTCAAAAAACATAAAGTGTGCGCTTGTTGACACTATTACAAGCAATTTGCCTAATGTAAGTTTTGATATTTCAGAGTTTGAAACGCCTCGGAATATTCATTTGTCTGATGACAGTTTTTACCGCTCGGGACCGATTGATTTTTTATTGGGTGCAAATGTGGCGTTTGAAATTTTTCTCTCGGAGAAGCTTAAATGCAACAATATATATTTTCAAAACACCCTATTCGGTTATATTGTAAGCGGTGCAATTTCTGCTTGTGCAAATGTCACATGCAATTTTTTTGCGTTTCACGCGACCTATTCAGATCTTGAAAAAACCATGTCTCAATTTTGGGAAACTGAGAAAGTCCCTGAGATATTTCCAGAATATCCCAGCGAGCAAGAAGCTTGCGAGTCTTGTTTTCAAAATTCTCTTGAAATAATAAATAACCAATATCAGGTGAAATTGCCACTAAAACAAACTGACATAAATTTGGGGGATTCATTTTCAGTGGCTATAAAGCGCTTTGAAAACCTGGAAAAAAGATTTAGAGTTAATCCTGATCTTTTCTCACAATATAAGAGTTTCATGGATGATTATTTGAATTTAAATCATGCCAAAATTGTCAATTACCCTGTAGAGGAGTTAACTAATGGTTCGATTTATTTCATGGCGCATCACCCCGTTATAAGGGAAGACAAAAAAACCACCAAACTCAGAGTTGTCTTTGATGGCAGCATGAAATCGAAACAAAAGAAATGTATAAATGACTTCTTGTACAATGGGGCAGTAGTCCAGAAAGACTTATTCGATATTCTTGTTTGCTTCAGAACTTATAAATTCGTAATTTTAACTGACATAAAACAAATGTACCGCATGGTTTTAATTCACCCGGAACACCGGCCATTGCAAAACATTCTGTGGAGAGATCATCTCGGTTCCTTACAGTATATTCAATTACAGACAGTCACCTATGGCTTGAAAAGCTCGTCTTTTTTAGCAACGAGGTGTTTGGCTGAGCTGGCTCACTCAGAAGGTAAAAAATTCCCTCTCGCAGCAAAAGCTCTTTTAAATAATACATACGTAGATGATATCTTATCGGGTTCTGACACAATTGAAGAGACCATAAAGCTTAGAGACGAATTAATTTCTTTATTGGGTTCACGATCATTTTTTCTGCATAAATGGTGTACCAATGAACCAAACATTTTGAGTGGCATCCCTAAAGATAAACAAAATTTCGATGAGGTTGATATGAGTAAGAATAATTTTACCGTAAAAACACTAGGCCTAACTTATGATATCATTTCTGATCATTTTAAATTGTCAACTCCTAAAGTTATGGACATCAATGAATATTTAACAAAGAGACAAGTACTCAGTTTTATCTCCAAATTTTATGACCCTTTGGGGTTGGCAGGCCCGATTTTGGTGGCAGCCAAAGTAATCATGCAAAAAATTTGGACATGCAAACTTAGTTGGGATGAAGTATTGCCCGATGATTTGTTGGACATTTGGAAAAGTTTTATAAAGGGTTTTATTAACATGCAAACTTTGGAGATTCCTCGGAATTTATATTTCACAAACGCAAATAGCATTGAGCTTGTAGGGTTTTGCGATTCGTCCATGATAGCATATGGAGCAGTCATTTATGTAAGAACATTTTTTCCTGACAGAGTACATGTAAATTTAGTTTGTTCAAAGTCTAGAATAGTACCTATAAATAAAAAACTTACCATTCCTAGATTGGAACTTAATGGAGCTTTGCTTTTAGCAAATCTGGCAAAAAAGGTGTCTATCTTATTGCAATCAAAAATTGATAAAGTATTTATTTATTCTGATTCGACCATTGTACTTGCTTGGTTAAAATCAGATCCTCTGAAATTAAACCCTTATGTGGCAAACAGAATTATAAAAATTCAAAACTTAACTTCAACTTTTAAATGGTTATATATTGACACGAAAGAAAATCCTGCCGATTGTCTATCCAGGGGTCTCGAGCCTCAGGAAATTGAGTCAAATAATCTGTGGTTCCACGGTCCAAACGTTCTTTCTGATATTAATTTTTGCCATAATGAGATTCCTATAGAAATTCCTGCTTCCTTGCCAGAAGAAAAAATTTTAACACAAGTCATAAAAACAAAGCCAAATTCATTTTTTGAAGATTTTTCATCCCTTAGAAGACTTCAAAGAGTTTTTGCCTATATACTTAGATTTGTTCACAATTCTGGAAAAAATTCTGGTGAAAAACTTGAGGGAAGTTTGAAGCTTTCAGAACTGGAACACAGTCTTAGAGTAATCATAAAATGTGAGCAAGACTTTTACTTTTCTAATGACATTAAATCTTTACTTTCCAATACCCCTTTAAAATCCTCATTAAACTCTTTGTCGCCGTTCCTAGATGGCAATGGATTATTGCGAGTGGGTGGAAGGTTACATAATTCAAACATTCCATATAATCAGAAACATCCTGTGATCTTGCCCAAGGAAAGTCACATCACCAAATTAATTATAATACAAGAACATTCAACTTTGTTGCACGCTGGACCAAGACAAGTTTTAGGTTCCCTAAACCTCAATTATTGGCTCATAAATGGAATAAGATTAATTAAAAAAGAGCTACACAAATGTGTGATTTGCTTTAAATTCAAAGCAAAATGTTCCACTCAATTAATGGGTTCCTTGCCGGAAAAAAGAGTCTTTTCAGCCAGAGTGTTTCAAAATGTCGGGGTAGATTTTTGCGGTCCCTTCCTCGTTAAGCAATCTCGAATTAGAAAATCCGTAAGTTCCAAGGCATACATAGCACTTTTTGTGTGCTTTTCAGTCAAAGCAATTCATATGGAACTGCTTTCAGACCTGACAACCGAAAATTTTCTAGCTGCTCTGAAGCGTTTTATTTCGCGGAGGGGGAAGCCCGCAAATATTTTCTGCGACAATGGTTCCACGTTTAAAGGAGCCGAGAATAAAATCAAAGAGTTTTATAACGAAACAGAAAAAATTGAAAATTATTCCCTTCAGGAAAAAATTACATTTAATTTTATACCGAGCTATTCTCCAGTTTTTGGTGGTTTATGGGAAGCTGGAGTAAAATCGGCAAAATTTCACATCAAGCGAGTCATAGGTAGCAATGAGCTTACCTATGAACAATTTAATACTCTTATTGTCCAAGTAGAAGGAATTTTAAATTCCCGACCACTTGTAGCCTTGTCACAAGATCCTTCAGATTTGGACTATTTGACCCCTGGTCATTTTTTGATAGGTGCGCCTATCACAAGCTTTCCTGACCCTGATTTGACGGAAATTCCCCAAGGTCGACTTAAGTTTTGGAAATTGTGTGTCCAGATGCAGCAGCATTTTTGGAAAAAGTGGTATCACGACTATCTAACGCAACTCCAAAATAGGCCAAAATGGCGTGATGAGATGCCTAACCTTAGGGAGGGCTTGTTAGTCATTTTAAAAGAGGATAATGTACCTTCTTATAAGTGGCCAATGGCAAGAATAGTTAAAGCAATACCTGGAAAGGATGGCAAAGTAAGCGTTGTCGAAGTGAAAACCAAAAAAGGTATTTATCTCAGATCGGTTACCAAGATTGCAGTGTTACCGATTGATGACAATAATTGTTAATAATATTTTTGAAAATTATTCACAAAATTCTGTACATATATTTGTAAAACATTTAGATTTATATTTATATTCAATTAGCTATACTCGTATATACATACATAATGTCATACTATGTGTTCCAGAAATGTTTTTAGCTTTAATTGTTAGTTAAGTTTTCGTTTACTGGATCATCATTGAAATCATACCTTTTTTTAAAAAAAGGGTTGCTTACTTTCTCTTTAATTTTTTTATTTTTTTTGCTGGAAAATTTTACCTTGGTTTCATGTGAAACTCTAGGCCCCCCAGCATGTTGGAAACATGTTCCAACAATCATGCTATCTCTTTTTGATGGCAAAATATTTTTATACATATAAAGTTTGCAACACTGCAGCGTTGTCGTCATGTCTATTTTGTCATGTCTGTCAATATATTGCGCGCCATTTTTGTCATTGCAGCAGTGTAGCTTGGAGCTTGTCCACGTTAACAAGCATCCAGAAACCTTTTCACATTTTAATAAATTTTATAATCTAGCTCTGCCCTGTTGGGCATCTAAGCAAGCTCTGGCTTCTTGTCATCTTGTAGTAGTAATTGTAAATAGTGTAAATATTGTGTAAATTGTTGTAAATATAGTGTCAGTGAAAAGCGCGTGTGTTTTAGTTCCCTATCCAGTCGATCATCCAGTCCACCTAATTATACAGTCCACTAATTATCAAGTTATTTATCTTCCATTATGTGGTTTTGCACAACCACATCCATCATAAGGATTGATAAAATTTAGGACATCGAAAGCAGTTTTTCCCTCAGCCATTTTAAGTAATTATTATTTATTTTTTTTAAATTAATTCAATTTATAATAATTTAAAAATATTTGTTTTTTTTTTTTTCTTTTTTTTTTAATAATTTTGGTTATTTGCAGTTATTCTTAAAATAATATATGTACGTACCTAATCAACAATTAACTTAAACTCTATAAAAAATAAAGCGAAGGAAATGTGCAGCGAAAACCATCAGAAAACAAAAGACTTACCCACACATGTTGCGCAGGAATTTTCGTGAAGTTTCCGATGATCAACAGGTAGCTGATTGCGTCTCCGCGCGCCTCTCAATTTCCTGCTCACTGCTTGGATGAATCTGCTGCGTCTGGGCGCACCTTCAAATGTCTCCAATTTCCTAGACTTGCTTGTGGAAACCCTGCGTCTCCGCGCTCTTTGGTACTCACAAAACTGCCGCGATATTTTTTGTATGCACTCGCTGCGTCTGCGCGCTCCTTCGAGTAACACCGCGAATTGCACCGTTGCCAACAATGTTATAATCGTCCCGACTCGGCAATTGAAACTCTAACTTTCGTTTAAAAAAAAAAGGTTTCGTTTATTAAAAGTAAAATAAAATTAAATAGCTTGGCAAGAGGGAAGCTTTGACTAATTTAAAATAACTTCGTGTTTTCGGTTTGAAGCCCGGATTCAGAGTGTCTTGTCTTCAGTCTTTCTTCTCCCAAGAAAACGGTTTCATGAGATGTCCTTAAGGAGGGCGTCGTCTTCAAGTAATAAAATATAAAGGTACCTAATTCTACACAGATGTAAAGTTTATTTTGGAAAGTTTGTGAAATAAAATCATAAACACTAAAATTCTAAAGGTACAAGGAAATTCTGGCCGTCTAGACAATAAAATAAAAGAAGGGTCTACTCTACAGTCTCTGGCGCCTTGGCGGCAAGGATAATAATTGGGGTTCTTGCAATAGAAATCATAGAAAGAAGCGGTATAATAATTCCAAGCCTTAAATAAGTAATAAAGTTATAAAGTACCTATCATTAAAACATGGAGCTAAACTAAACAGATGATGGAATTTACTGTAAATAAATGTATAGTGAGCATCGTATTATTAATGAAGAGTTTATTGGTTTACGACATTACATTGTAGTATAATGACTATAGGAAGTTGCTAAGCTAGAATGAAAAGTAGGTATACATCAAAGAAATAATAATTATAATAATAATAATAATAATAATAATAAATCAAAAGATAAATCAATATTTAACTAAATATAAACTAGGTACCTAATTATTAACAAAATGTTAGGAACCCAACCATTCATAAAAACAATCTATGTATTGGGTAGAAATTAATACTGGCTTAGAAGAAAATTTTTATATTTAATTTTGAAATATAGGTAGGTATAGTCGAAAAATTTAAAAAATTTAGTAATGTTGGTGGCAAGTCATTTAGAGTTTTACTAGCAAGATAACTAAAAGAACCTTTAAATAAACTAGTAGAATGCGTTGGTATCTGAAACAAATCCCTATACCTAGTATTGCGGCCATGCAAGGCGTTCCTGCGGGTAAGCTTCTCCAACAGATATTCAGGCGTTTCCACCTTAAACAACCTATGCAAAAAACATGCCAGATGCAAACGCTGCCGATCCTCAACATTAAGCCACCTCAGTTCAGCCAACTTACAACTGACATGATCCCGCACTCTCAGCCCATAAATAAACCTGACACACGAATTTTGTATTTTTTGCAGCCTATACCTTGAATTACCATCTAGGCAAGGACCGTAAACAAAGTCACAATAATTACAGTTGGACAGGACAAGGGACTCACAAAGTTGTTTTTCAGAGTTCTGTCCAGAAAATGCTTGCTCTTATACAAGTTACGTAAGGAACCATATGCCCTTTGAACGACCTTGGATACCTGTGACCGGAATCTTAACTTGTTACCAAAAATTATTCCTAAATTTTTAACTTGAGCAACTGCAGGAATTGGAACATGACCACAACCGTTTAGCCGCTAGAGGGCATTTCTAGAAGCACTTTTTTAAGCTGAGCTCAGTGACGTTCCCCGTTTTTCTCTATTTGGTCCCGATTTCAAGATATTGACCAGAGTCTGATTTTTTTCAATAGGACACCCTATATATTAGTAGGAAGCTCATTGGAAAGCTCTGCTTTTGCCGATTTCAATGATATAAGTTCGATAGGTTTATCCCTGACAGTTTTCGAGGAAAAAAATTATTACTGTTTTTGTCATAAGAAGCAATGTGTTAGAAAGAGACCTTTCTCATTTTCCTTACAGATATAAAGTCCTTTTCTAACACATTGTTCCTTATGAGTCTTATGCCAAAAATCGAAATAACTTTTTTTCTCCGAAACCATTGGAGATAAACCTATCGAACTTTATATCCTCGAAAGCAGCAAAAGCCGAGCTTTCCAACAAGCGAATAATATATAGGGTGTTCTATTGAAAATTCACAGTATTGCTCAAAATCGAGAATCGCCCTCTAGCGGCTAAACGGTTGAAGATATTAAAATGTGGTGTGCACCAATCAAGATTTCATGCAATTTGAGCTTCGGAGTGGGGGGTTCATTTTTTTGTATCTCGCTAAGAAATTGACGTTTCCTATTAAAACCATCCAAATTTGGACACCCTGTACATCATCAGGCAATATAAACAAAAGTTGAAACAAATTTCGTTTTTCTCGTCCTTGACCAAAATATGATAGGTCTGACCAGGGCCGTGCAAAGCACGCGGCCCCAATACAGCTATTTCGACGGGCCCCCCTAAAGGGACCCCAAACATTTTTGAGTGTCACGACTGCCCTAATTTTTACCCAAAAGTCGTTAAAAAAGCACTCCTCGGGTATAATTTTTTTTAGGTATTTTTGAAGTGAAACTTCATTGCTTTACGAAAATACCGATCGCGTAAGGGGAGTATATGAACAGCGTATCAGCGACGACCGGAGGGGGAAAACGCACACGCTTGTCGCTTGATTGAGAGAGATACATGTCATGATGAAAATTCGAATTAAATTCTCAGTTTTTCAAAGTTGATGTTAAATGATGGTTTATAAATGTAAGATCGGTTTTGCTCTGGAATTAACCGTTTAGGTTTTAAAGGTTGTCAAAAGTTGCAAAAAAGTGAGTTTCAGTTCCAACTGTCAATGTTTCCAATACAGTTGAACTTAGGTAAAGGGTGAAACACATGAAATCTGCTCAGAATTTTACGTTGTAGAAACACAATCCGAATATTCAATAATATACAGAGTATTTCATTTAAAATGGGAGAGTTGGATCAAGACATTCCTAAAGTTAATAGGTTGCCTTATTGGAGATTTGAATGTGGAGACCAAGGTTATTTGAGAGAGGCAGAGGTTGCTTGGATAACTGGATGATCTGAGAGACCCCAACATAATTCAAATATCCATAAGGCACCCCAGATGCGTCATCAAGTAACCCATTACCAGACAACCAATCAACTTTAGGAGCCTTGGCTGAGACAACAACACATATGACGTTATAGAGTTATCAAGCAACCTACCTCTCCCAAACAACCTTGACCACGACCAGCTTTTCTGAAACACTCTGTATAAATAATCGAAAGTGAGTTGAAAAATGATAATTCGAATGGGGATGTCACGTCCAGATAATGAATTTTTTTGGAAGGGAATTCACGAGCTCTTTTTTGGACAAAAATTTCTTTATTGTCGTTAGATTTTAATTTTCGCCGACGTTTCGTTAATGGTTTTTTACCTTCTTCAGGGCTGGAACAACAAGATCCAATATTTGCATGTACACATTATACAATTTTAAAAAATTATTTTGTATTAAAAAGAATTTAAATACAAATAAACAAAATACGAAAAAATAAATAAAATAAAACAATACTTACAAAAATTGGTGGGATAAAATCAACAATCCGGTGAGAGAAAGTACAAGCTGGGCGATTTCTCAGCTGAAGTCTAACGCTGCGGGACCGGATGGTTTAACCTTGCAAATGATCAGACTCTGTTGTCCTACAGTTGTTCCGTTTCTCGTGCATATTTTTCAGAAATCTCTCCAAGAGGGTAGGTTTCCATCACAATGGAAGTCTGCAGCGATTACTCCGATTCCCAAGAAGTTGGCAGCCAATGTTTCGCAGCCAATCTTCCGGAAACACCCGAATCACCAGTGCCGTGCGTTTTTTTTTAAATATATATTATGGCAGCCAATTTTTAGCAGCCAATCTGCCGAAAAAACCCGAATCACCAGTGCCGTGCGTTTTTTTTTAAATTAACAATTTCAATCAATAAATGAAATGTTAATAGTTATTTATACACCAAGTGAGTTAAATGAGTGTTTATTGATGAGAAGAAGGTTTAACCCACGAGCCCTAGCGAGTGGGTTAATTTTCTTCGAATGAATAAATATTTTAACTCACGTGATGTATACAAAATTTTATCCCATTTTGTGGATATTTGAAAAATAAAGTACAAGGAAAAATGTCGAGAGTGATTTAAAAATATTTTAACTCACTGAGGTTTCAGATTTTTAGTTAGGCAGAGTGACTTAAAATGCCGAGAGTGAGTTAAAATGTTTTTAAATCACTGAGGTGATAAACGTCTACTTACCTTTATTGTTATGCGATCAATAATGTCATTTTTAAACTTCAAAATGGGATAAAATAAAATAATACACAGTATAATTAAGACTGATGGTTTTATAAATATTTTAGCATTTTGAAATTCTCCTTTGTACTAAACACAAGGTAGGCGTAAGTATTCCATTGAAATTATTGTTATAATAGAGTTGTGTTTTCTTATTTGATCCGAAATCACTGAAAATTGTATGTGGGGGTGGCTTAGGGGTGAAATCCAATAAAATCTAGTTTGTTTTAAGACATATAATATTGTTTTTCTCATCTAATTGATCCGTAGCCACTGAAAACTGTATGTAGGATTATTAGAGATGATTTTCTGAATATTTTACTGTCTCCAATTTTCTTGCAAGGCCGTACAGGGCTGGCTTAGGGGTGAAATCCAATGAAATCTAGTGTGCCAAAAGACATATAATATTGTTTTTCTCATCTAATTGATCCGTAGCCACTAAAAACTGTATGTAGGATTATTAGAGATGATTTCCTGAATATTTTACTGTTCTCCAATTTTCTTGCAGGGCCGTACAGGGCTGGCTTAGGGGTGAAATCCAATGAAATCTAGTGTGCCAAAAGACATATAATATTGTTTTTCTCATCTAATTGATCCGTAGCCACTGAAAACTGTATGTAGGATTATTAGAGATGATTTTCTGAATATTTTACTGTTCTCCAATTTTCTTGCAATGCCGTACAGGGCTGGCTATGGGGTGAAATCCGTTGAAAACTACTTTGTTAAAAGACATATAATATTGTTTTCCTACGAGCGTGCGCAAAGTAGTACTTTTCCGCACGCATTTCCGGGCTCAAAGTTACACTTTTCCGCACTCAGTGCGGATACAGGCCTTATCCGCACTGAGTGCTGAAAAGTAATTATAATTGTCAAGCAACAATAAGTGCACCTGTCGACTTTGACACATGATGACAAATTTTTCCTCTGTTTCTATATCAGCCAACATCTATACAAACACCAAAAATAAATTAACTTTGACACATTGTCAGATTTGTTCTCTATTTATATGCAAAAATCAACAAACTTTCTCATCAAATTTAAACGCTTTAAGATGAACAGCTCTGACGAGGATTTTCAGTTTTTTTTTTTGTTATGTAATTTTTTGATAAATGCATAGGTTCCCTTCAAGTTAATTAAAAATAATTAAACAAATTATCGTTTTTTTTTTTAATTTTTGTTATTACCTACCTGATATGAAGCTCGTAGGAAAAATTTTGTTCCTAACACGTGCGCAAAGTGTCTTTTCCGCACGCAAACACGTATCCGAACTTCGCTTCGCGTCGTTCGTATAACTGTGTTTGCGTGCGGAAAAGTAACACTTTGCGCACTTGTTAGGAAAATAACTATTTTCTCATCTAATTGATCCGTAGCCACTGAAAACTGTATGTAGGATTATTAGAGATGATTTTCTGAATATTTTACTGTTCTCCAATTTTCTTGCAAGGCCGTACAGGGCTGGCTTTGGGGTGAAATCCGTTGAAAACTACTTTGTTAAAAGACATATTATATTGTTTTTCTCATCTAATTGATTCGTAGCCACTGAAAACTCTATGTAGGATTATTGAAGATGATTTTCTTAATATTCTGGCGTTCTCCAATTTTCTTGCAAGGCCGTACAGGGCTGGCTTAGGGGTGAAACCCAATGAAATCTAGTTTGTCAAAAGACATATTATAATATTGTTTTTCTCATCTAATTGATCCGTAGCCACTGAAAACTGTATGTAGGATTATTAGAGATGATTTTCTGAATATTTTACTGTCTCCAATTTTCTTGCAAGGCAGTACAGGGCTGGCTTAGGGGTGAAATCCAATGAAATCTAGTGTGCCAAAAGACATATAATATTGTTTTTGTCATCTAATTGATCCGTAGCCACTAAAAACTGTATGTAGGATTATTAGAGATGATTTCCTGAATATTTTACTGTTCTCCAATTTTCTTGCAGGGCCGTACATGGCTGGCTTAGGGGTGAAATCCAATGAAATCTAGTGTGTCAAAAGACATATAATATTGTTTTTCTCATCTAATTGATCCGTAGCCACTGAAAACTGTATGTAGGATTATTAGAGATGATTTTCTGAATATTTTACTGTTCTCCAATTTTCTTGCAAGGCCGTACAGGGCTGGCTTTGGGGTGAAATCCGTTGAAAACTACTTTGTTAAAAGACATATAATATTGTTTTTCTCATCTAATTGATCCGTAGCCACTGAAAACTGTATGAAGGATTATTAGAGATGATTTTCTGAATATTTTACTGTTCTCCAATTTTCTTGCAAGGCCGTACAGGGCTGGCTTTGGGGTGAAATCCGTTGAAAACTACTTTGTTAAAAGACATATTATATTGTTTTTCTCATCTAATTGATTCGTAGCCACTGAAAACTCTATGTAGGATTATTGAAGATGATTTTCTTAATATTCTGGCGTTCTCCAATTTTCTTGCAAGGCCGTACAGGGCTGGCTTAGGGGTGAAACCCAATGAAATCTAGTTTGGCAAAAGACATATTATAATATTGTTTTTCTCATCTAATTGATCCGTAGCCACTGAAAACTGTATGTAGGATTATTAGAGATGATTTTCTGAATATTTTACTGTTCTCCAATTTTCTTGCAAGGCCGTACAGGGCTGGCTTTGGGGTGAAATCCGTTGAAAACTACTTTGCTAAAAGACATATAATATTGTTTTTCTCATCTAATTGATCCGTAGCCACTAAAAACTGTATGTAGGATTATTAGAGATGATTTCCTGAATATTTTACTGTTCTCCAATTTTCTTGCAGGGCCGTACAGGGCTGGCTTATGGGTGAAATCCAATGAAATCTAGTGTGCCAAAAGACATATAATATTGTTTTTCTCATCTAATTGATTCGTAGCCACTGAAAAGTGTATGTAGGATTATTAGAGATGATTTTCTGAATATTTTACTGTTCTCCAATTTTCTTGCAAGGCCGTACAGGGCTGGCTTTGGGGTGAAATCCAATGAAATCTAGTTTGTCAAAAGACATATAATATTGCTTTTCTCATCTAATTGATCCGTAGCCACTGAAAACTGTATCTAGGATTATTAGAGATGATTTTCTGAACATTTTACTGTTCTCCAATTTTCTTGCAAAGCCGTACAGGGCTGGCTTTGGGGTGAAATCCAATAAAAACTACTTTGTTAAAAGACATATAATATTGTTTTTCTCATCTAATTGATTCGTAGCCACTGAAAAGTCTATGTAGGATTATTGAAGATGATTTTCTTAATATTCTAGCGTTCTCCAATTTTCTTGCAAGGCCGTACAGGGCTGGCTTAGGGGTGAAACCCAATGAAATCTAGTTTGTCAAAAGACATATAATATTGCTTTTCTCATCTATTTGATCTGTTACCACTGAAAACTGTATATAGGATTATTAGAGATGATTTTCTGAATATTTTACTGTTCTCCAATTTTCTTGCAAGGCCGTACAGAGCTGGCTTTGGGGTGAAATCCAATGAAATCAATCTAGTGTGCCAAAAAACACATAATATTGTTTTTCTCATCTAATTGATCCGTAGCCACTGAAAACTGTATGTAGGATTATTAGAGATGATTTTCTGAACATTTTACTGTTCTCCAATTTTCTTGCAAGGCCGTACAGGGCTGGCTTTGGGGTGAAATCCAATAAAAACTACTTTGATAAAAGACATATATAATTTTGTTTTTCTCATCTAATTGATTCGTAGCCACTGAAAAGTCTATGTAGGATTATTGAAGATGATTTTCTTAATATTCTAGCGTTCTCCAGTTTTCTTGCAAGGCCGTACAGGGCTGGCTTAGGGGTGAAACCCAATGAAATCTAGTTTGTCAAAAGACATATAATATTGTTTTTCTCATCTAATTGATCTGTAGCCACTGAAAACTGTATGTAGGATTATTAGACATGATTTTCTGAACATTTTACTGTTCTCCAATTTTCTTGCAAGGCCGTACAGGGCTGGCTTTGGGGTGAAATCCAATAAAAACTACTTTGTTAAAAGACATATAATATTGTTTTTCTCATCTAATTGATTCGTAGCCACTGAAAAGTCTATGTAGGATTATTGAAGATGATTTTCTTAATATTCTAGCGTTCGCCATTTTTCTTGCAAGGCCGTACAGGGCTGGCTTAGGGGTGAAACCCAATGAAATCTAGTTTGTCAAAAGACATATAATATTGTTTTTCTCATCTTATTGATCCGTAGCCACTGAAAACTGTAGGTATGTAGGATTATTAGAGATGATTTTCTGAATATTTTACTGTTCTCCAATTTTCTTGCAAGGCCGTACAGGGCTGGCTTAGGGGTGAAATCCAATGAAATCTAGTGTGCCAAAGGACATATAATATTGTTTTTCTCATCTAATTGATCCGTAGGCACTGAAAACTGTATGTAGGATTATTAGAGATGATTTTCTGAATATTTTACTGTCTCCAATTTTCATGCAAGGCCGTACAGGGTGAAATCCAATGAAATCTAGTATGTCAAAAGACATATAAATTTTTTTTTCTCATCTAATTGATCCGTAGCCACTGAAAACTGTATGTAGGATTATTAGAGATATTATTAGATATATGTCTTTTAACAAAGTAGTTTTTAATGGATTTCACCCCAAAGCCAGCCCTGTACGGCCTTGCAAGAAAATTGGAGAACAGTAAAATATTCAGAAAATCATCTCTAATAATCCTACATACAGTTTTCAGTGGCTACAGATCAAATAGATGAGAAAAACAATATTATATGTCTTTTGACAAACTAGATTTTATTGGGTTTCACCCCTAAGCCAGCCCTGTACGGCCCTGCAAGAAAATTGGAGAACAGTAAAATATTCAGAAAATCATCTCTAATAATCCTACATACAGTTTTCAGTGGCTACGGATCAATTAGATGAGAAAAACACACACATTATATGTCTTTTGGCACACTAGATTTCATTGGATTTCTCCCCTAAGTCAGCCCTGTACGGCCTTGCAAGAAAATTGGAGAACGCTAGAATATTAAAAAAATCATCTTCAATAATCCTACATAGAGTTTTCAGTGGCTACGAATCAATTAGATGAGAAAAACAATATTATATGTCTTTTAACAAAGTAGTTTTCAATGGATTTCACCCCAAAGCCGGCCCTGTACGGCCTTGCAAGAAAATTGGAGAACAGTAAAATATTCAGAAAATCATCTCTAATAATCCTACATACAGTTTTCAGTGGCTACGAATCAATTAGATGAGAAAAACAATAATATATGTCTTTTGGCACACTAGATTTCATTGGATTTCACCCCTAAGCCAGCCCTGTACGGCCTTGCAAGAAAATTGGAGAACAGTAAAATATTCAGAAAATCATCTCTAATAATCCTACATACAGTTTTCAGTGGCTACAGATCAAATAGATGAGAAAAACAATATTATATGTCTTTTGACAAACTAGATTTCATTGGGTTTCACCCCTAAGCCAGCCCTGTACGGCCCTGCAAGAAAATTGGAGAACAGTAAAATATTCAGAAAATCATCTCTAATAATCCCACATACAGTTTTCAGTGGCTACAGATCAAATAGATGAGAAAAACAATATTATATGTCTTTTGACAAACTAGATTTCATTGGGTTTCACCCCTAAGCCAGCCCTGTACGGCCTTGCAAGAAAATTGGAGAACAGTAAAATATTCAGAAAATCATCTCTAATAATCCTACATACAGTTTTCAGTGGCTACGGATCAATTAGATGAGAAAAACACTATTATATGTCTTTTGGCACACTAGATTTCATTGGATTTCTCCCCTAAATCAGCCCTGTACGGCCTTGCAAGAAAATTGGAGAACGCTAGAATATTAAGAAAATCATCTTCAATAATCCTACATAGACTTTTCAGTGGCTACGAATCAATTAGATGAGAAAAACAATATTATATGTCTTTTAACAAAGTAGTTTTTATTGGATTTCACCCCAAAGCCAGCCCTGTACGGCTTTGCAAGAAAATTGGAGAACAGTAAAATATTCAGAAAATCATCTCTAATAATCCTACATACAGTTTTCAGTGGCTACGGATCAATTAGATGAGAAAAACACTATTATATGTCTTTTGGCACACTAGATTTCATTGGATTTCTCCCCTAAATCAGCCCTGTACGGCCTTGCAAGAAAATTGGAGAACAGTAAAATATTCAGAAAATCATCTCTAATAATCCTACATACAGTTTTCAGTGGCTACGGATCAATTAGATGAGAAAAACACACACATTATATGTCTTTTGGCACACTAGATTTCATTGGATTTCTCCCCTAAGTCAGCCCTGTACGGCCTTGCAAGAAAATTGGAGAACGCTAGAATATTAAGAAAATCATCTTCAATAATCCTACATAGAGTTTTCAGTGGCTACGAATCAATTAGATGAGAAAAACAATATTATATGTCTTTTAACAAAGTAGTTTTCAATGGATTTCACCCCAAAGCCGGCCCTGTACGGCCTTGCAAGAAAATTGGAGAACAGTAAAATATTCAGAAAATCATCTCTAATAATCCTACATACAGTTTTCAGTGGCTACGAATCAATTAGATGAGAAAAACAATAATATTTATGTCTTTTGGCACACTAGATTTCATTGGATTTCACCCCTAAGCCAGCCCTGTACGGCCTTGCAAGAAAATTGGAGAACAGTAAAATATTCAGAAAATCATCTCTAATAATCCTACATACAGTTTTCAGTGGCTACAGATCAAATAGATGAGAAAAACAATATTATATGTCTTTTGACAAACTAGATTTCATTGGGTTTCACCCCTAAGCCAGCCCTGTACGGCCCTGCAAGAAAATTGGAGAACAGTAAAATATTCAGAAAATCATCTCTAATAATCCCACATACAGTTTTCAGTGGCTACAGATCAAATAGATGAGAAAAACAATATTATATGTCTTTTGACAAACTAGATTTCATTGGGTTTCACCCCTAAGCCAGCCCTGTACGGCCTTGCAAGAAAATTGGAGAACAGTAAAATATTCAGAAAATCATCTCTAATAATCCTACATACAGTTTTCAGTGGCTACGGATCAATTAGATGAGAAAAACACTATTATATGTCTTTTGGCACACTAGATTTCATTGGATTTCTCCCCTAAATCAGCCCTGTACGGCCTTGCAAGAAAATTGGAGAACAGTAAAATATTCAGAAAATCATCTCTAATAATCCTACATACAGTTTTCATGTCATGAATAATCCTACATTTCACTTTTTTGCAACTTTGACAACCTTTAAAACCTAAACGGTTTCCAGAGCAAAACAGATCTTACATTTATAAACCATCATTTAACATCAACTTTGAAAAACTGAGAATTTAATTCGAATTTTCATCATGAGATGTATCTCTCTCAATCAAGCGACAAGCGTGTGCGTTTTCCCCCTCCGGTCGTCGCTGATACGCTGTTCATATACTCCCCTTACGCGATCGGTATTTTCGTAAAGCAATGAAGTTTCACTTCAAAAATACCTAAAAAAAATTATACCCGAGGAGTGCTTTTTTAACGACTTTTGGGTAAAAATTAGGGCAGTCGTGACACTCAAAAATGTTTGGGGTCCCTTTAGGGGGGCCCGTCGAAATAGCTGTATTGGGGCCGCGTGCTTTGCACGGCCCTGGTCAGACCTATCATATTTTGGTCAAGGACGAGAAAAACGAAATTTGTTTCAACTTTTGTTTATATTGCCTGATAATGTACAGGGTGTCCAAATTTGGATGGTTTTAATAGGAAACGTCAATTTCTGAGCGAGATACAAAAAAATGAACCCCCCACTCCGAAGCTCAAATTGCATGAAATCTTGATTGGTGCACACAACATTTTAATATCTTCAACCGTTTAGCCGCTAGAGGGCGATTCTCGATTTTGAGCAATACTGTGAATCCTTATTCATAACTTTTTTGTTTATGAAAATAATTGATTTCCGTAAAAAATCTTTCTAAAAGCACTTTTTCAGGCAGAATTCAGTGTCGTTCTCAGTTTTTTTCTATTTGGCCCCGATTTCAAGGTATTGATCAAAATCCGATTTTCTTCAATAGAACACCCTATATATTATTCGCTTGTTGGAAAGCTCGGCTTTTGCTGCTTTCGATGATATAAAGTTCGATAGGTTTATCTCCAATGGTTTCGGAGAAAAAAAGTTATTTCGATTTTTGGCATAAGACTCATAAGGAACAATGTGTTAGAAAAGGACTTTATATCTGTAAGGAAAATGAGAAAGGTCTCTTTCTAACACATTGCTTCTTATGACAAAAACAGAAATATTTTTTTTCCTCGAAAACTGTCAGGGATAAACCTATCGAACTTATATCATTGAAATCGGCAAAAGCAGAGCTTTCCAATGAGCTTCCTACTAATATATAGGGTGTCCTATTGAAAAAAATCAGACTCTGGTCAATATCTTGAAATCGGGACCAAATAGAGAAAAACGGGGAACGTCACTGAGCTCTGCTTAAAAAAGTGCTTCTAGAAATGCCCTCTAGCGGCTAAACGGTTGAAGATATCAAAATGCGGATTGCACCAATCAAGATTTTATGAAATTTGGGCCTCGGAGTGGGGGGTTCATTTTTTTGTATCTTGCTCAGAAATTGACGTTTTTGACGAATTTATATAATTCTGCAGAACATTCCGACGCATTTGATTCACTCTTCTGTAGTGAAGTTTTGGAAGACTCTTCAGAATCGGACTTCGACGAAGATGGCTTGCACACAAGAGATATTGATGGAGGAAAGTACATTGAACAATCCAAATCAAGTTTTAAATGTTCTGGAGTTGCTGTGGACAGAAAATCTAACCTTGCCGCTCCTTTTAAGTTTATGGCGAATCGTAATTCAAAAGGCTGTCAAGAATCGAGACTTAACATCGAAGCGGTTGTGGACTGTTTGTCAGACAGTGACAGCGAAACTTATGAAGAGGGAGGACAAGTCGAAGAAATCCAAACGAACAATTTCATTCGAAGCATTTTGCGAACAATTAAGAAGCCACGACTTGTACACGACGTGTTGCCAACAAATCCTAACGGAAGCTGCTCAAGTCGAAGTATTGCAAGAAGCTTGGCAATCGGCAGTCGTCAAAACTGTCCCTGAATCTGTATCATTGCCAATCACGGCGGGGACCACTATTATACCACGTCCTCCACGATTGTAGATTTGGTGACGGACGATGTCGATGTTCCCGTTTCTGCGTTCTCGGGCAAGGACGGCGATACCGTAGGCAGCTTGCTTGGTGTGACGAGTTTACTGAGCAGCACTGGCGAAATCTCACAGAGTATCTCCAAAAGGTAAAATTTTATTTTTTATTTCATTCAGGTTATTTTCTTTTATTGTAGAATGGGCGAACAATTGTTTACGGTGAAGTCGCCGGGCGAGTGTGGTTTCAATTTAGTGAAGCTAGAGATCTATCCCTTCGCAGATATAGTAATACCTATAGTGAATCTGGACAAAACGCAATGGTGGAAGAAAGCCACTATCCGGTCGCACTTCTTGACTTCCTCTCCTGTAGATCCGCTTCTTATTCTTCACTTGCAAAATAATATTCACTTACATCCGCACTCTGTTCTACTATAACGAAATCACTTTGACTGTCACAATTCATTGTGCGATAAAGGCTACAGTTCCCTAGGTTCTTATAGAACCTGGAGCAACGGGTTGGGCGTCACTGAAACATAATGAACTCATATCGCTGCGGGTGTAACAATACAACATAAAAAATTAATGTGCCTCGTGTAAGCAATAAAAATGATAATTTAAAAAAACCTTGCGTCAACGGGTTGGGTGCCCCCTTAGATTAGGGAGGGGAGAGGATACCGCGCACTGGTTTAACGCAATGCTAGGCTTTTGTTACATCAATTGACCGGCCGCCATTTTATTTGTGGCAAACAAGCTTCTGTGGCAGTGTTGATATTTTGTGACTAAAAAGTTTTAATATTTGACTAAATTTTGTGCTAACAGACATGGTCACAGCCCCCTACACTTACAAGCCATGAAGTTGGAAATGACGGCAACGTCGCGTATGGTGCTATTTTGTTATCGAGGTTTGTTTCTGTGTATTACGTTCATTGTGTATTGTTGCAGTTTAGTATTTTTGTGGGCATTATTGACGAAAAAGTGGATAGAAACACACCGATATATTGCCCATATTTAGTTGATACCTGTTCCTTTGTGCTTTGATTGCAAATTTTCAGCAAATGGGTACAGCAGCAAAAATGAAGGTTAGGTAAGGTAAAACAATAAAAACAATATTAATATTTGTGTACAAGAGCATAGGTCTCGATATATTACCTAAGATATTTAAACTTGTTCCAGATGCCATGAAACTACTGTGTTCCTGGGTGCAAATCGAACTAGGAGTTCCTTAAAAACTGAAGAAATGCAAACATTTATTTCCAAAAAAAATCTGAAATGCAGAAGTTGTGGATGAAAGCAATACACCAAGATAATTATACCCGAGATTGGCGAGATTATACCATAACGAAAAATTCTGTGGTGTGTTGTGAACATTTTGAAGAAACCGAAATAATTAGATTTGAAACAAACAAGAATAAAGGAGTAATTCGAGAGTTCAAACTAGAGATGTAAAAAAAACGGTTTTTTTTCAGATTTGAAAAAAACATTGAAAAAAAACCAGAAAAAAAACGTTTTTTTTGTTTTTTTTCTAAATGATTCAAATGTAAAAAAGCAGGTTTTTTTCAGATTTGAAAAAAAAAAACATGAAAAAAAAACTAGAAAAAAAACAAGTTTTTGTGTTTTTTTTTTCAAAATAATTCAATTTCAAACTTCGTGAGTATCTCCAACCTCATCTTTAAGTAAAAAAAAATTGACATTTGACGACCCTGGAGACATAATAGTTACAGTCTGAAAATTTTTCATACAGCGAAAGTGTCTTATATCAGTGATGTTCTGTTCTAGTATGTATGTTGTATAAATATGATGATTGTATGATCTGATATAATATGATAGTTCATACATGGATGTACCATGTACCTCTGACCTGCAAACACGTTTCATTTACATAAGAATAGGTCTGTTTCTGCAGAAATCACAAACCAGTCAGAGTGAATTTCATTGGTTGAAATTAGTTTTCTGACTGTTTCTGACTGTTTTCAACCAATGAAATTCGCTCTGGCTGGTTTGTGATTTCTGCAGAAACAGACCCAATATTGTTCCTATGTTATTTCTATATAGAATAAGACAATATTTTACTTTTTATCGATATTTCACTGCTTAAACCAATTTTTTGTCCCAAGAAAAGTTTAATTGGCAAAAAAAGTAAAAAATGCGCATATGGTGCTAAGTTTAGAAAAAAAACACAAAATCTGAAAAAAAAACCATTTGAAAAAAAACCCTGAAAAAAAACTTGAAAAAAAACAAAAAAAACGGATTGTTTTTTTTCACGTTGCATCTCTAGTTCAAACTAAAACGTCCAACTCTTAAAAGTACCTCTTATTTTCGGAAATCAGCTCAAGTATTTGAATAAACCTGCCTTCTGATAAAATCCCGAAGAAAGAAAAAGTTAGATTTTCAAAAGACATACTGAAACATAGGCTTATAACACTTTAGAATCTAGAAATATATTCATTTAAATCAATTATTTACTGTTCTTATTTACACATATAGTTATATTATTCATTGAATTACTATTTTTGACCCTTTAGTACAATAAATGATGCATTTTTTGTCATTATTATTAATAAAATAAAAAATATATACTTATAAAAACAAACACCACCAGCACCACTTGGCGGTAAGATTGCGGTGTTGCCTTTTTAACTTCATGGCTTGTTAACTGTAGGAGGCTGTGACATGGTGAATTGTTGTGCTTTTCAGTGTAAAAGTCGTAGCGAGAAAAAGGAGCCGGGAGTATCTTTTCACAGGTAATTAATAAACAATGCATAATAAAACCATCATTATACAGGCGCTTTTTTTATATTTGGGGACAGATTTTATACATGCCCTATCATATTATACTGTGTGTAAGCAAATTACGGGCCTAAATATTGTGATGATCCAGAAATTTGACCCTATAATTACAAAGTCTTTACTGTAAAAATTTTAATTTTTATCAAATAATCAAAAACTTAATTCCGGTATTTTTAAATCTGTATCGATAAATTAAAAATAAAACCAACTAAACTATCGTATTACGACACCCGGAAGTCGTTCATCTAAATTAAATTCTTAAAAACTGATAAAACCGAGGTGGTGTCATCCTAAAATCCGATTCAATGATCTTTATTTAGCCAAGGCCTTTCCGTTTAACACACATTGAGTCGAATGAATTATGGATTCTTGAACCCAAAACGTCTTGACCTCAATAAATCAGATAATTGCGACATAATTAGTCGATTTTTGGGCTACAAAAATGATATAATATTCAAGGAAATTGCATCATTCTTTTAATAACAATGAGGCCGTCCAATGAAATTCGGATTCCTAAGTTAACGACCGCCTATATTGACGATTTGGGGGAATTTAATAATAATTTTGTGGGGAGAGCGATTTGATATAAAACTCGCGGAAGATAGTTCCCGGTGATCTGAAGATAGTTCCCAGAAGATAGTTGTCTGTAGAACAGCCTAGTCCAGTTGAAGAAAGTCTGCCCAGTTTCGCGAAAAGTTTCTTTTATGGCTTATGGCCTCGGGTATAAATTAACTTAGAAAATTTACGGAAAATCGAGAAAGTAATAACAGTTGAAATTTCGTTCAATCAATTATGTGCATGAAGCTAAATATTTTGAGTAGTTAATTAAATAATTTTACGTGTGTTTTATGGACAAAATGTAAGTACTTTATAGTGACAAGATTTATTTTGATGAACATGACTTTGTGTGAAATTTTACTAGAAAACTTTTGATTTTTAATTTAACGGTGGAACTTTATTACAACGAAATTAATAACTTGAGTGTTTTATGAAGGAAACATTATCGCATAACTTTAATTACCTTCAGATATAATGACATTTAAATGTGCAACAAAAATATGAAGAGTACTTACAATGCATTTAACAATATTCAATTTTGAGTTGGAAATTATGAATTAAACAGTTGGATTTATTAGCTAGGCATAGGAATCCAAAAATAGAATTTGTTCTAAGAAACTATTAACAATAGGAAATTTTAAAAAGAAATTTGATGACATAATAGAATTGTTTTCTTAAAATATTGGAAACTAGTTAAAAGGAAACTTATATTAGAATTTGTCTGATTAAATAAACTAATTAAAAGGAAATAGGATGTTTCGTAAATTAAACTTGTTCATGAAATAGAATTGTCTTAGAATATGGAAAGCCGTTAAAAGAATTTATTGTCCATGAAATGAATTTTGAATTAGGGAGTTTATTTTACAAGTAGAGGTTATTGTAAGATTTTATGAGAATAAATTAGTTGTTAAACAAATAGGTAATTATTTTGGGTTTTTATAAGTAATGGACTTAGAGATATTAAGGAATTATTTGACTATGTAAAGGGTAGTTATTAGGAATGATTTGGATGTAGTAAAATAAATAGAAATATTATTTTGAGAAATAGTATGAATAGGGCGTTTCTTATTTAGTAGGCATATTTCAGTGGTCCGTAAAATAACAATATAGAACGGATTGTGAAGTATTTGACTTTATAGAAATAAAGGAATGTAAAGTATTGGAAGATATTTGGCTGATTTTTGGGTTTTATGTGAAATAAAATATAATTTAGTACACCTCATTAGTTTGTTTCTCTCTCTTGCAAATAGACCCTCTTCCACAGATTTTAGATAGCAAGCTCCAAGTATATAAACACCATCAATATACCGCTCGCCATTTACCATCTAACAAATTTACATAGAGTACTTGGGGCGATTTGCTACAATATAATTCCCTATTTTAAATGTTTCCATTGAAAAATCAATAATTTTGTTGATTCGATCTGTCAATCCTTTGAATCTACCAGTGGCGTAGACCATTTAAATACTTGATTTTAATTTTAAAAAGTCCTAAAAACTAATTAAGAGCGAATAAACTGATTATTTCCTAATTTACGCCCCAAAATACGTATTTCCTGAAAAAATCGTAAATTTTGGCGTGGTGATCAACCATTTAGACATTTACCGTTTTAACTACGTATGATTTTGTGATACGCCACTGGCCACGGTCTTGGGCCAGCCGGTAACACGCAGGCTTGACGGATTACCAGTCCTCTCTCTTTTCTTGTCTAAGGTGCCACCAATAACCTTGAAATCCTGCGCGCGGGATACCCGAAGCCACGGGTGTTCATGAAGTCATGATACATGATGCCATGCTCATGGCGTTGCCGAGCAGCATCGTTCCACATTTTAAGCTCACGACTGTATATAAAAAAATGCCACTACAATACGCGGCAATAAAGGACTGCAGCTGACGTCACAGAAACTCAAATGCCTCAGTGCGGAAAAGTGTGAATAGTGTAGAAGATAGCTTCCTAATAGAGAGTTCTCGTGCAGTCCAAATTTCAAATACCGTAACGCTTTTTGACAGGTAAGACAGTTCTTACGGTATTAACGTTAACGGAGCCCGCTATCTAACGGGACTTAGCGGATGCCTTACCGTAACGCTATTTTATGTCAAAATTAGTTTCCGCTCCATTTACATCTGCAAGAACTACAACTACTTTTAATTATTCCTCCATGAAGACCATAAAAAATAGCAAGTGAAAATTAATCAAACTCAGAATCTTTGGGATAAATAATAAGTTAGAAAACAAGCAATATAAAGGGGGTTAGATCACTCAACTCAGCTGTCAAAACGTAAACAGAATTAAGCCTAGTCTCCATGGACGCGAAATCGCGAATTTTTTTTTGCGGATATTTTCCGATTGGTTGGAATTTGACATTTAACATTTGATTTTTTTATGGCGGGAAAAATTCGCGAATTTTTTAACTTCTTGCGGCGTCGCAAAAAAGTTAACTATTTTTTAACTTTCCGCGAAATTTCGCCAAAAAAAATGAGGTTATGTGGTGTTACTTTCAGTTTAGTTTTGTTTATGTTTTTGTCGGTATGTGCTCTGTTCTCTGTGAGTCGTTGATGTGTTTTGTACTTGTAGATACCTAATAAAGAATGGATACTGCCAAAGAATTGAATATTGTAGACCCGAAAACAGACATAAATTACAGCTTGCTGGTTGATGAGGAAGATTATAATAGGGCCTTAAATGTAATTAAGACAACACCAAGATACATATCTTTATTTGTTTTTTAGTAATCACTTTCATGGTTTTCAAAGATTAGTGTTTGAAATTCAAAGCATTTAAATCGAATTCAAATTGATTACAAACAACAACACATAGGTAACCTTAACCTGTTAAATAAAACGCGAATTTCGCGCTTATGGAGACATGGGAATAATTTGCTCGGAAATAGCCACCAAAAAATGACACTTAAAAAATTCGCTTTCCGCGATTTCGCGTCTATGGAGACTAGGCTTTAAGCCTAGTACTCATAACTGCGAAATTCGCATTTTTTTGACATTGTGTTGACAATCTGACGTTTGATACACGCATAAAACGTCAAATTGTCAACGCAATGTCAAAAAATGCGAATTTCGCAGTTATGAGTACTAGGCTTAAGAGAGGATTTTCATGCATCCGTTTTTCCGTCGAAATAATGTCCGTTTAACATTCTATTCTGACATAATCGTATATAAATATGTCAAAATAGAATGTCAAACGGACATATTTCGACGGAAAAACGGATGCATGAAAATCCTCCCTTAGGGATAAGAGGATTTTTGTGTCTTCGTGTCCGAGAACCAAGAATCCTAAACTCTACAGGATTGCTCAATCGGCTAAATTTGTTCACAATTGCTGTGACGTCACGCGCATGCCGGATTTTCAAGATGGCCGCTGATACGAATGATGTTTAGTTTGTGCTGACAACTATTTTATCGTAAATTCGGATTTATCTAGTGTTATAAGTGTAAATTTAAAGTTTCATTTAATGTGTGTAAGCATAAAAGACTCGTGGCTGAAAATACTCGCGAAAACCCCAAGCATTTTCTGGTTTTATAATACTGGATTTGTTGTATCAGGACATCGCTCTTTTATTTGTGTGTATTGCTAGTTAGTATTTCCTAGTCAAGCATTTGTTTTGCTTTTTTTTTATAAATCAAATATCTACTTAGTTGTAAGTTTCCTTTGCATGTAATTACTAATAAAAATTAGGGTTTGTGAAGAGTGAATAAATAAATATGTAAATAAATTTCTTTACTGGCGCGTTTACTATGAAAACGCATGGAAAATATGGGAAACTTGCAATGTTTTTCTGGAATATGATTATGAGAATCTAAATTAGGTATCACTATTTGGCTTTGTGAAATAAGCTCACTTTGAATGTCCATATTAAATCGTTCTAGTACCTATTACATTAATGAATAATAATTGAGAAGTACCTAGCCTAGGTAGGGTCAGTAAAAAATAAAGCACACTATTGCAACCCCGTTTCGCTTATATTTTGATATTGAAATGCAAAAATTAAACCGGCTCGCTCAAGTTGGCACCCCACATTTGGTTTTCTACTGTTTCTCAACTGTAGTCAATTGTGCCCGTTTTGTGCTCAATTGTGCCAGTATTTATGCGAATTGTGCTCATTTTTCATACACAAAACAAACTTTGAAACGAATCCGGGGGCCAGCTTGACTCCAGCCCTTCGTTTTTTTGACTTTTTGGCAATCTATGTTTGGCTAATTGATAAACATAAGCAAACAAACTCGTCTTTCTAATTAGCAATTAACCAACCACTCAAGCCTCAAGGACACAAGCTTTTGAAGTCTGCTAATTTTAAAATCAATAAATTAATTACAAAATACAGTTTTCAAAGGAAATAACCTCAAAATAACAATTTTTTACGTTTGAAAATGCAAGGATAGTGCACTGTCATAAAAAACACAAACCGATCAAGGACTGCGTGACTTCATTCGCATACCGCCATCTTCGATGTTTTTATGAACGTTTGTCTTATGGGATTGAGCAATCCTGTAGAGTTTACGATTCTTGTCCGAGAACTATAAAATACCATGTAAAATACCGTATTGTTAGCGGTACCGTATTAGCGTAGCGTCTGAGGCACGAGAACTCTCTAATATCTTGTAACGTGTACGATTCCGTTCTTTAGTTTTAAGCCTAGTACTCATAACTGCGAAATTCGCATTTTTTTGACATTGCTTCGACAATTTGACGTTTGATACACGCAAAAAACGTCAAATTGTCAACGCAATGTCAAAAAAATGCGAATTTCGCAGTTATGAGTACTAGGCTTTAGGGAGGATTTTCATGCATCCGTTTTTCCGTCGAAATAGGTCCGTAAAGTCTTCTATTTTGACATATTTATATACGATCATGTTAGAATAGAATGTTAAACGGACATATTTCAACGGAAAAACGGATGCATGAAAATCCTCCCTTACTCTAGCGAGTCGATAGTAGTCGGGACTGGAGTACTTAGTGCTTAGAGTACGGAGTATGTGGCTCCGAACGCTGGAGGTATTATATTTATCGACACTCGGCACACCCCAGTTTCGGCACTTTCTGAGCTGAACTGCATTGCATCTAAACTCTATGATTTTTATAAATTTTATATACTAGTCACTAGTTGTATTTCTTTCAAGAGTATAGAACACTAGAGCTACTCGCTCCGGTGCTACTCGACCTCGCTTTAGTTGTATTCCTTTCACACCTAGAAGGAGCTCCGGAACAGCACCAGGGCTTCACGCGCTTATTCCTTTCGAAAAGTGTTTGTTGCGCCGCGCATCTGTTCCCTGCAAACTGGGGGCGACTGAACACCGGAGCGAGCAGCTCGAGTGTTTCAAACTCTTGAAAGGAATACAACTTTTGAAAGGAACAGATGCGCCGGCTTTCGTGCATTTAAATGGTTTAGTTCGGGCTTGAGCACTTCTGCAAAGATTGAGGTGCAACAAACACTTTTCAAAAAGAATAAGCTCGTAACGCCCCGAAGCTGTTCCGGTGCTTCTCCTAGGTGTAGAAGGAATACAACTATTGAGTTATCGAACGCAGAACAGTGAACTCCTTCATTCAAAACAAAAAAAAATAATTAAAGTACGGGAACCCGGTGTTTTTTTTTTTAAATACAAACAAATTTTCCAAAACTGATTGTTTGCTTCCAAGCTAGTGCTACGATTGCCGATTACGTAGTTCCAGCTTGTCGATCGGATCAGCAGTATCAAGTTTTGAACTATTTTGAAGTTTGGTTCTGGTTTGTTTTGGGTTAGGTTAGGAATTTTGTGGTGTGTGGTTATGAAAAAATTGTTTGAAAAGTGAGAATTTATTAGCATAGATAAGTTTGTTAGTTTTAGTTAATTGAATTACTACTGGCTTTCTTTTTCTTTTTATATCAAAGAATCAAATCCACAAGTGCCAGTTTAATTTTATAAAGAAGCAACTGGTGAAAAGTTTCGCGCAAAACTCTTTGTACAATGACCAGCAATAATGAGAAGGTAAGTTTTTTTTTTATATCAAATAATTTTAAACTGCTCTACAAAGTACACCACGGATAAAGTTGCCAATCTACCGATCCAAAACATTACCCTCTCAAGCTGGAGGTTTGTTGTCAACAAAATTTGGAAGAACGTATAAATTGGCCTACCGAATAATACCCTTCCTTTGCATACCTTCCAAAGTTATGATGAAATAAAATGTAATTTTTTTTTAGTGCTATGTGGAAAATAATAATTAATTTTCTTTTATATCTGGCAATTTTTCGTGAGGATAATCAAACATAATCTGGATTATGATGCTCAGATGTGATGTGTTCTGCCTTCAATACTCTTCAATGGTGTACTCCCCTAACCCCCTCACCATCCAATTCTGGGCCTGCGAGTGACGTCACTATCAGCAGCTTATAGTGATGACGTCACTCGCAGACCTCGATGTAATGCTTGCGATTCAGGCTGTCCTAGTGAGTTAATTTTTTCGTCGATTTTGAATGTAGAAAAGGTGATTTTCGATCTGTTCTCGCAGAAGAAATTAATTGTTCTTGATCTTAGCTAGAGTATCCCAGAATTTGATGGTGGGGGAGTTAGGGGAGTATGACACAATGGGCCACTTTCACGTGCCGGGAATATGGCAAATTATGATATTTTTAGACGCAGATACATCAATGCAACTGAGAATGAACAATCTTTTGCAAGATTTTAGTACCGGTGTGAGGTTAGCCACAGAACATATCACCTATAGAAAAATATCTCAAATGGGAGAATCGCGACGAAGGTTTTTAGTTAGGTTTTCCATCAACGATGGCGACACTATCGGGAGATAAGAGAAATTTACAGGTATCTGTGGTGTGGACAGTGAGTTGTGTTGGTTGATTTTGTCATTTATTTTGTCATTTCAAAAGTCAAAATTTGAATTTTTAAATTGTGTTGTTGTAAACCATGGTCCCCACGCGCGTTAAAGTGAAAATTCAAAAAGTTTTGGTTGAAAAAAACCCTAATTTTTGTTCGTATTTTTTTGTATTTGTTCGTTTGTTTCGTTTCGTTCGTATTTGTATTTATTATTTGTATTTACTTTGCGATCTACCTATAGCTGCGTGTCGCTTGCTAACTTACTAACTCTCTTTGCACTATGTTCGACATTGGAAACTTCCTGCCAGTCATAGTTTTCAAGAAAATGAGGCGAAAAGAGCTAAAAGGAGTCAGCAAGCCAAATGCAGTTGAGCATTAAAAATTATTTAAAAATAATAAAAATATAGGGAAAAAATAGATTCGCCTTTTTGTCAAGAATGCTCGATTAGTTGGGTTTTCATTCAACGATGGCGCTGTAATTCATAACCGGTACCAAAGAATATTATAGTTAACACTTATAGAAAACCTATTCCATGTATATTTTTTGACCCCCCAAATGGAGCCAGACTTTTCGAGCCGGGCTCCATCGGAGTGGTAGGCTCGCCGTAATCAACGTGGTTCCAGTTGATGGCTACTCGGCGTTGCCATATGTCCATATAAATATGTATAATAATAACTTTAAAACGGTGACCGCGCTGATGTGAAAAAACACGATATGCGGGAAAAAAATGGAAGGTTTTGTCTTGAAAATATCGCTGAAAAATTGCTAGACGATAATAGCAGTTCGAACTCGAGTTTCTCACAGAAATATCAAAGTTTTTCAATTTTTTTCTGGAAAACTGACTAAGTAAAAATTGTGCAATTTTTTCAGGTGAAAGACGAAAGTGAGGAGCTTATTATAGGAAAATTTCAAATTTTTCCAATGGAAAATCATCCCAGGAAAAATTCTGGAAAATTGACTTTTTTAAGCAGAATTCATTTTCTTAAATTACATTTATTTCCTAGAAAACTGGCAAAAGGAAAATTGTGAATTTTTTTCAGAAAAAAGAGGAAAGTGAGGATCTTATTATAGCAAAATTTCAAAATTTTCCTGTGAAAAAACACTCCAGGACAAATTTAGGAAAACTGACTTTTTTAAGCGAAATTCATTCTTTTATATTACAATTATTTTCTGGAAAATTGGCAGAGTGAAAACTGTGATATTTTTGCAGGAGAAAGACGAAAATGAGGAGCTTATTATAGTAAAATTTCAAAATTTTCCAGTGGAAAATCATTTCAGGAAAAATTCTGGAAAATTGCCTTTTTTAAGTAACATTCATTTTCTTTCTTTTTAGTTTTTTTCTAGAAAACTGGCAAAAGGAAAATTGTGAAATTTTTCCAGAAAAAAGAGGAAAGTGAGGATCTCATTATAACAAAATTTCAAAATTTTCCAGTGAAAAAACACTCCAGGACAAATTTACGAAAACTGACTTTTTTAAGCGAAATTCATTCTTTTATATTACAATTATTTTCTGGAAAATTGGCAGAGTGGAAATTGTGATATTTTTGCAGGAGAAAGACGAAAATGAGGAGCTTATTATAGGAAAATTTCGAAATTTTCCAGTGGAAAATCATTTCAGGAAAAATTCTGGAAAATTGACTTATTTAAGCAAAGTTAAGGAAAATTTACCCTCTTACATTTTAATTTTTTTCTTGAAAACTGGCAAAGGGAAAATTTTGAAAATTTTCTAGGAAAAAGAGAAAAGTGAGGAGCTTATTACAGGGAAATTTCGAAATTTTCCAGTAAAAAATCATTCCAGGAAAAACTCAAAGAAAATTGACTTATTAAGGCAAAATTGAAGAAAATTCACCCTCTTACATTTTAATTTTTTTCTGGAAAACTGGCAAAGGGAAAATTTTGAAATTTTTACAGGAGAAAGAGGAAAGTGAGGAGCTCATTAGAAGAAAATTTCAAAATTTTCCATTAAAAAATCACTCCAGGAGAAATGTATTTATACATGTATATTTTCGGATAACTGAATAAACTCTATTCTAAGTTAAAATAGTATATTTCTTAACTAGTGCGGAAAGTACCACTTTCTGCACGCGATTGCAGTTTATCGACCGACGCGCAGCGAAATTCGGCAAGCAATCAAGTGCGGAAAAGATACTTTCCGCACGAGTTAGGAACACTATTTTTTCTACGAGATGAAAGGTAATATTTTCATCTACATATTTATCAATTTAAGATATTTTTTTTCACTTTTTTGTACCTGTACCTGGTAGTATATCCTGTTAATCTGTAAGTACAGGGTGGCCCAAATTCGAGCCTCATCATTGGGATTTTGGAAACCGTAAGAGATACAGGGTCGGTTAAATTATGGCAAAGTTGCGCATTTTGATGCTCAACAAAATGCCGCTTTGATATTCAGGATATTCCGAATACTTCCGGAGATATCCAGAAAAATTTCGAAATTTTGCAAAATTGTTTTTATTTTTTCCTGACTTTATTTGAAGTGATATTTCGAAAAAAATATCACTTCATCATAGCCACTTTTTCTCCCCTACAAGATGCTACCATCAAATTTAAAATCTGACATTTCGTCTTTTGGCCACCATCATCAACTTATTTTTTTTAAATACAACCCTGGATTTTTTATTTCTGATTTTGAGAGCTTCTGATGTTCCAAAACCTATGACGTATCGCATTTATCCGAAAATAGTTATTTATGCAACAAGTGTGTAAAGTGAACCTTTTTTCACGAATGTGAATTTTGACGCACGAGCCGAAGGCGAGTGCGACAATCACATGAGTGAAAAAAGGTGCTTTACGCAAGTATTGCATACAAAATGTTTTCTACTACCAATCAAATATGTGTACGAAAATAAATTTAGTCAAATACTTCACGCGCTAGTGCGTAAAGAATTTTCATTTTACGAACTAGTGCGTGAAGTGATTTACCAGAAAAATGCCAAATTGACAGTGTCGACATCTGTCATTGACATTACTCTACGCACTAGTGCGTGAAGTGAAATTTTACGTCTTCTGAATAGCGCGTAAAGTGAGTACTTTACGCACGGTAGTAGAAAAAAATATTTTTTTTTACTTCTTAGTAATTTCCTACCAAAATTCTTTTCTCTGTCTCTCTCTAACACATTTAGTTTTTATGGAAAGTGCCAATAATATAAATTTTTCGAATAAATGCGATTCGTCATAGGTTTTGGGATATCAGAAGCTCTTGAAATCTGAAATAAAAAACGAGGGTCCGTATTTAGAAAAGTAAAGTTGATGATGGTGGTCCAAAGACGAAACATCATATTTTAAATTTGATGATAGCATCTTGTAGGGGAGAAAAAGTGGCTAAGATGAAGTAATATTTTTTTTGAAGTATCACTTCAAATAAAGTCAGGAAAAAATAAACATTTTGCAAAATTCCGGTTTTTTCTGGATATCTCCGGAAGTATTCGAAATATCCTAAATATCAAAGCGGCATTTTGTTGAGCATCAAAATGCGCAACTTTGCCATAACTTAACCGACCCTGTATCTCTCACGGTTTCCGAGATCCCAATGATGAGGCTCGAATTTGGGCCACCCTGTACCTGTATACCTAGAAATTTCAGGTATTCTACTTTTCGGCACGGAGTGCGGAAAAGTGATCATTTTTCCGCACTCGGTGCGGAAAAAAAACGGAAAAGCACTAGTGCGGAAAAGTGATACTTAAATGACCTAAAATGCGTGCGGAAAAGTACACTTTTCCGCACGCTCGTAGAAAAAATGTATTACAAAACAATAACTCCGAAGGTGCTCTTTGAAATAATCTATGACTTAATCTTTTCTTTAAATTGTTATGACGTCATCGATGACGTAAGTAAAAACACTCGTGTCGTGCAACGAACTATACATAACGGGTCTTCAAAAAAAAAAAAAAAACAATCAAAGATTGCTTTGGTTACGAAAACGTACGTCGCATTATTGTTTGTATATTGGTCAGGATTTTTGACATGACATTTTGACATTAAATTTCATTGACTGACATTGTCAAAATTAAAGAAAAATATTGCTAAGACGTACGTTTAAAAAACCATAGCAATCTTTGATTGGCTTTTTTTTTGAAGACCCGATATGTTTGGTTGAAATTTCAGACATAAAAAAACCTATTTTTCAAAAAGGCAAATGACGTAAGTACAAACCCTCGTAAAACTAATTTTTTTTTACGCGTCTCATTTCGTCAGCACCCCTTGTATTTGGAGTTAGTTGCGCTTATGCACATCTTGAAAATGCCAGACAAAAAAAAAATCCTGTGCAATTCACACCCGGTTGAAGTGAAACCTTCATCGAACTGCATGCATTAAGCCTCATTTACACGGTGCAAGTAGCTTGAGCAAGTACTAACGCCAGTAACTAAAATTTAGTAACTTGAATCGTGTAGACAGCTTAATTTAGTACTTTAGCAAGTAAACTCTTTAGTCAAGTAATTAGTCAAGTGAATAGTAGCTGGTTCTATTTACTTGAGCAAGTGGCTTCCCCCTCTCGTTTATTTTACTGACTTTAGCGGGCTGGACGTGTGTAGACAGGATTTGTATTTAGTGATTAGTGAAGTACATTAGTGGGGTTTGAATTTGAATATTTTGAGTATTGTGTTGCACCTTGCACCTATTAGTTGCCTTTGCAATGTCGTCTGTAACTGCTTCCTGTTGCCAGATATGATAGTGTAATTTCCAATGTAATTTTTACTGGAATAGCAGGTCTCATTACAGTATCTTGTGTGCTAATCATGGGTTTTATTTCGAAAAGTTAACTTATTGAATTGTTCTTTTGTCATCCGCATACAATTTCGATATTCTTTTGGATCTTCCTTAGCCAGTTCAACCAATAATGTGGAAGATGCACCATTTGTTTCTCTACGAGATATCCATGGTCGAACCCAACAACGTTTTCCATTTTCAATTTCTTTCAATAAAATGTGTGATAATTCTCCATAAACACTCAAAATGCATTTTTAAATTTCTTTTCGAACAACTGTACTTGCTGCCATTTCACCTCAATTTGCACTAATCACTAAATTCGACTTAAAATCAGTAAAATGCATGTAAACACCCACTTGCACGAAAACAAAGATAATTTAGTTACTGGCGTTAGTACTTGCTCAAGCTACTTGCACCGTGTAAATGAGGCTTTACACACATACTAACATAGACAGTGGCGTCCCCCCTCCAAAAGACTTGAGAAAGAACGCAAATAAATATAGTTTAAAAAAACTAAAATACACGCTGGGGTGTTTGGTTCCACATTTCTCATACATTGAGCACCCCACGCTTTTTTGACAATAATTTTAATATTTTTTGTTCATTAATATTTTCTGTTTATATTAAAAATTATTTTTCACTTTTTAGTTCGATGTATCAAAAGCGTGTTAGCCCCAGATATTTCCAGACTTTTCCAGACATTATTCAGACTTATTCAGGGCTTTCCAGAGTTTTCCAGATTTTATCCAGATTTATCCAGACTTGTACAGACTGATCCGGATTCTGGAAAATGATTCCCAGGTCTTTTGGAACCTTTTTCAGAATTTTTCCAACCCTTCCAAGAAATTTCCAGGCATTTTCCAGACGTTTCCAGAGATTTCCAGGCATTATCCAGACTTATCCAGAGCTTTCCAGAGTTTTCTAGACTTCATCCCGATAAATCCAGACTTGTTCAGACTGATCCGGATTCTGGAAAATGATCTCCAGGTCTTTTGAGACCTTTTCCAGATTTTTTCCAACCCTTTCCAGAAATTTCCAAGTCTGGAACGTTTCCAGACTTTTCCAGACAATATCCAGACTTATCCAGAGTTTTACAGAGTTTTCCAGACATCATCCAGATTAATCCACACTTGTTCAGACTGATCCGGATTCTGGAAAATGATCCCCAGGTTTTTTGGGACCTTTTTCAGAATTTTTCCAACCCTTTCCAGAAATTTCCAAGTCTTTTCCAGAGGTTTCCAGACTTATCCAGAGTTTTACAGACTTTATCAAGATTTATCCAGACCTTATCCAGACTTGTACAGACTGATCGGGATTCTGGAAAATGATCCACAGGTCTTTTGGGACCTTTGGCAGAATTTTTCCGACCCTTTCCAGATATTTCCAGGCTCTTTCCAGACGTTTCCAGAGCTTTCCAGAGTTTTCCAGACTTTATCCAGATTAATCCAGACGTTTTCCAGACTTGTTCAGACTGATCCGGATTCTGGAAAATGATCCCCAGGTCTTTTGGAACCTTTTTCAGATTTTTTTCAACCCTTTCCAAAAATTTCCAAGTCTTTTCCAGACGTTTCCAGACATTTCCAGACTTTTCCAGACAATAACCAGACTTATCCAGAGTTTTCCAGAGTTTTACGACTTTATCCAGATTTATCCAGACCCTATCCAGACTTGTACAGACTGATCCGAATTCTGGAAAATGATCTCCAGGTCTTTTGGGACCTTTGGCAGAATTTTTCCGACCCTTTCCAGAAATTTCCAGGCTCTTTCCAGACGTTTCCAGAGATTTCCAGAGATTTCCAGACTTCATCCAGATTTATCCAGACTTGTTCCAGCTCACTTGGCTTGTTCCAGGTTCCTGTTGTGTGTTGTGTGTTTGTATTAATATAAGCGTGTTAAAAAAGTGTTGCTTTTTCGTTTAGTTTCATCGGGTCGCTTTTTCGTTTCATCGAGTCTCAAATCACTCCCAACGATTCTAAAGAAGTTTCCACTTCAAAAATGACTCCACTCAACATTCCCTATCTCACGCAGAGCATAATTTTGTTTTAGTTTATATATTTTCTATTTATACAGCAAATTAGACGTAGCAACTAGGTATCATCTAATATGTCGATGTAAAAAATTCTAAAACCGCCGCGGCAGTTAGTCTATCATCTTACAAGGTAAAATCACAGAAAATATATTAAATGCCCGAGAAAATCGCGCAACGCTGTTAAAATTTGTTTGCCGAAAAGCTAGCGCGAATATAATATTTCAATTTATAACACCGGAGCAGCGCCTCTAGCGGTCTGCCGTCGCCCATAAGCGTAGGTTTTCTATAGTTAACTATAATATTCTTTGCCGGTACATACCATTGCAGATACTTTTCTAGAGGTGATATCAGTGTTACCAGATTGGGGGATTTTCCCCCAAATTTGGGGGATTTTCAAGTAGATGGGGGAAAATCTGGGGGATATTTTTTTCTGGGGGATTTTTTGGGGGTAAAAATTGTGAGAATTTTCGCTATTGGGGGAAATCGGGTATATTTCAATGAATAAAAATAAAGTAAAAAATGTATTAAAACGCTAAATTTTAAGTTATGTCTTATTTCTTATTTTATGTTATTAAGGGCCGAATTTATAGTCACTCCTTGAGTCTGCCTTAAAGGTCGTGAGTTTAGAATGGACACTTTTGGTACTATTTGACAAGTTAGTCATGTCAATTCTAAACGTTCAAGGCTTCCTTAAGGTCCAAGGAAACCTCAAGGAGCGACTATAAATTCAGCCCAAGTAAGTACTACTATTTTCATAAATTGAGATTATTTTTTAAACTATCCAAACTTCTTTGGTACAACTGTACTTATCTCTTTTGTCGCCAGTCACAACATTTTATTTCATTTGTCATTTGTCAATTGTCATTTTATTTTTGGGATTAGAAAAATATAAACAAATAAAAAAGTGGCAAGGGTATGAGTATGAGTTTTATTTTAAAATATTCAACGAATTTGGCTTTTTTTTTGCAAGTATGATTCGAGAATAAATCTATATCTATTTGGGGTTTTTAGTTGACAAACAGTGATTTTTGGGTTATTTTTGAAATCCTTTGGGGGAAATTAGTTATAACCATCTGGCAACCCTGGGTGATATGTTCTGTGAGGTTAGCAGCCAAAACTTGGCGAACTTGGCAGCCAATTTGACAAAAACGCCCGAACGACCAGTGGTGTAGCCGAGGGTGTAGCATTGTTTTTAATTCAAAATAAATTCAATAAACCATACTTAGACATCGAGTCTAGCTATAAAATTGATAGGGTACTATTTTAATATCATCTCCAATCCCCATGCGAAATCCCATTAACTCAAACCCCGTCGAAATATGAAAAACTACCCTTAACAAGTGAAAATGCATTAATATTATATATACCTACTCATGAAAATTATGAAACTTTGAATCGAGGGGGTACCATCTTCTTAAATTTTGTGACAGTATTGCGACAATCCCTACTGTTTCCCTACGATTGCTGCGATTGCGACTACAATCCCGGGATTGTGAGGCGATTGTTGGATTTTGGAGGATTGCAATGTGACTGCATATGATTGCAGACGATTTTGAATGATTGCACACAATTGTGAATGATTGCAGACGATTGTAGGCGATTGCGAGTGACCGAGAAAGGTTTTTGGTAGCTGCTTGAGTTACTGAGTTACACTGACATATATATCTAGGGAACATATTTATTTATTTTGGCAATTAGATTATTAATCCACAAATAAAAATATGAACAAATATTTATTTTGCTATTCTTTCAAGGATTTCAAAGTAAGTATATGGGTATGTACAGGGTCTGTTCCTTGTAATCAGTGTGGCTTCTATAACTTGTGAAAATAATTAAAAAAATTAAGTAAACACAAAAGTTTTAGGGTTTTATTGATATTCCTACTTATTAGGCCTGTTCGCACAGCAATCACAAACCAGTCAGAGCGCATTTCATTGGTTGAAAACAATCAGAAACAGTCAGAAAACTAGTTTCAACCAATGAGATTCACTCTGACTGGTTTGTGATTTCTCTGCGAACAGACCTATTATCTTTTGCACACACAGAATTGCACATGTCAAAATGGGCAAATGACAAGTGCCAACTGTCATAATGACAAACACTTGCATTTTATCAAATGGAAAACCCTGTATATTTGTGGATAAAATTATAAAGATAGATTGTTTTCTTCTGATTCCAGATACAGGGTGTCCCACGGTGGATGGCCTATTAGACGTTTATAGAGAACTAAAAAGCGGATCTTTTTGAAAATTTGGCAACCGGGATAAACGACCATAATCTACACTTTAAAAATATTTTTGTTTATGCGGTGTTGCCGCTTCTACTCTAAAGCAGATGCAACATCGCTATTTTAAATGAAACACCCTGTATGTGATTGCATATTTGGATTCTACGTAAAATTCTGAGCAGATTTTATGTGATATACCCTATACCTAAGTTCAACTGTTTTGGAAATATTGACAGTTGAAAATTGACTTTTTGCAACTTTGACAGGCTGTAAAACCTAAACGGTTAATTTCAGAGGAAAACCGATCTTACAGTTCTATCTTAGATTTTCGTAAACTATCATTTGACGCCAACTTTGAATTTAACCGGAGATTAAATTTAATTGGAATTTTTAATCATGGATTAAATTCAAAATTGGTGTCAAATGATAGTTTATAAAAATCTAAGACAGGAATGTAAAATCGGTTTTTCTCTAAAATTAACCGTTCAGGTTTTACAGCCTGCCAAAGTTGCAAAAAGTCAATTTTCAACTGTCAATATTTCCAAAACATTTGAACTTAGGTATAGGGTATATCACATGAAATCTGCTCAGAATTTTATGTAGAATCCAAATATGCAATTAAATACGGGGTGTTTCATTTAAAATAGCGATGTTGCCACTGGTTTAGAGTAAAAGCGGCAACACCGCATAAACAAAAATGTTTTTGAAGTGTAGATCACGGTCATTTATCCCGGTTGCCAAGATTTGTAGTCTCGCTGCCCTTTCGCCATTTCGAACCCGATTTAGGGGACACTTACTTTCGCGCCTACAGATGCTTTCAATCCTTAGAATCCCGGTATTAACAATTAACTTTGAACTAGAAGAACTCCAGAAACACAGGTAAGGCGCCTTTTATCATATTGTCTTTTGTATGGTTATTTTTTGCTACATATTCATTAGTTGCGCTTACAGTCCACGTAACTCCGAAGGTGATTCTAAAATATCAACCATTACACCAATATTTTCTGTATACCAAAAATGTTGATGTTTGGTTTAGCTATTTTTACGATATTTAAGTTTAAAAATGCATGTACCATCGTCACCAAAAGTATCTGGGACAAAAATAATGCATGATAATCTCCTGGACTAATTCTGCCGTCATTAATTTCAATGCATTTAATTCATAATTTGACAGATACCTATTTGATAATAAAATTCATATAATAGTACAAGAGCTAATATGATGCTGTCCCAGTTACTTTTGGTGACAATGGTACAGTTGCGATAAAAAAAAAGTAGTACAAAAATTATTAACCCCAAGTTGAGCTCCCGGTCTAAAGCGGCGTTTCCACATGCATAGTTTATTGGCGCTAGTCGACTGGCGTAAGTTTTCTGGCACGTGGAAACGCAGAAAATTAACTGGCACCAGTTAACTGTCGCCACTTTTTCATGCGCCAGTAAAGTAGAATGGAGGTCTCCTTTTTGGCGCCAGTTTGCCATGTGTGACAGTTTGTCAAAAAAAATACAAACGTTTTCACTAGTGGTTCCCAAAAAATAGGCTCGTTCAGTGAAATTTTTTTAACACGGTTTTTCACATTTTTATGGAGTATAACTCACATATAGCACGTAGAAAAAATTTCAACTCAATCGGATTAATATTAAAAAAGTTACGCGTTTTTTAATATTAAAACAGTTATGCCTCGGAAATTCATTGCTGTGACGTCATAGCATCTCTCGAGTCGGAACAGGCTAAAGGCCGTCACACACGGAACGCAAGGTCAACTTATTTTCTACTGACAGTTTGGCTCACAGTTAGCGGAACTATACAATATTTATAATTTTTCTTTCTGTATGCTACTTCCATAATAGACCTATCTCCCATGATTAGAAAAAGGAAGCTTCATTGTAATAAATACAAGTTAGAAAACAATAGAAGATGACATGCGCGCGCAACTCGTAGGCTGCAGTGTAGCCAGATTGTATTGTTGCAGAACAAATGTAGACAAGACAAATCGAACATTATAACATTGAAGAAGTAATATAGTCTCAAGTGTTTCACAACGCCTTGAATCAGACAAAAGGAGAGCTTTAAAGTGGATAAACATCGTTTGCACTTTCATTTTGATAAATGTTTCATCCGGCAACATCGCTCAATGAGATTGCAAAGGAATATGTCAAGTATAATCTAACATAACCTTAAACGATACTGCGGTGAGTTCAAGTAATATGTAAAGTATTAGTTTTCTCTTTGTCAAATTACACGTTACAAAGAAAGAAGGAACGATTCATTCTGAACTGGCCCCTGAATAAGAATATGACGCAAGCCTGTCATAAACTTGCTTCTCATTGGACGCTCACCTGCAGCCTACAAGCGACGCGCGCAGTCCATGTAATAGGAGATCGGTCTATTGTCCTCATAAAATATTGAAACTCAGGGAATTATTCAAATATATTATGAGATGTGATTCGAAAGAAAAACATCCAGTTCTACCAGATACATAAAATGCTAAACTGAAACTTGTTTAAACGGTGCCAAACTAAAACTTGTCAAAACCACAAGTCAAAACAATGCCTGTATTTGTCAAAGTGACTGGCGTACCATCACCAGGCAACCAACGTGAGAGATGCATTGACGTCACTGCGTGTTTCAAATTTGGAGTATTTTGATCATTTATTTGAATATGATCAAGGGCTCAGAAAATTATGAAATTTTGCATAACTGCTAAGCTCAACACGCTCTTTTAGAATGTGTAATAAAAAAAATATGCTGTACGAGCCTATTGAACATATTAAGTTTATGGAAGAGCATCCCTGTTTGTGGAATCACAAACTTTTGTGCTACAAAGACAGGAAAAACCGCATGATGCTATAAGGATAAGTGTTGACGTATTGTGCGGGTTCTCGCGTTCTTAAGTGGCTTTGATATCACTGCTGCTAAAAGCAAAATAAAAAGCTTTGGAAATTCTTCATGATCTTCATCCGCTAACTCAGACAGTAAATTATTTGATGCTTCTAGAGCTTATCTGTGTGAAATCCATCTTGTGTTTATGTCTCTTCTTCTTGTTTTTTCGGGTCTTCTGAAATAATTCTAGAAACAAAATATCCACAGCAACATTAATACCTGCTTGAACCATTTAAGTTGACGCCATTTTCAATTTTTCTACTGCGCCAGTTAAAAGTTTTTGATATCAAGTGGAAACAGATACTGGCGCCACTATTATTACGCCAACAAACTGGCACGTGCACTAGCGCCAATAAACTATGCGCGTGGAAACGCCGCTTAACATACAAAATTTTGACAGTAAATAAACATTTCAAAATATGAAGGTTCAAGGAATTACATTTTCTAGGTTAAAAACAGGTGGAAAAATGCCAAAGTAATGTCATCTGAAGCTTTCGAGGTTAAATACTTGTCATAAATGCCAAAAATATGTAATTTTTGGTTATAAATTAAATTAATGTATAATAGACCAGAAGATCTTGGAGACTTTTCTTTTACTACTTTTTTTTTATCGCAACTGTACGTTACCCTAAATTAGGTCTGTTCCCGGTTGCATATTCATTTTTTGTTCCCAGTTCAACAAATTTGAACAGCCCGACAGTAATGCGAACAGGGCGCTATCGATCATAAGAATTCCTTAAAGCACTATGTAAAGTAGGTGTCTGTAGCGTCGATGCAAAACCAGTAAATAGTAATTTTTCCAATATAGTAGATGACGCTGCTGGCTTGGCTCAATTTTGTTGACAAAAAAATTTACACTGAGATACCATTCTCGACAGTTTATACATATAGTATTTATCTCTGGTTTTGACATGGGCAATATAATAGAGATAAAACCCTATAACTTTTGTATTTAACTTTTTTTTTGTTCAAGTTGTAGAAGCCGCACTAATTATAAGGAACAGACCCTGTACTTGTAACAAACTTAAAAACGAAGTTGGATGGATACAAACATTTTTGCGATCTTGAACCTATTCCCGATATTCACCTCGTCTTGCTTTCTAAGATGAAAAAGACCATCTCCCTGCAAAGCAATGGGACCATGAAATATATATTTTTGGCAACTATTTGCATATCTTCATCTTGCCAAATGTAATCATCAAGAGCTCTTCTGAGGAACTGATCCGGCTATTATGTCATGTATCATGTATCATATGCAGCAGCATAGTATTCTTCATTTTTCAGAGACACTTCTTCACAAAATGTATTTTCCTCTGCTTTCATTTCCCAATTCATTTTTTTTTTCTGAATAGCTTCCACTTTCAGAGGTTTTGGCATCTTCCATGTTTGGAGCCCTTTTTTATTGCAGTTTTTTATTTTTGCTCTTTTGATAGGCTCTATTCCTACTTGGTGCTGTTCTGTTACTTTTTTTTTTGACAACTTTGCATATCTTTTGCATCTGAGATTTCTATCTGTTGATGATAACTTTCTGTTTTTATTAGAAAATAGTCAGCACAGTGTTTATTTTTTCACCAACAAATTTTTGTCCTAAACTTTTATTTTTAGAAGGCTAGGGTTTAATGTTTTTGAATTATTGTGATCAATGTTATCCTCAATATCTAGTGAATCATAGTTTGAAACTGAATTCAATTATTCCTACACATCATTATTTAGCTCTTCAATGGTATCTTCACTGAATAATTTATTTATTTTGGCTTGATAAATCATCTTTTGGTTCAGGACATTTGTACTCAAAATATTCTTCAGGGTATCCCAAAGTGTGACCTCCATATGAATAAAATGGATTTGAATAAAGAAATCCCGCTAAATCGAAATTCTAAACTTACAAATGCAGTCAATTAATATTTTCTATAGGAAGTAATTTAGGTGCAGGCTTTTACCTTCAACGCCGATTCCCTCGTATCCAGTAGCTGGCGCCAGTCCTCGCTCCAGTCTCACTGCATGTCGTTCCAGTTCTGATATCGTGTGAATACTTACCGCAGTGAAAACTCACGATTAACTGGACTCATGTAGACGAACTGGGTCCAGCGCTTTGCCAGCCCAGAATTGGCATGCCAGGCAGCCAGTGAGACTGGCGCCAGCTACTGGATACGTGTAAATCGGCCTTTATGGTAATAATCGCACCACAGTTTGATAACACAGAAAATAACAGTTTAATCGCTAATGAATAACATAAAATAGCAAGAAATGTGTCTGTCAGTCTTTCTCTTTGCCGACTGCGCTGATTCTCACTATTTACAAACAAATCAACGCGCGGCTGCGCATGCGCGACACACGATTGTACCTTAAAACAGGTGGAAGCGTACGCGATTGCCAATGTGATTGTCAGATTGCGACAGCGATTGCGGGGCTGCAAATGCGATTGCAGGATTGTTTTAAAGCAATAATTGTGAGATTGCAAACGCGATTGCGGGATTGCAACTGAGATGCCACAGCAATTTAAGTGATTGCAAGCGATTGTTAAGAATTTGTGACAGTATTGCCTCAAGATGTTACCCCCTCGCTTTGAATGATCTTTTGTAGTTGAAAATGTGGTTGGGGCTGTTATTTGTTATCTTTTTTTGTTTGTTAATTTTTTTTTTTTATATTTATATTTAGTATAGAATGTTGAAGAACTGCTAATTATTATTTATAATGTAAATTGATTCTCTGCTAGATAATTATCTCAAAGTTGTAACCAATGTTACCAGGGTACCCTGGTGCATTTTGGTGATACACATACAGGACCGGTGTGAAGTTAGCAGCCTTTTTGCAGCAGCCAAAAATGTGAAGTTAGCAGCCATTTGTAGCAGCCAAAATTGTGAAGTTAGCAGCCATTTTTTGGCAGCTTTTTTTTTGTTAAATGGTTGATTTACAAATTCTGTGTACATTATTATTATCCTACCCTCGTGCAAAGTACAACAGAAAAAAAAAAAAGAAGTACCCCTAATAAAACATAAAGTTAGAACATTAATATCTACAAAACAACTTTTCTAAAATAAAATGTAACACCATGAAATTTAGAATACTCTTTAACATGGCGTCAAGTACGTCTAGTTCGGAGAACAACCCCTTATTGCCGTCAGGCTGGGATCAACCCTTATTATTAAAATAATTGGAAAAGCACATTTCGGAAAAATGTAACACCATCAAACTCAGTGGGACGATCATCAGAACCGCTCTGAAACTTGATTGGGACGATAACTAGAACCATTTCAAACATTCCCTCCAAAGGAAACCCCCTTACCTGCCGTCGGAGTGTGTTAAAAACTACCCTTAGTACGAAAATAATGGAAAAAAATTGGAAAAACACAATTTGGAAAACTGTAACGCTCTGAAACTTGATTGGAACGATAACTAGAACCATTTCAAACATTCTCTCCAAAGGAAACCCCCTTACCTGCCGTCGGAGTGTGCTAAAAACTACCCTTAGTACGAAAATAATGGAAAAAAATTGGAAAAGCACAATTCGGAAAACTGTAACGCTCTGAAACTTGATTGGAACGATAACTAGAACCATTTCAAACATTCCCTCCAAAGGAAACCCCCTTACCTGCCGTCGGAGTGTGTTAAAAACTATCCTTAGTACGAAAATAATAGAAAAAAATTGGAAAAGCACATTTCGGAAAACTGTAACGCTCTGAAACTTGATTGGAACGATAACTTGAACCATTTCAAACATTCCCTCCAAAGGAAACCCCCTTACCTGCCGTCTGAGTGTGTTAAAAACTACCCTTAGTACGAAAATAATAGAAAAAAATTGGAAAAGCACATTTCGGAAAGCTGTAACGCTCTGAAACTTGATTGGGACGATAACTAGAACCATTTTTAACATTCCCTCTAAAGGACAACCCCTTACCTGCCGTCGGAGTGTGTTAAAAACTACCCTTAGTACGAAAATAATGGAAAAAAATTGGAAAAGCACATTTCAGAAAACTGTAACGTAACGCTCTGAAACTTGATTGGGACGATAAGTAGAACCATTTTAAACATTCCCTCTAAAGGACAACCCCTTACCTGCCGTCGGAGTGTGTTAAAAACTACCCTTAGTACGAAAATAATAGAAAAAAATTGGAAAAGCACATTTCGGAAAACTGTAACGCTCTGAAACTTGATTGGAACGATAACTAGAACCATTTCAAACATTCCCTCCAAAGGAAACCCCCTTACCTGCCGTCGGAGTGTGTTAAAAACTACCCTTAGTACGAAAATAATGGAAAAAAATTGGAAAAGCACATTTCGGAAAGCTGTAACGCTCTGAAACTTGATTGGGACGATAACTAGAACCATTTTAAACATTCCCTCTAAAGGACAACCCCTTACCTGCCGTCGGAGTGTGTTAAAAACTACCCTTAGTACGAAAATAATGGAAAAAAATTGGAAAAGCACATTTCGGAAAGCTGTAACGCTCTGAAACTTGTTTGGGACGATAACTAGAACCATTTTAAACATTCCCACCAAAGGACAACCCCTCACCTGCCGTCGGAGTGTGTTAAAAACTACCCTTAGTGTAAAAATAATGGAAACAAATTGGAAAAGCACATTTCGGAAAACTGTAACGCTCTGAAACTTGATTGGAACGATAACTAGAACCATTTCAAACATTCTCTCCAAAGGAAACCCCCTTACCTGCCGTCGGAGTGTGTTAAAAACTACCCTTAGTACGAAAATAATAGAAAAAAACTGGAAAAGCACATTTCGGAAAACTGTAACGCTCTGAAACTTGATTGGGACGATAACTAGAACCATTTCGAACATTCCCTCCAAAGGAAACCCCCTTACCTGCCGCCGGAGTGTGTTAAAAACTACCCTTAGTACGAAAATAATAGAAAAAAATTGGAAAAGTACATTTCGGAAAACTGTAACGCTCTGAAACTTGATTGGGACGATAACTAGAACCATTTAAAAGATTCCCTCCAAAGGACACTCCCTTACCTGCCGTCGGAGTATGTTAAAAACTACCCTTAGTACGAAAATAATAGAAAAAAATTGGAAAAGCACATTTCGGAAAACTGTAACGCTCTGTAACTTGATTGGGACGATAACTAGAACCAGTTCAAACATTCCTACCAAAGGACAACCCCTTACCTGTCGTCGGAGTGTGGTAAAAACTACCCTTAGTACGAAAATAATAATAATAATAATAGTAATAATATACTTTTATTGTCAAAACCAAAAAAAAATAATTTACAATCAGTTTTTACATAATAATATTAAAATATACATATGGTTGACAATGGGCACTAGAAAAAAACGCAGACATCTGAATGATTCAGATACTGTTCAGGCCCTATTTTAGATAAATAATTTTGAACCAAAGAATAGAAATAGAAGACAATTTTGTGCGTTCGATTTACATCTTATATGAAAAAAATTAAGGAATAGTAAATAGATAAGTAAACACGAAGAGAAAAAGGAGAGAATTAGAATGACAATGGGAAAAGGATAAGGAAAAAACTAAAACATGAACTTTCCACCAGAGAGGGAGACATCACTGATTTAGAAGCAAACATGATTTAAAATGCTTTCCAAAAGTAAATGACGACCAGCGCCAATCAACAAAGTCCAGCGAGTTTATCAAAGTAGCTATATTATAAGAAAATGAACGTTTGTATTGTTCTTTTCGGTGCTGCGGTATTCGGATCACATTTCTTCTTCTTAAATTTAAGTTGTGCACATCAGTGCGAAATGTAATTCTTCTGTACAGATATTGAGGGGATTTATTTTTAATTATTTGATAATAAAACTTACCCCGGTGCAACTTAAAACGATTGAACATATTGAGCCACCCGGACTCAGCCAAGTAGGGTGAAATATGATTTCTCGAAACAAAAACATCAAGTTATACGACATTATGCTATAATCAAAACTTAAGTTAACAGCTTTGCAATGTGGAAATATTAGAAAATGAATAAAGTCTCAATATTTTGTTGGCTGAAAAACTATGAATCTTGAACTTGGATGGTCCCAATATTAACAGCAACAGCATTCAACAAAACATAAAAATATTAAGCTCCGTCAAGTTAGCCCCGCCTATTTAATTTTTCTATTTTTTTTCGTGCTAATTAACTGTGCTCCCAGTGTGCTCTACTGTGCTACTAATATTAGGAACTGTGTTAAGTTGCACTCAATGCTATCCACCAAATTTTGAGGGACGCCAACTTGACGCTTAGCCCACCAGTTTTTTCGATTATTTTATCGAACAAAAGCAAAAATCAATACCTACAACTTTCAGTTTTTCGTTTAACCCTCGATTTTCTCAAAAAATGCTATAGCTAGGCCAACTTGACGCTCAGCCCCCCCCCCCCTGTTTTTCAATTATTTTCATACTAAAGGTCGTTTTTAACAGACTCCGACGACAGGTAAGGGCTTGTCTTTTGGTAGGAATGTTTGAACTGGTTCTAGTTATCGTTCCAATCAAGTTTCAGAGCGTTACAGTTTTCCGAAATGTGCTTTTCCAATTTTTTTCCATTATTTTCGTACTAAGGGTAGTTTTTAACACACTCCGACGGCAGGTAAGGGGTTGTCCTTTAGAGGGAATGTTTAAAATGGTTCTAGTTATCGTCCCAATCAAGTTTCAGAGCGTTACAGCTTTCCGAAATGTGCTTTTCCAATTTTTTTCCATTATTTTCGTACTAAGGGTAGTTTTTAACACAATCGGACGGCAGGTAAGGGGGTTTCCTTTGGAGGGAATGTTTGAAATGGTTCTAGTTATCGTTCCAATCAAGTTTCAGAGCGTTACAGTTTTCCGAAATGTGCTTTTCCAATTTTTTTCTATTATTTTCGTACTAAGGGTAGTTTTTAACACACTCCGACGGCAGGTAAGGGGGTTTCCTTTGGAGGGAATGTTTGAAATGGTTCTAGTTATCGTTCCAATCAAGTTTCAGAGCGTTACAGTTTTCCGAATTGTGCTTTTCCAATTTTTTTCCATTAATTTCGCACTAAGGGTAGTTTTTAACACACTCCGACGGCAGGTAAGGGGGTTTCCTTTGGAGGGAATGTTTGAAATGGTTCTAGTTATCGTTCCAATCAAGTTTCAGAGCGTTACAGTTTTCCAAATTGTGCTTTTCCAATTTTTTTCCATTATTTTCGTACTAAGGGTAGTTTTTAACACACTCCGACGGCAGGTAAGGGTGTTTCCTTTGGAGGGAATGTTTGAAATGGTTCTAGTTATCGTTCCAATCAAGTTTCAGAGCGTTACAGTTTTCCGAAATGTGCTTTTCCAATTTTTTTCTATTATTTTCGTACTAAGGGTAGTTTTTAACACACTCCGACGGCAGGTAAGGGGGTTTCCTTTGGAGGGAATGTTTGAAATGGTTCTAGTTATCGTTCCAATCAAGTTTCAGAGCGTTACAGTTTTCCGAATTGTGCTTTTCCAATTTTTTTCCATTAATTTCGTACTAAGGGTAGTTTTTAACACACTCCGACGGCAGGTGAGGGGGTTTCCTTTGGAGGGAATGTTTGAAATGGTTCTAGTTATCGTTCCAATCAAGTTTCAGAGCGTTACAGTTTTCCAAATTGTGCTTTTCCAATTTTTTTCCATTATTTTCGTACTAAGGGTAGTTTTTAACACACTCCGACGGCAGGTAAGGGGGTTTCCTTTGGAGGGAATGTTTGAAATGGTTCTAGTTATCGTTCCAATCAAGTTTCAGAGCGTTACAGCTTTCCGAAATGTGCTTTTCCAATTTTTTTCCATTATTTTCGTACTAAGGGTAGTTTTTAATACAATCCGACGGCAGGTAAGGGGGTTTCCTTTGGAGGGAATGTTTGAAATGGTTCTAGTTATCGTTCCAATCAAGTTTCAGAGCGTTACAGTTTTCCGAATTGTGCTTTTCCAATTTTTTTCTATTATTTTCGTACTAAGGGTAGTTTTTAACACACTCCGACGGCAGGTAAGGGGGTTTCCTTTGGAGGGAATGTTTGAAATGGTTCTAGTTATCGTTCCAATCAAGTTTCAGAGCGTTACAGTTTTCCGAATTGTGCTTTTCCAATTTTTTTCCATTATTTTCGTACTAAGGGTAGTTTTTAAAACACTCCGACGGCAGGTAAGGGGGTTTCCTCTGGAGGGAATGTTTGAAATGGTTCTAGTTATCGTCCCAATCAAGTTTCAGAGCGGTTCTGATGATCGTCCAACTGAGTTTGATGGTGTTACATTTTTCCGAAATGTGCTTTTCCAATTATTTTAATAATAAGGGTTGATCCCAACCTGACGGCAATAAGGGGTTGTTCTCCGAACTAGACGTACTTGACGCCATGTTAAAGACTATTCTAAATTTCATGGTGTTACATTTTATTTTAGAAAAGTTGTTTTGTAGATATTAATGTTCTAACTTTATGTTTTATTAGGGGTACTTCTTTTTTTTTTTCTGTTGTACTTTGCACGAGGGTATATAATAATAATGTACACAGAATTTGTAAATCAACCATTTAAAAAAAAAGCTGCCAAAAAATGGCTGCTAACTTCACAATTTTGGCTGCTACAAATGGCTGCTAACTTCACATTTTTGGCTGCTGCAAAAAGGCTGCTAACTTCACACCGGTTATTTACTGCTAGCAGAATGAGTCTATGTCATAATATAGACCAATTAAGACCATTATGGAAACTTCTTGACTGGTAAATATTCATTTACCGCCAGCAGAATGAATTTAGATCAAAATATAGAGCGATTGAGACCATTATGGAGACTTCTTGACTGGTAAATATTTATTTGCCGCCAGCAGAATGAATCTAGATCAAAATATAGAGCGATTTAGACCATTATGGAGACTTCTTGACTGGTAGATATTTATTTACCGCTAGCAGAATGAGTCTATATCATAATATAGACCAATTTAGACCATTATGGAAACTTCTTGACTGGTAAATATTTATTTACCGCCAGCAGAATGTATTTAGATCAAAATATAGATCGATTTGGACCATTATGGACACTTCTTGCCTGGTAAATATTTATTTACCGCCAGCAGAATGAATCTAGATCAAAATATAGACCGATTTACACCATTATGGAGACTTCTTGACTGGTAAATATTTATTTACCGCCAGCAGAATGAATTTAGATCAAAATATAGATCGATTTGGACCATTATGGGCACTTCTTGCCTGGTAAATATTTATTTACCGCCAGCAGAATGAATTTAGATCAAAATATACAGCGATTTAGACAATTATGGAGACTTCTTGACTGGTAAATATTTATTTACCGCCAGCAGGATATTATTTTATAGTTATTTACTACAACTCAGACTGCAAAGATAAACTTCGAGTCTTTTTGTGTGGTAAATATTTGTTTACCGTCAGCAGAATCATTTTGTTTTGTATTGTACAGCTATTCAGACCAATATGGATCAATATATAGGTTATTGTATCGACGGGCGGTATATTGAAAATCCTCTGTAATTTTCAATTGGATTAATTATTATTGGCATTGGCAGAATGATTAAAGGGCACTAGAATCGGCAACCGCAACCAAAAGGATGAATAAACCGTCCTTAAACAGTTAAAAATATAATCATCAGCTCACAATTTTTGAATATTGTAATTATCGTTTTTTGTTCGTGCATTGCTCTGTTTGATGAACAATAAATAGATGAAAAATTTGATTTTTCGAAAGTTGGTTCCTCTAATTATTATTTGAAAATAAGTATAGTCATAGATTTTCATGTATTATAAACTTGATTCAAAATAGAAATAATACGTAATAACATTTTTCTGGTAGCTCGGTATAATCGCTTTTTTCCGAAACAGGCAAGATTGAAAAAATTAAAAATATGGTAAATAATTAGCAACAAAATAGCAACAAATTCCCCACTATTCTTTTTTTATTCTGCTGAGAAATTGATTTTTTTTCTGCTAGCTGGATATCAAGCTGGCAGAATCCCATTTTTTCGTCGACAAGAGAAAAAAAATCAAAAATATGGTAAATAATTAGCAACTAAATAGCAACAAATTCCCCACTATTTTTTTTTTATTCTGCTGGGAAATTAATTTTTTTTCTGCTAGCTTGATATCAAGTTAGCAGAGTCGCATTTTTTCAAAATCGGCAAGAGTAAAAAAATCAAAAATATGGTAAATAATTAGCAACAAAATAGCAACAAATTCTCCACCAAATTTTTTCGAATTCTGCTGGGGTTGTCATGCTAGGTTGACAGACATCTATTAAACCTATATATCTATTAATAATAGAGGATTGGGGTAACAAAAACCTTGTACAGTTCAACGCGCAGAAAACCCAAGCAGCTCTGTTTTCAAAAAAGACCAGCACCGGTGAGCCAAACATCATGCTATCTGGAAGTGCTGTCACATTACAGAGTCAGTTGAACATCTTGGGGGTTACTGCAGAGACCAACATGTCTTGGCACAGTCACGTGGCAGATATTGCTAAAAGGGCCTCCCAAAAGCTGGGGGTGCTATTTCGTACAAGACATCTGTACACACCAAGCCAATTGCTGACACTCTACAAAGCCCAGATTCGACCAACTATGGAGTACTGCTCACATATATGGAGTGCAGCACCCAAACATACCTTAATGCTTTTGAATACCGTGCAAAAACGAGCTATCAAGCTGATCAATGACCCCGCACTTACTCGTAACTTGGATGGTCTCGAACATCGCAGATCTGTGGGCGATTTATCTCTCTTCTACAGGTACTATCACGGAAAATGCTCTGAAGAGTTGGCACGTATGATTCCACCGAGAGTAGCACCTACCAGGCGAACCCGTCAAACAGACGGTAACCATGAATTTACTGTCAAACTAGAGGCACCAAGAACCTCATTATATCAGAATTCATATCTCTGGAGAACAGCATCGCTGTGGAATAAACTCCCTGCGTCGGTTTTCCCTGCAGGTTACAACCTGAACCGTTTCAAGACCAACATACACCGACATTTCCGCGCACTTGCCGCTTCTCGAGCGTGATAGGATATTTCCTTGCGAGTGCGCATATCCGTAAAAAAAAAAAAAAAAAAACCGGCTGCTTGTGATGCACTTATCACTTCTTTCACAAACTTACAATTCAAAACAACAAACTCAACACTCAACAACGATCAACGATGAAGCACTCAACAAATTAATAATTAATTCAGTGATTCAGATGACAAGCAACATTACAATTCTCTGTAAGTGATTGACTTATTTACAAGTAGATGGCGACATCTTCAATATCAATTCGTTTACACAGTTATTTACAGTTGACTTAATAATTTTATTCAGATATAAATGAAATAATAGTATTTCACATTTTTAGCTAGGTAAAACAGTTTTTACTGGCGTTTAAAAGAAGTGACTACCCTTCCCGAACTCAGCGACATATTTTAGAGAAGCGCTGAATACACGTTTGGTTTGAGTCTTTGCTGAAAATGACAGCAATCACCTCGTTGTTTGACAGATTTTGATTAATTTTGTAATGCATCTCTGTGTAATGCAAAACATTATAATTTTCGAAAATTCTGTTCATTTAATTTTTTCCAGCATTTTACTATCCGAAATTTTGGAAATTTATTGTTGGTGTGCTATTCTATATGTACATCCCTTTTTCATTTAAATCCGTGACCAAAATTTGCATATTGTTGTCAACAAAATTGGTAATAATTTTACTATTTAGAATGCGTATTTTGCCAACAAAAATGCTTCGAATCATACTCCAATCTATTATTGTTATGAACATGATTTCACTTCACTGAAAAGTGGTGTAAATTTGGAATTGAACAGAAATCTGCTAACTTCACACCGGTGGATTTGGAAACGATTCTGTGCAAAACCTAAAATTTGTTTCTAGAATCCGAAATTTATATATACAGGGTGTATATTTTAAGTGATACCACTATTGCTATATCCGAAACGGTAAGAGCTATAAGGTCGGTTAAATTAGAAAAAAGTTGCCTTTTTTAATGCCCATTTAAGACTCTTTTACAGTGTTGCCAAATTCCTTTTAGTTTATTAAATACAGGTTCATAACTAGGATCGAATTACGGTAAGATTTTGGTAAAAATCACTTTTCATCACTTTTTGGAGCAGAAACGTCGGCCACTCATACTTAAGAAGTATATCATTAGAAAGGGAATAAAAAGCACCTTCTAAAAATGACATAAAAAATCCAGGTTCGTATTTAAAAAAAAACGTTGATGATGGTAACTCAATCACGAGACGTCGGATTGAAAATTTGAAGATGCCATGTTGTAGAGCGGAAAAAATTAAAAAACTTTCAAATTCAAATTGTGTCTCCAAAATCAATATTTTTCGAAATAATTGATGAAATATTTTTAGGCGTTTCTCAGAAATCACCCTGTATTTCATAAAGGAAAAGGAATTTGGCAACACTGTAAACGAGCCTTGAATGGGCATCAAAAAAGGCAACTTTTTTCTAATTTAACCGACCTTGTAGCTCTCACCGTTTCGGATATAGCAATAGTGGTATCACTTAAAATATACACCCTGTATATAGATTAAGATATGTTTCAATATTTCAAAAACCGGCCCATGAATGGTTTCGAAACCACTCCTGTATACAAATTTCGGATTCTACCCAAAAATTTCAGGTTTTGCGCAGAATCGTGACGGAATTGTATTATTTTTTTGACTTTGAAATATAACCTTTTTTTTAGCTCACTAAGGCTTTAAAGGATCTAAACATAAAAGTTCAGACATCCAGTGTGAAGGAAAGGAAACATGTCATAGAAAATGTGATAAATGTTCTCGCGAATCCTGGTAAGTTTTTTAGTCAATTTAAAAAATGAAATACTTGAATACTTATGCAGCTATAGTATTTTTAATACCTATTCAGAAGTACCTGTCGTTTTAGTGCCAAAACGTATGTCGCTTCTCGACACACAAATAAAATGGTTAAGGCCGTTTTACAGCTTGCAAGAAAACTTGAATGCCATTTTTTGCATGCAAAAAAATTGCATTCAAGATTTCTTGCACGTCGTTTTACACCTTGCAATTTGACTTGTTTCTTTCTCTAACCTTAACCATACTTTTTTGTTTTTAATGTCGTGTTGTTGATGTTTGCATTTACCAAAAATAAAAAAGTGATTATAAGTCGATATGAAAAGAATAAAGCATTAGCAGCAACTTTAAGCATCATAATTACTAAAAATTCCCCAGCTTGCACGAAAACCTTCAAGAAAAATGGCACCAAACCGATTGCATGCAATGCCATACAAGTTTCAAGAATCTTGCAGAAACCAATCAGCTGACTCACTTCTGCGCATGCCCTCGTTCAAGTTTCTTGCATATTGCAGATAGAATTGCAAGCTGTAAAACGGCCTTTAGGAATTTCCTATTTGTAGATGAAATTGACGTATTAGCAATCGACGTTTGTTTTTGTTGGTAATTTTTTGTTTCATCTGATTCGTGATTGATAAATAAGGATGAGGTTATTCTAAATGGGTCTTACCAAAGAATATTATAGACTAACGTCTCTAGAAGTCTCGTCCGTATTCTGATTTTTGATACCTCGATGGACGCCGGCTTTTGCCGGTGTGGACGCTGGCTCGAGTCTATTGCCCACTGTTGCCGAGTTGTCAGTGCTGTTGATTCAGCGTCCAGCCAGCGAGCCAGCATCCGTGTCTGCTTCTCTGAATGAAGTTATTAAATAGTCGGGGAGCTGGCGTCGAAAATATGCAAGAGTTTTCGCAAGGCTCATATTTTCAGAATGAGTACCATTTTAGTACTACAAAGCTAGGCTACAGTCAGCAGTTCCAGTTCCGGGACACCTGGCGCTGAGATGCGCGCAAAAGTGTATTTTTAATCAACACCTCGCAACAGTTTTCGCAAAGCTGAAAATTTGCAGAGAGCATGCGAATATAATGTAGAACCATAATTTAACAGTCAGACAAATAAATACGGGACCCCGCCAGTCAGCAGTCGATTAAAGTCATATAGGTGGTAGCGCGCGTCAATAGGCATATATCCATGTCGAATAATAATTTCACCAAAAGTGTTTTCGCATAGCTGAAATTTGGCAAGGTAATAGTAAAAACAATATATTTATTGAAAAAAACAGTCAGACACTTCTATGTCGGGACTCCCTCAGTCAGCAGTCGATTAAAATGATATAGGCGGTAGCGCGCGTCAATAGAATTTTACTCTATATATAATATCCATTTCGATGAATAATTTTATTTTTATAATTTAAATTATTTGGAATCGGAAACGGTAAAATAAAATTGTACATGCAGTTAAAAAGTTTGCGGTTAGAAAAAAGCCCGATTCGTATAAATATTACTTGACCATTTAATCAGCAGTACTGTGATAGTATACCTATAGTAATTAAATAAATTCAGTTTTAATTATATTTATTGTAGTTTCATTAAATACTTATAATCGTCGCCGATTTTATAAAATACAAAAAAAAATTTCTAATCACATTTGCCGCTTCCCTTCCCCTAATCTCGACCTAACAGTACCATAATGAAGTTTCCGAATTCGAATGCATATACGCCTTATTCAAGTATACGCGCTTACGCTTGCAACTTACAGGTTTACACTTACTCATTAAGAGAAAAAAAATGTATTTTACCGTTTCCGATTCCAAATAATTTAAATTATAGAAATAAAATTATTCATCGAAATGGATATAATATATAGAGTAAAATTCTATTGACGCGCGCTACCATCTATATCACTTTAATCGACTGCTGACTGAGGGAGTCCCAACATAGAAGTGTCTGACTGTTTTTTTCAATAAATATATTGTTTTTACTATTACCTTGCCAAATTTCAGCTATGCGAAAACACTTTTGGTGAAATTATTATTCGACATAGATATATGCCTATTGACGCGCGCTACCACCTATATCACTCTAATCGACTGCTGACTGGCGGGGTCCCGACATAGAAGTGTCTGACTGTTTTTTTCAATAAATATATTGTTTTTACTATTACCTTGCCAAATTTCAGCTATGCGAAAACACTTTTGGTGAAATTATTATTCGACATGGATATATGCCTAATGACGCGCGCTACCACCTATATCACTCTAATCGACTGCTGACTGGCGGGGTCCCGACATAGAAGTGTCTGACTGTTTTTTTCAATAAATATATTGTTTTTACTATTACCTTGCCAAATTTCAGCTATGCGAAAACACTTTTGGTGAAATTATTATTCGACATGGTTATATGCCTATTGACGCGCACTACCACCTATATCACTTTAATCGACTGCTGACTGGCGGGGTCCCGACATAGAAGTGTCTGACTGTTTTTTCCAATAAATATATTGTTTTTACTATTACCTTGCCAAATTTCAGCCATGCGAAAACATTTTTGGTGACGTCATTCTTTTGACCACTTCAAAGTCGCGCTGACTCTACGTGTCCCCGTATTTCTTTGTCTGACTGTTAAATTATGGTTCTACATTATATTCGCATGCTCTTTGCAAATTTTCAGCTTTGCGAAAACTGTTGCGAGGTGTTGATTAAAAATACACCTTTGCGCGCATCTCAGCGCCAGGTGTCCCGGAACTGGAACTGCTGACTGTAGCCTAGCTTTGTAGCACTAAAATACTACTCATTCTGAAAATATGAGCCTTGCGAAAACTCTTGCATATTTTCGACGCCAGCTCCTGGACTAAAAGTGAAATATTTGCTTTGCGTGCATAGGGAGACAGACGCGTGCCAAAAGGAATTAGGAAGTTAAGCATATATTTTCTAACATATTTGATAATTTACCAACGAATATCATAGATGGATGCTATTCTATCATTTTCTTTAGGTTTTTTTTTTCAGTATATTTGGCAAATTTGCCACTTGGAAATTTATGTTTAATTTCGAATTATGAATTATTTATTTATTTTCCAGTAGATCGGTTTATTTACCAACAAGTAAATTTTGGGGTCGGTCAAGTTTCCGCCTGTATTAAACAAATTTCAAAAATAAATACCTAAACCATAATAATTTTGCACACTATAACTAAAATATTGCACACAACACAACGAAAACTAGAGCATTTTTTTAAACTAGGGACAAATTTGACCGTTCCCCCTTGTTTGTCTAAAACTTGAAAAATTCCTATTCACCTAAATTTGCACAATTTCGCATGCCTATTTTCAAATTTTGCACACTTTTCTGGGGAAAGTTAAAGTATGTTTTTTTTTTAAAGATAATTCCCCAAGTCAAAAATTCAATAACTATGTTGGCAACACAAGCCTTTTCTACATAAAAAATTTGAAAGCATTGACAATTTTACATTGCATTGCCAACTTAATGTCATTTTGACTTTTATCTTAAAAAAAAAAACTTTTTCTACAAACGTGTCAAAAATGCAATTTTTAACACCCCCCGTAGCATTAAAAATGTTACTTTATCGCACTAGTGCCATAAAGTCTTTATAGCACTAGTGTTAAAAATGAAACATCAAATTTTGAGAGCGAACGTCAAAAATGTTTGTATTTTTAGTTATTTACATTGATATTAATGGTAAAATTGGAACAACTGAGGTAGCCCGATTGGCCGCCTCATCTATATTTTTCAAGGGATCGATGCAATCTTCTCTTTCTTCTGTATTTTGTTGCATTTCTAGCAAAAATAATTACTGACCACGACATACTTTCAAGACACTGACAAGACATTTCACTACCTGTAAAACAAGGTGGTGGTTGTTTGGATCTTTTGATAAATGTCAAATTCAATAATTTTATGTAGGAAAGATGCTTCCAATTTATTATTCATTGAAAAATCCAATTTGATGACGTCATAATTTAGAAATCTTAGATTTTACTATCACTTTTCCGCGATTGTAAACCCACTTTTCCGCAAATATTAGCTCATTTTTTCGCGATTCTTATCTCACTCTTTCACAAATTTACACTCACTTTTTTTGAAATTTTTCGACTCATTTTTTTTGTGATTTTTGACCCACTTTTTTGCAATTTTGTTTTCACTTTTTTGCGATTTTTGGCTCTCACTCCTCGGCGATTACAAACTTATTTTTCTGCTATTTCATCCTCATTTTCCCGCGATTGTTCCCCTACTTTCCGCGATTTTATCTCCACTTTTCCGCTAATTTGACCTCACTTTTTTTGTGATTTTTGAAAAATATTTTTTTTTTTTATTTTTGACTCATTTTTTTGCAATTTTACCATCACTTACCGCAATTCTAAATCCACTTTTTCACGATTGTAAACCGACTTTTCTGTAAATATAATCTCATTTTTCCGCGATTCTTGTCTCACTTTGTTATCCTCACTTTTCCGCGATTCATATTTCATTCTCCGCGATTTTATCCTTACTTTTCGTGACTTTATCCTCATTTTTCCGTGAGTCTCATCTTACTTTTCCGCGAGTTTAAATTCACTCTTTTTGAAATTTTTGACTCATATTTTTCTTGCGATTTTTGACTCTTTTTTTTGTGATTTTATCATCACTTTCCACGATTTTATCCTCATTTTTCCTCATTTCAAAATTACGAAAATAACGATAATTTTTGAAAAGTTACGAAAAATTACGTAAAATATGAAAAATTAGAGAGAGTTGCAAACATTTACGAGAATTACGGAACATTACGAGAATCACGGAATAACAAAAAATTGCGGAAATTACAAAAATTATGGGAATTGCCAAATATTACGCAAAAGAATTACGAAGTCACTCCAAAATTACGTCAATTATTTAAATATTACTAATTTTTGAAAAGTTACGAAAACTAACAAGACAAATTACGGGAATTACGAAAAATAATGGGAATTTTAAAAATTTACGGAACCTAGTAAAATGACGGAAATGACGAAAATTTGCGGGAATTATGAGAAATTATGAAAATTACGGGAATTGAGAAAAATACAAAAAACTACGAAAATTACAAAAATTACGGGTATTACGAAATATTACGGAAAAGAATTACAAAGTAATTTCAAAATAACGTGAATTACGGTAATTCCCAAAATAACTCACAATTTTTTGAAATTACGAAAATTACAATAACTTAGGGAGAATTAGAAAATTCCGAATTTTTTTGGAAATTAGGAAAATTGAAAATTAAAAAATTGAAAATATAAATAATTACTGGAAAAAGAATTATCTCAGAAATGACACGAATTAAAAAATTTCGAAAATCCCCCAAAAAAAATACGGAAATTTCCAATTTTCGAAAATTTCAAAAACTTAAAGAAAATTATAAAACTAACGAAATTTTTTTGAGAAATTACGGAAATTAAAAAATTACGAAAATATGTAATGGAAATTACGAAAATTTCGAGTTTTTCGAAAATTGTAAAAACTAAGGGGGTATTAGGAAAATAACGAGAATTATCTGAGAAATGACAGGAATTACAAGATTTCGAAAATTCCCAAAATAAAATACGAAAATTACGAGACTTATATAATTTCAAAATTATGAAAATAACGGAGTTTTCTGAGAAATTACAGGAATTAAAAAATTACGGAAATCTGAAAACTACAGGAATTATTCAAAAATTATGAAAAATACGAAAAAATCACGAGAATTAAAAAAATTGTGACAATTTTCAAAAAATTACGAAAATAACAAGAATTACAAAAAGTTACAGGATTCACGAATTTTCCGAAAATTGCAAAAACTAAGGGGGAATGGAATTATGAAATTAACGAGAATTTTTTGAAAAATGACGGGAATTTAAGAATTTTCGGAAATTCCAAGAAAAAAAAAATACGGGAATTACCAATTTTTGAGAATCACAACAACCTGGGGGGGAATTATAAAGATAACGGAGTTTTTTTGAGAAATTACGGGAATTACAAAATTACGAAAATTTGAGGAACTACAGGAAATATAAAGATTGGAAGAGATAAGGAAAAATCACGAGAATTGCGAAAAAATTACGATAATTTTTGGTAAGTTACGGGATTTATGAAAAAGTTACGGGAATTACGAAAATTACGAGTTTTCCAAGAATTGCAATGACTAATGAAGAATTATAGAAATAGGGAGAATTATCTGAGAAATTACGGAAATAATGAAAATTCACACTAAAAAAATTTTTGAAAATTACGAATTTTTGAAAGTAACAAAAACTTAGGGGGAATTATAAAATAAGTAGGTAACTGAATATTTTGAGAAATTACAGAAATTAAAAAACTACGAAAATCTGAGAAACAACAGGAATTATTCAAAAATTACGGGAATTTTGGAAAGTTACGAAAAATTAAGAAAATTAGGAAAAAGTTATGGGAATTACGAAAATTAGGAGTTTTGCGAAAATTGCAAAAACTAAGGAAAAATTATAAAAATAACGAAATTTATTTGAGAAAAAACGGCTTTCAACAATTTTTTTTCGCAATTTAACCTTCTCTTTTCCGCAATTTCAAAGTCCAAACTCACTTTCTCGCAATTTCAACAAAATTTTCCGCGAATTTTGCTTCACTTTTCCGTTATTCTTTCCTCATTTTTCAATAAGTATAAGCTCACTTTTCCGCGATTTTCGCCTCACATTGCCGCAATTTCAACCTAATTTTTCCATAATCTTTACTTTTGTTTTTCGTATTTATAACCTCATTTTTTCTCGATTATAACCTTGCTTTTCCGCCATTTTTACTCAACTTTTTCGCAATTAGGGAATCCAAACCACGTGACTTTTGCCAACCAGCCGGCATTTTGAAATTTTTATGAGGTTAGAATACGGGTTTTTACATGTCAACGATGTCAGAAAAGTGTCAGATTTGAGGACTCGTCCCGTGTATTGATAAAGCCTGGTACTCATAAAAGCGAAATTCGCTCTTTTTTCAACGTCAAATTGTCGATGCAATGTCAAAAAAGAGCAAATTATGAGTACTAGGCTTAATCCTGCCAAAAAAAAACATGTGTTTTGTTTATTGTTTGCCAACCAGACGCCATTTGGACAGGTCGTTGGATTGCCTAATTCCAACATTTCCAACCTCATTTTTCCGTAATTTTTACTTCTATTTTTCGTAATTCCAACGTCACTTTCCAGCAATTTTGACACTCACTTTTTCGCAATTTTTGAAAAGTTACGGAAAATTGCAGGAATCACGAAAAATTACTGGAATTATAAAAATAAAGAGAATTACAAAAATTATAGGAATTATGAAAATCACGAATTTTTGAAATTATGAAAATTACAAAACTTGGGGAGAATTTAAAAATAACGAAGTTTTTTAAAAAATTAGGAGAATTAAAAATAAGTACAAAAAATTACGGGAATTACGAAAAAATTATGATTTTTGAAGTTATGGGAAAATTACGAAAAAGTTATGGGGGAATTACGAAAATTATGAGTTTTTCGAAAATGCAATAACTAAGGAAAAATTGACTTTTTTAAGCAAAATTCATTTTCTTACATTTTATTGTTTTTCTAGAAAACTGACAAAAGAATAATTGTGGAAATTTTTCAGAAAAAAGAGGAAAGTGAGGATTTCATTAAAACAAAATTTCAAAATTTTCCAGTAAAAAATCACTTCAGGAAAAATTCTGGAAAATTGACTTATTTAAGCAAAATTAAGGAAAATTCATCCTCTCACATTTCAATTTATTTCTGGAAAACTAATAAAGCAAAAGTTGTGAAATTTTTCCAAGAGAAAGAAGAAAATAAGGAGCTCATTATAGGAAAATTTCGAAATTTTCCAGTGAGAAATCACTTGGAAAATAGACTTTTTCAAGTAAAATTAACATCATCAATCTCACATTTTTTTTTTTTTTGGAAAACTAGCAGAAGAAAAATTTTGAAATTTTTACAGGAGAAAGAGGAAAGTGAGAAGTTCATTATATGTATGTATAAAAATTTCAAAATTTTCCAGTAAAAAATCACTCCAGAAGAAATTCTGGAAAACTAACTTTTAACCAAAATTCATTTTTTTTAATTTTAAATTTTTTCTGGAAAACTGGCAGAAGGAAAATTTCAAAAATTTACAGTGAAAAATCACTCTAGGAGAAATTTTATTTATATATTTTCGGATAACTGAATAAATTCTCTTCTAAGTTAAAAAATGTATTACAAAACAATAATTCCGAAGGTGCTCCATGAATTAATCTATGACATAACTTTTTCTCTAAGTTATGACGTCATCGATGACGTAAGTAAAAACTTGCGTGCCGTGAAACAAACTATATGTTTGTTTGAAATTTCAGACATAAAAAAATCAATTTTTTTTAAAAAAAGGCAAATGATGACGTAAGTACAAACCCTCGTGAAACCAACTTTTCACGCGTCTCATTTTCTTTCCATCAAACTCCAAAAAAAAAAAAAAAAAACAAAAAATGGTGCTGCAACACCCCTCAAATTTGGAGCCTAGTTGCGCTTATGCTACTCGCTTTGGCCAATTTTGCGTACGTTTCTGGGGAAAGTTATTAAGACATTAAAAATTTGCACTTTCCCCCCCGTTTGTCGAAAAATTAAAAGATCCTATGCTTGTCTCCCCACTCTCTCCCCCCCTCGTTTTTCAAAAAGTTGAAAAATCCTTATGCTACTAGGTTCACCTAATTTTGCAAAATATGCACTTTTCCGCCGGTTTTTTGAGAAAATTAAAAAATTTTATGTTACTCAATTCGGGTTGAAAATAAACGTACAAAATTGAGTGAACCCAGTAGCAAGGGTTTTTCAATTTTTTGACAAACAGGGGAAAACGTGCAAATTAATACAACATTCAACTCCCAGAGGAATGTGTAAAATTAAAAATAAGGTGTGCAAAATTAGCCGACAGCTGTCAAAAATTACATTTGAGTGTTGAGTATTCCAAATTGTATTATCATCCGAACTTAAACTGTATGCAAAATTTCAGCAAAATCTATTGCGAAGAAATGGTTCACAAATCTGCATCTGTTACATTTGACAGTTAACACCTGTCATCAGTGGTCTAAAATGTATTATCATCCGAACTTAAAGTGTATGCAAAATTTCAGCAAAATCCGTTGCGAAATAATGGTTCAAAAATCTGCACCTGTCACATTTGACAGTTGACACCTGTCATTAGTGATCTAAAATGTATTATCATCTAATCACCTGAACTTGAAGTGTATGCTAAATTTCAGCAAAATCCGTTGTGAAGATATGGTTCAATCTGCAACTGTCAATTTGACAGTTGACACCTGTCATTAGCGGTCTAAAACCTTCTTATTATTATTGCCTTTCATATTAAACATTAAACTGGTTTGAGGCACATCGATCGGATAGTTTCAAAGTCTATAACGGACATAGGTAGACACACAGACAGACAGACAGACAGAAACAATTTTTGTGTTTTATTCCTCTATTTATTAGTAACAGAAAATTCCTACCCACAAAAATACATAACTATTTACCTATTTATTATTTTTTTTAAATTATAAAATATTCCTATTCTATGGTGGGTATATGTATAATAAGTACCTATATAAAACACAGGCATTTAATTTGTTATACAAAAGACAACTTGGCAACGCAGCCTAGCCTAGCAAATACGCGTGCATTTAGTGTTTTAAATTAATTTAATCGCAGAAACGACTGATTTTACTAGGACACTAGCGCCATCACGCAGGTTTATATTTTCGCCGCCGGACGGTTCTTCTAGAGACGTTAGTCTATAATATTCTTTGGTCTTACAAATACTATATATCTTATGCCCGATTGAACCGTCTCTCTTAACTGAGGCTTAACAATAACTATCCCTTAAATTGACAGTTTTGCATGGAAAAATGTCACTTTAAGGAATGGTTATCTTTAAGCCTCGGTTAAGAGAGACGGTGCAATCGGGCATTAATGGACCTTTCTCATTTTACCTGTGCTGCGCGCGCATCTTGTGGGTGACAGATAATTGAATCGTCAATTTACTGAACACGGTCTGACCCTGACGTATTTAAGCTAACCTCAATAATCAATCAGTATCAACCAATTAGCCTATCCAAAACAGGTGACTTTGACAAGCAAACAAAGAGTTTGTGTGCTTCTTGGTGGACATTTTTATTTAGGTTTGACAGCACCTTGGTTAAGCCTAGTACTCATAACAGCGGGATTTTTTTGACATTGCTTCGACAATTTGACGTTTAATTCACGCATAAAACGTCAAATTGTCGAAGCAATGTCAAAAAAAAAGCGAATTTCGCAATTATGAGTACTAGGCTTTAGTCGCCTAACCAAAACACATGACTTTGACAAGAAAACAAAGTGTTTGTGTCAATGCTGTGCTATTGGCGGACATTTTTATTTAAGTTTGACAGCATCTTGGATAGTCTAATATTGCTGAAAATTATTACAAGAAAACGATAGTTACTTGCTCTCAACCCGAATGAAGACGATTTAAGTTGGGACAGAGATTTGAGGGTTCGTGTAAAATAACGATTTTTATATCAAATACAATGATAATGTACAATTAAAGGTTTGCTGTAAACATTTTTGCTGCGGTGGGTTTTCTTTATCTATTAATGTTAATATGTATTTTGTCATATTTACGTTTAAAAATAAACAAAAACCGAAACATAACCGAAACTGTACAATTTGACAAGTGGAACCAATCAAAGTCATTCCACACAGGTATCCCGCGTCATTATATGTCTTTTTCTTTATTGCAGAAATCTTAATAAACTATCTTTGTTGTTCATTGCATGAGAAAGGTCCATTTCAACGTAAAACAAAAATAGTTAACTGAGCTTTACTCTGACGTGACATTGACAAACTAGTATAGTCCGACAAATACCATTTTAAAGTCACGTGATTTTGGTGGCAAAAAACGTATGTCCATTGATTATGTCGTTGATATCACCTACAAAAAGTTACTGGTGGTTAATAACTATTGAATTTTAAGATATGTTCCCACTAGCATTTTACAAACGCGTTTCTGAAGTAGTATTAACCAATCAGATGGGAATTTTAATACTTGCAATTGTTGCGAGACTCACTTTTGACGCATCTGCTGCCCGTTGTAATTCATTCTGAACTTGAATTAGGTGCTCGTTTTCTATTTGCTTCTTTTCGAGATGGAAAAAGGTTAATATAGTCGAAATTATTAGCTGTGTTTGTTCGTTGTATCATTTTCGAAAATAACTTTGACAAACTAATTGATGACAGTGACGGATTCTATTTCAGGTAAGAATTTTATGAACAATAATTAGACACCAATTTTTTTGTCAATTCTACTATCACCGCTGTTTGAGATGTATTCAACAAGGATAGAGAAAAATCACGTGACTTTAAAATGGTATTTGTTGGACTATATCTACGATTTGACAAATATTAAAAGTGCGGGATTTGGCTACTTGACGCACGCTCGTACCAAAATAAATTTTGGACCCATCTTTTATATCGGATTTTTCATAGATACTTACTGTGTTGCTATTTTTCAACTCATTTCACAGGAATTACTGAAGGAATCACTAGAGGCATATGCAGAGTAGTACCACTTACCTTACATAGGTATAGAGATGGGGCATCTCGGTCTTTTATAAGAAAATTAATTTTCGCTTTAGTTGATACGCATCCTGAAGTATCTATTAATTGTTTTATAGAATTGTTCTCCGAACTTTCTGTACAATTCACGGCCCTAATATCAACGTGAGTATTTCATATGGGTACCTTTATTTTTTACCACCTATTGAATTTTTTAAGGGATAATGTAGGCCAAAGCGCTCTGTATGCTCTGGATTGGACGACATCATTAGTGCAATATGGTTGGAAAAATCGGGAAGACATAATCAAAAGCAAATTCGAGAAAATTGTGGAAACACAAGCTATTTTTCTCACATCTATTGCTGCATGTGGAAAAAATAAGAAAATTGAAAAGGCTTATAGCTTGGTAAGGTGCAGCTCCAGATAAATATTTCTAACACCATCAACACCATTGAAATATTTTAGAATTATTTCAAAAACAAAATATTATGTATCTAGTCTTGAAATATTATTATTAGATTTGTGTTTTTAGTTGAACAATTCCTGGTCCTCAATAACCAACAGTGACTTGTTATATCTAAGTACCCTAAAATCTTTAGAACAAAATCAATTTTTGGTTGTCTTAGAATCCGCTCTAATAAAAAGATGTTCGAATACAGATCCCTCTGCAGTTGAAGAATATCTTGATCCATTTCTAGAGGCATTTATAAAACATTTTATAAGTTGTAAATTTCCACCTCAAACCACTATTATTAGAGCTTGCTATCCACTCTTAGCTCAAATAAACTTAGATAAATTTAAACGAACAGTATTGCCGGCGCTTCAAAAAGCAATGCTTAGAAATCCTGAAGTAATTTTGGAAACTGTTGGCTTGGTTATTATGAGTGTTCAGCTGCATTTGAGTAGTTGCGCCATGGATATTGGAAATAGTTTAATCAGTAAGTGAGTCTAATCTTAATTAAACGTTAATAAAACATTTCTTTATAATTATGCAGCTCATTTACATTCAAATGATGAGAAAGCACGAGCTGATTCTTCGTTAAATTGTAAATATTTAGCTGAAAAAATAACTGAGACTGAAGTTATTGATGAATTGCTCAAAAAAACTTTTGCAGTATATCATGGGGCAAATGGAAAGTTGACTGTCGCAGAACATAAGATGGGAGTGTTACAGGTAAGAATATGATTATATTGATATGAATTTGATAGGAAGTGTCTTCGGGCTTGAAAGTTCAGCATCTTTGAACATGATTCTGAGTCTGAACGCACTTGCACATCATTAAGATCTTTGTTTTTGAAAATAATAATCGTCCATCAAATTATTGATCAGTCACTGTATAAATTAGATTTAAGTGAAGAACAGTGTTTGTCGAAGCATTACAAGAATGTTCTCCAATGGAATTAAGTATCTTGAACATAATCCCGAACCATCGACGGGGGTATATCAGAGACATGAGTATGAAATGGACTGGGCGTACGGCACGAACAGTGATGTAAACATGGTAGGCAACCCTAACTGCACATTAAGGGCAGAAATCCGCGCGCACTTGTTATACGTTAGTGTTAGATACGCGATTTGTTGTAATTTTTTGTTTTCTGATGAGTCGTCATCACTTTTACTAAATAGAAAAGATCTTGGGGGATTATGTAAGGCATCAGAAGATGAAATGAAACTGTGCAGTTTAGCCGAAAAAAATGTTCGTACTCATTACACTCCAAACACTACACTTAAAAAAATTATAATATGGACCATGAGTGACATGAACATTCACAATTATTTTAAGGAGCTTGGTGATCATATATTGGACCAAGATCCTATTAATAATCATTTACTTCAGCTGATCAACGCAATTTTACGTGTTTATTTTCTCGTTAGAATCCATTATCAGAATAAGAAAGCAAGTAGAATCACTGATAAGGTTAGGCAAACGTATACAAAACTTGTAATTTTTAAGAACCAGTAGAATTAAAATCAGTTTTGCATCTAAATCCTAAATAAGTTTACATACAGGGTGTCCCACTAAGGTCGACGAGGTACGTTATTATGGAAACCATAGGCCTTACGGCATCGGTATTTTTTTTTTCACTAAATCGGCCAAGATAAATTGATGGAAAATATTTTCAAGATTCTAAGATGGCCGCTAGGGGGCGCAATCACGATGATATAACTAAAAATTCAAATTTTCTCGAAAAATCGCTATATTAAGGTACTGTTTCAACAACAGAAATCAAAAGTTCGTTCGTGCTTATTAGCTTTTTTTCGTATCTTCACTAATAAGGGTGGGGGAAGCTGGTGAAAAAATAGTTTTAAAAATTGCTTTATCTTCCATACCCCTTATCCAAACTGATTCAATTTGGGCTTATTCGAAAGAGAATTTCATTGTTATTAAGAGCACCACTTCGTTCGGGGTCGATAGTTCCCACCGCGTCTTCTAGAGGGCGCTGTTTAACCAAGATCCAGTTTTTTCTAATTTTCTGGAAAAATCCAAATGGCATGATATATTTTTTTATAACTCTGCGTAAAGAGCAAAAAATTATCTACATTTTGGCGCAAACCGCAATCCGATATCTGCATCCGTTTTCAAGTTATTTGCAAGTAACTATTTTATTTGAATATCTCCCTCCTGTCATTTTAAACCAATCAAAAAATCTCATTTTGTGGTCAAAAATTATTTTCAAGTGGAAAAATTTCATGACATGACATGAAAACAAAATAAAATACTCATAAATGTTAATAAATTAATAAAAATTTATTGTTTTGCTCAGTAAGGAAACATTCTTAACAAAAACCACTCGTGCTTCTAATTTTTCCTGACGCAAAATCTAAAAAACTCGTTTTCAAGCAATTTGTTTACCAAAATACTGGCGTGAATTTTTTTCATCTATGACTGTGTGGAAGGTAGCACTTTACAGCACACCTGCGGTAAAGTACTTGAAATACAAAAATATTGACACTCGAAGGTGAAATTTTGTACCAACACATGCCGAAAGTGCCTTTACCGCTGTTGACGCCATGACAACTGCTGTCGCGTGCGGTAAAGCCCTTAACGTACGGTAAAGTATCACTTTCCTCATTTGTTAGGTGAATAACTATAACAGGTACGAGCGTTATAATAGGTATTTACGTAACAAGTGCTGAAAGTGATACTTTACCGCACGCGACAGCAGTTTTCATGGCGTCAAGAGCGGTAAAGGCACTTTCGGCATGTGTTGGTACAAAATTTCACCTTCGAGTGTCAATATTTTTGTATTTCAAGTACTTTACCGCACATGTGCTGTAAAGTGCTACCTTCCACATACTCATAGATAAAAAAAATTCCCGCCAGTATTTTGGTAAACAAATTACTTGCAAACGAGTTTTTTCAGATTTTTCGACAGGAAAAATTAGAAGCATGTGTGGTTTTTGTTAAGAATGTTTCCTTACTGAGCAAAACAATAAATTTTTATTAATTTATCAACATTTATGAGTATTTTATTTTGTTTTCATGTCATGTCATGAAATTTTTCCACTTGAAACTAATTTTTGACCACAAAATGAGATTTTTTGATTGATTTAAAATGACAGGAGGGAGATATTCGATTAAAATAGTTATTTGCAAATAACTTGAAAACGGATGCAGATATCGGATTGCGGTTTGCGCCAAAATGTAGATAATTTTTTGCTCTTTAAGCAGAGTTATAAAAAAATATATCATGCCATTTAAATTTTTCCAGAAAATTAAAAAAAACTGGATCTTGGTTAAATAGCGCCCTCTAGAAGACGCGGTGGGAACTATCGACCCCGAACGAAGTGGTGCTCTTAATAACAATGAAATTCTCTTTCGAATAAGCCCGAATTGAATGAGTTTGGATAAGGGGTATGGAAGATACAGCAATTTTTAAAACTATTTTTTCACCAGCTTCCCCCACCCTTATTAGTGAAGATACGAAAAAAGGCTAATAAGCAAACTGGCGCAAAAATTAACGAACTTTTGATTTCTGTTTTTAAAACAGTACCTTAATATAGCGATTTTTCGAGAAAATTTGAATTTTTAGTTATATCATCGTGATTGCGCCCCTAGCGGCCATCTTAGAAACTTGAAAATATTTTCCATCAATTTCTCTTGGCCGATTTAGTGATGAAGAAAAAAATCCCGATGCCGTAAGGTCTATGGTGTGTTATTTCTCGTTGTGGGTAATGCGCTTGTGTAGCTTCTTGCCCACAATGCGAAAGACTGGTAGCCTAACCATCTTTCCATCACTGCCGCGTACAACAACTATACGGAACACGCAGTCCATTTCATACTCATGTCTCTGGGGTATATATGCACAGCCACTCTGCCGCACCGCATGAGTTAGTTGTCATTTGTAAAGAATAGCGCGATAAGCAGATCTAAGACAAAGCAATCAAAGAAGTGCGTGTTATATTGTGTCGAAAATAAAGTGTGAAAAGTGTTTCAAGTGCCCTTGTGTATTTCTTGATAAAAATATTTGATTAATATGTAAGGCAATGCTTAAACGTGAAAGAGGAGCAGGACTTGCCAGTTCTGAAGCAAAACGGCGAAAACTAAAAGAAGAGCGCAACACCGAAACAGTGGAAGAGAGAATGAGCACCGCGAGAAGCAGAAAAACCGGAAAACAACGGAATGAACGAAGTGAAGAATCAAGGATTGATACAATCTTATAATAAAAGAATGCAAACGCAAGCCACCCATGAAAATATCTCATTAGAAGCGCGAACGAGGACAAGTAAACAGTATAGTACAACCTAACAAAAGGAGCATTCCACTACGATCCGACGAAAGAATATACCAAACACAAACACGTCGTCATCGCAAAAATGGATAATATCCGCCAATTTTGCAACGCGAAAAAATTCAGTAGCGAAGCACCAGTAATCTGTTGCATAAATGGAAAAGTTCGATTACCACCACTAGAAGCACCTCCCTAGGAATTTCTACATTACATGACCAGGGAAACTCCAGAATCAAAACAGTTTGTCAAAATATGTATAAAAGCGAACAATGCTGCTTCTTTCGGTGTCACTTCGATCAACACTAACAGAGATGAAGTCGATTATGTTTTTTCCATCCGAGGACAAATCTATCACAAAATGGGATCATTACTACCACTACCCAACAAAGACTATAAATTTCACAAGTAGATTTCACTCGATATTTCATCGGAAATGAAGAAAGAGAAATTGATCAACGATGCACCAACATCAGTGGATTGAGACGAGAAATAATCCAAGATATACAGAAGATCTTACACGAAAACAATCAGCTCTCTTATTCAAAACAGCACTAGACCGAATGATTTTTGATGACTATAAAGTTATAATTCGAGCCGATAGGAGACCACCTGGAGAACACGCACCTCAGATGGACGAAGTCGCCATCGTAATTTTGGACAATGAAAACACAAGCAGTGACGTAATGGTACAACGAAGAAGAGCAGGAACGCATTGCACAGACACATCGTTCATATAATGCCCTGCAATATCCATTGATATTTTTATACGGAGAGGACGAATATCGCTTTTGAAAGAAATCCAACCTGAAGCAGGCATGGAAATAAACAAGATAAGATAAGACAAGTTTCCAGTCTTCCTCTTCCACTACTGGGAAGATTTAGTGATTTTTTTATAAACCTTAAAATATAGAATTAAATTTATTTGATTTGAATTACTTAGTGTCTATCCAGACAGTATACAGACATCTGACATCTTAAAAATGTCCACAAACAGGGACGTAGCAACAGGTCGTGCAAGTCGTGCCGCGCACAAGGGCCCGGGCCCCCGGCGTCCGGCTTGTCCTGTCGCTTTTTGGACACAACATATAAGAAAAACAAAATCATTTCATCATTTTATGCTCAAGCAATATTCGCATTGTCGATTTTAAATCGAAACAGAAAACTGTAATATCGATCTCTACAGATTTCTTTTTAGTCAGTCCTCTTACTCCTAGTATTCGTGTCAATATTGTCAATTGTCAATCTCAATCGTGTATTAGCTCTCACAAATGTCTATTTTACGGAGCCATTTCAGTCCGTAAAATGCTTCATTTTCGGCCTAGCCTCGTTATAGCAATCAGAAAAAAAAAAAAAAAAACTGGCGCTCTTGCCACAACAATGCCAATGCGTAATCAGTTTATAGTATTTTACATTATTAGCCAGGTAAAACAGTTTTTACTGGTGATTGAAGGAAATGACTAGCGAGCCGTCAGGCGAGCTTGTCACCTTCAAGAGCCAGTAAAAACTGATACCTGGCGTATGATGTACAATAATTTATTTGTTACTCATTTGTAAACAATAAATAAAAAATTAATACATAGGTAATACAATTTTAATAAATAATTCTAGTGACCCTACTGACTTGTAAAAAGTTTTTACAGTTTAGCTGTCAATTTTACAAGTCAGTAGAGCCAGTAACTATTAAAAATCAATTTTCGTTGTTTATGTTTTGACTTGATAAATGACGTTTTACAAATGAGTGACAAATAAAAATTTTTATTTGTCTGTCGAGTCTGGGTAGTTTCCTGCCCAAGTGTTTTTCTTGTCATAATTTGTTTTTGCTCCCTCTCAACAAAAATATTAAGATTTTTGAATTTATTGAATTTTTCTTCTATTGAATGTAGTTTTTCATTCTGCACAAAAAAAAATACTTATTTGATTTTTTTTTCAGATAATTTGAAAAATTCCATGTTGCCAAATGAAATAAATGAATGAAATAATAGGTAACTTTTGATTCTCCACAAAAAAGTTCTCTTGAGTTTTTTTGATATTATGCATACTTTACGAAATATTCAATAAATTCCAAAAAAATCAAGATGGCGGCCATTTTTTTCCAAGTTCCACCAATGCGACGAAGTGCGATTTTTGAGGGATTAATTAGGACCTTATTGACTACTCATTTCTGCAGAGATCACTTTGTTACTAGTTTTTTCTACCCCAACCACCTATTTTGACTAGCCTATTTATCAAGGTTGGTTTCAAATGTTTAAGATTATTAAATTCTTCTGTAAAGTTATTAATGAATAACTCTTGTTTGATTATCGAAATTTTTTTTATACATAGTGGAAAAAATTATTACCTAGCTATCTTTTTTTTTTTGGTAATTACATGGAAGTTGAGTAGGTAGGTACTCATACATTTCTAACAAAGTGACAACTTTGCTTCTCGCATTGACAATATGTATGAACTGTAAATTGAAAATAAATGTTTCTATGAGCATGCGGTAAGAATCACATTGCTGCACCCATTGATTGGCGTGTCGAAAGTAGTACTTATCCGCACTCAGTGCGGTAAAATCATTATGGCTCATGTGACGGAACTGGCTATTGTCCCTTTTTGGACTTTAGTCAAACCGCATCAGGGATGCCAAAAGTTTTTACTTTAACTGACTCTTAAAATTAACCATTAGGTATTTGATCATTTAAAGCCTTGTATTATGGGTTAGAGGTTGCCTTGATTCTCATTTATACAAATAAACCGCTGAAATAGAATAGTTATCAATTTAAATAATAAATGAAAGTAATTAAGTATAGTCAGCAATGAAATCCTATCTAAAAATTCCTTATTGGACGTCCAGTCGAATTACAAATTTTATACTAATCTAAAGTAAATGAGTATCTGGATTTATAAAGGGTAGGGAAATCTGATAATGATAATAATAGCATTTATGATTGAATGTTTAGTGAACGAAACTTGGAACGCAAGCTCAAATTCACTAATCAAATGCTTTAATTAGTTCACTGTAATCACAAATGTTTATTGATCCTTGAAAGTTCTTTTATTTATTGAGACAACAATTTGAGCACTTTTCTGCTGAAGTCTATGTGCAAGAAAAGTCTTTATATGCTCAGTTTCTTATACAAATGAACAAATGTTAATTTCACGAGTGTGAAACCAAATTTCTGCATTAAACGTTGGAAGACACTTCAAATTATAGTGCATTTCAAGCGAATCATTAATCAGTATTTTTATTTTTCGACTATTAGAGAAATTGTAACGATTTTACTTGCCTAATCCAGTTCGTGCAGATAAATCCACAAGGCGATTATTTATCCATTTATCACTATTCACACTGGCAGCTAGGGAATTTTCCACTGAGATGAAAACAACGCACATACAGGTGCGTTGGAGCCCGGCGAGAGTGAGAGAGAGAGAGAGCCAAAACCAGGCACTTACAAGAGAATTTTGCTTGTCCGAGGTGACTTGCAATAATTAGGGGTTATGTCAGGCCTTGAGACACAGAGAGGAATATTTTTACTATAAATCGCGCGTACTAACGGGGGTTTTGCTTCTGAGGAGCATTCAGAGGGCGCGAACTCTTCGCTTATCCTAATAGTACTGAAGAATGTGCGTCGACTAGACTCTCCCAGGGGAGCAGATCGCAAAAGCTAGAAAACAATGTGGCGGCTGACCACAGCGGCGAGAAAGCTACCTTATAAGGTAATGAAGAAACCTGCAATTTTATTGTTTCAAAGGGTTGTTGTTGCCGGTTTTACAGGATGAATAGTCCAGCAATAGCATCTATTTTTAGAATATTATTTTTATGGTAAATAATAGAAAGGAAAATTATATTAAATTAGAAATAATAAAATTTAAACTTGTTGTGGGTTATTTCCGCAACAGCTTAACTCGATGTTCACATTCACAAATCAGGTGGTGGCATATTAGGTCATATAAGGTTTATATGTATGCTCGAAGAAAAAAATCTTGTACCTAACACAATGCGTAAAGTGACTTTTTCGCACTTGTTGGGTTAATAACAATTTTATAGTTTCATTGTACAAGGGTTTTTCTATAAAATTTCCAAGACTAAGTTGATGCCAATAATTCCTAAATAGCCTATAACAATATTACATACCGAGATGTCGAAGGTGAGAAGTGTTTCATTCTTGTCGCGGGATCGGTTAGTTAAATATAATCTCCAGTATTCGACTGAATATCTCTTCAATTGCTTTCGCCCCTTAAGGAGCTGAAGTGCAGATTTTTTGAATGCCTATTAGCGCATATTATGTTATGGGATTGGACAAGCGAACCTCCAGACACTTTCTAATAGATAGTTCCTCTTAAAAATGTTGTGATAATTTTTTTTGTGTATGTGTATTGCTTTTTATTTTGTGATTCCTTATTTTTTTTAGGGTGCAGGCAATTTGAGTTATAATAATGTACCTCAAGACAAAATTCTAGATTCAATATCAAAAGCAACAATCCATTTTATAACAGTTCTTGAAAGCGAGGTGCATGAAAAAACTTTGTGTTTTGCTTTGGATATGCTCTCACTATGGACTGCAAAACTTTCGAATGTTATTCCTGAAGCTCTCCTTGACATATTCCAAAATGGCCCATTATTAAAAACATCAACTCCTTTGGTTAAATTGGCTTACTTCCAATGTATGCTGGCTACGTTTTCTTGCTATAATATATCACAAGCGGAAAATTTAGTACCGATGTTTATAAAATCTGTGGAAAAGGCCATTTCCCAATCAACTCAGCCTCTTTCAATTAGTGAGGGATTGTACGCTTCGCTTTTACTGATAAGATTTGCTGAAGCAAAATTAGGCGAAGAAAATGGATTATCCATTATGTGGAGTTCAGTGTTTGATATGGAAAAGCAAATATTTATTTCTGAAAAGTTTTTACAAACCGCTAATGAAAATAGTAAGTTATCTGTTACTTAATTAAAGTTTTTGATTGAATTTATGTTCCTTTGCAGGTTTTCCTCATGTTATCCAGCTTTGTGAAAAACTTCTTGTTAATTATTCCGAAAAAATAGGTAACAAATCTGAACCTGTCCTAAAAGCAATAATCCATTGTGCTTTATATTCCTCAACAAAAGTTCGTAAAAATTGCCTTCTAATAGTTAAAAATATGATAGGAAGTGTACAAGGAGCCAAAATATCTATAATCCTTCTACAGCAACTTCAAATAATGTTGGAAAACAAAAAAGATTATTTTGTGAAAGAAAATGGCGATAATGCCATTGCTACCTCGCCACACGCAGTAGCGGAGTTTATTACTTGTCTATGTTGTGCTGATAATTGGTCAATGGAAGATGCACAAGATGTTGCAATTGCTACAATTTTACCAGCGCATCACCCATTCGTTATAACATTAGACCCTGGATTCTGGATTAAGATTTCGAAAGGATTGAAATGTGTATCGAAAGATTTGATGGTTCAACGTAGTTCCGAACTAAGGAAATTATTGATTGAACAATACAAACTGTCCGAAGTAAGTGATTTATGTTTAATTTTTTTTGTAGGGGGAGTTTAGGTAGGACTACCAACACTACTACATCGGTTTTCTATGAGTCAGAATTTTTACCCTATAATGAAATAATTTTTTCCATATTTTCATCACAACGTGGGTGGGTCAAGTGGCTCTCATTTACCCATGAAACGGACATAAGCATAGTCCCATGTCAAAGTGCGGTATCAGCCAAAATGAACAGTAACGAAATCTAGAGCTCTGAGGAATTGCGCACGCAAGCGGCATTTATCTTATTCCGCTTACTTTTCATTAGTTGTCAGTTGACACTAGGTCCCGTTACTTTTCGTACGATATGTATAATATACTATTATTATATTCAAATGTATTTAGGTTTTTTTTTTTCTATTTAGGCGTACAAAAATGCCCTAGCAACGATCCTCAAAGTCAATCCCGATATAATTCTCCCGGAACTACTGGATTACGTGAAAACCAAGTTAGAAGATCCAAGAATATGCCAAATAACGAAATCCGATTATTTCACATTCCTGATGCCTGAGGGCGAATTATATGACAAAACCGTCATACCTGGCGACGAAAGTAATGCAGAAATGAATTTGAAAAGGGAAAGTAAAGCTTATAGTTATAAGGAACAATTAGAAGAATTACAATTAAAGCGAGAGATGGAGGAGAAACAGAAGAAACAAGGGAAAGTTAAGTATACTTCGAAACAGTTGGAAGCGATAAAAAACCAGAAATTAAAGGAAGAAGTTATAAGAAGTAGACTAAAAGAGGTAAGAATTTATTAGGATTATGGGTTCATAACTTAATTTCTTGGTTACGGCACTAGATTAGGATTAGATACAGTAAAACATTGGTGTAACTGTGATTCGTATGTCGGTATAGGTAGTGATCGTAATAATAAACCGTGTACCGTTGAGTGGAGTCATTTTTTTTCTTCTGGCATTTTGAAGGCTCAATGTGGCTAGTACCTGATGAAAATAAGGGTGGTTTCAATGCCTGCCTCCGGTTCGAAAATTCAGAAAAATAGTTCTCCTACAGCCGTACGGAAAATGAGTTTTCCCGCACGGTGCGGTAAAACTTTTTTTTTTGACATATCCGTGCGGAAATAGCTATTTACCTAACAAGTGCGGAAAATGAATTTTTCCGCACGCGGCTGCCGTTCTTGGTGATGCAGCCGAGTGCGGAAAAATATTTTCCGCAAGTGTTAGGTACAATATTTTTCCTACAGGCGAAAAAATGTAAAATTTTTCTTTTTTTTTGACATATCAGTGCGGTAAAATTTTTTCCGCACTGACAGCCGTGCGGAAAAACTTTTTCCGCACTGATATATCAAAAAAAAAGTTTTACCGCACCGTGCGGGAAAACTCATTTTCCGCACGCATATCAGTGCGGAAAATCGATTTTTCCGCACGGCTGTAGGAAAAAGTTTTTTCGCACGGCTGTCAGTGCGGAATAGTTATTTTCCTAACAAGTGCGCAAAGTGATACTTTCCCGCACGAAAAAGCAGTTAGACGTACGACGCGAAGCGGAGTTCGGATAAGCTTTGAGTGCGGGAAAGACACTTTGCGCAAGTGTTAGGAACAATATTTTTTCTACGAGTATCTCAAAAAAGTAGACTTTGAATTGTTAAAATATTAGAAAAATCAATCAAATCAAAATCTTCGAAAATCGTTAAAAATCCATCGGAATTCCTCAGAATGTCTTTTAAATTAAATCCCCAAAAATCTTTTAACATCTTCTGGAATTTCTAGAATACCAGCTAGAATATTTTCATGAGAGTCTCTTAAATATCAAAAATTCTACAAATTCCTAGCGGTACAGGCTGGTCCAATTTAGACACCTTTGATAAGAAATATCAGGTTAACTAAGCGCTTATTTTAACTAAAACCCTTCATTTTGAGTATTAGTTTATTCAGAAACCATCAAAACATTGAAAAATCAAGTATAACTTATGGTAATTATGCGTAACCAAAATGAGTGCGCAAAGAGTTTCCGTGCGCAAAGTTGAACTTTGCGCACGCAAATGAGTGCGCAAAGTGATTACTTTGCGCACGGAAGTAGAATTTTTTTTTTACCGCACTGATATGTCAAAAAAAAAAAGAAAAATTTTACATTTTTACGCCTGTAGGAAAAATATTGTACCTAACACTTGCGGAAAATATTTTTCCGCACTCGGCTGCATCACCGAACTCCGCTACGCGTCGTTCGGTGAACGGCAGCCGCGTGCGGAGAAATTCATTTTCCGCACTTGTTAGGTAAATAGCTATTTCCGCACGGATATGTCAAAAAAAAAAGAAAAATTTTACATTTTTTCGCCTGTAGGAAAAATATTGTACCTAACAGTTGCGGAAAATATTTTTCGCACTTGTTAGGTAAATAGCTATTTCCTACTCGCGTGCACACTTTACCGCACTCGTTTGCGTGCCGTAGGTGGTACTTTACTGTAAAAATTCTTTACCGCACTCTTTTTAAAAAACGTTTTTAATGGACCCTTCTCATGTGATGAACAACATGGATAGTTTATTAGGATTTCTGCAATAAAAAAAGAGACACATATAATGACGCGCGATACCTGTGTGGAATGACAAGTTTGAGAAGTACGAATTTGCAAGTGCTAGCAAACCTTTAATTGTACAATTATCATTGTATTTGACATAGAAATCGTTACTTTACAAACCCTCAAATCTCTGTTCCAACTTTAATCATCTTCAGTCAGGTTGAGAGCAGGTAACCATTGTTTTTTTACATTTTGATTGCTTGAGAACTTGTGAAAAGAAAGGTTTGACTTTTTTTTCGCCTTACCCTGACAAGATCTTACACATCACATATGAACCATTATACAGTAGTGTCGCAATAATCCGGATCAATTAAAACCCAGATCACGAACACACGATTCGATCGTATCGTCCATATAAATTACATGGACGATACTATCGAATTGTGGGTTCGTGATCCGGGGGCTGGCCAATCCGGATTATCAAATGATTCGGATTACTAAGGCATTTTACAGTCCGCTTTTTCTTAATGCCGCTGATGGTTGAAGCCCATACTCCATACTTAACAGCTATATTTGCCACTAACTCCGCGTTTCAGCTCATCTACAATCGCTGACTTCTCGTTGAGACCTAAAGTCCTAAAGTTTTGTGTTTGCGTTTAATAGGTGCCATTTTCTTCGAAAAAGCCCACATAGTAAGGAAGGACGCTGCATATTGAATGATGCGTGTAGACATGTAAAAACTATCTATCCACTTGAACGCAGTTACAAAACGACAAGTGAAAACCTGTGTTTTTATTTTCAAAAGTCATGTAAATGAATTCGGATTACTAAATCAAGTAAAATCCGGATTACAGAGTACATCAAGGGAATGAAAATGCGATGCGGATTACAGAAGCATATGGATTATCGCGGGATCGGATTATCGCGACACTACTGTATAATAAACAGTTTTTGTAATAATTTTCAGCAATATTGATTGATTATTGAAGTTAGCTTTAAAAAAAATCAGCGTCAGACCGCGTTCATTCAATTGACAATTTTATTATCTGTCACCCACAAGCGGCGCACGCAGCACAGGTAAAATGAGAAAGGTCCATTGTTCATATTCTTTATTGTGCTAGTTCTGGGATTTTTGTGGAATCAAAGAGCTGACTGCTGCATTCGCTGCTTCGAATATTTCTTCATCGAAGGTCTCCATCTCTCAAGAATTTATTTTATGCCAAAAAATGGGAAATTTGAACCACAAAACACGAATCTATTTAAACTTTCCATGTGGTATGACGCAAATTATAATATTGATTTGTTGCTATGGGAAAAACAAAATGCAACGTAGCAGATTTGACAAATGCCACCAAGACAGACTTTTAACCAAATTCTTGTGAACATATTAAAAATAAATGCCTAAGACATTGCGTATTGTTTGTCGATTTTTAACTGACAGTTTTTGTTTGAGGAGCGAGGGGGTGTTTCAGATGACAAAAACAGGTGTGACGTCAGGTAACCATTGGAGTTCTCATGTAGAAAGCCACCAGCTCACATTCCGTCCGAGTATCAGATTAAAATCGACGGACAATAGACTTTTTAAAAAGTACGCCCATTCCGGTGATTGAAGCAGAAACAGCGGAACCTGCTTTATTCCTTAGAAGACACTACTTAAGCGATAAATTCCTGTTGAAGATTATGTAAAAAAATAGTTCTCTGTTAAATAAAATTGATGAACTTATTACAAAGAAGATTTAAAAAAAAAAAATAGTATATTACATACCGAGTAGGGAAGTGTTTCATTACTGTCGAGAGATTCATATAGTCAATCGAGACGCGAAGCGTCGAGATTGACTAATAATCTCGAGACAGAAATGAAAACTTCCCTCCGAGGTTTGTATACTATTTTATTTGCAAGCACACCATTAATCACAGAACATATCACCTATAGAAAAATATCTCAAATGGGAGAATCGCGACGAAGGTTTTTAGTTAGGTTTTTAGTCAACGATGGCGACACTGTCGGGAGATAAGAGAAATTTACAGGTATCTATGGTGTGGACAGTGATTTGTGTTGGTTGGTTTTGTCATTTATTTTGTCATTTTAAAAGTCAAAATTTGAATTTTTAAATTGTGTTGTTGTAAACCATGGTCCCCCCACGCGCGTTAAAGTGAAAATTCAAAAAGTTTTGGTTGAAAAAAACCCTAATTTTTGTTCGTATTTTTTTGTATTTACTCGTTTGTTTCGTTTCGTTCGTATTTGTATTTATTATTCGTATTTACTTTGCGATCTACCTATAGCTGCGTGTCTCTTGCTAACTTACTAACTCTTTTTGCACTATGTTCGACATCGGAAACTTCCTGCCAGTCATAATTTTCAAAAAAATGAGGCGAAAAGAGCTAAAAGGAGTCAGCAAGCCAAATGCAGTTGAACATTAAAAATTATTTAAAAATAATAAAAATATATGAAAAAAATCAATTCGCCTTTTTGTCAAGAATGCTCGATTAGTTGGGTTTTCAGTCAACGATGGCGCTCTAATTCATAACCGGTACATAACATTGCAGATACTTTTCTAGAGGTGATATGTTCTGTGCCATTAATTATGATTAGTCAATCTGCTGCTTTGACGTTTTTACCTGACATGCTTTCATTGTTGCCAGCAAAGGTAAATAAATTAGAGTGAGGGAAATCGGTGAGGGAAGTCGGATAGGAAAATCGGTGAGGGAAATCGAAGAGGGAAGTGACACAGGTAAAGTGTCACTTCCAAATTTTTAAAAAGTCAGTAATGACAAGATTACATATATGATTGCAAATAAAAACTATTACCTGTTGTACCTGTGGACATCGGATTCTGAATAGGATATACCTATAAGAACAATCAACAACTAAGGAAAATACATATTAAACACTCAACAATCACTATGTAATACGTTGAAGATATAAAATGAATCACTAGGTCGATAAAATTACAATTCGCGTTCGCAATTAAAATAATTGTTGTACAATTAAAACTTGTTCAGTTTTATATACCTCACATAAACACTAATTTCATAAGTAAAAGGTAAAAGAGCAAAACTATCAATTAAAAAAAAGAGAAAAAAGACAAAAAACACACACAAACCAACAGACAGGTTAAAAAAACACATATACAGGGTGTCACGAAAGGTTTGTTTTTTTGATAAACATATGTCCGGAAATGCTTCGCTTTCCAGATACAGGGTTGTGGAAAACTCACATTGCTTCAGTTAACTGATCACTGGCTGCTAGCAAGTAATAAAACATGCACAACGTTTTATCTACAAAGCGAAAAATAAGAACGTTTTTCCAATTATTTTCGTTTATTAGTAGTTGTCTACCTTCATTTTACCTTTGACATTTGTCAAATCACCAAAAATAGTTGTGTTATAGATTCATAACCTCGTCCATAACACCACTAGTTGTGTTATGAATTCATAACCTAGTCTATAACACCACTAGTTACTAGTTGTGTTATGAGTCTCATAACATAACTCAAATACTAGAAAAATGGTTATGTAAAAACGTCATAACTAAACGCTTGTAGATAAAAATATTGAACATAATTATAATGCATATTTCCATAGAGAACAACAACAAAATGCACAGTTGACAACCAGAACCTATTTGATAATAATAATTATTACCAATCCAAAGTTCACAAGCAGCGCAGGAAAGTTGCGTTGGGAAAGCTCCCAACACAGGGTGTTAAACTTTGTGAAAAAAATCCAATTTTTTTTATTAATTCTTAGAAATGCGTTGGACGAATTAAATGAAATTTCCATAGTTTGTTAACACCTTTATGAGGTAGGTATCTTTTGGACTGCTCAGAGTTGACCCAGTAATTCCAGGGACGTGCCACATGTTCTGTCGGATGTTTTTTTGCACGAAAAACATCGTCCAGTAGATTTATTTTTAATAAGGATTTTTTTTGAATAGAACACTTAAAGATACAACTTTTTTGTCTCTTCATTTTTTTCCATACTGCTTTGTTTTTGAGATAAAATATAAAAACTGTTTCAGGCGAACCACGAACGTCACTGACCTCCATTAATAAAAAATAAATTGTCACGAAATTACCTGAAATTTTACCAGGCTATTTGTTGCTTAAAAATAAACAAAAAACTTTTTTTCTAAAACGCACGCACTTCTGAGAATTAATGTAAAAATTGATTTTTTTTACAAAGTTTTACACCCTGTATATCTGGAAAACGAAGCATTTCCGGATACATGTTTATCAAGAAAAAAGCTTTATTTTTACGAGATCTACCATCCCTAGAAGTTTGTAACAAACCTTTCGTGACACCTTGTATAGTAGATCATCTTCGTTACTTTAAACGTTAACTTCACCGCACACTTTGAGCTCAATTTATAAACTTGACGTCGGAATTCCGTTTGCGTTTGCGTCTATCAGATTTCTGATACTAGTGCAACGAAATAGGGTGAAAAATGTTTCAATTTTTTTTTTTTTTGAGGTATAACCAGATTAAACCTTTGTGATATCATTAGATGCGTCATTGGACATATGGAATGGCCGTTTACGACTTTTTTTAATTGTACCGATTTTTTCTAGATCGAAAAATATGTAAAATTTGTGAAAATAATTGTTTCGTACTTTTTTACACATAACTCGCGAACTCGGAAACTAATTGAGATAATTGAACAATTTTTTTTTAATCGATGGAGGAAACATGAGCGAACGTAACTGTGCTAATTTGGTTTCCTTGAAATACATAGTTGTTTCTGCATATTGGGAGGAAACTCGCACAGGAGGCCCGTCAAGGGAGAAGGGTAGCGTGGCCAGAGATGTTTTCAACTTCAAGTACCGATAACTTAAACAGTAGGGATCGTATCGTACTGAAGTTTTTTTTTTAAAACTTTCTCGGAGCCTTACCTTTAATTTATACGCGATAGTATGGCAAAATTCCTAAAAACAAAAAAGTTTCTCGCTTACCGAAAACAGTGCTGCAAAAAACTATCTGTGTAAAAAAGTACGAAACCATTATTTTCAGAAATTTTACATATTTTTTGATTGAGAAATAATCGGTAGGTACCGTTAAAAAAAATTGAAAACAGCCATTTCGGATGTCCAATGACGTATCTAGTGATGTAATAAAGGGTCATTTGGTTATACCTGAAAAAAAAAAATTCATGAAGGAAGCGACTTTTTCCTGCACTATATTCACTTGGTAACGGCGTCCTAAACGCAAACGTTAACGTTCGACGGTGAGTTTATAAATTGGGCTTTGCAGTCCACTTTACCGCATACTATGCGGTAAAGTAACTTTATCGCATAGTGTGCAGTAAAGTACTACTTTCCATTTGCAAATAAATGCGGTAAAGGGCGCTTTACCGCACGCTCGTAGGTGAATAACGTTACAAACCTAAATATAATAACATAAACTGAATACTTAGATAATTTCATGACAAAAAGGACATCTTCTCGATTATAAAAACCGCTTACATATTGCACCATGGTGCCTATGCGAAGCTGCCCTGTTAACTAGATAACTAGTAATATATGAAAATACCAAATATCAATTCTCATTATTTGAAAAAATAGTTATTTTTGTATCTAATGCGCGAAATGCTACTCTCGACTATTTTTTCAACTCGGCTGCGCCTCGTTAAAAAAAATCTATTCTCGATCACCAAAGTATTCCGTTAAGCTAAAATTGCATTCACAATCAAAGGCAGCTGAATTTTAATTATTTTTGGTTTCCTGTCAGGTATCAGGTATTTGTTACCTGAGTGTTCGAACTAGGCATTTCGCACACTGGAGAAGCATTTCGCGCACGGCGTCATGAGAACGTTAAAAAATCTATACCTGGGAAAAAAAGTGTCACTTCGCAAATTGTCATCAGTGTGCAAACATCATCTTTTTTTGACAATTGTAGAAAAAATCTTTTTTTTTTTTCACTACTGAGCGATCGCAGAAAGAATAGTATGTGTATTTCGGAGGAAAAGCACATTCTTGGTCTTCGGTGTTTGCCAGCGGCGAGGAAAGTGTCATTTTTCCACCTTAGCACACAATATACCATTGCAAACGATTTAATTTTATCACTATGGCGGCACAATAGGGTACTTGCATATAAAATAAAATTGGTTATTGTTTATTGCAAACTGTAGGAAATCGAAAAAAAATCGATGCGTGTTTTTTTATTTTGTCCAAATATGATTATTTCGAAAGTTATACAAATATTGAGTTTTGTATGTATAGATATACTGACCATGTGCGACGTCACAACGTATTATAAGTTATGACGTCAGAAGGACATTTCTAAGCGTTGTATCTCCTTCAATTTTCGACTAACAAGAAAAAGAAAAACACGTGTTGACTTATTTTTCATGGACAATCGAAATCAGCAATAAAAAAAAATTGATGCAAGGGGCCTATTCTTTAATAAACAAACAGGCATACCCACTTAAATTGTGAAATATAATGGGGACAAAATTAGGTAATTTATAGCTGAAATTACAAATGGAATGAGCAGCACCAAATCTTTCTCTTCCCGTTATACATATGACAGTGGTCTCTTACTTTAATATCATTTTCGTTAAATGGGTGCTCGCAATTACCACATGCTATTGCATTGTTGAAAACAAAAATGTACCGCCAAATTTTAGTTTATCCGAGGAGTAGATGTTTGCAAAGGATTATTTGGAGGGATGATTGAAATAAACCGTTGTTATGGTATTAGGCCACGAGCACAACGGAGCTGTGATACAAGCTTGTAGCCTGGATGACAGATCATAGCTGCAATTAGAAGCGCTTAGTTGTGCACAACGGAGCTGTGATACTTTATGTAAATTTATAGCCTTTAAACAATTTCATCTCGTATTTCGTATTTCTGATCGCGATGTCGGACAGTGATGCCGATTATTTATGTTCGTCTGCTACAAAGAGATATGTTCTGCGACATTTACCCTCAAGAGAATAACATTCCTATCGTATTAATCAAAAACGGTTAGGAATGGGAGATTATTACCTTATGTCAGGATGTGAAGGAATACCCTGATGTTGATGATCGTTTTTGTAAATTCCTGTCTTGGAATTTAGGCGGATGCTCGGAACACTTAGTAGTTTGTTGATTGTAGCTTGTAGGTTGGGTTAGTACACCCGGGAGGTTTGGTAACTGGGGAGTAAAACCACTGTTGGATTAATCCTGATTTTTATTAAACAATTAACCACTATTTATATACAAAAAATGCAACTTTGACAAAGGTCGTGAACAATGGTAATTAATTGAAAGAATAAATGAATAAATTGCTGACAAACTTCTGTTGTGTGCTCCACATCGAAGGATTTGGTAATTAGACTTTTGATGACGCTGCGTCTGCTATAGATCGTATGTTTCCTGGTGACCTACTGGCGGTGTGTAGTGTTGATGACCTAGACTGACCTAGACGCTAATAATTAATTAATATTTGTAATGATTTTGACAGATATAATTTAAGGCTTTTTTTTATGACAAAATTTTGAATTTAGATAGTTTTTATCAATTTTTGAGAATGGAATTTCCGCCGAGATCGCTGACATTTGGTGGATTATGGGAATCCAATATTAAGGGGGTTAAATATCATTTGAAGAGAGTTATTCAAAACACCATTTTGACGTACGAGGAGTTTTCAACGGTTCTAGTTCAGATAGATGCGATTCTCAATTTTCGTCCGTCCGAATTTGAACCCCTTACCCCATCTGACTTTTTAATTGGGAGGCCAATCATGATCGGACCGCTCCTAAGCCAAGTCTTGAAGAAGTGAAATTAAGCAGCCTGTCGAGATTTCAGCTCCTTCAAAAAATAAACCAGGATTTTTGGTAGCGCTGGTCCAAATGCTACTTGAATTAGCTCCAACAAAAGGGCAAGTGGAGGCGGTCGAGTAAATTCCTGTCTTGGAATTTAGGCGGATGCTCGGAACACTTAGTAGTTTGTTGATTGTAGCTTGTAGGTTGGGTTAGTACACCCGGGAGGTTTGGTAACTGGGGAGTAAAACCACTGTTGGATTAATATTGATTTTTATTAAACAATTAACAACTATTTATGTACAAAAAATGCAAATTTGACAAACGTCATGAACAATGGTAATTAATTGAAAGAATAATAGTAGATTATACCACGAGTCAATAATGATAGCTATTATTCCCGAGGATTATTACGAACTGAGCCGCGTTAGCGGCGAGGGAGTAACATTCCGAGGGAATAATAGCCATTATTGCGAGTAGTATACTCTACTTTATTTACGACAAATTAATTTATTTGAGATTTTCAATGAACAAATTTCATCCGTCTCATAATTTTCAATACAAATCCACCAGCACTACACGTTTGACACTGACACTTTTGTGGAATAATGACCATTAATCCCGCTACTCGTCATTAATCCCTGGAGGAATAACATATGTCATTATACTGCCAAAATCACAAATATAATACGCACATTATACAGTCGTAAATAAATGAATAAATTGCTGACAAACTTCTGTTGTGTGCTCCACATCGAAGGATTTGGTAATTAGACTTTTGATGACGCTGCGTCTGCTATAGATCGTATGTTTCCTGGTGACCTACTGGCGGTGTGTAGTGTTGATGACCTAGACTGACCTAGACGCTAATAATTAATTATTATTTGTAATGATTTTGACAGATATAATTTAAGGCTTTTTTTTATGACAAAATTTTGAATTTAGATAGTTTTTATCAATTTTTGAGAATGGAATTTCCGCCGAGATCGCTGACATTTGGTGGATTCTGGGAATCCAATATTAAGGGGGTTAAATATCATTTGAAGAGAGTTATTCAAAACACCATTTTGACGTACGAGGAGTTTTCAACGGTTCTAGTTCAGATAGATGCGATTCTCAATTTTCGTCCTTCATATCCTCAATGCTCATCCGTCCGAATTTGAACCCCTTACCCTATCTGACTTTTTAATTGGGAGGCCAATCATGATCGGACCGCTCCTAAGCCAAGTCTTGAAGAAGTGAAGTTAAGCAGCCTGTCGAGATTTCAGCTGCTTCAAAAAATAAACCAGGATTTTTGGTAGCGCTGGTCCAAATGCTACTTGAATTAGCTCCAACAAAAGGGCAAGTGGAGGCGGTCGAGTAACGGAAATACATGCTGGGTCCGACAATGTGGTTCGAGTTGTAATTGTTCGAACCAGTAAAGGTGAAGTCAAGCGAGTAATAACCAAAGTTTGCCCGTTACCAGATTTAGAAAGATCCTCAGAATTCTGTTGAACTTGCTAGTTTAAAACGAGGCAGTATGGAGGAAGACGGGATAACCTCGGATCTAGGTTCGGCGTCACTGTAGTTCGGCTGCGTCTGCAGCGTAAGGACGGGAGAATGAAGAAGCAAAAAAGAAGGAAGGCACTCCGAGCGACTCCGCCAAGAAAAAATCCAGCGACGACGAAGTATACTGGCGTAAATATACAGGGTGTCCAAAAAGATGCCGACAAACTTTAAGGGGTAGTAGGGGACATCAAAACAAGCATTTTTGTTTATATAAACGTATGTCCGCAAATGAGCCATTTGGGCTGTAGAGCAAAAAAGCTGTTTTGTACTTAGTTTTATTCTTCGCAATAATTAAATCACTGTTTACTTATTAATTTTGCTTTATTAACAAATAAATTATGGTTTACAATAATTGTTCAACTCGCGAACTCTTTGGAATATTCCGGGAATAGCTTCTACATGGGTACAACTCGCCACTATCCTTGCTAACAAATCTTCCTACTTATGAACAGGTGTTTCATAGACTAAACTTTTCAATCAATGACCCGACGGTGCAATCTTTGCATTGAAGTAAATGGTCAACATTTTGAACAATTATTGTAAACCATAATTTATTTGATGATAAAGCAAAATTAATAAGTAAACAGTGATTTAATTATTACGAAGAATGAAAGTATTAAACAGTTTTTTTGCTCTACAGCTCAAATGGCTCATTTGCGGACATATGTTTATATAAACAAAAATGCTTGTTTTGATGTCCCCTACTACCCCTTAAAGTTTGTCGGTATCTTTTTGGGACACCCTGTATATATTTGCTTGTTCCAAATATCGTTGAAATTTGTATTTAAAGTATAATAAATCAAGCTCAAAAAATAACCACTATGCAGTCCACACTACACTCCACCAGAGCCAAGGTCAAGTTCGTGTGACCAGTGGCGTAGCTAGGCGTCGGTGACCGCCGACGGTCTCGCGCCCTAAGGGGCCTCGCAAAAAATAGGTAACCGAACCCTAAAAATTGATACTTTTTGATTTTCCAAAATAAAACGTAGAGAACAAATAAACTTAATCCTATACGAAACTTCTAAATATCATAGAATTCAATGAAAATTACCAATTCTGCTGCAAATCAACCCAGAACTCTCAAATCATATGGTTTTTATTTTTTTCTACGAACGTGCGAGAAATGAGAATTTTCTTCTCGCACTGGTGCGGGAAGATTTTGAAATAATCATTGTTATGTCGATTTGTTTGTATTGTTGATACACCTGTACCTTTACTTTTTACCTTTTTTTTTTAAAAAAATACTGTTTAATACATTTTCAATTTTACCTTCTGCATAGTCGCATTTTACACTGCCGAGCATAACATTAGGGTCATCCCATAATTTGCAAGCAAAACTTGAGAGAAAACAACAAGAACTTTTTCAAATTCAAGCAACTACGGCAAAATCATCGCATAAAGTTAGTGAACTTAACAACGAAAAAAAAACAAGTCGCAAAAACCAAAAATTTTAAAAATAATTGCAATTTATGGGGTGGCCCTAATTTTATGCTCGGCAGTGTATTTAAATCACATTTTTCGCAAGATCCCCTTTAGTACGCTTGTAGAAAAAATATAGTTCCTAAAGCTGCGGGAAGAAATTTCTCTTCCCACACTTGTTAAGAAAATAGCTATTTCGGTAGATTTTCGGAAGGATTTATAAGCGGAAAAATATTTATATTTTCACCAAAAAAAGGAGGCTGTGTGCATGTGTCCAGATAAGGAAAGAAGCAAAGTGTATTTCATGCAAAATTGTTTATTAAAATTCAGCGTAGTAGAGCGCTTTGTGTCTATCTGATTGTAAAAATCATAGCTCCGTTATCCTGGACTATTTCTCCATAATATTTCAATATGTTGAAGCTAAAAGCTTTCTTAGTAATTTAAAAAAAAAAATGGTTATTCTAGGTTTCCTGAATTTTTAGAAAAAAAAATCAGGAATGAGGCCATCAGGCCATGGCAAAGATATCACTAAGTGTGTCTATTTAATTGTAAAAATCATAGCTGCGTTATCCTGAACTATTTTTCAATAAAATTTTAATATGTTGAAACCGAAAGCTTCCTCAATGAGCCAAAAAATATTTGACTCCTCCAGGATTCCCAGATTTCCAGGAAAAAAATCAGAAATCAGGCCTTAGGCTGTAATGCAAAAATATCACTCAATGGAGCTTCGGATTGAAAAAATCGTAACTCAGCTATCTATCACGGAAGTCAGAGTCAAGTTAGTATTAACTTAAACTTGCGTAGGTACTTGAAATCACATTCACGTAGAAATACTTCAAAAAATAATTTAGGTATTTTTTCTTTCAAGTATTATTCAAATTAAAAACAAATTAAATTATTGCTATCGATAATCTTAAACGGGGTGTGACCCAAAAATAAGTTTTAGAAAAAAAAACATCTAAGAACAAATTTTCAAACCGCACTAGGTTAAGACCAACCGTTGCGAAGATACTGTGATATAAAATTCCTACTCCTAGCACTGTGACGTCATATGCACAAACTGAGTCCGACAGCTGGCGCTGGCGCGCGTTTGCTGATTCTTGCTGCATATGTTAGCTCAGTTCCAACCGACAGGAGAACTGTTCCAGAACCAGACATTTCCAGTTGTCCACCTATTTTTCAATAAGTCGAACATTTATTCTACTTGACAAATGAATTGATCAACTGTAAATTACCGTTCTAGAACGTTTCTCATGTCGGTCGGTTGGAAAAGAGCTATTATCGACATTATCGTATCGTTTTTGCGTTCTCACATCTATTGCTGCGTCAGTTTAAATAGGTTCTGCAATTTTTGCGTGTTTTTATGACGTTACGCGATGAATAGACATAATTTTATTTAGTCGTATCTACCTTATTATTTTGAGTAGCGATGCGAGATTTTCACGAGTTCTTAGAATTTTCTTCTTTATTTTCTGAATACAAGTTGTATTTTAAGGTAACACCCCCTTTAATTGGAGAGATTCAGTATAGGCGCCACAGGCAATTGGTATTGGGAGACGCCAGCTGCGCTCTTCCTACCTACTGGCTGGGTTTCAGCTGCTGTCTTATCACAGACTTACCACCCTTTTGCTCGCAAGCAGAATAGCAGAATATCGAAAAGCGAAGACAGGATTCAGTGCAGTGTGTCTATCTGATTGTAAAAATCGTAGCTCCGTTATCCTGGACTATTTCTCCATAATATTTCAATATGTTGATGCTAAAAGCTTCCTTAGTAATTTAAAAAAAAATGGTTATTCTAGGTTTCCTGAATTTTTAGAAAAAAAATCAGGAATGAGGCCATCAGGCCATGGCAAAGATATCACTAAGTGTGTCTATTTAATTGTAAAAATCATAGCTGCGTTATCCTGAACTATTTTTCAATAAAATTTTAATATGTTGAAACCGAAAGCTTCCTCAATGAGCCAAAAAATATTTGACTCCTCCAGGATTTCCAGATTTCCAGGAAAAAAATCAGAAATCAGGCCATAGGCTGTAATGCAAAAATATCACTCAATGGAGCTTCGGATTGAAAAAATCGTAACTCAGCTATCTTTGGTTTTCATCCAATCAAATTTTGGTATGTCAAAGCTTAAAGGCTCCTAGATATATAAAAAAATTCTACATTTCCCAAAGTTTCCCAGATTTCCAGGAAAAAAATCAGAAATCATGCCATAGGTTGTAATGCAAAAATATCACTCAGTGGGGCTTTTGAATTAAAAAAATCGCAACTCTGCCATCTTTGGTTTTTTTTTACTCAAATTGTGGTATGTTTAAGCTAAAATAAGGCTCCTGGATATATATGATAAAAATCTACATTTCCCAAAGTATCCCAGATTTCCAGAGAAAAAATCAAAAATTAGGCCATAGGCTGCAATGCAAAAATATCGTTCGGATAAATAGATTTCAAAAACATATTTTTCTCTTTTCGTTTTTCACCAAGGAACAAGTCGGAGGCGCTACTCGAGGTCTGGCGCCTGGAGCGCTCGCTCCATTTGCCTTATGGTAGGGCCGGCCCTGAGTTCACCCTGTATAACATTCACTTACTATAGCTGCGCTAGCTACGACACAACTTACGCTAAGTGTCAAGAACTTCCGCTAGCATTTTGGAAAGGATTTAACAACTGGGGGGGGGGCTAGCGGCACTCTAGCCGCCTCTCGAATAAATACCTGTATGTGTGTATGTTTTAAAGGGGTAATGCGGTTGCTCGAATTTCACCTGCGCTAGCTTTAAGGAAGCTTCATAATTAAGTATGAACTTACATTTATATTTATATTTTATATGGTATATAGTATAGTTAGTTAGCTTATAAGTATTATTAGGACTTAAGGTTTGGGAAAAGTTATTATTTTTATTTTACTTATTTTTTGCTTAAGATTTAATGCAGAGGCCATCTTGTTTTCAAGCTGGTCAACTGATCTTCGGCATTTTTCTGGCTCAGTTTTTTTTCTTTCTTGTACCCTTCGGGTTTGAATTGTGAATATTTAATTTTTTTTTGCTGGAAAATAAAGACCTTATTTATTTATTTATTTATTATATATATTTTTGAAAAATTAAAAATCACTTGTAGGGGCTCATGATTTTTTTTATCCACCCTGTATGACAGCTACGATAGCTGCGCTAGCTATGACACAACTTGCGCTAGGCTGCGCTAGGTGTCATGAACTTGCGCTAGCCTTTTGAAAAGGATTTAACAACTGTGGGGGGGGGGGGGCTAGCGTTGATCTAGCCCCCTCCCCCCGAATAAATACCTGTATGTGTTTTAAAGGGGTAATGCGGTTGCTCGAATTTTACCTGCGCTAGCCTGCGCTAGCTTTAAGGAAGCTTCATATATATTTTTGAAAAATTAGAAATCACTTGTAGGGGCTCATGATTTTTTTTTCCACCCTGTATGACAGCTACGATAGCTGCGCTAGCTATGACACAACTTGCGTTAGGCTGCGCTAGGTGTTACGAATGTGCGCCAGCATTTTTGAGAAGATCGAATAACTGGGGGGGGCTAGCGTCACCCTAGCCCCCCCCCCCAAATATAAAGCCACATATGTTTTGACCTGTAGCTGCGCTAGCTTTCGAAAAAGTTGCGCTAGGTTGCGCTAGCTCTGGAGAACGAGGGCTAGCGTTCGGATAAAAATGATCAACTGGGGGGGGGGCCAGGTCTACTGAGCCAAAAAAATAGTGTATTATAGATGGGAAAAAAGTAAGATTTTAGTGCTCGCTGCTAAAATCTAGTACTTTTTCCCTTGTATAATAAATAACTATTATTCTCGTCGTCGCTGTCCTTTTATAATTTTAGCTTCTGTGTCGGAACCTGACAAGTGAGTGAAAAGGAAGAATTTGAAAATTTTACATCCACTAATTTATTATACAGCGCATACCATTTAAAACGAAACAGGCTAGATATCTGATGTCACTTTAATTTTTTTCAAATAGCTCGTACACGTAATTTCATTGTATGAGTATTTGAAACATTTTCACCACTAACCTTACCCTCTAGGGGGGGTGGGACCAACCCTTATCATTCCAAATGGAACAGGGGGTCGAGTGATACCTGTTTTAAAACAGCATTCAATTTTCTTTCAAATGACATCCAATGAAAGATAATTGAACGGTCTATTAAAAGAGGTATTACTCGACCGCTTGTTCCATTTGACATGGTAAAGGTTGGTCCCATCCCGCCTAGAGGGTTAAAGTTGAAGTGCTAAAAATGGTTACAGAAAACTTCCCCTTTTGAAAATCAAATTACGTGTACCGGGTGTCCAAATGAGAAAGGTCGCCGGCTATATCTCAGGAACTATTAGTCCTAGAGCTTCCAAGTAATTTTTTTTTTGATAAAATAGGCCATGAGAAATTGCTGGAAATAGTTTTCAAGTTTGTAGGTTGACCGCTAGGGGGCGCAACGAACACTCGAAAACATAATACTGTCATTTTCTTCAAAAAACGCCTACTAAAGGTATACAAAAAATATGATTTTCGAAATCTTGATGAAATTACGAAAAAATTTTGTTAAAAATTTTTTGCCCTAACTCTTCGAATAAGAGGTGGGGGAGGGTTCAAACATGTTAGGAACAAAAGTTATATAACTTTTTGGTTTTTCAACCGATTTCAATGAATCAGGTGTCATTTGGAAGAGTTTTTTTCTGTTCAATGAAATGCATAACAAAAATAACAAAATTGAATTGCTATGTTGCCGCTAGGGGGCGCTGTGTTCAAAAGTTGGCAATTTTCCATTTTTTCTCGGAAATTTCAAATATAATGATGCTTTTTTTATAATTTAGATGGAAAGAGGATAAAAAAATAAGGAATCTGGTGAAAACCGCAAGTCTGAATCTTTATCCTAGCCCAAAATATAAATAAACAAATATTTTAAGTAAGAAAAATTTCAGAAAAAAACCTTCTTGCCTTCCATTTCGGGATAAAACAGAAAAAATCTTATTTTTTCAGGGCACTATAGAATTAGTGAGAAGAAGAACTAGTTGTGTGTCTGAAAGTAGCTACCAATCCACGATATCAAGAATTGAAATTGAATTGAACTATTTACATTTCAAGCTGCGAAAGCGTACTTTTAGGTGCGTGTATTCAAATAGCCGAGGCTGCGCTTCGCTTCGCCTCGGTTATTCGAATACCTCCGAGCACCTAAAAAAGCTTTTGCAGCGTGTAAGGTATCCAACTCTTCATTGTTCCCCTCAGGAAAACATTTTTTTATCTTGAACATACAAGCGAAAGCGAAATTCAAACATGCTAGTCATTACTTTCACTTTCGATTGCCCATTCAAGACAGAAAAACATGTTATTTACAATCATACATGTAATGTTGAAAATGTCACTTTTTTGACTTTTACTTTTCACCCACGGGTTGAAAGTTTACTTTCCTCTCGCGGGCCGAAAGTATAAGTGAAATTATTGGACCCTGCACACTTCTTATGGGATTTCTGACCGCGGTCAAATTTAACCAAATTTTAGTATGTTATAGATCTCACCTTTCTGATCAATAACTCTCATTGCCACAACTTAATCCTATGACTAGTTTCTGAGATACAGGTAGTTTAATGTCCAAGAAATGCACACATTTTATATGCATTTACATCTACCTGTCACCTGAGCGTGAGGATACCTGTTCATCCTGGCATTTTTAGGTGACAGGTAGATGTAAATGCATATAAAATGTGTGCATTTCTTGGACATTAAACTACCTGTATCTCAGAAACTAGTCATAGGATTGAGTTGTGGCAATTAGAGTTATTGATCAGAAAGGTGAGATCTATAACATACTAAAATTTGGTTAAATTTGACCGCGGTCAGAAATCCCATAAGGAGTGTGCGGGGTCCTTTATTGTATTTTTTTAGTTTCCATTGAAACATATATTACAAAATTTGAATGATTGTAAATAATAGTTATTTATATTACTAGTACGGTATGAGCTTCATTACAGTAACGAGTGGGGAATATTGCCAAGACGAGGTCGTAGACCAAGTCGTGGTAATCACACGAGTGGTGTAATGAGCGTTACCGTACGTGTGATATACAACATTTTATGTACGACCCAGATTTTTTTCATATACCTATTCGAAATGGTTTTAATTTTTCACAAAAGATTATATTTATAATTTTTGATAAATGAATTTTAAAAAGTGCCGTCTTTCAATAAAAATGAGTTACGTAATGAGCTCTTACAGTGTAGGTCGTACATAAAATAGTATATATATTTCGGTGGAAAGTTTTCACATTATTGTGGTACAAACTGTGTGAAATATATTTTCACCAAAAAAAGGAGGCTGTGCATGTGTCCAGATAAGGAAAGAAGCAAAGTGTATTTCATGCAAAATTGTTTATTAAAATTCAGCGTAGTAGAGCGCTTTCGGCTTTCACCATGATCAGTAATACCTGCAAGCGAGCGAAGAAGAAATTCATTATAGAGTAGTTGTAAATATATAATACAGGGTATACCATTTAAAACGAAACAGGCTAAATATCTGATGCCACGTTTATTTTTTTTGGAATCGCTTGTACCGGGTGTCCAAATAAGAAAGGTCGCCGGCTATATCTCAGGAACTGTTAGTCCTAGAGCTTCCAAGTAAAATTTTTTTTATAAAATAGGCCATGATAAATTGCTGGAAATAGTTTTCAAGTTTGTAAGTTGACCGCTAGGGGGCGCAACGAACACTCGAAAAGATACTACTGTGATTTTCTTCAAAAAACGCCTACTAATGGTATACAAAAAATATGATTTTTAAAATCTTGATGAGATTACGAAAAAATTTTGTTAAGGATTTTCTGCCCTAACTCTTCAAATAAGAGGTGAGGGAAGGTTCAAACTTGTTAGGAACAAAAGTTATATAACTTTTTTGTTTTTCAACCGATTCCGGGTGTCATTTGAAAGAGTTTTTTTTCTGATCAATAAAATGTATAACAAAAATAACAAAATTAAATTGCTATGTTGCCGCTAAAGGGCGCTGTGTCCAAAAGTCGGCAATTTTCCATTTTTTCTCGGAAATTTCAAATATAATGATGCTTTTTTTATAATTTAGATGGAAAGAGGATAAAAAAATAAGGAATCTGGTGAAAACTGCAAGTCTGAATCTTTATCCTAGCCCAAAATATAAATAAACAAATATTTTAAGTAAAAAAAATTTCAGAAAAATACTTCTTGCCTTCCTTTTCGGGATAAAATAGAAAAAATCTTATTTTTTTACGGCACTATAGAATAAGTAAGAAGAGGAACTAGTTGTGTGTCTGAAAGTAGCTACCTATCCACGATATCAAGAATTGAAATTGAATTGAACTATAGTTATTTACATTCCAAGCTGCGAAAGCGCACTTTTAGGTGCGAGATATATTTAATACCCCCGAACACATAAATAGTTATTCACATTTCAGGCTGCGAAAGCGTACTTTGAGGTGCGTGTATTCAAATAGCCAAGGCTGCCCTTCGCTTTGTCTCGGCTATTTGAATACCTCCAAGCACCTAACAGGACTTGTGCAGCATGTGATGTATTGAACTTTTCATCCTTCCCCCTCAAAAATCGTGAATAGGCGAAAGTGAAGGAACCTACAAGCATGTTTCGCTGTCGCTCACCTATGCAAGATAAAAAAATCTACTTTTGTAGGGGCGAGAATGAAAAGGGCTTTTGCAGTTTGTACCACAATAATGTGAAAACTTTCCACCGAAATATACAGTAAGGGGCAGGCTACTAGGTATATAGGATCCAACTTGACGAATTTACCACCGTCCGCAGCCGTTTGAACCCCTGTCACTGTCGTTCGTTCAACAACTTTGATGTTTGTTTACTTCAGTACGATAGACTTAAGCACGGTCCAGACGCTACGGTTCAGCTTACTGATCAAAACGTTTTGTCTGCAACGTGTTTAACTGTATGCAGACAAAACGTTGTGCAAAACGTAGCGTCTGCGCCATGCTTTCAGATATTTCGTCAAGCTTTATTTATTTATAATTAAGTTTACGCGCGTAGATAGCTAAGCGTTGGTTATCAATGTAGACACTAGACACTTTAAGCAAACCCTAAATTTTCCTACGTATCCGTATACGCTTCTGTAAACGCATCGACTTACGTTGACCACCTAAAAGTCCTTTCATGGTCATACATTACTTAAACGATCGTATCCTTGGATGACACGTTTTCTAACGACAAAAAGTTTTGTTTTGATTTTGTAGCTGTGTTTGTAGGTTTTATTTTTATCTATAAGTACTGTGTTTATGTTGTTGAAGTTATTTTAGTAATAACTGACAGGTAGATCCCTCAATAGTGTCAAATGATTGAGATACGTTTTCGGATACAGATACGAGTCTAGGCTCGTAACGATACGGACAACGCAACGCAACGAGACCACCGTATTTACTATCTATCTTGCGTTAGATACGTCTGAAATTCAGGACCTGCTTAAAGTGTCTACTTGCTTATCCTGAATTTTTATATGTATCCGTCTCCGCATCGATCTGCGCACGCGCAGAATAGATACGGTGGTTTCGTAGTCCGCATAGTTAAGGCTCATCCTCAATCAATTTAGTAGCGAAGTGGCACTTCGGCACGCAAGCTAGGAAAATGTTGTTTAACGTTGGCCTCCTCAATTCAATTCCGTGCTGGCATGCACGTCGACTCCAAAGTGAAGTTTGCAAGCTGCCAGCTTTTTCGATGCGTGCCGACTTATGTCATGCGCAGTACGTTTAAAAATTAATTTAGGTTATCCTTGCGTTCGGTATTTTGCTCAAAGAGCAGAGTGGAGCCGTAATCACGTGACCAGCGAGCGCACAGAGCAGTTAAACGCTGTATCAGCGGGCTCGAAATGTTATTAAACGAACGTGAATGAGCCTGCACCGAGTACACTTTTTGAATAAACGAACGGTAAATTTATGCTCAGAGAACTCAGATCAAAATACCGAATGCACGGCATGTGACCGTACTACATGCACAGCAGACTGAAAATTGACAGCATTGAGGATGGGTATAAATTTTCCAGCACGCGTGCCAAAGTGCCACTTCGCTACCAGATTGATTGAGGATGTAGCTTAACGGGCCTAGTCTCGTATCCGAAAACGTATCTCAGCCATTGTGTCTTTAGCCTTAGTTTTTTGAGTGACAGGTCTTTTCACGTTTTGTTTTTACCTGGTTGTCATCATGAGTTAAGGTTCATTCACATCCACTTAACTTAACTTAAGATACGGAAAATTATAACTAGCGTACGAAACTGAGAAGGTCTCTGTTAACAATGAAGTAAATTATCTTACATGACGTATGCGCACTTATAACCTGAACTGTCAAGTCAAATTATAGGTATGCACAGAAATGGAAATTATTATTTATTGCACGGATTTTCTTAAGTTGGTTCAACTTTTCCGTGTGTCACGTTAATTTTCTTAATTTTTAAGTGGATGTAACAACTATGTGATCTTCAACTTTTTTTTATTATTAATTTTCCGTACGTCAAGTTAAGTGGATGTAAATGACCCTTTAGCACTAGATATATTCGTCATTTTGCCACATGTGGACGCCTGCAAATTCGTCAAGTTATATCCTATATACCTAGTAGCCTGCCCCTCACTGTATACAGTGAGGGGCAGACGTATCTAACGCAGGATAGATAGTAAATACGGTGGTCTCGTTGCGTTACGTTGTCCGTATCGTTACGGGCCTAGACTCGTATCTGTATCCGAAAACGTATCTCAATCATTTGACACTATTGAGGGATCTATTGTTCGTCGATTTTAATCTGATACTCGGACGGAATGTGAGCTGGTGGCTCCCTACATTAGAATGCCAATGGTTACCTGACGTCACACCTGTTTTTGCCATATGAAACACCCTCGCGCACCTCATACCGCAAGTATCAGTTAAAAATCGACAAACAATACCTGTCAGTTATGACTAAAATAACTTCAACAACATAAACACAGTACCTACTTATAGATAAAAATAAAACCTACAAACACAGCTACAAAATCAAAACAAAACTTTTTGTGGTTAGAAAACGTGTCATCCAAGGATACGATCGTTTACGTAATGTATGACCATGAAAGGACTTTTAGGCGGTCAACGTAAGTCGATGCGTTTACAGAAGCGGATACGGATACGTAGGAAAATTTAGGGTTTGCTTAAAGTGTCTAGTGTCTACATTGATAACCAACGCTTAGCTATCTACACGCGTAAACTTAATTATAAATAAATAAAGCTTGACGAAATATCTGAAAGCAAGGCGCAGACGCTACGTTTAGCACAACGTTTTGTCTGCATACAGTTAAACACGTAGCAGACAACACGTTTTGATCAGTAAGCTGAACCGTAGCGTCTGGACCGTGCTTAAGTCTATCGTACTGAAGCAATGAACTATAACCAAAAACTGGAATGCTAACACATAAGGACGAACGTGAAGCCTAGTGCGGCTGCTGCGGAGGGGATACCTGTTTTTGTCGCACTCATTATGTTAAATGGCGAAAATTGCTTGCAACACGTATTCCAATTGATGAAACCTGTGAAGGGAAATATGACAAAACTTTCGAAAACGTCATATGTCAGCGAGCAACAGAAAAAAACAACATTCCCCCTTGTGGCATCTGTCTTTCATGGCTTCATTTTTCTGGCAGATATGGCAATGTGAGCGCATTCCAGTTTTTAGCTATAGTTCATTGTACTGAAGTAAACAAACGTCAAAGTTGTTGAACGAACGACAGTGACAGGGGTTCAAACGGCTGCGGACGGTGGTAAATTCGTCAAGTTGGATCCTATATACCTAGTAGCCTGCCCCTTACTGTATACTATTTTATGTACGACCTACACTGTAAGAGCTCATTACGTAACTCATTTTTATTGAAAGACGGCACTTTTTAAAATTCATTTATCAAAAATTATAAATATAATCTTTTGTGAAAAATTAAAACCATTTCGAATAGGTATATGAAAAAAATCTGGGTCTTACATAAAATGTTGTATATCACACGTACGGTAACGCTCATTACACCACTCGTGTGATTACCACGACTTGGTCTACGACCTCGTCTTGGCAATATTCCCCACTCGTTACTGTAATGAAGCTCATACCGTACTAGTAATATAAATAACTATTATTTACAATCATTCAAATTTTGTAATATTTATTTCAATGGAAACTAAAAAAATACAATAAATTTCAATAATTTCACTTATACTTTCGGCCCACGAGAGGAAAGTAAACTTTCAACCCGTGGGTGAAAAGTAAAAGTCAAAAAAGTGACATTTTCAACACTACATGTATGATTGTAAATAACATGTTTTTCTGTCTTGAATGGGCAATCGAAAGTGAAAGTAATGACCAGCATGTTTGAATTTCGCTTTCGCTTCTATGTTCAAGATAAAAAAATGTTTTCCTGAGGGGAACAATGAAGAGTTGGATACCTTACACGCTGCAAAAGCTTTTTTAGGTGCTCGGAGGTATTCGAATAACCGAGGCGAAGCGAAGCGCAGCCTCGGCTATTTGAATACACGCACCTAAAAGTACGCTTTCGCAGCTTGAAATGTAAATAGTTCAATTCAATTTCAATTCTTGATATCGTGGATTGGTAGCTACTTTCAGACACACAACTAATTCTTCTTCTCACTAATTCTATAGTGCCGTGAAAAAATAAGATTTTTTCTGTTTTATCCCGAAAAGGAAGGCAAGAAGGTTTTTTTCTGAAATTTTTCTTACTTAAAATATTTGTTTATTTATATTTTGGGCTAGGATAAAGATTCAGACTTGCGGTTTTCACCAGATTCCTTATTTTTTTATCCTCTTTCCATCTAAATTATAAAAAAAGCATCATTATATTTGAAATTTCCGAGAAAAAATGGAAAATTGCCAACTCTTGAACACAGCGCCCCCTAGCGGCAACATAGCAATTCAATTTTGTTATTTTTGTTATGCATTTCATTGAACAGAAAAAAACTCTTCCAAATGACACCTGATTCATTTAAGTCGGTTGAAAATCCAAAAAGTTATATAACTTTTGTTCCTAACAAGTTTGAACCCTCCCCCACCTCTTATTTGAAGAGTTAGGGCAAAAAATCCTTAACAAAATTTTTTCGTAATTTCATCAAGATTTCGAAAATCATATTTTTTGTATACCTTTAGTAGGCGTTTTTTGAAGAAAATGACAGTATTATGTTTTCGAGTGTTCGCTGCGCCCCCTAGCGGTCAACTTACAAACTTGAAAACTATTTCCAGCAATTACTAATGGCCTATTTTATCAAAAAAAAATTACTTGGAAGCTCTAGGACTAATAGTTCCTGAGATATAGCCGGCGACCTTTCTTATTTGGACACCCGGTACACGTAATTTGATTTTCAAAAGGGGAAGTTTTCTGTAACCATTTTTAGCACTTCAACTTTAACCCTCTAGGCGGGATGGGACCAACCCTTACCATGTCAAATGGAACAAGCGGTCGAGTAATACCTCTTTTAAAAGACCGTTCAATTATCTTTCATTTGATGTCATTTGAAAGAAAATTGAATGCTGTTTTAAAACAGGTATCACTCGACCCCCTGTTCCATTTGGAATGATAAGGGTTGGTCCCACCCCCCCTAGAGGGTAAGGTTAGTGGTGAAAATGTTTCAAATACTCATACAATGAAATTACGTGTACGAGCTATTTGAAAAAAATTAAAGTGACATCAGATATCTAGCCTGTTTCGTTTTAAATGGTATGCGCTGTGTAGTAGATGTGGATGTATTATAATGAGTTAAGAAATATATTTAGAGTTAAGTAAAGTAATTTTTTTTTTTTTTTTTACGGATATGCGCACTCGCAAGGAAATGTCCTATCACGCTCGAGAAGCGGCAAGTGCGCGGAAATGTCGGTGTATGTTGGTCTTGAAACGGTTCAGGTTGTAACCCGCAGGGAAAACCGTCGCAGGGAGTTTATTCCACAGCGATGCTGTTCTCCAGAGATATGAATTCTGATATAATGAGGTTCTTGGTGCCTCTAGTTTGACAGTAAATTCATGGTTACCGTCTGTTTGACGGGTTCGCCTGGTAGGTGCTACTCTCGGTGGAATCATACGTGCCAACTCTTCAGAGCATTTTCCGTGATAGTACCTGTAGAAGAGAGATAAATCGCCCACAGATCTGCGATGTTCGAGACCATCCAAGTTACGAGTAAGTGCGGGGTCATTGATCAGCTTGATAGCTCGTTTTTGCACGGTATTCAAAAGCATTAAGGTATGTTTGGGTGCTGCACTCCATATATGTGAGCAGTACTCCATAGTTGGTCGAATCTGGGCTTTGTAGAGTGTCAGCAATTGGCTTGGTGTGTACAGATGTCTTGTACGAAATAGCACCCCCAGCTTTTGGGAGGCCCTTTTAGCGATATCTGCCACGTGACTGTGCCAAGACATGTTGGTCTCTGCAGTAACCCCCAAGATGTTCAACTGACTCTGTAATGTGACAGCACTTCCAGATAGCATGATGTTTGGCTCACCGGTGCTGGTCTTTTTTGAAAACAGAGCTGCTTGGGTTTTCTGCGCGTTGAACTGTACAAGGTTTTTGTTACCCCAGTCCTCTATTATCTCCAGGTCGTTATTTATCTGCGATATTTGAGTTAGTCTAAGATGGTGGAATTCACGTGCGGAAAGACCTGTGGGTGGTATGAGTGAGGAGACTACATTGCCATCGTCTGCAAAGCAATAAAGTGGATTTACTGTTTTATCTATGAGGTCATTTATGTAAATCAGGAAAAGAGTTGGCGAAAGGATTGCTCCCTGTGGCACACCAGCATTTATTTGGTAAGAGTTGGAGTTCTGGCCATCCAGTGCAACATAAATGGATCTGTCCTTTAGGTAACTTTCAAACCAAGTGCAAAGTTTCGGCGATAATCCCATTGCTTTGAGCTTGTTGAGCAGATTTTCATGCCAAACTTTGTCGAATGCTTTAGATATATCTAAGGCAATTGTTCTTGTTTCACCCCGCAACTCAATCGCTTTTTGCCATAAGTGAGTGACGTATGTAAGTAAATCGCCATAAAAAAAGTTCATGACACCTAGCGCAAGTTGTGTCATAGCTAGCGCAGCTATCGTAGCTGTCATACAGGGTGGATAAAAAAAATCATGAGCCCCTACAAGTGATTTTTAATTTTTCAAAAATATATATGAAGCTTCCTTAAAGCTAGCGCAGGTAAAATTCGAGCAACCGCATTACCCCTTTAAAACATACACACATACAGGTATTTATTCGAGAGGCGGCTAGTGTGCCGCTAACCCCCCCCCCCAAGTTGTTAAATCCTTTCCAAAATGCTAGCGGAAGTTCTTGACACTTAGCGTAAGTTGTGTCGTAGCTAGCGCAGCTATAGTAAGTGAATGTTATACAGGGTGAACTCAGGGCCGGCCCTACCATAAGGCAAATGGAGCGAGCGCTCCAGGCGCCAGACCTCGAGGAGCGCCTCCGACTTGTTCCTTGGTGAAAAACAAAAAGAGAAAAATATGTTTTTGAAATCTGTTTATCCGAACGATATTTTTGATTTTTTCTCTGGAAATCTGGGATACTTTGGGAAATGTAGATTTTTATCATATATATCCAGGAGCCTTATTTTAGCTTAAACATACCAAAATTTGAGTAAAAAAAAACCAAAGATGGCAGAGTTGCGATTTTTTTAATTCAAAAGCCCCACTGAGTGATATTTTTGCATTACAACCTATGGCATGATTTCTGATTTTTTTCCTGGAAATCTGGGAAACTTTGGGAAATGTAGAATTTTTTTATATATCTAGGAGCCTTTAAGCTTTAAGATACCAAAATTTGATTGGATGAAAACCAAAGATAGCTGAGTTACGATTTTTTCAATCCGAAGCTCCATTGAGTGATATTTTTGCATTACAGCCTATGGCCTGATTTCTGATTTTTTTCCTGGAAATCTGGGAATCCTGGAGGAGTCAAATATTTTTTGGCTCATTGAGGAAGCTTTCGGTTTCAACATATTAAAATTTTATTGAAAAATAGTTCAGGATAACGCAGCTATGATTTTTACAATTAAATAGACACACTTAGTGATATCTTTGCCATGGCCTGATGGCCTCATTCCTGATGGCCTCATTCCTGATTTTTTTTTCTAAAAATTCAGGAAACCTAGAATAACCATTTTTTTTAAAAATTACTAAGGAAGCTTTTAGCTTCAACATATTGAAATATTATGGAGAAATAGTCCAGGATAACGGAGCTATGATTTTTACAATCAGATAGACACACTGCTCTGAATCCTGTCTTCGCTTTTCGATATTCTGCTATTCTGCTTGCGAGCAAAAGGGTGGTAAGTCTGTGATAAGACAGCAGCTGAAACCCAGCCAGTAGGTAGGAAGAGCGCAGCTGGCGTCTCCCAATACTAGTTCCTGTGCCTGTGGCGCCTATACTGAATCTCTCCAATTAAAGGGGGTGTTACCTTAAAATACAACTTGTATTCAGAAAATAAAGAAGAAAATTCTAAGAACTCTTGTGAAAATCTCGCATCGCTACTCAAAATAATAAGGTAGATACGACTAAATAAAATTATGTCTATTCATCGCGTAACGTCATAAAACACGCAAAAATTGCAGAACCTATTTAAACTGACGCAGCAATAGATGTGAGAACGCAAAAACGATACGATAATGTCGATAATAGCTCTTTTCCAACCGACCGACATGAGAAACGTTCTAGAACGGTAATTTACAGTTGATCAATTCATTTGTCAAGTAGAATAAATGTTCGACTTATTGAAAAATAGGTGGACAACTGGAAATTACTGGTTCTGGAACAGTTCTCCTGTCGGTTGGAACTGAGCTAACATATGCAGCAAGAATCAGCAAACGCGCGCCAGCGCCAGCTGTCGGACTCAGTTTGTGCATATGACGTCACAGTGCTATGAGTAGGAATTTTATATCACAGTATCTTCGCAACGGTTGGTCTTAACCTAGTGCGGTTTGAAAATTTGTTCTTAGATGTTTTTTTTCTAAAACTTATTTTTGGGTCACACCCCGTTTAAGATTATCGATAGCAATAATTTAATTTGTTTTTAATTTGAATAATACTTGAAAGAAAAAATACCTAAATTATTTTTTGAAGTATTTCTACGTGAATGTCATTTCAAGTACCTACGCAAGTTTAAGTTAATACTAACTTGACTCTGACTTCCGTGGAATTTGGTATTTGTACTTTGTACTTGAATTTGGGAAATTCAAGTCAATTTACTTGACATTTTAAGTTTAGAACAGCTCTGATCGGTGGATAGAGTATAGCGGCGCCAAAGTCAGATCTCGCTCCATCCTAAAAGTAACCTCGGGCCGGCACTGGGTGAACTATGAAATCTTACAAAATGAGTCAGTTCCAAGACAATATTTAACGTTTACGAGGGCTATCTATTCGCGAAGTTATAGTTTTTCCTTTATAGTCGGGCCGGAATCAGAACAAATCAGAAAACAGAAAACAGTGAAATTCAAACCTAATATGAGAAACACATACATGCCACCGCTGGGCCCCATTTCACAAAATTACAAGTTACAATTTACAGGCGCTTTTTATTACATTTGTAAAGAAATTTTATTGAAAGCATTTCACAAAACTACAGTTGTAAACCTGTAAGTTCTAGTGAATTTTTGACAATTTTACAGGAACACTTTTTAATTTTACAGGTGTTTCTCGCACAATTGTCCTATTTACAATTTTACTACTGTAAAAAACGTCTAATTTCAACCCAGCTTTTGAGTCTTGTAGTTTTCTTTAAAAGCAAGTTTTCGTTTGAAAAAATGTGGGAAACATCTTCTGAAGATGAAGAGGTAGATAATCACAGACGACGAAGAAGACTTTTTAGACAAAGGATAAACTGCAATTTTATGACTGTTTACGAGTTCAATGAACGCTTCAGGATGACCTCTCAGAAACTAGAAGAACTTCTTGAATCTATTGGACATAGATTGGAGCACCCCACAGAAAGAAGTCAAGCACTATCAGCTAAAATGCAGCTATGTCTTGCTCTCTACTGGCTAGGTACAGGTAGCCAATATCATGCTATTGCAGATATGCATGGGGTATCAAAGGCAAGCGTGTGTCGAGCTGTTCATTCTGTTGTAAGTACTGTGAATGAATTAGTGTTTCCCAGAATTGTAAAGTGGCCTGAAAATATATATGAAGTTGTGAATAAATTCCATAACATTGCTCACATGCCTACTGTAATCGGTTGTGTAGATGGCACTCTCATTAATATTGACAGACCTCATGAGCACGAGGAACAGTTTGTCGATCGTCATGGAAATCATGCGCTCAACTGTATGGTTGTTAGTGGCCCGGACTGTTTCTTTTATTATGTTAATGCAAGGTGGCCCGGTAGCGTTCATGATAGTCGAGTCCTCCGGAATAGCAATTTGTATGCCCGCATGCAGGAGGGTTGGAGACCCATTCCCAACTCTATCCTTCTAGGAGATTCTGGATATCCATTACTGGATTGGTTAATCACACCAACGGCTCGTAATCTTGAGGATCCGGCAGTGATCAGATTCAATAGGGCTCACAAGTCAACACGAAGGATAGTAGAAAACTCTTTAGGGATACTTAAAGAGAAATTTCCGTGTCTAAACTATTTACGTTTGCAACCAACTTTTGCTAGTGAGGTTCCCAAATGTTGCACTGCTCTTTGCAACTTTGCCAGAATTGATGATGCCAACGAGCCAATTATTCTGCAGTTTGAAGACCAAGAACAAAACTTGGCTGATCATGAAGACCAAAATCCTCCACCAGTCGCTGAGAGAAGACTCTTAGAACTGATTAATTATTTTAGGTAAATCCTGTTACATATTCTCTTGAAAGTACTACTACTTACTAAAAATATATCCCGTGTAAATCATGAGTCAGAAAAATAAAAGGTTTCTTTAATTATAAAAAATATATTTCATTTTTTTTATGATTAAATCACAGTTTTTTAATTGTCAATGGTTTCATCATATGTTATTTCTGTAACATTTTCTAAGTTATCTACTATAGGGAGCTTTTTTGGTAGAATCTTCTTTGGAGTGGCTTCTTCAACAGATTTTATAGGATAAATTATTTCAGTGACATCAATGGTAGATTCCTTATCGCTATTTGGCAAAACTTCGTCCCACGACCCCTTTGTAGGAAGTCCTTGAATTACAGGGCTATCTCGCCCTAATATGTCACATACTATATTATCTATTTCCGTAAATTTGCATTCTGGACCTCCTCCGCTCCCAGTTTGTTTCTTGTTGTCAATTTTTTTCTGAAATGAATAAATAATTGAAAATAGCGTGATATGATGTCACAAAAAGTACCTAAAATTATAGTGACACGTTTCGTTTGTCCGAAAGTGTATTTCTTTAGTTTTAACAAAAAATATAAATTAACATTTCAGACGTAAAATTCAGTAGCTTGTTTGCGCTAACGAAAAACCTGAGTCGTTGAGTGAAAGAGAAGTAAGTATAATAAAAAAAAATAGTGAGCTGTTTTTAATTGTTCAAGATAGATTTATCACATACTTGATGAGGAAGGTAACTAACATTACCCTTCCCACAATTTCCAAACGTTTAATATGGTCTGTTAAGAAACTATCAAACTCAGAAAGATAAACTAAACGTCTGAAAGCCATAATTTACGATAATTGTTTTTTAATCAGCGCTTAAGTGCTCAAAAACGTTTTACTTACCATTGTATTTTTTCTTATATTTTGCCAGAACGTATCTCTGGTATAAGTGTAATCTTTGTTCTCAGGAACCAAACCAAGGGTCAGGGCTTTATTATGAATAACTTTCCATGCTTTAATCTTGTCATCTTTCGTCAACTTATCCGAAAATGCTCCCATAAGAACATTCTTTGATTCTCGGATTGCCTTCAAAACTTCTAGCCGCCCTTCTTTCTTTACATTCATTTTAAAAAATGTCTCACACAATAAAAATAGTATTTTACATTATTAGCCAGGTAAAACAGTTTTTACTGGCGATTGAAGGAAATGACTAGCGAGCCGCCAGGCGAGCTTGTCACCTTCAAGAGCCAGTAAAAACTGCTACCTGGCGTATAATGTACAATAATTTATTTGTTACTCATTTGTAAAAGATATAGGGACAAATAAAAAATCAATACATAACAAAAATTTGAAATTTATATGTTTTTCCTTGATTTTTTCTCACAGAAGTTTTGGTAGTTGGTATAACTATGAGAATGATACGTTGTTAAGACGTTGTTTCTAGTTATAAATAGGTTTTTTGACAGATTTCCATTTTGCAATTTTTTTCCAGAAATGAATTTATTACAAGATATTATTAATGAAGCCTCAGTCGTAGCCAACAGTTTATCACCAGAAAAGTCTCCCAGAAGGTACCTACAAGCAATTATTCTTGTGATAAAACCGATTTTTCAAAAATAAATAATTCTACTGACTTGTAAAAAGTTTTTATTTACAACAACATACGTAATGTTTACATTTCTGACTTTTCAAAAGTTTGAAAGTGACACTTTTTTGAATTTTACTTTCCACCCGGGTGGAAAGTGGTCCCGGGTGGAAAGTGCTCACTTTCCACCCGGGTGGAAAGTAAGTTCTCATTTCCTAAAATGTTTAAGACGAGTCCTGCATGTCAAACGTTTTTTTAGATGAGTCAGAACTTGTCAACAAATTTTTTAATTTTTTTTTAGTATTTAGTCGAAATAATGAGGTTTGTAATTGTTGTAAATAAAATAGTATACAAACCTCGGTAGGAAGTTTCATTCCTGTCTCGAGATTATAGTTAACTTCGACGCTTCGCGTCTCAGTTAACTAACTGATCTCTCGACAGTAATGAAACACTTTCCACCTCGGTATGTAATATACTATTACAGTTTAGCTGTCAATTTTACAAGTCAGTAGAGCCAGTAGCTTGTAAAAATCAATTTTCGCTGGTTATGTTTTGACTTGATAAGTGACGTTTTACAAATGAGTGACAAATAAAAATAATAATTTAACGCAGTTAGGGCCGATAAGGTACACAATGCCAATTCACTCAACAACTGAAAAACCGTTAAAGCTTGTCAACAAGAGTTTGGTTATGTTTTTACTTGTAGGAACGAGCGAGTCACCTGTTGGTGCATTACAAGTACTAGTAACTGTAAAATTGTAAATTGTAACTTGTAGTTTTGTGAAATGGGACCGGATCACTAAATGCATTCAATCAACGTAATTCTTAATTGGTGATAAAAAAAGTACTAGCTCTTGCTTCACAAACCTGACAAACTCTACCGCCACCACCACTAAAAATGTCGACAATATTCAGTATCGATATATCGACGAACTAAATATCGATATGTCGTTGCCATCCCTAAACTCACTACAGTGACAATAAACCTAACACAGTGGCGACAATAGAGGTCCCGCCGCCACTTTGTGGCTTTCCTCTTGCTGATTTTAAATACGAATATATAGGATTTAAATGGACATTTATCATACAAAATTGGAAACAATGTATTTGATGACCATTATTAGGTATATCAAATACGTTGTTCTCAATTTGTTATGATCGATGTCCATAAATCGGATATATTCATATTTAAAATTAGCAAGAGTTACGCCACAAAGTGAACACAGTTCATTAATATGAACATGTTATAGGATTTTAAAGAACCAATCATAAATAAGACTGCAATTATTGTCGCCACTGTGGTAATACAGTCACTGTACAACCCACTAGTTGCGCGCGCATCAAGGTTGAAAAAGATACCTACCTCAATTTTTTCATTGAGGTTAAATTTCAGTTACCTACTTCGCGAATAGATAGCGCTTGTAAACGTTAAATCTTGTCTTGGAGCTGGCGACATTTTGTAAGATTTCATAGTTCACCCTGTATAACATTCACTTACTATAGCTGCGCTAGCTACGACACAACTTACGATAAAAGTGTCAAGAACTTCCGCCAGCATTTTGGAAAGGATTTAACAACAGGGGGGGGGGGGGGGAGGGCTAGCGGCACTCTAGCCGCCTCCCGAATAAATACCTGTATGTGTGTATGTTTTAAAGGGGTAATGCGGTTGCTCGAATTTTACCTGCGCTAGCTTTAAGGATTCATATATACACACCGCACAAAAATTATCGCATCACCAATGCTTTCAAATATTTTGGCTACAGTAAATTTATTTTAAAAATTTCTTAAGTATTCCCTAAATGAAATGGGCATTCTTTAACTGAAAAATTCGAGTCAAAAAACATGTCGTTTCTTCTTCTGTTAGGTTCTTGTTTACTTTTTTCGGGAAAATGCGAATAGGCATACATTTCACTTTGCAATTATGCTGTTCATTTTTGTGTTTTCTGCGTTGATAGATGCGATAATTTTTGTGCGGTGTATATTTTTGAAAAATTAAAAATCACTTGTAGGGGCTCATGATTTTTTTTGTCCACCCTGTATGACAGCTACGATAGGTGCGCTAGCTATGACACAACTTGCGCTAGGTGGTACGAATGTGCGCCAGCATTTTTGAGAAGATCGAATAACTGGGGGGGGGGGGCTAGCGTCACCCTAGCCCCCCCCGCCCCCGAATATAAAACCGTTCGACATGCAGGACTTGTCTTCATTTTATTAAATGAGGGCTTACTTTCCACCCAGGACCACTTTCCCCCCGGGAGGAAAGTAAAATTCAAAAAACTGTCACTTTCAAACATTTGAAAAGTCAGAAATGACAACATTACGTATGTGGTTGTAAATAAAAAGCATTACGATACGACGAGAATTACAGATTTTTACACAAGAAGGTCACAAACAATATAAAACCTAAAAAATATTACACGTAAAAGTAAATTAAATTAATTGAGAGAATCAATGAAATACAGTTTGTTTCTTTCCTTATTATTATTTTTGACTAAATATTGTTATGGAATACCGTTGATATGCCCGAAAAAAGGGGCGTAACACTAAAAAAATTCTCGTTTTCGGCGGGACTACCGGCAGCTACCCGTCCCTGTCGTTAGTCGTTATATCACCCTACATAAAAAGGGCCTCGCAATTCGGATGTCGCCGACGTCCACGTTTGGTTTGGCTACGCCACTGCGTGTGACATCAGAAGGGTGGGGGGTGTATTCGGATCGGGTAATGCACACTAATTTCATTCTCTCGATTGGGAAGCTGCTTTTTTCTCTTGCAAGTTGATCCGGATTCCCCAACTTTTTCGGCCATTGAAAATCGTCTGGCATTTTTTATTGGTGAATTATCAATGTAAATATTTTATTCAAATGCACGACAATTTAGGATTATAAAAAAAAACAAAATATTTGATGTAGGTAAATGAAAATTTATTTTTCGAACGGAAGCATTAAAAGCCATCCTCATTATCATCAGCTATTTAGCTACATTCAGACCATCATATCCCAAACAAACAAAAATTACTCCACTCAGGTCTATACTCATATACTAATAACCTATTAGAAAAAACCAATCAAATAGGTTCAATTTACTGTAGCATTTGGTAAGGCGTTTTCACAAACAGCTATATATTTATTTTTTTAGTTGGACGAAATTATATGTAAAAGTGTTTCGATGATTAGTGCAGCCGCCGCAGGCAATCCATTGAAGTTGTCTCTATATTACAAAGACATTATTCCTCTGATTTTGCAAGCTTTACGATCCCCTCTAGCAGCACCTTATCTTACCAAACTATATTTGGCATTGGGAGATAAGATTTTCCTCAACCAAAACTTAAACAGCTTAGGAGAATCAATTGCTAGAATCACTCTAAGACTGTGCAAGCCCCAATGCGATCTAGATCCAAATTGGGAGAAAGAAAATTTAAACAAAGCTGTAGTCAGAGTAATTAGATTATTTCATGACAAGACAGTCCGCAAGGGAACCAATGAAGAATATGCAGCCGAAACTTTTACCGTGCCAGCTTTCAGCTACAGTTTTTTTCTATTAAAATACAGTTTAACGTCAAATTATGCCAAAAAACACGACGAGTTAATACGCGATGGCTTACAAATTATTTCGGAACATGCAAAACTAAGAGGAAATAATGAATATAGTGATATTGATCTGTATCATCCTAAATATCTACCAACTAAGCAAATGTTTTTATTATTAGTTGATATAATATGTAAGTAGGTATATTATCGCAATGTGCAATTTGATTTTGGATTAAATTTTCTCTAGGTAACAGTTCGAGTCGTATTCAAGCTCAATCTGTAGCCTGTCTACTTGATATCGCATACAGTGTAAGCGAAAAACCAGGATGTACCTGCGCATCATTAGAAGAAATTGATGTTCTATTGACAGCTCTGCAAAGTGCCATAAGCGTCGTAAGGGATGCAGCCCTTAGAGCTTTAATTATTATCGTCTCGTCATTGCCCAGTTTCAAAGCTGATTACGAATACGCTTTGAAACTTAATAAACGGATTTTGATTGCTAAATTTGATGATTTTGAAGAAAATAGGTAATTTGTTCTCTAATAGGTACATGTATTTATTACTACTTAGGAACTGTAATTTTGCTCTTGGATGATGAACTTTGGCCTCGGGTACTTGTCTCAGCGTTCTTTCCTAAGTGTGACCATTTCGGCTTTGTCTGGGTTAACATTCAACCCCTCTGCTTGCCATCAGCGCTTAAAGGGGGTGTGCGCCAAAAAAACAACTTCATCTCAAAAAAAAAGAGAAAAAAATCTAAGAATAACAGTGGAATCCGCACCCCTCTATGACAAATAATACCGCAGATATGGCTCTATGAAGGTACCGCATCTCACCCTATGACGTCACGAAAGCTCAAGCGACGCACGAGAAAGTGGATTTAATTAAATTTACATAATGTTTTTCCTGTGTTACCTGCAATAATCTAACCAAAAACCACTCACGCGTGCCGGGAACAATCAAATTAACAATGCAGAGCGCCGATGGGCGAAGTTTTTGTGACGTCACGAGAGCGTCGTCCACACTTTAAAGCGGTATATCTCAGCGATGGTTTATCGTAGAATAACGAGGTTTGAACAGTTATTCTTAGATTTTTTTACACTAAAACTTTAATTTTTGGCGCACACCCCCTTTAACCAGTCCAAGTAGCCGAAGCAGTACGTACATAATCAAAATTTAAGAAATCTGACGAATATTGAAGAAAGCAAGCCACTTGGCACAGATGATGTTTATGTCCAATAAGGCGGTTACACACGGACGTTGATGTCTGAAAACATGTACGCACATACATAAACGTGCAAACAAAAACATCAATGTGTATGCAAGATATCGTCGCGTTTTTGAATGTGCAATTTTGTATGCACACTCGGAACACTGTAGCAAGAATAGCAAGACTGCAGTTTTGTGCGAGCGTCTGTACAAAAGCGCCATGCACGTTGTTGTTTGCACGCTGATGTATGCACGTATATGTATTAAGACATCCACGTCCGTGTGTAACCGCCCATAGATCGATATGACCCGCAGCACTTGCTTCCCCCTGTGAAACCAATATGGCGGCAATTTAAAAAAAAAACAACTATTTTTGAGGAAAAAAAAATATACTAAAAAAAAAAATTCGAGTATACCTGTTTCACCTTGGCAGGCTGCCAGGTAGTCCAGGTAGGCAATAAAGTAGCACTTTATTTTACAGTAAAATAAAGCGCTACTTTATTGAGGCAAAACTGTTCTATAAATAGCACTTCATTGGTCAATCGGACATAAAAAAATTTAACTCGCTCTAGGCATTTTAAGTCACTCTGCGTAACTAAAAATCTGACAACTCAGTGATTTAAAATATTTTTACCTACGAGCGTGCGGTAAAGTGCACTTTACCGCACTTATTTGCAAATGGAAAGTATCACTTTACCGCACACTATGCGGTAAAGTGCACTTTACCGCATAGTGTGCGGTAAAGTTAACTTTACAGCATAGTATGCGGTAAAGTGGACTACAAAGTGTGCAGTAAAGTGCACTTTACCGCATAGTGTGCGGTAAAGTAAAATTTAATATTTTTAATCAGAAATCCTCTCTTTTTCAGAAAATGGATTTTTGATCATTTCTATATCTAATCTAATTTTATTAATTAATCTGATTCAATATTTAATTTTATCAATGCCTTGTTTTAGAGATGTACATAGATGCTCATAGGTAAAATTTTGTACCTAACACATGCGGAAAGTGCCTTTACTGCCCTAAACGGCAAACTGCCGTTGCGTGCGGTAAAGTATCACTTTCCGCATTTGTTAGGTAAATAACTATTAACTCACTCTCGGCATTTTTCCTTGTACTTTATTTTTTTAATTTCCACAAAATGGGATAAAATTTTGTACACATCACGCAGTGGCGGCTGGTGACAGGAAAAGTTGGCGGTGCACACACTCAGGGGGGAAGCCCCAGAGGCGCGCAAATTTTTTTGGACTGACCCAAACTAACCCAAATTTTGATCTAAAAGTTGTAAAAAAAACACGCCTCAGAAAGATTTTTCACTTATTCTCAATTCAAACATGGGCATTTACCATTTCTACAAAATAATAAATGAAGCACGTCCGGCGGAGTACGAGAAATTTAATGAAACAGTTTTATATAAAATAAGACATGAGGCACTATACAAATCAAATAGGAATCAAATTTATAAAAAATATCTACTGCACTGTCTTTCCAGACGAAACTGATTTCTTTGCGGCAGGCGCTTCAAAGAAATATGCCGCCCTATGGCGCCAGGGACGCCGCTAAGAAATCTAACCAATAAGATATTCTTGGAGTCGACGTTGACTGTCTATCGATAGTCAAATCAAACGAGACAGTAAAAAAAAATGAAATTCCTTTGGTGTTCGGCGTTTTACTTATGAAGCACTCATAAGGCACGATACAAATCAAAAAGGCATCAAACTTATAAAAAAAAAGTGTGCAGTTCGCACCCAGTAGAAGTGAAACCTTCATCGAACTGCATGCATTACACACATACTAACATACACAGTGGCGTCCCCCCCTCCAAAAGATTTGAGAAAGAACGCAAAAAAAATAAATATAGTTTAAAAAAACTAAAAAACACGCTTTTATAGTAAATTGAACTAAAAAGCGTGGGGTGCTTTGTGCTTTGTTCCACATTTCTCATACATTGAACACCCCGCGCTTTTTTGACAATAATTCTAATATTTTTTGTTCATTAATATTTTCTGTTTATATTAAAAATTATTTTTCACTTTTTAGTTCAATTTACTATAAAAGCGTGTTTTTTAGTTTTTTCAAACTATATTTATTTTTCACTTTTTAGTTCGATGTATTATAAAAGCGTGTCAGCCCCAGAGATTTCCAGACTCTTCCAGACATTATCCAGACTTATTCAGAGCTTTCCAGAGTTTTCCAGATTTCATCCAGATTTATCCAGACTTGTACAGATTGATCCGGATTCTGGAAAATGATCCCCAGGTCTTTTGGGACCTTTTCCAGAATTTTTCCGACCCTTTCAAGAAATTTCCAGGCCTTTTCCAGACGTTTCCAGACATTATCCAGACTTATCCAGAGCTTTCCAGAGTTTTCCAGACTTCATCCAGATTATTCCAGACTTTTTCAGACTGATCCGGATTCTGGAAAATGATCCCGAGGTCTTTTGGAACCTTTTTCAGAATTTTTCCAACCCTATCCAGAAATTTCCAAGTCTTTTCCAGACGTTTGAAGAGATTTCCAGACTTTTCCATACAATATCCAGACTTTTCCAGAGTTTACAGAGTTTATCCAGATTTATCCTGACCTTATCCAGACTTGTACAGACTGATCCGGATTCTGGAAAATAATCCCCAGGTCTTTTGGGACCTTTTCCAGAATTTTTCCGACCCTCTCAAGAAATTTCCAGGCCTTTTCCAGACGTTTCCAGAGATTTCCAGACATTATCCAAACTTATCCAGAGCTTTCCAGAGTTTTTCAGGCTTCATCCAGATTAATCCAGACTTGTTCAGACTGATCCGGATTCTGGAAAATGATCCACAGGTCTTTTGGGACCTTTTTCAGAATTTTTCCAACCCTTTCCAGAAATTTCCAAGTCTTTTCCAGACGTTTCCAGAGATTTCCAGACTCTTCCGGACAATATTCAGACTTATCCAGAGTTTCACAGACTTTATCCAGATTTATCCAGACCTTATCCAGACTTTTCCACATTAATCCGGATTCTGGGAAATGAGCCTCAGGTCTTTTGGGACCCTTGGCAGAATTTTTCCGACCCTTTCCAGGAATTTCCAGGCTCTTTTCAGACTTTTCCAGACTTCATCCAGATTTATCCAGACATTTTCCAGACTTGTTCCAGCTCACTTGGCTTGTTCCAGGTTCTTGTTATATGTTGTGTGTTAATTAAATTGCCGCAAAAACTAATCCGGGCCGTTCACTGACCTCTATAAATGGATAAGCATTAGCGTATTCGAAAAATGGCAAACTGTAGGACCAAAAACCTGCGCCAAACCGGGTAGCCGTTGTACGTGCGCATTACAATTTCACTGTTTGGAATCGTTTCAAGATCAAGGTTGAGTAAACAGGACCGCATTTAAATATTTTCAAGTAGTGTTTGAAAATGTTCATACAAGCTTAATTATAAGCTTTATATTTGTTGTTTTACTTACTTGAAATAGCTAATTCCCGGTATTTTACCTTTATTTTGGCAAAATAAAACCATACAAAGGGGACGCGCTCTTTTCGACTCCATAGTCATAGTCAGGAGGAACTTACAATTTCTACGAGGTCGAAACACTGCTGAAATTAAGTTCAAAAATCCAGCAGTTTTAAAAGTACGCCACACGAAAATTCAAGAAAAACCACTAAAAACACCAACTATCAAACACGAACACGAAATAATAAATCCAGTTCCTCCCGTTCTTAGGATTAATAAATATACTCATAAAAACCATTGTATAAACAAACAGACTTTTTTTATACAATGATAAAATTGAAAATACCTGATATTTTGCAGGTTCGTTTTTATTTGGTCGATTAAAATTGACTCCATAAAATAGTTATTTTTGTCACAAGTACCTAAAATGAAGTTTTTCAGGACGAATGTTTCCGGACGAGGCGTTAGCCGAGTCCCGAATAGCAGATGAGTCCTGAAAAACTTCGTTAGGTACGTGTGACAAACACTATTTTTTGTCATACGCTTTTTAGAATTCTTCCGAACGCTAAAATTTGTAAAATTTCCTTAATTTTTGAAATCATAAAGGTGCAACCAGAAAGGAAAAAAAATCTTAAAAACAAGCATTTTACGGACTTGAATGAGTCCGTAAAATAGCTGTTTTTGGGAGCGCATGACAAAAATAATTTGTTCGGCTTTTGAATTTATTTTTGAAAGGCAATGTAATAATATATTCTTAGGAAGTCTCATCAATTATTGTATTATTCAAATTAAATAGTAAAATAGTTTATTAAAACTTATCTTAAGGTATCAAAAGTATCGCCATTAGAAAGGATAAATGGAAGTCCTTTGTTAGGTACCTAGCTGGAAGAACGGTCGCTCTCACATTAGGTATTAGTTACTATAATATTATCACTAATAATATATACATTATTATGATTGATTAAAACTAAATTGAGAAAACAAGAATTATCTTTTTATTATACTTACCTGAAAACACCTCTTTTCCACCTGTCTTTACAATAAAGTAAAGGTGACATTTCCAGAACACCGCACGGAAATTTTTTCCCAATCTCTGTTTCCGTGCGCTGAGCAGATTAGACGTCAGTCAATATTGCATCCTTGTCATTCATTAGAAATTAAACAAAGATATCTGATTATAAATGCACACCGAAAAATAAAAAAAGATTTTTCCTACAGCCGTGCGGAAAAATCGATTTTCCGCACTGATATGCGTGCGGAAAATGAGTTTTACCGCACGCATATCAGTGCGGAAAAAGTTTTTCCGCACGGCTGTCAGTGCGGAAAAATTTTTACCGCACTGATCTGTCAAAAAAAAAAAAGAAAAATGTTACATTTTTACGCCTGTAAGAAAAATATTGTACCTAACACTTGCGGAAAATATTTTTCCGCACTTGTTAGGTAAATAGCTATTTCCTACAGCCGTGCGGAAAAATCGATTTTCCGCACTGATATGTGTGCGGAAAATGAGTTTTCCCGCACGGTGCGGTAAAACTTTTTTTTTGACATATAAGTGCGGAAAAAGTTTTTCCGCACGGCTGTCAGTGCGGAAAAAAATATACCGCACTGATATGTCAAAAAAAAAAAAAAAAAAAAAAATTACATTTTTTCGCCTGTAGGAAAAATATTGTACCTAACACTTGCGGAAAATATTTTTCCGCACTCGGCAGTCGTGGGCATTGAAACTGGGACGCCCGATTTTCCCTATTGTAAAACGAACTCACCAGCTATACTTGCAGCAATGACAGGGATTGTCACATTTGACAAAAAATCCATTGTCGAGAAAAGACTGATTTACACAAAATACCGAAAAAAGACCTGTGAGTAGGGTGTCCCACTTTCAATGCTCACGATTGTACCTTTTTTTTAAATTTTATTTTCTGTATAATTCATGCCATTTTAAAAGATAAGAATTTTCTGTTTTTATCGTTTTCAGATAAGTATAATAAAAAATATCGTTCATTACACGTCCAGAAATGGATTTTTCCGTTCTTGCATGACTTCCCGTGCTCGGCTGCGCCTCACACAAGAATTTGTCACGCGCGCACGGAAATATCCTTTTTTTTGGACTGGTAATGAAATATACTATTCTTTTATTTCAGTAAGAAATATATTTCCAGTAATTTTAATGTAACAATTCCGAAATCCGGCTCTGCTCAGCCGTTCCCACCGTTATCTATGGGTAAGAGTGATGGATGATTTTATTGATTTTCATTAGTGCGCATCTGACGATGCTACCTGCGGGCCGATCCTCGAGCCAGGGAGTGGAACTTCCCGAGAGAACAAAATTTCCGTCTTTATCATTCTCGTTTACTTTTCGATTACGTTGACAAGGACAAAACATTCGTTCTATCGGGAAGCTCTACTCCCTGGCCCGAGGATCGGCCACCTGGTTTTCTTGAATTTGACAGTTTCGCGTTGCGCATTTTACATAGGCGGTTCTGGAATTAGCCCCCCCAAATTTAAATTAGTGATGAGTGGCAAAAGTTCGCAGTCCCTGAATAAAAAATATTCAAGGGTTAGGATTAATTAACTACATAATTTCATTAATTTCACTGATTTAATATTTTTATGTAATTGTTTCATAAAATTTTATTCAATTATTTCATAAATATCCGAAGTCCGGACGTCTGGAAACAGAGGCAACCCTAGCCCCCACCGCTAGGAACAGGGTTGCCTCTGTTGCCTGTAGGTGTGTAACGTTACGTAAAACTTGTGATTTTAATTAGGTAACGGCCCAATTAAGGACCGATTGAGAAGTGTTTTATCTCTGCAAGACCATCCGTGGACGCGTTTCGCTGTATCACAGCTCATCAGCACGGTTTAGGTCCCGCAGAGAGAAAACACAACCCATTTTTGGTTCCATCCCGGAACTGGGATGGAGACCCTGTCTTCATTTTACTTGTACTTGTGATTTTGTTCGTGTTGATTCACAGTTGCATATTATTTTTCGCTCTAGTGTGAATAAACTTAGTTAAAGGTTACAGATTTGTGAGTTTTTGTTGTTTTTTTAATAATTTAAATAAAAACAATTTTGACTAAATATTTATTAAAATATAAGGTTTTGGGCGTGGCAACCAAAAAAAAATTTCGCCTTCTGCGGGGCCTCTGCCAACGCCTGTGGCGAGCGACCTTGGAGCAGGGGCTTCAGCCCCCCCAGCACAGATGGGCTAGAACCGCCTATGGCATTTTACCTGTTTTTTCACCCATGTATAGACATTTTTCCGCTTTGCGCATCTAACCAATTGCTTATCCACCCGAAGGGTTAGTCCAGTGGGGCCGTTCGATCAGGTGGCCCCGTTTATACGTATAAAAACAGCTGGTTACTGGGAGCGCGACGTGACCTTCTCTAATGTAATTGCCGTGTTGCAGCGGGGCCGTTGTGAGATGGGCTCGGACGGATAGTCCAGCGAGTTTAGTTTAGTCAGTCGCTTAAATTATTGTCTAGTAAGGAAATTAAGGAATAATAACGACAGAAATTTTTCCGTCGGTATCAAATTATAAAATGATAAGTAATTTGATCTGACGATTGTAATAACTATTGAACTAAAAAAAAAATCTTTTAAAAGGACCGACATATTTTGCGCCAGTGCCACGGCCCCTTGCCACTGACATCACGTGAGTTAAAATGTTTATTCATTCGAAAAAAATTAACCCCTCCTCGCTAGGGCTCGTGGGTTAACCTTGCTTCTCATGAATAAACATTCATTTAATTCACTTGGTGTATAAATAACTATTATAGTCATCACGAACATTTAAAATGATACCAAAACTTTTTGGTTAATAAGTTTAGACATCCTGGCGGCCATATTTTTTTTTGCATTTTTCAAAAATGTGTTTTACTGTACAAAGGTGGCATGCGGCATATCATATAAGGGTATTTTGAGGTCACTGATTTCAATGGTGATCTCAAAAATATAAAATTCAAAAGATTATGTTTATTTAGTCATTTTAATTTTTCAAAACTTCAAATTTTGATATTAAAAAAAAAAAAAATACTTATCATTGCATGCATTATGATCAAATTTCTTCATCAGACTAACCTTTGGTTTGCGCATGCACCTTAACATTTCTTGCAATTAAGAGGGCATAGCAGATTGCTTCTTCTCTGCAATCTTTCCAAGTTGCCAAATTTAGCAAAATATTGGTTCCAACTGTATTTTGAAGGACTTGCAAAACGTTGTCATAGCTTGTAGTTATAATTTGCAATACCTACATCATTTTTAAGGATTTTTTTCGCAGAATATTATTTTGTTGAAATCGAAGATGGCCGCCATAAGAAATAAGGAAGTTTTGGTAAATAACTCGAGAACAAACGACGATCGGGATGTTTTCAAATCACAAAAATATCCTTCTCAAAAAATTATCTCAATAATGTTAAACTTGGAAAAGTCTAAAGTTAACGGTTTATGAATTATTGACAAAAAACAAAATTGGCTATTTTCAGTTTTTCTCGGATTTCTATGAAATAGAAAGCTTTGAAGCGAATTCAACAACAGGATATAAATGAGCATTAAATTCACTAAAACTTTCCTCGTTTGAGCTACCCTGTAGTTTTCATAATAAGCGAGATCCCCATATAGAGACTCGAATTTCGGACTCACTGTATACTTCTCCAGAATCTCCAATACGGGCTGATTGGGGGATTGATCTAGAATACCAATTTGTTTATATCCTTAAAATTTGTCATGTCCATTAAATGCTTCAGATACTGTTTATTCACCCTTTGAGGTAAATAATGACACAGTGTCGTAGCCTCTAAAAGTATACATACCCCGATAGGCCTTACATTTATTTTCACCCAAGGCTATTGCAATAATATGTATTGTGAACTGGTAAAAACCGTATCCCATTACCACTTACTATTTAAAATCCAATTATTATTAACAACAATTAACAATTCAGCACAGAGTATTCAAAACGTATAGATATTGCATGGGATTAATACAAAGATGGAAATATTAGGGCAGGCACAAGATCTTCCATAGGTGCTTGAGTTCGTCGTAAGACACCTTACCTACATGTTTCAAATTTACTTGAAGTTTGATAATTTAGATAAAACTAATGATTATTCTTTTATACAGTTCTTGTCCAGTAAGGTAGATATTATTCTGTTGTTCTTGGGTATATGTGGACTAATGAAACCAAGTGGTTTTGGTTTTTTTTTTTAGTGAAATGAATATTTGGTAATTGTTTGTTGTAGTAGGTGTTCTTCCAGAAGAGTGGAAATATTATTGAAGAGAAAATTCAAACCGTAATTATTTGTATATCTTGCGTCAGGGATTTTACTTAGCTCTAAAGATGTTAATATTGTGAAAAACGTTGGGTCTGTGATTCGTACATCTAAAGATTGCCCTTCATCATTAAATGGAGTCTCATGTTCTTTTATAGATATGGAAGATTCAGTAGACCATGGGGCCCAAATCGTAACGGTTAGATGTCCGGATACAGATATTGTTGTTTTATGTATTTAATTTCTCCATAACCTAAGCAATTTGAGTTTGAAGCAACTTTGGATTTTATGTGGTAGAGGAAAAATAAGAAACGATATGTGCTAGTTCACAATGTTGCAATAGCCTACCGGTGTGAAATTGGGGGAAAAAGATAGTAGCAAAGTTACCTCGCTTGCCGTTTTTCAAAATTCTACTACAATTACATATCACCATGTTCTTGGGGAAATTATATTGAGGGGTACACAAGAGGGGCTTTTTTTATGTTATTTTATATTTAAAATACTGTTAGCTTAGGTGTTGATTCAATTTTAAAAAAATATTTCATCCTCGGCAACCCGGGACAAGGGGTGCAGCTATGAAGGTTGAAAGCCTATTTTTGAAATATCTCAAAATCTGCTAGTTTCAACAGATTGATATTGAAATCACTGTTAGCTTAAGTATTGATTATATTTTTTTTTCAAATATTTCAGCCCCAGCAAACCGGGACAAGGGGTACAAATAAGGATTGAAAGCCTATTTTTTGAAATATCTCAAATCCGCTCGTTTCAACAGATTCATATTTAAACCACTGTTAGCTTAGGTGTTGATTCAATTTTTTTTTTAAATCACCCTCAGTAACCCGGGACAAGGGTGCAAATGAGGGTTGAAAGCCTATTTTTTGAAATATCTCAAAATCCGCTCGTTTCAACAGATTTATATTTAAAATACGGTTAGCTTAGGTGTTGATTCAATTTTTAATAGCTATTCATGTACCAAGGAGATTATGTAGATTATAATGCCCGGAGGCAAAATGAACCTGAGGGCCTCTGGCCCGAGGGATATATATCGCCTGAAGGGCATTATAATCTAAAAATCCCCGTGGTGCATACAATGCTTTATTTTCTACTTAACACAATGTTTTTTCATCAATTTATTATCAATCAAAATCAGTCAAACTTGTATGACAGAATATTGTTTTGTATTTTGACATGTACCTGTACCTAGAAACGAAATAAATATTCCTATCAACATCAAGGCAACGGTGGTTGTGTGGGTTAACGCTCGACTACATGGGAAACGTTGATGGTAGACCGGGTTCGAATCCTGGCCAGACCGAAAATTATTTTCGGTCGGACATTTAGTGGCTGCCTAGGGTAAAGTGCAAATTAATAAAACAACAATAGCAGAAACACCTCAGGGTATTATAAGCAGGCGTTATAGATCATAACGCCTGCCGGGCTCATAATGCCCTCAGGTTGTTATAGGTATGTTAACGTATTCCGTTTCCTAGGTGATAATATTAAGGTAGAAAATAAAAAATATTTCATCCCCAGCAACCCGGGACAAGGGGTGCAACTGATGTTTGAAAGCATATTTTTTGAAATATCCGGGACAAGAGGTGAAATAATATATTTTTAAATTGAATCAGCACCTCGGTTAACAGTGGTTTTATTATGAATCTGTTGAAACGAGCAGATCTTGAAATATTTCAAAAAATATGCTTTCAGTTCTCATTTGCACCCCTTGTCCCGTGTTGCTGGGGATGAAATATATTTTTTATCTAACACCTGCTAGTTATAAGAGTCATCATCTGTGCCAATTTAGACAGGTAAACTATCAAATAACACACATAAGACCATAACCCACTAGTGGGTTATGGTCTATAACTCACTCTCTTGTACCATAAATAACTATCAAATTGAATCAATACCTAGGCTAACAGTGGTTTAAATATGAATCTGTTAAAACGAGCAGATTTTGAGATATTTCAAAAAATATGCTTTCTACCCTCAGTTGCACCCCCTGTCTCAGGTTCCTGGGGATGAAATATTTTTTCTAAAATTAAATCAGCAGTTAAGTTAATCGTTGTTTCATTATGAATCTGTTCGGATAATTTTTCTGTTGATGAAATCGTTACCATAGCAACAATTGTTGCGCTGCATGGCTGGGATTGGCTGATTGTAGAGTGGGCGGGGCTTGTGAAGGGTATCGCCGAAACATATAAAAAACAGCCGATTTTAGCCAAAAGGCAGTTAGTTCTCTACAGACAGTGATCTCACCTGTCTGCCTCTGTTCTCTGCGCCAGAGAAAACGAAGAGCTCTGCCTCATTTTTTTCGACAGAAGTGTGGTGACTTGCTTACCCTGCACTTGGAGCGCGTATTAGGCTGACAATACTTTGCATGGGTCCCCTCACAATCGGGATCACTTTAGGTGGCTAGTGGACGAGCCCCCTAAGTATTGTTGGTGCGAGCTGCTTTCGAGCACGAAGAAAGAAACGAGAGAGCCAACGTTTAAATCCCCCGGGCACGAAATAAGGTTTTGTAAAACTCAGTTCGTCATAAGGGGAGCCTGCATCAATCCTTGAATTGGAGGTTGGAGTCCTAGGGGAGTACTTTGCATTAAACTAAAATACCCAACAAAAGTCCTTTTCAGGGCAATTGCCAGGGAGAAAAAGAAATTCGTATCTCTGGTTCTTAATTGAGCCCCGCGTTCTAGTTGACTCTAGACTCCTTTCCGCGTAAGTCACCTTTTGTTTTGGAAGCCTTCTTCAAAGGTTTTTGCCCACCACGCCATCCACGACGATTTTGATGCAATTTTTATGAAAATTCTCTTGTCTTTGACTGAATTGAAACTCTGAAAACTGATACATTTTCTTCTTCGAACGAAGGCTCACCAAGTTGGGACAAAGTTCAAAGATATACGTGAGAGTTTAAACTATCCAAACTTGAATTTTTATTGAGACTTTTCAGGGAAAAATCTCAATTTCAATTTTCAAATCAAATCAAAAGCAAGAACTGCTATACCGAGTTAGGACAAGGTTTATTGACAGGCTTCAGAGCCTAACTACTTCTAGCTCGATTTTTTCCGGAGGATTTTTAGGAAAAACCTCATCTTCACTGCAGTACAGACTAGACTTGCGACAAAACACACACGAACCTTCAAAGGTTAGACTGGTCTCCGGACTTGGTGCACCGTTTCTGTTCCCCCTCTGTTTATTTATCATCAAATTTTTTCGAAGCCGCTCGACGGTTTTCTTAGAATGCCATCTGAGCTTAACGTACTGTCGTTATATACAAACAAGTTTCCAGAAACCTTGTTAAATACAACTTGGGCTCCTCGGACTTCAAAAAGCCGAGTTGAAGCCCTGCTCTAAGTCCCCAATAACAACGTCGGTTCTCACATACTTTTTGTGGAGGCTGCTGGCTCGCAAGCATTACCTTCTTAGAAAGCCAGCGGGACCTCCTCTCAGTACAACTGAGAAGTTGTACCTAAACCGTGGGAAACAAAAAGGGTTGTTGCTTCACCCTACAACGCAACTGGCACCCCGACACTGACTTCAGACACAAAAATGACAAACCTGATGAATCCAGATTTTTACGGTGCCACTCTGGAAGAATTGGACACAATCCTGAATCAAGGTCCACTTTCAGCAGCCGTATCGATCGATTTTCTAAAATAACCGTTTTTTTTTTTTAATGGCCGCCATATTGGTGTCACAGGATGGGTGAAGCAAGTGCTGTGGGTCTAATCGATCTAATGGGTATATAAACATCGTCTGTGCTCAGTGGCTTGCTTTCTTCATTATTCGTCGGATTTTTCTGTGTACCGCTGCAAAACCTAGTTTCAGGGGACATTATTCAGCCCTGCATGACGTGACCCTATGTGAGTTCGTGTTTTTCTAGTTTCTGGGCAGATCTAGATTTCTTCGAGTGGGCCACGTCTCTCCTGCTCTGCTCAGGATCTTGCGACCCTTTTTGTGACGGTTTTAAATGTTTGAGTTCCACCAGTATTAGTAGTAGTTGTTCGTATTTTTGGTTAGTGCGGGCCGCTTGCTTCACATGTGTCGATGCAGTTGTCAGCTGTCTGAATGTCCCTCTCATTGAAGCGACGATACTGCATCTGCCCCTATCCCAGTCAGCCAGTCTCTCCTTATAGGAGTTCCATTCTGTGTGCCTTGGGGTTCGAACGTCCTGTTTCAGGAGCTTTTGAGGTTTCCTCGAATCCGAACAATATGTGTCTGTGGTCTGCCCTGGAGTCTTCCAAAAACATCCTTAATTCGGTATTTTTTTTCAGAAGTCCTTTGCTGCGCAGTCAAGTTTGTGGCTGACTGTCGTTGTGTTGTGGGAAATGTGGGCCTGACCCTCTATTTATAATAGATATAGAGTTCTTTCGGGAAGAGGTACTCAAGAAGAGTTCTTCCTCAGGGAAAGACGTTATCGCTGCCCCACACCGTTTTTTGTCGTAGCCGTAAGCCGATAATCGAGTCTCAACGCTCTGCAGTCCCCAGTGGCGTAACTTCAGATTTTGGACCTGGGGGCAGAGTGGTTTGGCGAGGCCCAATTACGATACACCACTGCAATATTCTATTTGTCTAAGAGCCGAATTATGGACCGGCTGGTAACATCTCTGGCAAATTTACCCTGCTGGTAAAACTAAAAATTGAAAGTCCGGAAATAATTATTTTGCAAAAACCGCCTACCATCTTCCACGCTAATGATTTTACTTTTTGCAAAATACCTACATTTCCCAAAAAAAATTTGGGTAGTAAATAGACAAGGATAATACACACTACTAAGAATTGCTTATCGGCCTCGTTTCTGCTAATCGCCGCCATATTGGTGTGTCACCATTTCCGACTTCATAAATAAGTCGTTAGCTGTTTGCACTAGTCGTCGTAGTGTAGAATTTAAAATGAAGAAAATTATTATTTAATTTTGATTAACGTAATAGGCAAAGAGGAAGATGAAAACGATATCTAAAAAAGAGTTGTTTTAGATTGTTATTTAATGCAATAAAACCAAGTATGCATAAAGCAAGAGCCCGCGGAATCATAACCTGTAGTGCAAACAGCCTACGTCAAGGCGAGAAACAAACATGCTGCCTACGTCACAACTGGTGATTTGGCGTGGTGGGGGGATTCAGATTTGTTCCACACAGACCTTATGAGGATCGGCTATCCTGTAGTAGTAGTGTGTATTATCCTTGGTAAATAGATAGGTAAGTAAGCAAAAGTTTAAATGATTTTCGTATATTCTTGGTTACACTCTGGTTTCGTAAGACATTATTTTGAGAATCGTACGAATATGTTATTCGTCTACTACCTCAGATGGGGCCCCGGAGCCTCTGGGCCCGGGGGCCACGGCCCCCTCTGCCCCCTCGGTAGTTACGCCACTGGCAGTCCCCCACAAGCGCTACGATTTCTCCTTGAGAGGCTGGTCGCGTCTGTTGTGGTTTTTTGGTCCATATGAGTTTTCTGTTCCTTTCCAAATCCCTATGGGGCAGTTGGAAGGAATTAATACAACGAGGTGCGCCCGGTTTCTTGAGTTTTGTCACATCCATCCCTCTGGCGCGCACGATTCCTTTGGATTGAGGAACTTTTTATAGTGGTGCTTCATTCGCATGACCCGGGCGATTGAGCCACCTCCATGGGCTTCTGTGATGCGTGACCACAATCAAAACCCATCATGTTTTTTCGGTGTGAGGCTACTATGTAGCCCATCAAACCAAAATCGTTACTCTAGTGCAGGCCCTTGACCACTAACACGAGAGTCGGGCAGGGGAAATGTTTTTCGAGTTCTGCAAGATTCAGGTTCAACAGGGACACTACGAGAAAGATGCAGCCAGGGGCATCGTATCCCTATCATTGTCTGGATGCCTTGTGGGCTTGAAAGTATAGGAGTGTTGGCGATTCAGGGGTTTGGCTCCCTGTGTAAAATCCACGAAGATTTGTGACTAGTATTTGGTCCGTTCAGTTTTAAACCGAAGTTCTTTCCAATTCCGGAACCCATTAATTAGTACTTACTTTCAAGGAAACTAGCAGACGATTTGTGGAATAAAGCCGCTATGGAATTTCCGGCTACGCTAAGTAAAGAATTATTGAGCGATATGGAACATCCAGTTGATTGTGTACAAACGGCTGCGGCGAAAGCACTAGCTGCTCTATTGAAAACTGATCAAGATCGAGTAGAACCCACAATCAAGACGTTAATTAAATTGTATAATGATAGGCTTAAGGTAATATGTTCGGACAAAAATAATTTAAAAAAAAATTAAACTCTTTTTTGTCTAGATGATACCAGCAAAAGTTGACGAATTTGGTCGAGAAATAGAAAAAGAAGTTGACACTTTTTACCCTAGAAGAGGTGTGGCTGTCGCAATTTGTCAACTAGCACCACTCATAACACCAGAACTTGTTGGCGAGTTGATGCAGTTTTTTGTTGTCACTTCTTTGAAAGACAGAAATGAAAATGTAAGGAAGGAAATGCTTAGTGCCGCTTTGAAAATTGTTGACATTCACGGAAAGGAAACAGTTGGAACTCTCTGGCCTGTGTTTGACAATTTTATGTGTAAATCTTCTAAATCAGCTCATTTTGATGCTGTAAAAGAAGCAGTTGTAGTATTGATGGGCGCTTTAGCTAGACATCTTGACAAAGACGATGCAAGAATCAAACCTATAGTTTTCCGACTTATCCAAGCTCTGTCAACTCCTTCTCAAACAGTAAGTAGGTATTGGATTTTTAATTATGAATAAACCCTGCAGTGGTGTGGTTTTTTTTGCACATAGGTTCAAGAAGCAGTGGCAAATTGTTTGCCACCTCTAGTACCATCTGTAAAAGATGAGGTACCCGGTTTTATCAACAAACTTCTTCATCAACTTCTGAAAGCCGACAAGTATGGCGAGCGAAAAGGTGCTGCGTATGGTCTAGCTGGACTTGTTAAGGGCATGGGTATATTGGCTTTGAAGCAATACGATATTATGAATAAACTAACTGAGGCTGTACAGGATAAAAAGAACTATAAACATAGGGAAGGTAAGGAGGACTCCTCTAGGTACTTTGATAATTTTAATATTTTTCACAAAATAGTTGGAAATGATGAAAAAACCTAGTAGGTAAAACTTTTTTTTCATATACCATATACCAACAAATAAAATAATGAGGTTAGGAAAAAAATTAATTGCTATGGAAATAATACATCTTGATTTCAGGTGCTTTGTTCGCTTTTGAAATGCTGTTCGAAATGTTGGGCAAACTGTTTGAACCTTACATTGTACACGTTTTGCCACACTTGTTACAATGTTTTGGGGATACTAGTCAATACGTCAGAATAGCGTCTAATGATACTTCTAGAGTTGTGATGGCAAAATTATCGGGGCATGGTGTTAAGTTGATTCTACCAGCATTGCTTGAAGCTCTCGAAGAAGATTCCTGGAGAGCAAAAGCAGGATCTATTGAACTCCTAGGATCCATGGCATACTGTGCTCCTAAACAATTATCGTCTTGTCTTCCTAGTATTGTTCCTAAATTGATTGAAGTATTAAGTGATTCGCATATTAAAGTACAAGAAGCGGGAGCTACTGCCCTTGAGGTAATAGGTTCCGTTATCAGAAATCCGGAAATTCAAGGTAAGTAATATAATTCTATTCTACAACATGAGCTTATTTTTAACCTATTCGTGCATTTTTAGCCATTGTCCCTGTACTCTTAAAAGCCTTACAAGACCCTTCAAATGAAACATCAGTTTGCCTTCAAATATTGTTGGACACACAATTTGTACATTTTATCGACGCCCCGTCTCTAGCTCTAATAATGCCAGTAGTCCAGCGCTCTTTTATGGACAGATCAACAGAAATAAAAAAAATGTCTGCGCAAATTATAGGAAACATGTACTGGCTGACTGATCAAAAAGATTTATTGCCTTACTTACCAAAGATCTTACCGGGATTAAAGGCTTCTTTATTAGATCCTGTACCAGAGGTTAGAGCCGTAAGTGCCAGAGCTCTTGGAGCGATGGTACGGGGAATGGGTGAGTCGACATATGAAGATTTGCTACCTTGGTTAATGCAAACTTTAACATCGGAGACTAGTACTGTTGATAGGTCTGGAGCTGCTCAGGGATTGTCCGAAGTTGTCGGCGGATTGGGTGTTGAAAAACTTCATAAATTTATGCCAGAAATTATCAGCACTGCTGAAAGAAATGATATAGCTCCTCATATCAAAGACGGTTATATAATGCTGTTTATTTACATGCCTAATGTATTTACCTCCGATTTTACACCATATATTGGGCAAATTATCAATCCCATACTAAAAGCATTGGCAGATGAAAATGAGTACATTAGGGAAACCGCCCTCAAAGCCGGTCAAAGAATTGTTAATTTGTACGCAGACTCGGCTATTTTATTGTTGCTACCTGAACTGGAAGCGGGGTTGTTTGATGAAAACTGGAGAATTCGATACAGGTATTTTGAGTTGAGTTCCAAACAGCGACTTACATTTTAATTGTTTTTATTTAATTAGTTCTGTACAGCTGCTAGGAGATCTCCTTTACCGCATATCTGGAGTAACTGGTAAAATGAGTACTGAAACTGCTAGTGAAGACGATAATTTTGGTACAGAACAATCTCACAAAGCTATTATCACGGCACTTGGTGAGTTTAATATCCAAATGAGAAATATTTTTATAGTAATATAAAAAAGGAAACATAGGGACATATGGTTTGTATATTAAATTTTAAAAAAAAATATAACGAGAGGAACGTTGCTCCCTAGCTGTCTAGTGAAAACTAATCTACTTAATCAAGGTTGGAGTAGTTAGATGCAATAAGTTAACTAACTGGTACACAATACCAAATAATTCCTATAGCTACCTACTTACATAAGACATAAGCTCGCATATATGAATATTGATTGCAATCTTATAACTTCGAGTCAGAAGACCTCAATATGAAATGGCCGCTTAATTGTTAAACAAATGCTCTATTCCCAAAACAAAAAATGACTTCTATATGTAATCTGAAAAAGTCTCAAAGTTGTCTTGTTATATTCATGATATAGATTAGTGAATATAACAATCTTAACTATAGTGGACACAAAAGATAATAATTATGAATGTAACTAGATGCTATAATTAGGATACTCAGTTCAGAAAACACCTAATAGTGGGTCCATAAGCCATAGCCTTCATGACCCTGAAAGCCCTATTGTCTAAAGTAAAGACTTGACCCTCCTGCACTAAATTCCCCTAATAATAATATTTACAGGTGCTGAAAGACGAAATAAGGTATTGGCTGGTCTATACATGGGACGTTCTGATGTAGCCCTCATGGTACGACAAGCAGCTCTCCATGTATGGAAAGTGGTAGTGACCAACACACCTAGAACCTTGAGGGAAATTCTGCCCACTCTGTTTAGTCTATTGTTAGGATGCTTAGCCAGTGACAGCTATGATAAAAGGTGAGTTTTGATGTATGCCATGTTTCTAGTTGCCTATCAAACCAATGGAACGTACTGTTGAAAATACAAAATACACGCACGGCACAAAAATGTAGGTTTATACCATCAACTTTCTAGAAGTACTTTTTAAGGCAGAATCGAATGACTTACTCAATTTTTTTCTCCTCGAACACGTCAATTTTATTTTTTGTCGAGCATTTTTTATAAAATAAATTTATTATACAGGGTGGTTGCAGAAAAGCTGGATAGGTAGTAACTTAATTTTTTTAAATAGACACCCCTAATTTTTTATTTCATTTTCGGATTTCTGATAAAAGTCTAAGTATTTTTCATGAAACATGTCCTATACCTAAATTCAGCTAATTCGGAAATATTGACAGTTGACAATTGACTTTTTTGCAACTTTGAAAGGCTGTAAAACCTAAAGGGTTAATTTTAGAGGAGAACCGATTTCACATTCCTATCTTAGATTTTTATACACATCATTTGACATCAACTTTGAATTTAATCTATGATTAAAATTTCCAGTTGAATTTAATCTCCGGATAAATTCAAAGTTGGTGTCAAATGATAGTTTATGAAAATCTAAGATAGGAATGAAAAATCGGTTTTCCTCTAAAATTAACCGTTTAGGTTTTACAGCCTGTCAAAGTTGCAGAATAGCTATTTATACAATAAGTTACGAAATGAGCGTCTTTTAGGCACGCGACGTGAAAATTGTCCAACGAGGCAAAGCCGAGTTGGACAACACGTCGAGTGACTAAAAGACATCGTTTCGTAACGTATTGTATACAAGATTTTTTCTACTGGCATTTTATAATAAAAAAACACAATTTTATTTCATGTGAATAAGTCGATTACACCCAAAATCTTTGTTACCTGCTTTTACTTGACACCTGACACTTTTCATGCGATTTTCTTTTCAAAATTCGACATCAATAATTAAAATCCTAGAAAGTAGGTAATAACACAAAGTTCTGTTTTGAGTAACCCAAACGTTCAATTCAGTAATTCCATTTTCAATATTCATAATAAATACAAAACAAAATTCAAATATGTGTTCAGTGTGTTTTTTATTTCTGAATAATGAATGACACTTTTAGGCACTAGTGCTTAAAAATTACTTTTACGCACTCATAAGTCACTTTTACGCATTCAAAAGTCACTTTTACGCACTGAGTGCCTAAAAGTAACTTTCACGCACTCAGTGCCTAAAAGAATGTCGTTTCAAAACTGAAATGACAATCGAAAAGTTGCTATTATGAAACGTCAGTAGAAAAAGTCAATTTTCAACTGTCATTATTTCCGAAACAGTGGAAGATAGGTTTCATGAAAAACACTTAGAATTTTATCAGAAATCCGAAAATGTAAAAAAAATTAGGGGTGTCCATTTAAAAAAAATAAGTTACTACCTATCCAGCTTTTCTGCGACCACCCTGTATATTTATTTTATTTTATAAAAAATGCTCGACAAAAAATAAAATTGACGTGTTCGAGGATTTTTAAAAAAAATACTCGGAAGAATAATTATTAAATTTATTCCTTACTTTCCGGCCGCACTTTACAGATTATAATGTATGGTAATATTATTTAACAAAGTTTTCGAAAAAAATACGTTTTTAATACAAAACCTGAAGTTTTCCGAGATATTTTTTCATATAGGTTCTTCTCCGATATTTTCTTAATATTTTCAAATAATGTATGCTATTTTAGAGTGAAAAATTGAATGTTGCAACAGCCCCAAGGCAATGATTAAAAATACTGCTTCTTATTTGGCTCCCCCTGTATATTTTGATTAGATATTTCTTCTACAATTAAGGAAAGGCGCTCCTAATATTCACATAAAATTTCAGGAAAATCCGCCAAATTTAAAAACATATATTCAGAGTCAAATTGGGTTCCAAATAAATTTGGCTCACAGTGTACAAGATATCAATAACCCATTGTATAGCTCTGTGCTTATTCTCTCAAAATGGTATAAGGTTTAATAGGTCATCTTTAACAGTTTTGGAGAAAAAAAATTATTCCTGTTTTACTAGTTAGTATTAGTATCTGATAAGACAAAACGATAAATTGAACAATGGTTTCAGGTTGGAAAATTTTTCTTTAATATTTTATTGGAAAATTTTTCTATATAATTTTATTGGACAATTCTGTTATAAAATTTTTCTATGTATATTATGATTTTCTTCATAATATGTTTTTAGTTTTATATCCTACTGAATAATCATAAACAGGGTCTTAACTCCCAAGGGACTTAAGGATTTCCATAACTCCCGCGCGGGAGTTAAAGATATCATAACTTTGATTTATGGTTTATTCCTTTATAAAAACAGACAGAATACAGTAAATTCAGTAGTATATAAAATTATCTATGTACCACGGGAATTATCAGGTGTTAATACCCATTGGCAATTGGTGTCCTGGGGTATTAACACCCTCATAATTCCCTTGATACATAAATAACTATTACTATTAAAGTAGTTTTTCAGGCGCTCAGGGGGGGACGCGCGCCCCTCCCCTGGGACCGTCCCTGCTATAGAATAATCAAGATGATCAATTAGTTGGTCTATCGAGCTCAGTCACAGCCCCCTACATTTAACAAGCCATGAAGTTAAAAAGGCAACACCGCAATCTTACCGCCAAGTGGTGCTGGTGGTGTTTGTATAAATATATATTTTTTATTTTTTTAATATGAATCACAAAAAATACATAATTTATTGTACTAAAGGGCCAAAAACAGTAATTCAATGAATAATTTAACTATTTGTGTAAATAAGAACAGTAAATAATTGATTTAAATGAATATATTTCTAGAGTCTAAAGTGTTATAGGCCTATGTTTCAGTATGTCTTTTGAAAATCTAACTTTTTCTTTCTTCGGGATTTTTTTGGAAGGCAAGTCCATTCAAATACTTGAGCTGATTTTCGAAAATAAGAGGTACCTACTTTTAAGAGTTGGACGTTTTAGTTTGAACTCTCGAACTACGCCTTTATCCTTGTTTGTTTCAAATCTAATTTTTTCGGTTTCTTCAAAATGTTTACAACACACCACAAAATTTTTCGTTATTGTATAATCTCGGGTATAATTATCTTGGTGTATTGCTTTCATCCACATTTTTTGCACTTCAGAATTTTTTTGGAAATAAAAATGTTTGCATTTCTTCAGTTTTTAAGGAACTCCTAATAGTTCGATTTGCACCCAGGAACACAGTAGTTTCATGGCATCTGGAACAAGTTTAAATATCTTAGGTAATATATCGAGACCTATGCTCTTGCAGACAAATATTAATATTGTTTTTATTGTTTTACCTTACCTTATCTTCATTTTTGCTCCTGTACCCATTTGCTAAAAATTTGCAATCAAAGCACAAAGGAACAGGTATCAACTAAATATGGGCAATATATTGGTGTGTTTCTATCCACTTTTTCGTCAATAATGCCCATAAAAATACTAAATTGCAACAATACACAATGAAAGCAATACACAGAAACACATAACTACAGCCCTCTACACTTACAAGCCATGAAGTTGGAAATAACGGCAACGTCGCCAATGGTGCTATTTTGCTATTGAGGTTATATGTTTCTGTGTATTGTTTTCATTGTTTATTGCTAGAGTGAGGTGCATTTTCAAACGAAAAAGTGGCTAGAAACACCAATATATTGTTTACTTACTGTTTATATTTGGTTCATACTTGTTATGCCATTATTAGTTGTGTTTTGATTGTGAATTTATAGCAAATCCTGCAATCGGTACAGGAGCAAAAATTAAGGTGAGTTAAGGTAAAAGCAAATAAAAACAATATAATATTTGTTTCCACTTTGTAAAGTGCAAGAGCACATGTATAGGTCTCGATATTATTATTATCTAAGATATTTAAACTTGTTCCAGATGCCAAGAAACTGCTGTGTGCCGAGGTGCAAATCCAACTATAGGAGTTCCCTGAAGACTGAGGAACTGCAAACAACATTTTCATTTCTAAAAACTTCCGAATTACAGAAATTATGGCTAAAAGCTATACACCGAGATAATTATACGGTAACAAAAAATTCTGTAGTGTGTGCGAAACATTTTGAAAAAAATGAAATCATTAGATTTGAAACATACAAAGATAAAGAAGGAGTAAGTCGAGAACACAAACTTAAACGTCCAATCCTCAAAAGCAACGCTGTACCACATATTTTCGAAAACCAGCCCAAATATTTAAATAGACCTGCCCCTACCATCCGAAAAAATCCTGAAGCTAGAAAAAGTGATATTGTTAAAAGACATACCGAAACTGTAGAAAATTATCTTCAAAGTGATCTGATTCCAAGCTTTGAAAATTTTGTAAAACTTCTTGAAACTAAAATAACTCTGAATAAATGGCAATGTAAAGTATCTTCGACATTTGTACATTTTTATATGTTAAATATTGATCGTGATGGATATGACTGTGATATTGAAAATTTGAAAATTGTTTCCAGTGTAAGTGTTAGCCAAGAATTAGTGGTAAGTATTTTTGTTGGAGACAATGAGATTACAAGTAGTGACCTTATGTGGATTCTACCGAGTAGTAGAAAACTCAGTAGGTGGTCCCAAATAGAAAATTTATTGACTCGATACACTTTTGTTAATGACATTTCTTTAGATTCAATTTATTGTTTTAAAAAAGCTCAGTATTATCTTCAAGAAGGTATCAAAAAACTTGATGAAGGTTATGAGTACAAAAACTTATTAGGAATATTATTGAATCAACTCTTTTTACTTGATTGTAAAAAGAAAAGATATAGCATGCCAACTATGTTGTTTTCACTTATTATTTTTTGTCAGTCATCATCTACCTATGAAAGAATAAGAGATTTTTTTTTTGCCTTCTAGTCGACATTTACAACAAATTACAGCAGACCTACATGTTTCTCCAGAAAATAATCTTGATATGAATAATAATTATCTTTCATATATGTTTTCTACTCTAAATGAAAGAGAAAAAATTGTTAGCCTTATGCTTGATGAGATATATCTTAAGAGTGGCCTTCAGTATAAATCAAAAAATATTAAAGGGTATGCTGAAAACAATGTTAATCAGCTTGCCAAAACGGTTCAAACTTATATGATATCTTCTCCATTTTCAAATATGAAAGAAGTTGTTCGGTTGATTCCTGTAAATAAAATGACAGGTAATGAACTTCAAGAAAAAACACTTGAAGTTATTAAACATATACAAAGCATAGGATTTAAAATTATAAGTATTATATCAGATAACAATAGAGTTAACCAAAAAATGTTTTCTAGTCTTTCACAGCATTTTTTTATGAGAAATCCCCAATTTCCAGATGAAAAAATATTTTTTATGTACGACTTTGTACATATATTTAAAAATATATATTATAACTGGATGAATCTTAAAAATTTTGAAAAAACATTCATTTATCCAGACTTTGAAAATTTTCACCTTAAAAATAAAGTGTCATTTAGTAAAATAAGAGACTTTTATAACTTGGAATTTAATTTAATCACCAAAAAAGCTTATCGACTTAATGACAAAACAATGTATCCTAACAACCTGGAGCGACAAAACGTAATGTTATCTGAAAATATTTTCCATGATTCTACTATAGCAGCCCTGAAATCCAATGAAACTTGTATAGAGACAGCAAAGTTTCTTCAAATAATAAAAAATTGGTGGAGTATTGTTAATGTTAAAAACATACTGAAGGGGACAATAAAAAGAAATGATTTTTGTACTGCAATATATTCTGAAACCGACGATAAAATTCAATTTTTAAAAAAATTTTGTAGTTGGCTTGATGCTTGGCATAGTGACAGCAATAATGTGGGTTTCACCAGAGATACCTATAATGCCATTAAGCAAAGTACCCAAAACCTTATCTATATAGTACAATATTCTCTTCAAAAGTTTAATCTCAAATACATATTAGCAGGAAAATTTCAAACGGACAATTTGGAAAAGAGGTTTGGAAGATATAGAAATTTGTCTGGTTGTAACTATAATGTTTCATACTGCCAAATTTTAGAATCGGAGAAAAAAATTAGACTTCAAAACTTATTAAAATCTTGTAACCTAGAACATGATTTAAATTATATAAAAAATATTTTGCCTTTGCCTAGGGAAAATTATGATGTAAGTTTGCAGGAAATTAACAATTTCAAATTTGTTCTGCATAGTGATTATTTAAAATTGTACAGTAATTTTGATGACTCTGTGCAGGAATACATCTGTGGATACGTGGCTCGATCAGTTTTGAAGAATAATAAATGTGATAAATGTCAAAGTTTAGTAGTTCTAGCAAAAGGCATCCAGACGGATCATACATATTTTAATTCTCTGCAGAAAGGGGGTCTCTGTATTGCCACTCAAGAAACCAAGTTTATTTATTTTCATCTTTGTGCTATCTTCGAGTATATAATTAATAACAAAGATCTTGAAAGTATGTTCCTGAAAACAAATGATCATCATAATTTATTATCGCAGCTTACTTTATTAGCTTTAGAGTCTGATACCTTTAATATTGATTTGAACAAAATTTGTGAATGTGGTGCTAACTCAAAAAAAATTTACTCCTTTGCTTCTTTGATAATGAGTAATATTATTTTAAACAACTACGCAAAATTTAAAAATAGTGAATGTCATAAAAATAAAACAGATTCAAGTAAAAAAAGAAAACTAACCAGTTTGAAATAGAAAAAAAATGTACCTAGGTACTAAAAATAATAATAGAGGTATGTTTTAAGGGTAGCTTTCCCGAATTCTTAGAAAGTATTTATTTTTTTAACATGATAGGTAGTTGCTAGTTGTATAGAATTGTTTGACAAGACCTTGTACATATAAAATAGATATAGGATTATAACACTTTAGAATCTAGTAATATATTTATTTAAATCAATTATTTACTGTTCTTATTTACACAAATATTTATATTATTGTCGCGGCTTTGGGTTGCCTGCTGACAAAATTCTTGGGTTCGTTGTTCGTTACGTTTATTTCAAAAATCAAAGTCCAATTAACACAGCAATAATTTATTCCACTTAACAAAACACTCTGACACTAATTACTTTATTAACAAACTCAACAATTCAACTCTTTACAATCACTATTTAAATCGTATCACACTCGAACTGAAACTAAACTACAAACCAATGCCGGCCTTCTTATATATCCCTAAATCTATTCCTGTAAAATCTAGAATACACGATAATATTATTTTCCCGAATTAAGTAGAATAATTCACTAGATTCTAGTATACTCAAGAGATAATACCGAGAGATTCTTGACAGCCTGGCGGACGTTTAGCTTATTGTGACACTGCCCTCCTCTTAAGGTTGATCGTCCCGATCAACTTCTCGCCCATGATATTTCGCCAACCTGTCCAGATGTACAACTTTCATCTTACTCCTGGTGTTGCGCTGGACTCGATAAACCAAATCATTGATCCTCTTGATTACTCTATAGGGTCCTTCCCATGCTGAAGACAATTTCGGTGATACTCCTTTCTTCCTTACTGGGTTATATAACCACACTAAATCACCTTCTTGAAATCCGACCGAATTGGCCTTCAAGTCGTATCTGGTCTTCATTCGGTCACTGGCTAGTTGAATATGCTCCCGAGCAAAATCATGGATACCCAGAAGTCGTGCCCTTACTTCGTCGGCATAATCTCGGATTTCTCTTCGTTCTTCTTCGGGTACTCCAAACATCAGATCGCAAGGTAACCTGAGTTCCCTTCCAAAAACAATTCTAGCCGGACTTTCACCTGTTGAATCGTGAACAGCCGCTCTGTAAGCCATTAAAAAGAGAGGCAAATGCTTGTCCCAATCTCGTTGGTTCTTTGCGACCACTTTTGTCAGGTGTTCCTCTATGGTCTTATTGAATCGTTCCACCATGCCATCAGACTGAGGGTGTAAAGGTGTTGTCCTTGTCTTACGAATGCCCATGATCTCACAAAATTTCTTAAAGATGGCAGATTCGAAGTTTCGTCCCTGGTCTGAATGTAACTCTAGTGGTACACCATGACGACTAAAAACTTCGTCCACTAGCACCTGGGCAACAGTGATGGCTTCTTGATTGGGAATAGCGAAAACTTCTGGCCATTTACTGAAGTAATCCATGATAACTAAGATGTATTTGTTACCACGCTCTGACTCTGGGAACGGTCCTGCTACATCTATCGCTATTCTCTCAAATGGAAGACCAACGTTGTACTGTTTCATGGGCCCCCGAGATCTTAGTTTAGGGCCTTTACTGGTAGCACAGATGTCGCATTTTCGGCACCAGCTTTTAACGTCTTCATGGTAGTGAACCCAGTAAAAACGTTCCCGAATTTTGTCCAAAGTCTTGTTAACTCCGAAATGTGCCCCTGAGGTTCCGTCGTGTATTTCTTTTAATACATCTTCCACTCGGTCTTTTGGGATAACCAGTTGGCCCTTAGTGGATTTCCCATCGGCACTTTCCCAAACTCTTTTGAGCAAACCATTTTCTACGGCCAGAGAGTTCCACTGGGCCCACAACGCCTTGTAAATCAAGCTTTTGTTTGACACTTCCCCCCATTCTGGCCTACATTCACCATTTTCTTTAAGATGTAGAATTTGCCCGATGTCCTGGTCTGCCTCCTGATCTTCTCTCATTTGCTTGGTAGTCCATTTGTCATCGACGATCAGGCCCGTTCTTCTTACAGCTGGACTAGTGTTTTTCTCATGTGTATCGATTCTTTGACAATGTTTGCAATCTTCTTTACATGGCCGTCTAGACAGAGCGTCAGCATTTTTATGCAGGTTTCCAGGTCGATGTTTAATTTGGAAATCGTATTGCTGCAATTTCTCAATCCATCTAGCAAGCTGTCCTTCAGGAGTTTTCATTTCTAAAAGCCATTTTAGAGCTGCGTGATCTGTTCGAATTAGAAACTTGCGTCCGTAGAGATACTTATGAAAATGGTCGACTGCTTTTACTATGGCAAGCAACTCTCTTCTGGTGACACAATAATTTCGTTCCGGCTTTGATAATGTTCTGCTGTAGTACTCCACGACATGTTCTTGTGAACTTTGGATTTGTGAAAGGACAGCTCCAACACTGGTGTTACTTGCATCTGTGTCCAAAATCAACATGCCTTTGTGATCAGGATAGGACAACACTGGGCTCGTACATAATGCTCCTTTCAATTTTCTAAATGCGGAATCGCATTCTTGGGTCCAATTGAATGTTGATTTTTCTTCTGTTAATCGATGAAGTGGAGCAGCTATATTGGCGAATCCTTCCACAAATCTTCGATAATAAGAACATAATCCTAGAAAACTGCTTAGTTCATGTTTGTCGCGTGGTTTTGGCCAGTCCCTGACAGCATCTATTTTTCCTTCCATAACTTGTATGCCCTCCTCAGATACCACGTGACCTAAGAATTCCACTTTCTTTTGAAATAGGAAACACTTATTTGGATTGAGTTTTAAGTTGGCATTCCGGAAGCGGTCAAAAACTTCTTTCAGGTTATTGAGATGTTCTTGGAACGAATTTCCCATAATCATGACATCATCCAAATATACCAGGCAAGTTCTCCATGTAAGACCTCGCAAAACAAGATGCATCAGTCGCTCAAACGTAGCTGGAGCATTACACAATCCGAAAGGCATTACATTAAACTGGTATAGCCCGCTTCCGGTACTGAAGGCAGTTTTCTCTTTGTCATCGTCATGTATTGCCACTTGCCAGTATCCACTTTTGAGATCCAAGGTGGAAAACCATTTGGAGCCCGATAGAGTTGTTAGTGTATCGTCTATTCTTGGGAGAGGGAAGCTGTCCTTCTTGGTGACGTCATTGAGCTTTCGGTAGTCCACACAAAATCTAAGACTCCCATCTTTCTTCGTAACCAGTACTACTGGCGCGGACCATGGACTATTTGACTCTTCAATGACTCCCTCTTGAAGCATTTTATCAATTTGGTTTTCCACTTCCTGTTGCTTAGCTACTGGCATACGTCGTGGTGGTTGTCTAATTGGGTGTGCTAATCCAGTATCAATTTTGTGTTGAATTAAACTGGTTCGTCCGGTTTGATTGTCCATCACAAATACGTCTGCTTCTTTCAAAATGAAGTCTGTGGCTTCTTGAAGTCTATCTGGATCAAGATGTTTCCATGATTTCGCCAAAGTCTGCATCAAGGTGTCTGTATCCAATTTGGATTTTACAAAGTGTCGCTTATCTGGTAGGTCACAGTTCGATATTTGCTTCACTGGTTCGAGAGCTCCAATAATGTCTCCTTCTTTTATTCGTACTGTTTCGGAAGAAACATTGGCAATTCTTATCATAATGTCTCCATTTGTTCTTACTAGAGTCTTTCCAACAAGAAACCTTTCTGGTTTATCTCCAATGAAATTACGTGTTAGCCCAACGCAGCACCCAGGGTTTGTTTCTAATCTTCCGCAAATGATCTTCTCAGTACTTCCAGGAATCCTCACTGGGGTTGTGGCCAAGATCTTAACGTCATCGGATTCTTCTTGTGTTGTTAGGACAATTTCTTCATTACCAAATTTAAGGATGTTCATGGAAGGGTCAAAAGAGAACCCATGTTGGCCGATCAAATCCATTCCCAAAATAAAATCATCTCCTATATCGGCGACTAATGTTTTGTGCCTGAAGGTGGTAGATCCAAAAGTGAGCTCAACCATAGCTTCTCCTTGAACTGGTGCAGATTCGCCGGTGACTGTTCGTAGTGACAGGTTTCTAGTGAGCGGTTGGATTGCCCGAGACTTGACTAATGTTCTTTTAATTATGGAAACTTCAGCACCCGTATCAAAAGTGATAGTTTTCAATTCTCCATTAATTTGTCCTTCGAATGTTAATCCTCTATAATGACTGCCCAATGATTTTATGTTAACAACCCTGGGGGCTTCGTCATTACTAACCAGCATTCGCCCCTCCATACTGGTTAGTTCTCGTTTCCCTGTCTGTTATTAGGGCTGGCGTCTCTTGATCTCGAAAAGCGTTGGAAACGATCCCTTGATGGAGAGGGCATTCTTACTCTACAATCTCGTTGAATGTGTCCAACCTTATGGCAGCGATAACATTCTAATCGATTTCTTTGTGTTGGTGTTTGTCTGGAGTCGTTTCCCGTTTTTCTGTCTTCTCGTAATATTTTCTTTATTTCCTCCATGAAATTACTCATAAGGTTCTCGAAACTGCCATCCTCTTTTGATGATTGTTTTTCCTTTGGGTCCTCAATGGACACTGCTCGTATTCTGGGTCGTGAGGCACCAAATATTGCTTCCAGTTCTAATGCTCGGACAAGGGCTTCGCTACTTTGTCTGAACTTGGACATTCTTAGGTTTTCCTGGATCTTCGAATCTCTGAGACCATCAATAAACGCAGATACTGCCATCCATTCCTGCATGTCTTCCCCAGCTGCAGGAAACGCCAAACTCACTAGCCTTTTAACTTCCGATTCGAATTCTTGTAGACTCTCGCCGGGTTTTTGAACTCCTGATTTAACTTGAGTTCTGAATACTTCTTGTCTGTAATGGTCTCCGAAGCGCAGTTCTAAAGTTTGACTAAGATGCTGGTAATTCTGCTGGTAGACTGAAGGAATGGACTGAAGAAGGTCTAAGGCAGGTCCTCGTAGCGCCACTATTAGTGCTGTAGCTTTTTCTTGGTCGTTCCATCCGTTGGTATTTGCAGCAGCTTCAAATTGTCGAATATACATGGTCCAGGACGTAGAACCGTCGAAAGTTGGTGGTTTTATCTTCATACTGGAGAATGCTCCAACACTAGCTGGATTGATGGACTGTATTTCTAATCTACGCATCTTATCTTCGAGTGCTTGAACTTGGTCCTCAACTTCTTGTCTTAATTGCTGAACATCGGCTTTGACCTCAGCTTTAACTCCCTGAACGTCGTTTTTAACTTCTTGAACATCGATTTTGACTTCAGTTTTGACTTCCTGAACGTCGTGTTTAACTTCTTGCACATCGTCTTTAACTTTTTCAATCTTCTGGTCTAGGTTAGCGACAGTTCCTTGTATGGTTTGGAATATCTTCTGTAGTTTTCCAAGGTCTTCTTGCCGTTCTTGTTGTCGCCTAGCTTCTTCTTCTTGTTTTTCTTTTTGTCGTCTGGCCTCTTCTTGTTGTCGTCTAGCTTCTTCGTCTTGTTTTTCTTGTTGTCGTCTGGCTTCTTCGTCTTGTTTTTCTTGTTGTCTTCTAGCTTCTTCTTGTTGTCGTCTAGCTTCTTCGTCTTGTTTTTCTTGTAGTCGTCTGGCTTCTTCGTCTTGTTTTTCTTGTAGTCGTCTAGCTTCTTCGTCCTGTTTTTCTTGTTGTCTTCTAGCTTCTTCGTCTTGTTTTTCTTGTTGTCGTTTGGTCTCTTGAAGTTCCAACATTTTGCGCAGGAGTTCTTCAACTTTTTGTTCGTCCATTTTGGCTTGTTGTCTTGTGATAGGCATATACAGAATGTTCTAGAATTTCCCTCGAACTTTCTTCAAATATCTTTTCTGGTCTTTGCTCGAAGTTCCAAACACGCCGGTGAAGTCACAAATTGGATAACTTGCCTTATTCTAGAATAGAATGTTCTGGAATTTTCTTGAAACTTCTTTTCTAGATGTCGATTGATACAGCAAACACGTTGGTGAAGTCACAATTTCGATATCTCCCTTGGTTTCCAAATAGAATGTTCTAGAATTTTCCCGAAACTCCTCGAAAAACTTCTTCTGAATGACGATTGATGTTCCGAATGCGTCGGCGAAGTCACAAATTCGATATCTCCCTTAGTTTCCAAATAGAATTTTCTAGAACTCACTCGAAGATTCACTATCACAGTCTAAATCGGGGATAGAGTCACTTCCGGGGTAATTCACACGATCGGTTGAGTCTCTTTTTGTGATTGTCACTGTTTGCACTGCACTAACTGTCCCAGTGTTCACTTAGTGTTTAGTTTTTACACTACACTAGTGTCCCCACACTTCCGCAATTGGATTTCACTCTGCAGTCCTTTATATCCCACTTCTTGGCACCAATGTCGCGGCTTTGGGTTGCCTGCTGACAAAATTCTTGGGTTCGTTGTTCGTTACGTTTATTTCAAAAATCAAAGTCCAATTAACACAGCAATAATTTATTCCACTTAACAAAACACTCTGACACTAATTACTTTATTAACAAACTCAACAATTCAACTCTTTACAATCACTATTTAAATCGTATCACACTCGAACTGAAACTAAACTACAAACCAATGCCGGCCTTCTTATATATCCCTAAATCTATTCCTGTAAAATCTAGAATACACGATAATATTATTTTCCCGAATTAAGTAGAATAATTCACTAGATTCTAGTATACTCAAGAGATAATACCGAGAGATTCTTGACAGCCTGGCGGACGTTTAGCTTATTGTGACATTATTCATTGAATTACTGTTTTTACTTTTTAGTACAATATGATGCATTTTGTGTGATTAATATGTACAAAATATTGGTAATATTACAATAATTTTACTAACTACTAATATTTTTTCAAAGAAAACTACTTTTTTATGTAATTGAGATAAGAATTCATATCATCAATAAAAGTAAATAAACCATACGCGGAATTGAGGTTGAATAAAACAGCACCACTTGGCGGTAAGATTGCGGTGTTGCCTTTTTAACTTCATGGCTTGTAAGTGTAGAGGGCTGTGACATAACCCAATAACAAAATAGCACCATAAGCGACGTTACCGTCATTTCCAATTTCATGGCTTGTTAACTATAGGAGGCTGTGGCTCAGTGCAACACCAGCTGGAGTAAAATAAAAGTTGTTAAAGGGTAATTTTTCATATTTTCCCACTCCCCTTACTGTTTTGTGCCAATGTGTGTGAAAAAAAAATTCAAGTGCTTGAAAAATAGTTCTCAGAAAACACAATTTTGTTCATACGTTATAGAAAGTTTAAAAAACAAAAATAGTAATTTTTGCATCTAGTGCGCGAAATGAAATGTTACTTTGGTGAGCGAGAACTGATTTTTTGACGAGACGCAGCCGAGTTGAAAAAATAATAGAGATCACCAAAGTATTTCGCGCAAGAGTTGCAAACAATATTTTTTCTACAACTCCATTCAAATATTGATCATTCGAAGCTAAAAGAGCATTTCCCTACGGGCGTGCGGAAAACGCGTTTTCACGCACTAATTTACGTGCGGAGAGTACCACTTTTCCGCACTGCGTGCGTGAAATTTTTTTTACCGCACGGCGTGCTCGAAAAAAGTTTTTCACGCACGCTGTGCTCGAGAAAAGTTTTTCACGCACTGATTTTTATTTATTTTTTCAATTTTTCACTTCATGTCATGGTTCTGAGAAATTTTAGATCTTTTTGAATTTCCTCCACCGTTTTTTCTCTTCAAGAAAGGTATTAGGTTTTTGTAGTGACCAATATCGACCTCTTTAACGAGTTGTATACATACCATAAATAATTAATTTTACTTATAATAAAAATAATTGTTAATGTTCTGTTGTCAAAATCATTGCGTTACTAGACTTAATTGAAAAATCACATTTTTGACCATTTCTCTTATCAGTAGAGCCAAAAACAAACATAAAACAATATGTCAATTTTCGCACGCTCGTAGGAAAAATGTTGTACCTAACACGAGCGTTGAGTATCTTTTCCGCACTTACGGCTTGCACGAACTCGGCTGGCGCGTCGTTCGTGCAAAGTATAACTTTCCGCACTTGTTAGGTAAATAACTATTATAATCAAAGGCAGGTGAATTTTAATTATTTTTGGTTTCCTGTCAGGTATCAGGTATTTGTTACCTGAGTGTGCGAACTAGGCATTTCGCACATTGGAGAAGCATTTCGCGCACGGCGACATGGAACGTTAAAAAATCCATACCTGGGAAAAAAGTGTCACTTCGCAAATTGTCATCAGTGTGCAAACATCATCTTTTTTTCACAGTTGTAGAGAATAGTATATTGTTTTATTAGGAGTAAAAGTGATACTTTTTGTGGCGAGACTAAATGTTTGACTGCCGAACGTAGTGAGGCCGACAATTTTAGACAAGCCACAAAAAGTTCTTTTCTCCGAATAAAACATGCGATTTTTTCCGCAAACGATGTTCAAAGCGATGGAATCTAGGAAATTTCTGTGACGTCACTTTTTTGTCCGCCCGTGAGCGTAAAAAAAAGTACTTTTTTGTACGCTCACGGAACGCGCGGACAAAAAAGTAACCAAAAAAATGACGGCTGTGAAGTCAAACTTCAACATTAAGAATTGAGGTTAAAAAAGTCGTCATTTTTTTGACGTTTTCGGAAAAAAAATATTTTTTTCAAATGGGACACTCTGTATATTTTTGGATAGAATGATAGATTTCTGCTTCTGATTCAAAATATACCATATTATTATGTGTTGATATTTGGTTCAGCTGTTTTTGCGCTATTTAAGTTTGAAATTGCATTAAGTATGTTTCATTACTAATATAAGGAACCGCGAGCGTAAAGACACATCATGCCATTGTTTAACGCAAAACGCACCAATGCGTTCAGCCGTGGTATATTTCGGCTACGTGATTGAGCTGATTTTAGTGAGAATATTAATATTCTTTGGTTCTGAACGATATGGACAAGTGAAACTGAATTAAATGAATCTGAACAGCCAATAACTTCAGTTTCACTTTAGTTGTGTTCAGTTGTTCAAAAGAAGACGTTTGTTCACATTCTTTGTGAATTAACGAAGTGATCAACCATCCGAGGTTGTGCTTGAGGGGAGAGGGAAAGGCAAACATAGGCGTATCCAGGATTTTGGTTTGGGGGGGGGGGGGGGGGCTGTGCTAATATAAAGTGCTGACTAAAGTGACCAGAAGAAAAAAAACCACGCCCAATTTTTGTCAGCAATTCGCCTGCCTTGCAACATATCATATCCAAACATGCGGCTACTCTTTTTAGCGGGGCGACAAAAATATATATTTGTATCGGACCGCGGGTTTGACAGATTAACTTGGTAAGGTGGAGAAATTCTGTTCACCTACGAGTTCAAAAACTTTTTTCTCTCCTGCGGTATGGCGGAAATTTGAGGTGTTTAGGGTGAAGCACTGATTCCATTCCGCATAAGGCGAGCCGCCGCTGTAGTCACACAAAAACCATATTATAAAGATAGTCTAGGAAAATAGTCGAAAAATACATGTATTGCAAAAAAAAAATTCCTACCCAAATAAACTTTTCAGGGATGATAGGGGGCGAGTGGGTGATCATAAAACCGAAAATATCAAACATTCACCCCTTTGGCGTTTTGCGCTATAGGGGTTGAAAGTGCGCCATTGGCGATTACTTGGTACCTATTGATTTTACAAAAAAAAAAATCATATAAAAGATGTGCAACATTATTTGTTCTACAATGTTTATCTAAAGACTTTTTTGATTAAGGGCCGTCTGTGGTCATAAGGGCCTTTTGAAATTTTATAATGAAAATGAAAAATTTTAACCAATGTGAAATTTTTTTCTACAGCTAATACAACATTTTTGCTTTATGAAGTTTTTACTCACCCCCTGCCGTTTTTCAATAGGGGTAGTTTAAAGTTTATTTATTTTTTCACAAAAAAAATTTCCCTATAAAAGTTTTATAAGATTATATTTCGTACAATTTTTCCTAATCAACTTTTTTTGTAACTCACCCCCATTCAGCGGGAGGACACTTCCCTTAGGGAAATTTCAGTTTTTAGGGGTATATATTAATTTTTTTTTTTCTTTTCTCGCCTTTGGTGCATATAAAAAGGTGCAATTAACATTGTATTAAAAGGATTTTTTTTCCACCACCTTTTTGTTTTTAGGGGTAGTTCGCCTATTTTCAACTTTACAAAAAAAAGTTATAGAGAAAAGTTGCTCAAAATAATAAAATAAACAAGTTTTTTCAATAAATTTTTTTTTGTAAAGTTGAAAATAGGCGAACTACCCCTAAAAACAAAAAGGTGGTGAAAAAAAAATCCTTCTAATACAATGTTAATTGCAACTTTTTCTATGCACTAAAGGCGAGAAAAGAAAAAAAATACATATATACCCCTAAAAACTAAAATTTCCCCGAGGGAAGTGTCCCCCCGCTGAATGGGGGTGAGTTACAAAAAAAGTTGATTAGGAAAAATTGTAGGAAATCTTATCTTATAAAACTTTTATTAAGAAAATTTTTTTGTAAAAAAATAAAAAAACTTTAAACTACCCCTACTGAAAAACGGCAGGGGGTGAGTAAAAACTTCATAAAGCAAAAATGTTGTATGAGTTGTAGAACATTTTTTCACGTTGGTTAATTTTTTTTATTTTCACTATAAAATTTCAAACGGCCCTTATGACCACAGACGGCCCTTAATCAAAAAATATTTAGATAAACATTGTAGATCAAATAATGTTGCACATCTTTTATTTGAAACATTTTTTTGTAAAATGAATAGGTACCAAGTAATCTCCAATGGCGCACTTTCAACCCCTATAGCGCAAAACGCCAGAGGGGTGAATATTCAATATTTTCGGTTTTATGATCACCCACCCTCCCCCTATCATCCCTGAAAAGTTCTTTTGGGTAGGATTTTTTTTTTTGAAAATCCACAATTTTCGTAGAGTAAGAGGTGTTTGGAATAACTTGAAGTACATGGGGATGAAGATACAGGGTAGACCAAATGGGGAAAAATTGCGCAATCAAATGCCTACAGATAGTCTTTTATCAACCTTTTTGAACTCGGATTTAGCAACGGATATACATGCCAAAAATGAGAAAAGTGCGTTTCATAATAGTATATTATATACCTAGGTAGAGAAGTTGGTCATTATATACCAAGCGCTTTTATAAACCGAGGCGCAAAGCGCCGAGGTTTATAATGCGTGAGGTATATAATGACTTTCTCTACCGAGGAATATATAGAATTTTTTTTACTACTGCTAGTAGAAAATAAAAAATTTGCTTAAAATCTGTGCTCTAATTATTTTTTTTTGAACACCCTCTTGAAAGTGCTGCCCTCTATCAACAGCTTATGATAACTTCCTATGTACCTACAGAAACCTGTATTTTGTTTTAAATTGACGCATGAAATTGAAATTGGACCAATAGAAACATGACAATATCCTTGCGTCATGACGTCATTTTCATTATTGACCTAGGGACTTTTTCATTATTTTCATTATTCACCTAGGGAGAGAAATTAAATTTTTTCCTAGAAAAATAGATTGAATAATGACTATTTCTCAGGTAAGTAGTAAAAAAAATCCTTTACCTATATCTTGTTTATTATAAGATACAATCAAGAAATTTTCAGGGTAGGTCTAAGAAATGAGAGATTATTTTTAGGCACCTGACTGCGCAATTTTTTCCTCATTTGGTCCACCCTGTATCTTCAATGGTTTCCAAAGTCCCTATGTGCTTCAAGCTATTCCGGAGACCTTGTATAAGTATGTGGAATAAACTTAATTTCTATTTCTCTTTACAAAATATGTACTTACATAAGTCATATCGTCGGTCTCATGACATAAGGCCCTATCTCATTTTTCTCAAGTTTTCAGAAGAGCAATTAAAAGAAAACTAATATCTATACGCCAACCGAAGAAAGAAGTAGGTATACTGATTTTTGGTCCTTTTTTTTTGGAAATATGAACAACAAACCATGTAAGTTTTTTGTTAAATACCACATTTCAGTAATTTATATTTGTTTCTCAAGATTCGCCTTTTTTATGCAGTAATTAAACTGTTCATATTTCAAGATAGGGCCATGTGTTTTCTCATTTTTAAAGGAATTGAACTGATGTGGGGTAATTCTACACAGTCAAAAGTGGTATTTACCAAACAGAAAAGAATAGTGAGGTGCATTGCTCAAATACCTTCAAGGGAGACGTGCCGTAATGTATTTAAACAATTTAATATTTTAACATTGTATGGTTTGTATATTTTTGAGGTGTGCGTTTTTGTCTTTACAAATATACAGACATTTCAAACAAATAGTGAGGTACATTATGTAAATACTCGAAGAAAGAAGGAACTAAGACTTCCTCAATTTCACTACACAATAATGCAAAAATCACCTTACTGCCTTGGGTTGAAAATATTCAATTACCTACCTGAGCATATTAGAAATTGTAGTAAAACTGCAGTATTCAAGGATAAATTAAAATCATATCTTATAAATAAATGTATCTATTCTGTTGACGAATTTTTCACATAATTCCATGTTTCTTTTTGTCTATAATTATACCTATGTGATCGTCATTATACAATTGAATGTACATTTGTGTTGTTAGTATTTGAATTCTTGTTAGATATTTAAGTTAGTTTTGAGCATTCTGACGAATACGATATCCATACAATTTGTAAATTGTCAAACGGACAAATAAACGATTTGATTTGATTTGATTTGATAAAATGAGACCCTTGGCTAAAAACAAGTATATTATACTAAATGCAACATATCTATGAACCTAACTCATTTTGGACCTATCTCGAGATAGGGCCTTATGTCATGAGACCGACGATATGAAATATTGAGGAAAAAACAAAGAAGGTACACACATAAGTTCGCCATAATTTTTTATTTTTTTTTTTAAACACGCCAGTAATAAACACAAACTTTTATTACACTTACACTCAAAAAAGGCAGCTTGATGCTTTTTCCTTTTAAATTCTTTTGTTCAGCGCAAAAAAAAAAAAAGTTTAGATTTGCCTTGGGGGGGGGGGGGCTGCAGCCCGGCAGCCCCCCCCCCCTGGATACGCCTATGAAGGCAAACATCCGTTCACTGTTCATTTTATTCAGTTACGAAGGTGGAGTGGGGAAACTGACTGGAGACGAAAGAGTGAACACAATCAGATGAGGTGAAAGCCATCAGTTTGTTCAGAACGAAAGAATACACCCAATATGTACCTCGGTACAAAACATCTTGTTGCTATCTACGCACAATATAATATGTAATTTTAAACTTAACTAGCGCAAAAACAGCTGAATCAAATGTCAGCATATATGGTAGGTATATTCGGAATCAGCATATATATTTTTTTTAAATTGTAAACCAAAATCTCGACCAAAATATACAGGGTGTCTCATTGAAAAAAAAAAAAATTTTTTGTTTTTTAAACTTTCTGCAACACCCTGTATGAACAAAACTATGTTTTCTGTGAACTTTTTATCATGCCCTACACCTTTCCTATTTACATTTTTTTTATACACATTGGCACAAAAAAGTTGAGGGGCGTGGGAAAATTTCCCTGTACATCTAGACAGATTGACGAAATATCATGGGGGTGAAATTGATCGGGACGATCAACCTTAAGAGGAGGGCAGTGTAAAGAATATGTGGCGCCTTCGCCAGGGCGCACAGAATCGCATAACTGAATTCTAGAACGTACTGCGTTAACCGGGAAAAGAGCCAGATCGGTGACAGTCACAAAACAGCGAACTGTCGAGTGTTAAAAGTACAACTTTAAGGCACGCCTGTGAAAGTTCGCCCATTCTGCAATTCACATGAATGCCTTGAAAATACTTTTTTTTACTACTAACCTGAGAAATAGACATTATTCAATCTATTTTTCTAAGAAAAAATTGAATTTCTCTTCCTAGGTTAATAATGAAAATAATGAAAAAATACCTAGGTCAATAATGAAAATGACGTCATGACGCAAGGATATTGTCATGTTTCTATTGGTTCAATTTCAATTTCATACGTCAATTTGAAAAAAAATACAGGTTTCTGTAGGTACATAGGAAGTTATATAAGCTGTTGATAGAGGGCAGCACTTTCAAGAGGGCGTTCACAAAAAATAATTAGAACACAGATTTTAAACAAATTTTTTATTTTCTACTAGCAGTAGTAAAAAAAAGTCTATATATTCCTCGGTAGAGAAAGTCATTATATACCTCAAGCAGCGTCTAGGTTTATAAAAGCTTTCGGTATATAATGACCAACTTCTCTACCTAGGTATATAATATACTATTTTCTAATTTTGACATTTAAAGTGACACTTTTCAAAACTCGTTGACGTTATCAAATGCCTTACTTTTCATCACCAGTTACGAAAAGTAAAATTTTTCGCAACTGGTGATGAAAAGGTAATTTCACAATTAGTTGCACAAAATACAGGAATAAAATCTGTGATACTTTTGGGGCTGAACTACTCGGAGTACTTTGTTGTTATTATATTCTTTGTACGGACATATTAGGAAGATTTAATTTTATTCAAATTAGTTACATAATATGACAATGTATGAAAAAAAAACTAATTAGTTTTAAATATTAATACTTAACACAATTTGAACAATTATTGATGATATTGACAACATAGTTTTCTGTGTAACATTAATTAAATGAATGAATTGAATGTTTTTTTCATGGAAGTCTCTCCCATGTTGGAGACAATTTTCTGTTTTTTATAGTTATGAAATTTTCCACATAGCCCTTAGCGGCTGTATTAGACTTCCACCCCCTATGCTATTTAATTCTCAGCCAATCAACCACAGAATCTACAAGCAGATTTAGGTACCTAATGTCTGCCCAGCGAGTCTGTGTCTACGGGGCAACGGTAAGGGGAATGCAGTTGTAAAAAAAAATGGCTGATTTCATTCATAAAATACCCAGCTGCGTGCGTAACTTTTTGGAAGTGTTATCGTATTGCAACTCGTACACGAAAAAAAGCAATGACCAAATCTCCGCCACTGGATATGTCAATATAAATCGATATTCCAAGATGGGAGGATAAAATGACGTGAGCCCTGGCCAATAGCGAGACGTAAGGTGACGTTAGCTCTTTGACAACCGTATGGTTCCCCATGACAACGGCGATCCTGCCAAAAACTCCACCAATCAGGTTCATCCAGGACGGATGCTTGCCAAATTGTCAAAAGCTGATGGTATCTTTAGAAAATGTTTATTTTTTACAATAGACCAAACTGAAGAAATCAGGATTAAAATAAGGATAGGTCTAACAACCACGTTAAAATATTTAGCGTTTTATTATTGTTATAAATATTTTGTTATCAAAAAACGGATTTTCAAATTAACTATACTTCATGCTTAGTATTTTCGCTTTTTTATAATTAAACGTGGCAACATGACACATTTACGTCCGAATTCCTTCCGTAGACTCAGATCCGCCGAAAGCAATTTCCGGTTTGAGTCGCCAAACTTGACAATAAACAATACTGGCTTCCATGGTAACGGAAGGGAAACATCTCTGAACTTACTTGACAATTTAGAAATAATTATAGAAGGGACATTTTTCATGGTTTTGATTCTGAAATCTGCTCGTTACGAAAAATAGTGCTTTTCCCAACTGGTTGCACAAATAACTATTATTTGTCACTCATTTGTAAAACGTCACTTATCAAGTCAAAACATAAACAACGAAAATTCATTTTTACAAGCTACTGGTGGCTACTGGCTCCACTGACTTGTAAAATTGACAGCTAAACTGTAATAGTTATTTACCTAACAAATGCGGAAAGTGATACTTTACCGCACGTATTTGAAAATGGAAAGTATCACTTTACCGCACACTATGTTAACTTTACAGCATAGTGTGTGGTAAAGTTAACTTTACAGCATAGTATGCGGTAAAGTGGACTACAAAGTGTGCGGTAAAGTGCACTTTACCGCATAGTGTGCGGTAAAGTAGAATTTGATATTTATAATCAAAATTCCTTTCTTTTTCAGAAAATGGATTTTTGATCATTTCTAAATTTAGGTAATCTTATTTCATTAATTATTCTGATTCATTAATTAATTTTATCAATTTTTGGAGATGTAGATGCTCATAGGTAAAATTTTGTACCTAACACATGCGGAAAGTGCCTTTACCGCCCTTAACGGCTTGGCCGAACTCCGCTTCGCATTTGTTAGGTAAATAACTATTACAAGTCAGTAGAATTATTTATTTTTAAAAATCAATTTTATCACAAGAATAATTGCTTGAAGGTATACCTTCTGGAAGAGTAATAAATAAATTTATTTGTCACTCATTTGTAAAACGTCACTTATCAAGTCAAAACATAACCAGTGAAAATTGATTTTTACAAGCTACTGGCTCTACTGACTTGTAAAATTGACAGCTAAACTGTAAAAACTTTTTACAAGTCAGTAGAATTATTTATTTTTGAAAAATCGGTTTTATCACAAGAATAATTGCTTGTAGGTACCTTCTGGGAGACTTTTCTGGTGATAAACTGTTGGCTACGACTGCAGCTTCATTAATAATATCTTGTAATAAATTAATTTCTGGGAAAAAATTGCAAAATGGAAATCTGTCAAAAAACCTATTTATAACTAGAAACAACGTCTTAACAACGTATCATTCTCATAGTTATACCAACTACCAAAACTTCTGTGAGAAAAAATCAAGGAAAAACATATAAATTTCAAATTTTTGTTATGTATTGATTTTTTATTTGTCCCTATATCTTTTACAAATGAGTAACAAATAAATTATTGTACATTATACGCCAGGTAGCAGTTTTTACCTGGCTAATAATGTAATAGTTATTTATGTATCAAGGGAATTATGCAGGTCTTAATACCCCAGGGCAACGTTTGTGTCCTGAGGGCCTCCGGCCCGAGGGACACCGATTGCCCGTGGGTATTAACTCCTGATAATTCCCGTGGTACATAGATAATTTTATATCCTACTGAATTTACTGTATTCTGTCTATTTTTATAAAGGAATAAGCCATAAATCAAAATTTCTATTTTTTGTCAAAGTGTTACCTATTCAAGGTAAAAGCGGGAGTTATGGAAATCCTTAACTCCCTTGGGAGTTATGATATCCTTAACTCCCTTGGGAGTTAAGACCCTGTTTATGATTATCGTAACCAAGGTATTATATGGTTTTAATAGTTCAGTAGGATATAATAGTTATTTATGTATCAAGGGAATTATGCAGGTGTTAATACCCCAGGGCAACGTTTGTGTCCCGAGGGCCTCCGGCCCGAGGGACACCAATTGCCCGTGGGTATTAACTCCTGATAATTCCCGTGGTACATAGATAATTTTATATCCTACTGAATTTACTGTATTCTGTCTATTTTTATAAAGGAATAAGCCATAAATCAAAATTTCTATTTTTTGTCAAAGTGTTACCTATTCAAGGTAAAAGCGGGAGTTATGGAAATCCTTAACTCCCTTGGGAGTTATGATATCCTTAACTCCCTTCCTTAACTCCCTTGGGAGTTATGAAAATCCTTAACTCCCTTGGGAGTTAAGACCCTGTTTATGATTATCGTAACCAAGGTATTATATGGTTTTAATAGTTCAGTAGGATATAAAATACTATATTGTACATTATACGCCAGGTAGCAGTTTTTACTGGCTCTTAAAGGTGACAAGCTCGCCTGACGGCTCGCTAGTCATTTCCTTCAATCGCCAGTAAAAACTGTTTTACCTGGCTAATAATGTAAAATACCTACTATTAACACAAATATCATAAAATATGTGATTCGAAATATTCTGTTAGTGCCATAAAGACGTCAAGGCAACAGTGTCATAAAGTAACATTTCCAATGCTAGGGAGGGTGTTAAAAACTGCATTTTTACCTTTAACACGTTTTTTCCAAGAAGTGATTGTGACCTAAATGACGCAACCTCTCATTTTTTTTGTTTTTTTCAAAATGAAGCAGTTAAACATCTACATAATCAACAATATCTTTTCTGTTGTCCACAAAGATATAACCTCCGCATCTCGCCCTTCAGTACCTACAGATGGACCAATGCCTGGACTCGATTAGTTGTGTTATAGGTTTCTTATTAGATGAGAATTAGGCGATTCTTCGAGTTCAATTGGTGTAGGATTGGAGAGAATTTCTTGTTTATCAGCTGCTAGTTGCTGCCTTGAAACTATTTTTGGCAATTACCAAATACCTTATTCTTTAAAGCACATTTTTTTTTCAAAATTACTGTCCTTTTTAGTTCACGTATTTTTTTATAAGTAATATTTGTAGTGATATCACCCTTCAATGCGCCAAAAAGTTGTTGCCAAAAATTATGAGGTTTGATATCACTTTTCATCGATGAAACATAACATCCTTCAGACTCCAGAATATTAGACTTTCTCGTTTTCCAAGAAGCTACATAGCTAGTCAGAGAACTGTTCAGGTCAAACTTATGACTGCTTGCAGGAAAATGAGTTGAAAATATCCTTGTCTAATTTTGTAGGCCTCTAGCCGAACTTGATTCATTACTATGTAATTTGACATTAGTTGATGACATACAGCATGAAGATACTTTTAGCAGAATAAGTACCTTGAATTCCAGAGGAAGTGAACTTCGAGGAAGACAAGCAATTTTTTCCCGCACGGCAATCACAGATGATTTACCTCCTTCACATTTAACGCAGCATTACACTCAAGGCAACATATTGTCACAGATTACCTAATACAGATGCGAAAGTACGTATACTTGTCGTCCACGATATTCTGTGACGAAGCCGGGCCGCCAGCGCCCCGACGCATAGTTAAAGATCGCCCGCGTCAGGACAATTAACGTGGCCAAGTGCGTGAGCATGTTGCAGCCTGTGTGTTTACATATTTTTGCGGGTAGAAAAAAATATTTTTTTGCTGTTTATGAACCAATTAAAGAAATAATATTATATTATTGAGCTTCCGCATTTATATAATAAATATGCTCAAAATACATTGATGTGGCATTGGTGCGGCCAGCCTATGTCTATCAAATTAATCTTGAACCACGAATTCCCAGCTCTTTTGCATCTGTATGTAAGTAATCTGTGATATTGTGATCCTTCCAGCTGCTGACTTTTGTTACCGAATTCGCCAAGTGAGACGAACTAAGTACAGTATAACTGACACGGCCGTTCTATTCTGCACATTTTTCCCAAACTGTTTCCTTCGAATTTTTATTGAGAAAAAACCTAATATTTCATTCTTTCAGGCAAGTTGCCGGAAGAACATTGGGCGACTTGGTACGAAAACTCGGCGAACGCGTGCTGCCTGAAATTATACCGATCCTGGAGAAAGGCCTACAATCAGACCAACCGGATCAAAGACAGGGTGTTTGCATTGGTCTCTCAGAAATTATGACATCGACATCAAAAGACATGGTGTTGACGTTTGTAAATTCACTAGTACCCACTGTAAGGAAAGCGTTGTGCGATCCTCTTCCCGAGGTACGGCAGGCTGCAGCTAAAAGCTTTGATAGTTTACATTCTACTGTTGGTACCAGAGCCTTGGATGATATTCTTCCTAATTTACTGAATCAACTGGTAAGGGGTTTTATTGATTTTGTTTGAATGAATCTTGCATATTTTCATTTTTCTGTATGGTAGCGCTAGGTGAAAAAAGAAACACACAAAAGAAAGCCAAATATGAATGGCATATATTTGTGCAAACTTTCCTTTTAATATCACTAATTCTTAATTTTATTCCAGAATGACGACGACCCAGATGTTGTAGAATATACTCTAGATGGCTTACGACAGGTCATGGCAATTAAGTCGAGAGTAGTATTGCCCTATTTAGTTCCACAGCTGACAGCACCGCCAGCAAATACTAAAGCTCTTTCAATTTTGGCTTCAGTTGCTGGAGATTCTCTTAATAAATATTTACCTAGAATCCTTCCTGCACTACAGATGGCTCTTGCAATATCTAAGGGAACACCTGAAGAAGCTCAACAACTAGAATACTGCCAAGCGGTCATTCGATCAGTCATCGATGATGTTGGGACTCGAATCGTAATTGATACTTTGTTAGAGAATACCAGAAACGTGAATGCAGATCAAAGAAGGGCTGCCGCAACTTTGCTATGTGCCTTTTGTGCCAGTCCTAAAGCTCAATATTCGTCCTATGTTCCTCAGTTATTACGTGGACTTGTACATTTGATGTCGGATACTGATAAGGACGTGCTACAAATGGCTTGGGAAGCCTTGAATGCTCTCACCAAGGTAAGATTTTTTTTTAAATTAATATTATCAGGGATCAGTTTTCAATCATTATTTTTTTCTACTGACGTTTCATAATACGCTTATTAAACGATTAAAATCTGTTTCATAATGAACTTCATTATGATACAGATTTTTCAGCCACTGAAATCGAGTTATTTTAAATATGAACAATATTTATATAAAAATAGCAGACTTGTTTTGGATTATTTCTATTAGTATTTACCAAAAGAAACAACAAAAAATTAATAAATCGGGTGCGGAATTTATGCCCAAATGACGCCTAGGTCTCAATTTTCGAAATTGTCAATAGCTTTCAACAATTGTCACCAGTTGAGAAGTTTACGAATCTCAATGGCCATTTCCACCAAATATATTAGGGGAACCTTATCGATCAATATGCCCTAAACTGAAATTTCTCCATGTAAAAATGTAATTTTAAAGAATACTTATCGTTGAGAGTCCCCTAGAATAATTGGTGGAAACGGCCATAAAATAGATATGTATTTCGTTTATTATTGCAATTAGAAAATATAGTGTACCTATGCAACTCTGATGTAATGGCCATTAAAACACGTTGACTGCCGACCACTCCGATCGGAGTTTACTGGCATCAATCGGAGACGCCAACTACTCCAATCGGAGTGTGTATATGCTTGATTTGTAAGTCTAATAATATTCAGTAGGCGTTGGCGAGAGAATGTCGCAGTCGCTCCGGCGTCCTTCTAAATGCATTTTTCCAGCACGTGTTTTAGTTGGTTACGCGTTTTTTATTTTTTATGTCGTTAAACATGGATACCAAACAAAACGAATAAAACTTGACGGCGTCCGAGAATGCCTCAAAAAATATGGTCGGCAGTCAACGTGTTAACACACTCGCATGTTATATACTATTATAAATATTTGATATGGAATCTACATGTTGATTATGTATTGTATACAGGGTGGCCCATTTTCGATGTTTTAATGGGCTACCTATAAGACCAGCAGAGATATCAAAAATCTGGGAGCACATTCTCGACCTCTTTTTTTGGGAAAATAACAATGGCGAAGACAAATCACGGCTAACTTGGCGCGTTTAGGAAATACAGGGCACTTTTCAAATTTTGTCCAATTTTGAAAGACTCTCTAATTTCCTTATTATTCAAGATATCCAAAAACTAAAAATAATTTCTATAGGCAGTTTTTCAAGTAGAATCTAGTGGCATGACCAATTTTTATCCAGATGCCACCGATTTCGGAATATTGACCAAAGTTGTGTTTTTTTAAATGGGACTCGTATATTATTTTTTCATTGAATGGCTCTTTGTGAGCTGATTTCAATGATATAAGGTTTTATACCTTTATCTTCAATAGTTTTGGAGAAAAAAAAAAAATCCGTTTTTTCCATTAGAAACAATGAGTTAGAAAGAGATAGTTGAACTATGAATCGGCTACAAATTTCTTAGGGCCATATTCTCCGTAGTTCATAAAGCTTGGCTTAGTGGAAAAGCTCGGCTTTGTCACACAAAAAGCCAAGCATTTCCACTTAGCCAGGCTTTATGACCTACGGAGAATATGGCCCATAATGCTTAATTTAATTTTTCAGTTCAGCTAATTTTTTTTTAATTTGAGCTATGAATCGGGGGTGATAAATAGGCAACACATAATTTATTTATTGACTTATTTCCACAGCTTTTATTTCTCTCTAGCTCATTGTTTCTTATGGAAAAATGGAATTACTTTTTTTTTCTCCATAACTATGAAAGGTAAAGGTATAAAACCCTATATCATTGAAATCAGCTCATAAAGAGCTAGGTATTCAAAAAAAATAATATACAGGGTGTCCCATTTAAAAAAACACAACTTTGGTCAATATTCCAAAATCGGAGGCATCTGGAGAAAAATTGGTCATGCCACTTGATTCTACTTGAAAAACTGCCTATAGAAAGTATTTTCCGTTTTTGGATATCTTGGTTAATTACACAGGGTGTCGGGTGTCTTGAATTTGACACATAATTGGGATCTCTCAAACGGTGGGAGATACAGGGTTGGTTGAATTAGGGCAACGTTGTGTAATTTGATGCTAAACAAAATGCCGCTTAGATATTCAAGTATTTCGAATACTTCCGGAGATATCCGGAATAAACCGAAATTTTGCAAAATTTACCAAAGCGATATTTCAAAAAAAAAAATAACACGATCATAGCCACTTTGTCTACCCTACAAGATGCTACTATATCAAATTTAAAATCTGACGTTTCGTCTTTAAGCCACCATCATCAACTATATTTTTTTTTTCAATACGACCCTGAACTTTTTATTTCAGATTTTAAGAGCTTCTGATGTCCCAAAACCTCTGACGTAGGTATTGCATTTATTCGAAAAAAAATTTTGTCCACTTTCCAGTAATTTTCTACCAAAATTCTATTCTCTGCCTCTCTATAACACATTTAGTTCTTATGGAAAGTGCCAATAATATAAATAGTCTCGTACATCGACCTTTAAATTTTGTAACTCATTATGCAGGATGATGTATCGGGTCTTCAAAAAAAAAAAACAATCAAAGATTGCTTTGGTTACGAAAACGTACGTCGCATTATTGTTTGTTTATTGGTCAGGATTTTTGACATGTCATTTTGACATTAAATTTCATTGACTGACATTGTCAAAATTAAAGAAAAATATTGCTAAGACGTACTTTTAAAAAACCATAGCAATCTTTGATTGGTTTTTTTTTTGAAGACCCGATATTATGAATGTGACCTCGTCCTAACTTTTTCATTTGACATTTTTGATAAAGGTGTCGAATAAAAAAGTTTTAAGAAATTGACGTTTTCAATTAAAAGAGATGGACAATAAAGTATGAAAACAATCATTTTCCCGCCAACATTTGCTTGCTTGTCAATGCCAGTGTGTATTGGGTGTTTTGAAAGAAATTCTGGGAAAAGTTACTACTTCATTTGCAGAACTTCGCTATAGGGAAAGCGGTGAATTATTTTGGAAGCAAACAGCTACCGCAAACTAAACTTGAACATGGATTACTTTGTATACTTGATGGGCCGTGGATTCCCTTTTTTTTTGCGAGTATTCTTTCTGATTTTATGTATCCAAAATTTGACAAATGTAGGATTTGATGGAAACTTATGGAAAGACACGTCCGCCGGTAAATAGGAATTATTTTTACAAAAAGGCACACTACATAATCACCATTGTTAGGAAAAAACTTTGAAAAAACTTTGAAAAAACTTTGAAAAAACCGAGGAAATAATAGTTTCCAGTTTCCACATGTACAAAAGTCTTGTCAACAAACCACTGTCAGCGGCTGTCAACCGTTGTTTTCATACTCTTTTGGCGTCTGACAGTTTGACGCCAGAGAGAGAAGCTTTTAAATTGAAAAGGTCAATTGTCAAAAGTTTTTAACTAATAGGGATTTCCATTTGTCGAACCAGTGCAAAAAAAATGTATCCTTATCCTTACATGTTACATACTTTTAGAAAAAGATGCGGATACACTCAGTGCTCACTGATTGACAAACATGGGCGCCGTTACGAGGTTTCTCAGGGGGGGTAGAACCATAATAAGATCATCTCCAATAGCACCGCTGGTAACCGCCGGAGGCGAAAGCGAAATTTTTTTTGGTGCCACGTCCCTTTTTTGAACATTTTAACGTACTTATTTGATATCGATATATGTACATACAGGGTGTCCCACGGTGGATGGCGTATTAGACGTTTATGGAGAACTAAAAAGCGGATCATTATGAAAATTTGGCAACCGGGATAAATGACCATGATCTAAACTCTAAAAATATTTTTGACCATGCGGTGTTGCCCCTTCTACTCTAAACTAGTAGCAACATCGCTATTTTAAATGGAACACCCTGCATGTGATTACCTATTCGGATTCTACGTAAAATTTTGAGTAGATTTCATGTGATTTACCCTATACCTAAGTTCAACTGTTTTGGAAATATTGACAGTTGAAAATTAGCTTTTTGCAACTTTGACAGGCTGTAAAACCTGAACGGTTAATTTTAGAGGAAAACCGATTTTACATTCCTATTTTAGATTTTTATAAACTATCATTTGACACCAACTTTGAATTAAATCCATGATTAAAAATTCCAGTTAAATTTAATTTCCGGTTAAGTTCAAAGTTGGTGTCAAATGATAGTTTATGAAAATCTAAGATAGGAATGTAAAATCGGCTTTCCTCTAAAATTAACCGTTTAAGTTTTACAGCCTGTCAAATTTGAAAAAAGTCAATTTTCAACTGTCAATATTTCCAAAACAGTTGAACTGAGGTATAGGGTATATCACATAAAATCTTTTCAGAATTTAACGTAGAATCCAAATATGCAATCACATACAGGGTGTTCCATTTAAAATAGCGATGTTGCCACTAGTTTAGAGTAGAAGCGGCAACACCGCATAAACAAAAATATTTTTAAATTGTAGATTATAGTTGTTTATCCCGGTTGCCAAATTTTCAAAATGATCCGCTTTTCAGTTCTCCTTTAACGTCTAATACGCCATCAACCGTGGGACACCCTGTATAGTTAAAAATGATGGTATTTTTTTCCGCAACAAAGTCACTGTCCTCATCATTTGTTTAAGCTACGTTTACACTTGGAAAGTTTACTAAGGGCCAAATTCTGGACTGACTGGTAACGTCTGGTTGTTACCTAGCAGGTACTTTCTATGCACTAGAGAATAGAAAGTACTGGCTAGATAACAACCAGACACTTGCCAGTTGGTCCATAATTTGGCCCTAAAGGAAAGTACTTGCCGCCACTAAACTTGTGATGTGTAAGCCACAGGAAACTGCACTTGCTACTTGCCTGCAAGCGCTTTCCAAAAGTTGATGGACCGGCTAGTTTACTTGCCGCTACGCCAAATTTCTGTTTGTTTACTTTCCGTGTGTAAACGAGTCACAAAAACAGGCGTCCACGTTTCTGTATAAAACAGGCGTCCACGTTGTTGGATTCTTTAAAATAATGAGAGTGGAATGTATTATTTTGTTATTTACATTTATTTACACACACGACTATTTACACTATTTACAATTTACAATTTCTCGTTTTTGTTTAATTTTAGACTTATAGGATCTGTAAAAATGGTCATATAGGACCTGGCCAGATTTATCTGGTGCGCTCGGTGAGGTTCGATTCGACACTGCTTCTTCCCGTTGGTTCACTCGCGTAGATGCCGGAAGCCACTTTACCAAACACTTTGACAAGTGATTTTTGACACTGTTTGACACATACGCGCACACTTCCGGTGCATACCGGGAAAATTTAAATTTGAATTTTAAATTTATTGTTGGAATGTTTCTAACACACGTTTCTGTATTGTATGAATACCTACTACAAGGAAGCAAAACTATCATCAGTGGCAAGATATCGTAATGTGACTTTCAATTTGATTCTAGGAGAAATAAGACTTCTCATCTACGTTTCTGACTTTGTCAGTTTAGGCTCGGTTCAACTAGTCTTGACGGTTCTTGAAATTTTTGGTATGATAATCTCATAAAATTCCTATAAGAATCAGCAAATGCCCCCCTTGCCCCTCACCCCCTAACGACGCCCATGTTGACAAATGGAAATCGCCATAAGGCCGAGTTCGTTATTGACATCTTTTTCGTCGATTTGCTCCAAAATTTTGACAGCCACATGACTGGATAAGACAGTTTCAATTTACAAATCACGTGCCTCCCATGTGTCAGTTTTAAACATATACTTTATAGTGGGACAGTCATAGATAAGGGATACAAAACTCTCTCGAACCTATAATATATGTAGATAGGCAACTCAATACAAACATTTTGTTCCTGATTACAGCGCCCTCTCGCGTGTGTAGTCAGCAACTTGAGAGCGCGGGAACCGCTCCTTTTTAAATTTAAATTTTATTTCTTTAGGATCCGTTTATCATTTTTTTTTTATTGATAACCTATTTCACTTATTTAAAGTACTCCTCAGCGTGTTTAAATCCAACATTCAAAAACGCGCGTGTTTTAAAGTTACCAATGACAACATCAACAACCAACGACCCGAGAAAGATTTAAATGTCAATTTTTTAATTATTGATTTGTCAGCTGTAGGTTAGGTACTTGTAGATAACGTCAAATAAAATGTAACAAGTGTCAAGCACGAATTTAGCATTCTACAATTATTAGTAATTTATAATTTGAATGTATACCAATAAAAAAAAATAGTGTAAAGTATTCGTGGACAACTGGTCTTTAAAACACTTGCTCTATTTCGAGCACTCCGGCTGCGCCGTCGTGCTCGAAAAATCGCGCGTGTTTTAAAGTCCTAAATATCCACTTATACTTTAATATACTATTAGTGCCACTAGTACTGAACAATTTAATATGTTTATTTGTCACTCATTTGTAAAACGTCATTTATCAAGTCAAAACATAAACAACGAAAATTGATTTTTACCAGTTACTGGCTCTACTCACTTGTAAAATTGACAGCTAAACTGTAAAAACCTTTTATTTACAATCATACATGTAATGTTGACTTTACTGACTTTTAAAAAGTTCGAAAATGTCACTTTTTTGACTTTTACTTTCGGCCCACGGGTCGAAAGTTTACTTTCGACCCGTGGGCCGAAAGTAAATGAAATTTTTAAAATTTATTGTATTTTTTGACTTTTACTTTCGGCCCACGGGTCGAAAGTAAATGAAATTGTCAATTATTGTATTTGTTAGTATTAATTCAAATAAAAATTTCAAAATTCGAATGATTGTAAATAAAATAGTATACATACCTCGGTGAAAAGTTTCATTACTGTCTCGAGATTTTACTCTCTCGACAGTAATGAAACACTTTCCACCTCGGTATGTAATATACTATTACAAGTCAGTAGGATCAGAGAATTATTTATTAAAATTGTATTATCTATATGTATTAATTTTTTATTTGTTGTTTAAGATTGTTTACAAATGAGTAACAAATAAATTATTGTACATCATACGCCAGGTATCAGGTTTTACTGGCTCTTGAAGGTGATAAGCTCGCCTGACGGCTTGCTAGTCATTTCCTTCAATCACCAGTAAAAACTGTTTTACCTGGCTAATAATGTAAAATACTATTCTATACATTATTTATTTTCTACTTTACTATTATAGATCCATAATACCTAGGAAACGAAATACGTTAACACACCTATAACAACCTGATCCATAACGCCCGCTTTTGCGGGCGTTATGATCTATAACGCCCGCTTATAATACCTTAAGGTGTTTTTGTTGTTGTTGTTCTATTAATTTGCACTTTACCCTAGGCAGCCACTAAATGTCTTACCGAAAATAATTTTCGGTCTAGCCAGGATTCGAACCCGGTCTACCATCAATGTTTCCATGTAGTCCAGCGCGTTAACCCACAGGACCACCACCGTTGTTTATGTATGTTTATAGATATATTAATTTATTTCGTTTCTATGTACAGGTCGCAGGTACAGGTACAGGTCACAGGTACAGGTACATGTCAAAATACAAAACAATATTCTGTCACACAAGTTTAACTGATTTTGTTAATAACAAATTGATGAAAAAACATTGTGTTGAGTAGAAAATAAAGCATTGTATGCACCACGGGGATTTCAAGATTATAATGCCCTTCAGGCGAAATATATCCCTCGGGCCATAGGCCCTCGGGCTAGTTTCGCCTTCGGGCATTATAATCTACATAATCCCCTTGGTACATAAATAGCTATTTTTTCCAAGATAGATTTTGACATTGTCAACTTTGAAACATAAACAATGCCGCTAATGCCACTTATTGGCCGCTATAAAAATAAAATTATGATAAACAGTCTCTTGATCACATACCGAAGAGTTACATACTAATTAATCCATGCATTTATTAAATATAAAAATAACAATTTTGAATTACTTTATTAACTACAGTATAATATCAATCCAATCAATGATAGGTACCTACAATGAATAAGATTTTTTGATTGTAAACGTTTTGCAGGCATAAAATGAACACCTAAAAAGACAGAAAGTTACAGTGGTAAAATTACAGAATGAATTTTTACTCTGTTCCCTCGGCTTTCACACATTGCCACACAACAAGATAAAACCATTTTGCTTTGAACCGAGAAAATTTTCAATCTTTTGATTCACATGTCAAAAGCATGGGATATTGGTTTTGAAAAAGAAATGTAATTTCAAATCGTACTATTCGTACTACTAGCAATTATATGTTAGCGAGGTACACGACTTTTTTTTCCTATTGTTGGAAACTTTTTGAAACAAATAAAGAATAATCTGGAGTTTTTATGTATAAATCTGACAACAGCATTGGACGACAGCGCCTCTGCCGTCTGTAGTCGCAAGCTTTTAGCGGAACAAATTGCGCCATAAGAGTTGCACATGCATGGGGACAGTGATCTGTTATTTTGTAGACATACGAGTCTATTTTTTAAAATTTTGATTTTCTGCTACAAAAAAGTGATCAAGACAAGTTTTTGAAACTGGTCTTGTATATTTATTTATGTAAGATGTGAAGCCGAAAGATGCAAGAATTGTTTTGTATTCTTTTTTGCCTATCATTTTTTAAAATGTCAAAGTTGATATCCCCTGGAATGATATGCCTTTTTATATTTTTACCTGAATATGAATAATCCGCAAAATTTTCTAATGGCCGGTATGATAAAACACTGAACCGATGGTTGAGTTACTACGGAAGCTTTGAAATAGGGCTCGGAATTGTATTCGAATAATTCGAATAGTCGACTATTCAACTATTCTAAATTCGACTTTTTTGTTCGTTCGCAAATTCGACTATTCGAATATTCGACTATTCGAATATTCGACTATTTGACTATTCGAATATTCGACTATTCGAATATTCGACTATTTGAATATTCGACTATTCGAATATTCGAATATTCGACTATTCGAATATTCGACTATTCGAATATTCGATTATTCGAATATGCGACTATTCGAATATTGGACTATTTAACAATGCAATTACTCACTTTTTGATTTGAACAATTTGAAATTTCAATTGTTTCAATATTTGAATTTGAATGATACAATATACGACGTGTTTTCGGTGAAAATCAGCTTTCAATTAATACAATGCATTTTTGTTCGTAATGTAGATAGATTTAACCCTCTGTAAATTTGCCATTTAGAAAACATCTAAATTATTTTAGTTTTTCTGACTAAGACTCTGCATAAAAAATCAAAAATTCGCTTCGTCGTAGAACGTTCTTTTGCGGGAAGTAGAAACTTTTATCAAGAATTATTGTTAGTCGAAAAACGTCATTTTTAAAGTCCCATTTTGTTCTCTTAATTAGGTCCTCTATCAATATTTGACTATTGGAATATTAGACTATTCGAATATTCGACTTTTTGACTACATATTCAAATATTCGACTATTCGAATATTCGACTATTCGAATATTCGACTATTCGAATATTCGACTATTCGAATATTCGACTAATCAAATATTCGACTATTCGAATATTCGACTATTCAAATATTCGACTATTCGAATATTCAACTATTCGAATATTCGACTATTCGAATATTCAACTATTCGAATATTCAACTATTCGAATAGGTATTCGAATATTCGACTATTCGAATTATTCAACTATTCGAATAAAATACCAAACGACTATTCGAATACTTGAATTTCAAAAATTCCGAGCCCTACTTTGAAAGCTCAAAATTTAGGTACGAGTTTTTTTTTCACAACTCGGGATTATTCTTGAGATGATCTCAGGATTAATCCTGACTTACAGATCTATCTCAGGAATAATCCTGAGTTATTTTTTAAGTCGAGATTATTCCCGACTTAGAAACACTATCTCGGGATTATTCCTGAGATAATTCCTAAGTCGAGATTATTCTCGACTTATAAGTTTTATGTCGAGATTAATCCCGAAGTAATTTTTAAGTCGAGATTATTCCCGACTTAGAAGCACTATCTCAGGATTAATCCCGAGTTACAAAATTATCTCAGGAATAATCCTGACTTGTACTTTTATAAGGAATAGCTAAGGGCAATCAAGATTTAACTTCGTGAACTGAGACATTTCATTCATTTTATAATCGTTATTCATAATCATACTGACGCATAATCACAAAGCCTCCATATGATCGAGATAAATCGGAATTAATATTGTTCGTCGATTTTTATCTGACACTTGCGGTTTTAAAAGCGAGGGGGTGAAGTATAAGACAAAAACAGGTGTGACGTCAGGTGACCATTGGCGTTCTAATGTAGGGTGCCACCAGCTCACATTCCTTCCGAGTATCAGATTAAAATCGACGGACTTTACTATCATCTATCATGTATCATGAGATAACCTGACAATATTGAAACGGCCGCCAATGTGTCAAGAATCGCATAGCAGATTTGAGATTTTACGTGATGTTCGGGAACAACGTCGATCGCGGTTCTTCTGGAATTTACAGGAATAAATTACGGCTATATATAAGGGCGAGTTTAAGCTTGTAAGTTTAGGTTAAAGTTTGACTGTGATACGAGTTAAATAGTGATTATTGAGTTAGTTATTAAAGTAATTAGTGTCAGAGTGTATTGTTACGTGGAATAAATTATTGCTGTGTTAATTGGACTTTGATTTTTGGATTAAACGAATCGAACCCAAGATTTCTGTCAGGCAATCCAAAGCCGTGACAATATATTTTGTAAGTCGAGATTGTTCTTGAGATAGTGCTTCTAAGTCGGAAATAATCTCGACTTAAAAATTATCTCGGGATTAATTTCGACATAAAACTTATAAGTCGAGAATAATCTCGTCTTAGAAGTTATCTCAGGATTAATCCCGAGATAGTGCTTCTAAGTCGGGATTAATCCCGACTTAAAAATTAAGTCAGGATTATTCCTGAGATAAATCTGTAATCCGGAATTAATCCTGAGATCATCTCAGGAATAATTCCGAGTTGTGAAAAAAAAACTCGTACCTAAATTTTGAGCCTGGGACTCTGTAACGGATAGAGATCGTTATCCCTATCGCTATGACACTTGGTGTCTTCTTCTCTCTTTTTGAAATCAATAGAGAGGGGACGTCAATAGAGATAGAGAAAATATCTCTATTCGTTACAGAGTCCCAGCTAAGCTGAGCTGGGACTTAACATTTAATGGCCGGTATTATAAACCACTGAACCGATGATTGAGTTTCAACCTTCGGTTGACTCCATGCAAACTGATAGGATTCAACAGAAGGTGTAACATTGCAAATGTCACTTGCCTTTTTTTTATCACACTGGCTAACCGACCGCCGGCGGTACTTATATTTGTTAAAAAGAAAACTGTCTTCCGGCGGCACGTATTCTCACATATCGTCGGCATCATATGAAAATTGCCTAAGTCCAATTTTTTTCAAAATTAAGATTTTAGTGCAGTCTTGTGAGAAACTCAGTAATCTATGATCCAACAAAATATTTGAGCGATAAATTGTTAGATGGAGCCACACAATCATGAAAAGAAATTTGCACAAGTCCGTCGTCGTCTTAAGACAGAGTGAAACTTGCGTAAGTCCAATTTCTTCTGTGCATTCTTGCCGGTGATTTTTACGATTTGTATTATGTAGTTTTTCTTCACCAAGGTTTTTGGCGCCTCCTGTAAAATTTACCTTTTTGGACTTAGGCAGTTTTCATATGATGCCGACGATATGAGAAAGCCGCCGAAAATATAAACTGATTTGATTGGGGCGGCAAGGATGATGATGAAAATCACATTCCAGAAATGGGACGAAACGATGAAATTACCATTAGAAGATGATATACCAATTTTATACAATAAAGATCCAAACAAACTGTGAAATTGAAATATTTGATGTAGTTTCAAGAGAAGAAAATGCCCTTTTCTTATCTTTCATAAGCACCACATCAGTGTTATTAATCTGATGTGGTAGAATAGCTGGCACATACCACCGATATTCAATGTTTTAAATAGAGTAGACTGTCGTCCGGCGGCATTTATCAATACACTAATAGCATACCGACCTGATTTCGCCCTGATTGACAAATCAGGTTAGAATTTTGGCAGCTATCTTATATGTAGGAAAACCTTGCCGCCGGAGGACGGTTCTTTTTCTTCACAAATACAAGCACCGCCGGCGGTCAGTTAGCTAGTGTGTTTTTTTATATTAAACTATTTACATTTTAAATTTTCTATAATTTTTCAGTCCATATGGCGGCATCTATTGCCGGCTGAATGTATTATTTTATCGGTGAATTCAAGCCTTCGAGAGGACATAGGCGCTTTTTTTTGGTACTGATCATGATCTACTCGACTTGGTACTTCATTGCTCTTTAACTTCGTTCATAGTTTTGGAACGTAGTACTTTAGGGTCGGCAGGTTGACAGCCTCTGTTGCTGGGTTCCTTCGACAGGTAATATTTTGCAGAAATAAGAACCCACTTGTCCAATTTTACGTTTTTAATTACCAGAAAATAAAATACTTGCAGAACAGTACAATTTTTTTACGAGGCAGAAATGCTGACTGTTTACTAGTAACGGCCCTCGGCAACGGCTCCAAGCTCCGCCCATCAGCTCCAATATTTCTACGCCGAGTGACATATGACAAGCGCGGTCGCGCCAAGTTTTCAGGGGTTCAGCCGTGTTGCCATATCTATTAATATGATACTAATACATTGAATAAATGAAATAAATCCTTAACTCTTAACATAACCGCCCCTCTTGAAAGGCTGCGGCTTTCAAAATAGATTATCTAATCAGTTAATATTAAGTTACACATAAGTAATTTATAAAAACAAAGATTCAGAGTAACTTAATAACTAAATCCTAAAGAAAAACTTAAGCTATGTCTATAACATTTCTTAATTCTATCTTAATACAATTTTGAAACTATTCGAATAACAAATATTTTAGATTCAATCAAATCAAAATTTATGAAAATCTGTTTCAAGTCATTCAATCGCCTTTAAAAGCATAATTGCTTATTTTTACACTGGCGATTTCACTTTAGCACTTTAATCAGCAATTGGCAATAAACACAACTTATTTACCGCACGCTTAACAACACCATTTCTAGTCTTCACACTGACCACTCTGGTGATATTGTCACTGCCGGGATGGATTTCAACGATTCGGCCTAAAGGCCAACACATTGGAGGGACATTTTCCTCCTTAATCAAAACTACTGAATGAAGGTGGAATTCGGGAGGTTTATCAAACTGCCATTTGTTCCTGACTTGTAGCAAATGGAGATATTCCTTGCTCCAACGAGTCCAGAAGTGCTGTTTTATTTGTTGTATGTGAAGATAGCGTTTCACATGATTAACCTTTTGATCTGTCAGACAATGTTCTGGAACTGCTGTGAGTTGCTTTCCGATTATAAAATGCCCTGGTGTTATAACTTCTAGGTCGTGAGGATCGGTTGAAACAGGGATTAAAGGCCTGGAGTTTAAAATTGCCTCGATTTGACAGGTTAAAGAATAAAATTCTTCGTAGGTTAAATGAACGCCTTTGAAAACACGTTTTAGGTGGTGTTTGCAGGATTTAACTGCGGCTTCGTGGAGACCTACAAAATGAGGCGAACGTGCTGGCAAGAAGTGCCACTTAATTTTTGAATGATTGATGTAACCCTGAAAGTTACCTTTTTCAACTAAATCTTGCACCGAAATGATTATGTTATTTGTGCCAACAAAATTAGTGCCGTTGTCTGAAAAAATATCCTTGCAAAGGCCTCTACGTGATACGAATCGTTTTAGCAAATTCAGAAAGCCGTCACTAGTTAAATCTGTTATAAGTTCAATATGAACTGCTTTAGTTGAACAGCACACAAATACGCATATGTAACCTTTAACTAGTTTATTTGAACGTAGTTTGCTAGCTCGTAATTCGTAAGGACCAGCATAATCGACCGAAATTGATAAGAATGGACTTGACGGACTAACACGCTGTTGAGGTAAATCTCCCATTTTGGGATAAATATTAGGATGTGGATTAGCTCTGAAACATTCAACACATTTGCGAACTTGATACCTCACGGCACTTTTGCCATTGAGAGGCCAGTACTTTTGTCTGACGTGTGACAGTGTGCATTGTGTGCCTGAATGTAAAGTACGTTTATGTTCGTATATTATAATTAATTGAGTAAATTTATGATTTGTTGGTAATACTATCGGATGTTTAGTGTCATAGTTAAGTCCTGAATTTTTAAGTCTGCCGCCAATCCTAATTATTCCGTTTTCGTCAAGAAAAGGGCAAAGCATTTTTAACTTACTTTTTTGAGATATTTGACGAGATCTTTTCAAAAAATCCAAATCTTTTGTGAAGTTTTCGCTTTGTACCAATTTTATGAGTGTGATCTCAGACATTTCAACTTCACTAATTGATAGACGCTTTTCCCTTCTCCGACCTTCTTTTGGTAATTTTAAATTGTGACAGAACCTTAAGCAATATGCGACAACGTGAATGAGGGTTTTCAGATCAGAGAATAACTCAAAAATATTACTGCGATTATTTTGAACGAGCAATGATATAGGTTTGACTTCAGGAAGGTCTATCAATGAATTTACATGAAAAGAAATGTTCGAGTTTTCGGGCCATTGTTCAGGATTTGTAAGAAATTTAGGTCCGTGTAACCATAATTCAGAATTGATTATTTGTTTCAAACTTGCTCCTCTACTGAGGATGTCAGCAGGATTTTCTACTGAGGTTATATAATTCCAGTCTTGAGTTCGGGTGTATTGCTGAATTTCTGCTACGCGGTTCGCGATAAATGTTTTCCATGTTTTTGGTTCTTTTGCAATCCAGTTCAAGACAATAGTGGAGTCTGTCCAAAAATATGTGCGAGAGAAACTTATTTTTAATGCTTCGACGCATTTTACTAAAAGCCTAACTAGAAGTAACGCACCTAAAAGTTCGAGTCTAGGTATACTTTGACATTTAATTGGATTTACTCGAGATTTAGCGCAGAGAAGATGACTTTCGATGTGCCCGTCGTGGTCTATAGAACGAATAAACATGCAACTTGCATAAGCGCATTCGCTCGCATCCGAGAACCCGTGGATTTCAATAACTCTTGGATATTTAACTAACACGTGGCGTGGGACCTGCATTAAACCAACCCGTGATACTTCGAATTTTAATGTTAGCCATTCAGAAATTAAATCATCGGGTATGTTCGTATCGTCCCAATCTATATGAAGTTTCCAAAGTTTCTGTATTATTAATTTAGCGCGAATTGATAACGGCCCTAATATTCCCAAAGGATCGAACATTTTCGCGACGAACGATAAAATCGATCTTTTAGTTATGTTCTGAATTTCTCTATAGACGCTCGGAGAATTATGTTCGAATTTGTCTAAATGTGGCACCCAAGAAACACCAAGAGTTTTAACAGAAGAATCATCCGAAATAACGTAATTCTGGCCTTCACTTATTTTGATTGATATTAGAAATTAATGTTGAGTCGTTAGATTGAAATTTTCTAAGTTCGAATCCGTATTCTGATAAAACCTGACCGAGATTTTTTCTAAGCTTGTCCAAGTCTTCGTAACTAGTGGAACCTGTCAATAAATCATCGACATAAAAATCGGATCGGATTATATTACTTTCGATTGGATAAGTTTTGTCATTATCTATGGCTATTTGCTGCAAGCACCGTGTTGATAAGAAAGAAGCCGAAGCTGTGCCATAGGTTATCGTATTAAGTTGAAAATGCTTGACTTCCTCCTCCGGTGAATTGCGCCAAACGATGCGCTGTAAATTGCGCTCATCTTCGTGTACCAAAATTTGTCGGTACATTTTGGCTAAGTCTCCTACCAAAACCACGTTATGTTTTCTAAAACGCACCAGAATTAAAAGCAAATCATTCTGTATCGTAGGGCCTACCTTCAAAACATTGTTTAACGACAAATTTGTAGATGTTTTACAAGCAGCGTCAAAAACTACTCGTAATTTTGTAGTTAGACCATCAGGCTTCTCTACAGAGTGATGAGGTATGTAAACAATTGGGGTTTTCGATTCGAGATCGCGAGATATCTCAGACATATGACCGAGGTCCTGATATTCAAGCATAAAGTCCTTGTATTGTTTCTCTAATTTCGGGTTTTTTGATAAACGTCTTTCCATAGAATACAAACGATTTAACGCGATTTTTTCTGATTCTCCTAAGTCAAGGAAATTATCTTTCAACGGGAACCTAACGACAAACCTGCCGCATTGATCTCGCGTCGTGTTTTTGATGAAATGTTCCTCGCATTCGAGTTCTTCCTGAGACAGTGACGCTCGTGGTAAAGGGTTTCCTACCTCTTCTACAGACCAGAACCTCTCTAAGCTTTGCTCTAATGTATCTTGAGTTTGACTGTGATAAGAACTTGTCAAAGTAACGCCCAGTTTGCCTTTTGCTTCGCCACAGGGCAACGGACCCGATATTATCCAGCCTAAAAGCGTTTTTTGAAGAATAGGGAAACCTTTACCCAATCGAAACTGTCCCATCGTAATCAATTCAAAAAATACTTCGCAACCCAGCAGCATGTCGATTTCCGAAGGTACATTGAATCCTGGATCTGCTAGGTGCAATTCTGAAGGAATATGCAACTTTGAAGGATCAAAATATCTCTGAGGTATAAACCCAGATACTGATGGTGCTGCGAAAAATTTCAATTTTGTTTTATAGTTTGTATGTCGCGAAAAGAGCTCAATTTCAGTTTTTTCAGTTATCGTGGTTTTTGTTTGACTTATGCCTTTCACCGAAATATCAATTTTTTCTGTATTCAGCTTTAGTTTCTTGACAAAAGATTTCGAGATGAAATTAGATTGCGAGCCCGAATCCAGTAAGACTCTGCATGGTATAACTTTCCGATTATTATCAAAAACGTTTACGATTGCGGTCGATAATAAATTGAAAGAGTCTTTTACATCTTGACACGAATTAGCTAAAGTAGTTTCCGAATTTTCGATATTTTCGTAAGATTTGTGGCTATCATCCGAGTTTTCAATAGGGTTATCGCAAGGGTATTCGTTTTCAGTCACCATACCTATGTGACGTAGTATTCCCATCCGATTTTCGCCAATTGACATGAGATTTTTGAAAATTATTCTGCGCACGATTGTCCTTGTGTAATAATGTGGCATGTCTCATTCCGCAGATTTTACAGCCTGCAGACTTACACTCCATAATTGTATGGCCAAAACGCAGACAATTAGTGCATAACGATAGTTTTTTAACTTGTTCGATACGATCCGGTATTGAGAGTTGCTTGAATTTGTCGCAGAAATAAATAAAGTGTTGCTCTTTACAATATGGGCATTTTGGCTTAAATGTATTTTCTGTGTTAGTATAAAAAGATTTGGATTCGTATTTTTTAATCACGTTCGTGTTTGAGTTATAAGATTTGCTGTCTAAAGTTTCTAAAATTTGACAACGCTGCGATACAAATTTATTGAACTCTTCGGTGGTGGGGTTTTGTAAATTTTTACAATATATCTCCCACTCCTTTTTGCTATTAAAATCCAGCTTCGAGACTAAAATGTAATTTAATATCCTATCCCAATCTTTTACGTTTTCACCCATTGCTTCAAGTGACCTATAAGCTTTAAAGAATGTATTTGATAAGCTTCTCAAATGAATGTGAGAATCCCGATTCACTGATGGGATTTCCATGATTTCTTTTAAGTGCGAATTAATTATTATTTTTTTATTATCGTAACGATTTTTCAACAAATCCCAAGCGATTTTATAATTTTCGTCTGTAGCTGTTATTGATGCAATTAATTTTTTCGGCTCTCCCACTAACGCTTCTTCTAAATAACAAAACTTTGCTACATCCGGTATGTTTGCACTATGTACGATAGCTGTAAAAATGTCGCTAAACCGTTGCTACATAATCGCCAGGAAATTTAGGAACCTTCAAAAATCCGGGATCGCCCCATTTGTGCGCTAAGGGATCACCCCATTTGTGCTAATGTTCATTTGCTCTACCCACCCGAAGTCGCTGTCGGGCGGGATCGTCGGGCGAGCCGAAGTCCGACCGGAGTATATCCCTTATCGAAACGAATGCAGTTGTCGCAGGAGCGGCTTGTGGCGCAAATGAGTACAGCGTTACCGTTCCCTCTCTTGTGGGTATTTAAAATAGAAAATAGAATTCTATTTCTATATTATTCAAGTATTGTGAGTCGGTGTGGTGTTTTTTTTACTTTAAAAATGGAAAATTTTAACTTTTAATATTTTATTGGTTAAATAATAATTTACTTTAAAAATTGAAAATATTAACTATTATCATGGTTCACAATTACATGGTTTTGTTTTTTGATTGAAATCCAAAAAACTTTTACCTTTTTTTTGCTAGCTATAGGTGGCTGTGGTTAGGTCTATTTTACTTGAGATAATAGACTTTCCTTAAATATCAGAGTTCTTTTCATAGATATATTCATCTTCATGTAGGTTCTAGCAATATAATATAATAAAGCTCTCCTTGGTGGGTATTTTTTTTTCACCTTTTATTATTAAATAAGAACATGAAAAATATTTAATTTCAAAACGTCTATTTTCAATATCAATTGGCATTTTATATACATTTGTTACAACATGGATTCAACAATAATAATGATAAATTACAATAAGTACCTACTTTTTAACAATAAATAATAAGTAGGAGGTGAAGTATATGTTTTACTTGGTGAGTCATTAAGTATACTTCTAATTGTTTTAACTATATCAAACTTTATTGAGTGTTTCACTATTTCGGAACCATGCTTAGTTGTTAAATGCCTTCTCTACTCCTGGTTTGTTTTATATGACACTTGGAAATCCTCCATACATTTGAAGAAAGCATCGTCAAAGGCATATTCGGGAACTGTAAAAGAATAAGGGATTACTCTTTCTCCAGAGAAGCTGAGAGAAGCAATTGTTTCTCAAACTTTACCTATTAAATAAACGTTAACTAATATAAAATACTATTGTGACTTCTTCCAAGTAATATCCTCACCATTTTTGCAATTATTACTGTTTTCCAAGTGTTTGTTGAGGTTGTATTTTGTAGAAAAAAACCTTAGCACAAAATTCACAGGTAGCACTATTACTTGGTCCATTTTCCATTATTTCCTAATTCCAGGCGCGGCTCCTCTATAAGGTCATTCGGTCAATGACCCACCAAAAAATCAAACAATAAATTTTCAATTAAACATCTTGGATATTTAGTTTTAAATTAACCAACATCACGCTCAACAAAAGGCAGAAATCGAATTATTTTGCGCCCTGAACTCGAAAAACGGCGCTGTTTCTCTAAATTTGACCCACCTCACGAGCCGCGCCTGCCTAATTCCCAATTACAATAAATTTATTGAAATAACTATTATATAGTTAATCAATTCTAGAACACCACACCACGAACTATCGATAGTATTTATAGGATAATATTATTACTTAATTAATAATATTATTGAGATAAAAAGCCTACAGAACGCAGAAACAGAAAACAGTAATATCGTTAAACTTTGAAATACGCAAAAATATTCGCGCCAAATATTTTCAAATTCAAAAACAACAAACAAAAAACATGACCTAATTTTCTCGGCTGTCATAGCCATTAACCCTTTTCACGTGGCTCCGGTTTAACAAACCGCAACATACCGCTCAAATTCGGGTGGTAGGTATCCATCACGTCACTTTGTAACCGGGTTAGAAAACGGTATGTCATTTCTCTAACCGTTTTGTAACCCGGTTAGCTAAACCGGAGTCACGTGAAAAGAACTATTGGTCATAGCAAAGGGAAGTTCGCCACGGCAAGGCTGTGACAGAGAGTAGGTTGTGACAGAGAGTAGGTTGTCTAATAACAAGGTTACAAGCAACGCGTCATCAGGTAGGCGAAAAATTTGTAAAATACGTTGTTATGGATGTTCCGTTTCAGCTGCCGGATTCTATTTACGAGTCGAGTCGAAATTCGTATCGAATTTTCAAAATAGCGATTCTGTTTTTAGATTTTTCAACGTCCGGTACGTCCGGAGCTGTCGTATTCGATATCGAGACAATTCGAGTTGACTCGTAAAATAGAATCCGGGGGCTGATTTGTTTTGTGATCATTCATAGGTGGGTTCGGCTCGCTCACTCCGTGCACTCCGAGTGACTCCATTCGCACTCCAGCCGTTCGGGTTAAGGTTCGGGTATTGCTTTTTACCGTATTAGGGGTGACTCCATTAGCTCTGTTCACTCCAGTCCAACTCCGCGCTGAATAGCCGAACCCAGCTCATGTTATTATGTAGCTATTTCAAACTATTTTTAATGTAAACACTAACATACTGCATAGTTTAGTTTTGCAATTCTAGGAGTGTTTAGTGTGCGCATATTTTTATGGGTGATGTATGTACACCTGCTAAATTGGTTTAAAGTTACGTGGCAACCTTGTCTACTATCCTTGAAGAGACAGACTATTTTGCTTTTAAGGCCGAGTTCGGCTTTGCACTCTACGGAGCGAAACGGTATGAACAGGGATATCGTGACGGTGACGTCATACGCAGAGTGCGCCCTGAAGTCTGTGTTTTTTTTAAAAATAAAAGTCAAAATGCCAATAGTTGTATTCCTTTCACACCTAGGAGGAGCTCCGGAACAGCTCCGGGGCTTCACGCGCTTATTCCTTTCGAAAAGTGTTTGTTGCACCACGCATATGTTCCCTGCAAATCGGGGGCGACTAAGCACCGAAGCGAGTAGCTCGAGTGTTTCAAGCTCTTGAAAGGAATACAACTATTATGTTGGCAATACAATGAAAAATTGTCAATGTTTTCAAATTTTTTATATGTAGAAAAGGCTTCAACATAGTTACTAAATTTTTGACTTGGGGAATTGACCTTTTGTTTGGACGCCATATTGCGGTGCGCGAACATAGTTGCCAAAAGAAGAAAACAAAAATTACTAGCGGGCTGTCAACATTAAAAACAAAAGTAACTAATGGCGATTTCCATTTGTCAATCATTGCGCACTGAGTGTATCCGCATCTTTTTCTAAAAGCATGTAACATGTAAGGATAAGGATTAATTTTTTGGCGATTTCCATTTGTCAATCTGTGCGCACTGAGTTTATCCGCATCTTTTTCTAAAAGCATATAACATGTAAGGATAAGGATACATTTTTTTTGCACTGGTTCGACAAATGGAAAACGCTATAAATGATTGATCTTCACTATCCTTATTATTTCTATTCTGTCCAATATAAGATAAAATTGATGGCTTTTCTTTTCAAAAACCAATGAACTATAGTCAAAAACTGGAATGCACATACATTGCCATATCTGCCAAAAAAATGTAGCCATGAAAGACAGATGCAACAAAGGAGAATGTTGTTTTTTTTTGTTGCTCGCTGACATATGACGTTTTGGAAAGTTTTGTCATATTTACCTTCACAGGGTTCAACAATTGGAATACGTGTTGGAAGCAATTTCCGCCATTTAACATAATGAGTGCGACAAGAACAGGTATCCAAACATCCGTAATAGGCGGCAAATTTAAATTTCAAATGTAATTTATTGTAACTTTTGTTTTTAATGTTGACAGTACGCTAGCAATTTTTTTTTTCTACTTTTGGCAACTATGTTCGCGCACCGCAATATGGCGTCTAAACAAAAGGTCAATCGATGGCCTGGAATCAAGAATCGTAAACTCTACAGGATTGCTCAATCCGCTAAATTTGTTCACAATTGCTGTGACGTCATGTGCATGCCGGATTTTCAAGATGGCCGCTGATACGAATGATGTTCAGTTTGTGCTAACAATTATTTTATCGTAAATTCGGATTTATCTAGTGTTTTGCTAGTGTTATAAGTGTAAATTTAAAGTTTCATTTAGCATTTTCTGGTTTTAGTGGTTTTATAATACTGGATTTGTTGTATCAGGACATCGCTCTTTTATTTGTGTATATTGCTCGTTAGTATATCCTAGTCAAGCATTTGTATTGCTTTTTTTTTGTAAATCAAATATCTACTTAGTTGTAAGTTTCCTTTGCATGTAATTACTAATAAAAATTAGTGTTTGTGAAGAATGAATAAATAAATATGTAAATAAATTCCTTTACTGGCGCGTTTACTATGAAAACGCATGGAAAATATGGGAAACTTGCAGTTTTTTCTGGAATATGATTATGAGAATCTAAATTAGGTATCACTATTTGGCTTTGTGAAATAAGCTTACTTTGAATGTCCATATTAAATCGTTCTAGTACCTATTAAACTAATGAATAATAATTGAGAAGTACCTAGGTAGGGGCAGTAAAAAATAAAACACACTATTGCAACCCCGTTTCGCTTATATTTTGATATTGAAATGCAAAAATTAAACCGGCTCGCTCAAGTTGGCACCCCACATTTGGTTTTCTACTGTTTCTCAACTGTAGTCAATTGTGCCCGTTTTGTGCTCAATTGTGCCAGTATTTATGCGAATTGTGCTCATTTTCATACACAAAAAAAACATTGAAACGAATCCGGGGGCCAGCTTGACTCCAGCCTTTCGTTTTTTTGACTTTTTGGCAATATGTTTGGCTAATTGATAAACAAAAGCAAACAAACTCGTCTTTCTAATTAGCAATTAGCCAACCACTCAAGCCTCAAGGACACAAGCTTTTGAAGTCTGCTAATTTTAAAATTAATAAATTAATTAAAAAATAGTTTTCAAAGGAAATAACCTCAAAATAACAATTTTTCACGTTTGAAAATGCAAGGATAGTGCACTGTCATAAAAAACTCAAACCGATCAAGGACTGCGTGACGTCATTCGCATACCGCCATCTTCGATGTTTTTATGAACGTTTGTCTTATGGGATTGAGCAATCCTGTAAAGTTTACGATTCTTGGCCTGGAATTGACCTTTTGTTTGGACGCCATATTGCGGTGCGCGAACATAGTTGCCAACAGTAGAATAAAAAAATACTAGCGTTCTGTCAACTTTAAAATCCAAAGTTAGTGAATAAATTACATATAAAATTTAAATTTGCCGCCTATTACGAAAGTTTTTAGAAAGAAAAGCCATCAATTTTAGCTTGTATTGGGCAGAATAGAAATAATAAAATATCTAGTTCACAGCCCGCTAGTAATTTTTGGTTTTCTTGTTTTGGCAACTATGTTCGCGCACCGCAATATGGCGTCGAAACAAAAGGTCAATTATCTTTAAAAAAGACAGACTTTAAGCCAAACACAGATCGAAACAAATCCTCAAACCCTTGCGCAGTCACTAAACTCAAAAAAAATTGTTTCGTTTTGATTTTATTTTACTAGTAAACCGTAGTAAACGAGTAGGTGAATTAGTAATGGACCTGAAATAAAAGTAGAAATCTAGGAAAAAAACCGCGATAACTAATATCTCTGGTGCTCCTCCATCCGTCCATCCATCCATCCATCCATCCATCCATCCATCCATCCATCCATCCATCCATCCATCCAAAAGAGAGCAAGCTCAGGGTCAGAGTACGTGCATGATTGTAACCAAAACGCAAAAGAGAACACTCTGAGAGCTAAAACAAACAGGATCTTATCGTTTCGAGCGCGCTTGAACTGCTCGAAGTTTACCGAGTGTAAAGCCAGGGGCCTTATTCTGTAAAGAACAAACCGTTCGATTCGGTAGAATTTCTTCGATTGTGACGTCATTTTCGGTTTACTAGCGCGGAAGCTATTCCGAAAATGCCGAAAATGACGTCACAATCGAAGAAATTCTACCGAATCGAACGGTTCGTTCTTTACAGAATAAGGCCCCAGTGCATGTGCAGAAGCTAGCTTCTGGATAGGAAATATAGGAATTGGCAAATTAGCTATCCAAGTGCTCCTAAATAGTCGAAAAAAAAACAGTCAGTCAGATTTTTTTTACAACCAGGAATAGGAATAAGGAATAGGTACTAGGGGACTGCTGGTTTTACGTGTACTTAGGTGGAGAACTTGCAGCGAATCTGATGACAGTGGCTAGAATGTTGAATTGGATTTGGATGCTATTCGAGCAAGAACACTTATTGCTTATTGAGCTGAAAGTGTGTGCCATTCTAGCCGCAGGCCTCAACTCTTGACATAAAAATGTATAAGCCGAGTTTAAAACAGTATAGGTTAAAAAAACGAATTCCTAAACGTTATATACTTGTTAAAATCACCTTTTCTACATTTAAAATCCATGAAAAAACAAGCACAACCTGAATCGCAAGCATCCCATCGAGGCCTGCGGGTGACGTCACCACTATAAGAGGCTCCTAATAGTACCGACGTCACTCGCAGGCCTTGCCGACTCGAGAATTGGCGAACGTACGCCTTATGAGGATAAGCAATCTTATTAGGATTCTTGCTATTCAAGTGTTTCCAAATGGTCAAAAAAATCAGTTAATCATTAAACTAAATAGAGATTTTTTCTCATTATTAGGAAATGGAAAATGGAAATTGTTGGCTTCACGTTTACCTATACTTGATGGTCAGAAACTAAAATGTTTCTGGATAGGACTTAGGTGCTCCTAAATAGTCGAAGAAAAACTTGAATTAGTTATTTATTATTTAAATTACAGATTTTTTTTTGCATTATTAGGGAACTGAACTACTGGCCTTACGTTTACTTGGGGGTGTAGAGATTTGCAGCGAATCTGATAACAGTGGCTATAATCGTTAATGTTGTATTGAAATTAGGTGTTATCTAAGTGCTCCTGAATGGTCGAAGAAAAACTGCAACTTTTTAGGAGCACTTAAATAGCACCAAATTCCAATACAACAGCATTTTAGTCACAGTTATCAGATTCGCTGCAATGCAAGACATCCTCAAGTAAATTTAAAGCCAGCAATTCCTTAATAATGAAAAACAAAAATCTGTACCTACTTCAGTTAATAATTAACTGATTAAAGTTTTTCTTCAAATATAAGCACTTAAATAGCACTAATTCCTATCCATAAACATTTTAGCTCTGACACACCACCAACTGAACGTGAAGCCAATAATTTGCCAATAATGAAAAAAAAACTATAAATCATTTAATAATTAACCGATTCAAGTGTTTCATTGACAATTTGGGAGCACTTAAATAGTACCTAATTTCTATCCAGGAACATTTCAGCCTCTAACACACCACCATAAGTAAACTTGAATCCAGGAATTTCATAATATTGAAAAAAAATCTGTAATTCAGTTAATAATTAACTGATTCAATTTTTTCTTTGACTATTTAGGAGCATTTTAAAAAGTATAGGTACCTATTATGTAAATTCTGATATCAAAGAAAAATTTAAAAAAATATTTTCACTACGGGGGACTGCTATAGGTATTTCATGTAAACCTAGCAATCCCTTCGTTTTTTTTCTACAATGGGACTGCTAGGTTTATTGACCTAATATTCTGGAAAATCAATAAATAACCTCATACAATTTCAAATCTGGGGAGATACCTACTTTGGATAAGTATATGTATTATTAACTTTACATTTATAAATAATTTTACATGTCTGTATAGACTCTACGCTTTAATAATAAGTATATATTTCTAAAATCTTGGCTCTACTGTAGTTAATAAAAATAAAGTCCACAACCATTCATTAGGGAGATTTTGGACCAGTGAAAACTGTCTTTTAATAAGGATTTTTGTGGTTATTCCGATTTTGAGCATGCGCACTACTCAAAAAGGAAAGAGGCGGAGCTTGTAACGATAACGAAGGTACTTTATTTAAGGCGAATAACTTTAGCGAATTTTTTCCTTATTTGACACTAGCGACACGCGATTTTCGACTTTATGCATTTGACAGCATAATGTTCTAACCTCAAATATTTTAGTTTGTTTAATGTGGACAATGGCCTATGTGGTTTTTTTTTTTTTTTTTTTTACGGATATGCGCACTCGCAAGGAAATGTCCTATCACGCTCGAGAAGAGGCGAGTGCGCGGAAATGTCGGTGTATGTTGGTCTTGAAACGGTTCAGGTTGTAACCTGCAGGGAAAACCGTCGCAGGGAGTTTATTCCACAGCGATGCTGTTCTCCAGAGATATGAATTCTGATATAATGAGGTTCTTGGTGCCTCTAGTTTGACAGTAAATTCATGGTTACCGTCTGTTTGACGGGTTCGCCTGGTAGGCGCTACTCTCGGTGGAATCATACGTGCCAACTCTTCAGAGCATTTTCCGTGATAGTACCTGTAGAAGAGAGATAAATCGCCCACAGATCTGCGATGTTCGAGACCATCCAAGTTACGAGTAAGTGCGGGGTCATTGATCAGCTTGATAGCTCGTTTTTGCACGGTGTTCAAAAGCATTAAGGTATGTTTGGGTGCTGCACTCCATATATGTGAGCAGTACTCCATAGTTGGTCGAATCTGGGCTTTGTAGAGTGTCAGCAATTGGCTTGGTGTGTACAGATGTCTTGTACGAAATAGCACCCCCAGCTTTTGGGACGCCCTTTTAGCAATATCTGCCACGTGACTGTGCCAAGACATGTTGGTCTCTGCAGTAACCCCCAAGATGTTCAACTGACTCTGTAATGTGACAGCACTTCCAGATAGCATGATGTTTGGCTCACCGGTGCTGGTCTTTTTTGAAAACAGAGCTGCTTGGGTTTTCTGCGCGTTGAACTGTACAAGGTTTTTGTTACCCCAGTCCTCTATTATCTCCAGGTCGTTATTTATCTGCGATATTTGAGTTAGTCTAAGATGATGGAATTCACGTGCGGAAAGACCTGTGGGTGGTATGAGTGAGGAGACTACATTGCCATCGTCTGCAAAGCAATAAAGTGGATTTACTGTTTTATCTATGAGGTCATTTATGTAAATCAGAAAAAGAGTTGGCGAAAGGATTGCTCCCTGTGGCACACCAGCATTTATTTGGTAAGAGTTGGAGTTCTGGCCATCCAGTGCAACATAAATGGATCTGTCCTTTAGGTAACTTTCAAACCAAGTGCAAAGTTTCGGCGATAATCCCATTGCTTTGAGCTTGTTGAGCAGATTTTCATGCCAAACTTTGTCGAATGCATTAGATATATCTAAGGCAATTGTTCTTGTTTCACCCCGCAACTCAATCGCTTTTTGCCATAAGTGAGTGACGTATGTAAGTAAATCGCCAGTTGACCTATATTTTCGAAATCCGTATTGCTTATCGTTGATAATTTTGTACTTTTCCAAGTACTTGGTTAGGTGATTGTTCACAACTCTTTCCATTACTTTTGATATCACCGGAAGTAGAGCAATTGGTCTATAGTTTAACGGATCTGTCTTTTTTCCTTTCTTTGGAATGGGTTGTACTGCGGCAGACTTCCATGATGATGGATATACTCCTTGCCTGTAAGACAAATTGAATAATTTTGCGAAAGTTGGGGTGAGTTCGTTGGCGCAATTTTTGAGTACTATTGCGGGAATGCCATCCGGACCCATTGCTTTGTTTGTATCTAGCTTTTTAAGGGATTTTCGTATTTCTCTGTGACAAAAGGGTACCTCTGGCATACTATGGGAAACCCGTTCAATGAACGGTGGAGTTTTTCCGTTTGGCACTGTTAGGTTGGAGTTGGAGGAAAACATTTGGGCCAGCATATTGGCTTTTTCCTCTGATGTTGTGGCTAAGTGATTATTTTTATCTGTAAGTGGTGGTATGGATGACTTGGTGAAGTTAGATCCAACAGCTTTTGCAAGAGACCAAAAGGACCTAGAACTACTTGGACAATTCAGCAACCTGTTTTTTATTCTTTGGTTGTATGTTTCTTTAGCGGAGTCAATAGTAATTTTGCAACTATTTCTGGCTTCTATAAATTCTGTGTGGTTTTGAGCGGTTTGTTGTCGTTTCCAAAGGTTATATGCTCTGTGTTTTTTCTGTACAGCCGTTTGACACTGGCTGTTGAACCAAGGTTTTGCATTAGCTCTACGTTTAGTTGTATGTGGGATATATGCATCCATTCCAGATAAGATTACTTGTGTTATTTCATTACAGCAAATAGTGGGATCAGCTGTTTTAAAGCAAACCTCTTGCCATGGAAAATCCAGGTAAAACTGTTTTAGGTCATTCCATTTTGCCGATTTATAGTGCCACATTTTACGAGGAAGTGGTTGTTGGCTTGGTGGGATGAGCATTTCGCACTTTGTTATTATAAGTTTATGATCGGACGAACCAAGTGGAGCATCTACTTGAATTGTGTACGAGTCAGTTTATTTTTTTCTGGGCGAATTTTGTATTTTTGTTTTGATCAAATACAGGTTCGGGTTCCTCTTGAACTTGCGGTTGTTGTTGTCAATCAAAAACATTTCTCAAAATTATTTGTCGAACAAGATCTATGTTTTCTGGTAGGCCTCTTCTAATAACATTTTCTATATTTTCATTCATTTCAATTTAGCCAGGAAATTACACAAAACAAAACAATTTTACAAAATACAAACGCAGAAAAGAAAAAACAGCGAAAAAGAAAGTCCCAAATATTTACTAAAAAGTTAGGTTAAACAACAAGATGATAAAATAACCACAAATATCGTTATCGTTATTCATAAATCCACTCCAAAAACTCGTTTTTATTTACCTTCCGTTATCTTGAATGTAATTAAAGTTAACGAATATTTCTGTAATTTTTGATGTTATTTTCACTGGTCCAAAATCTCCCTATTAAATACAAAAACATTTAATTTATTTTTATTATTTATCAGCATCAGCTGATTACACCAGATGTTCCGCGCGCCCGCCGCGTACACAAACCCTTCAACTACTCTTTGTACTCCTCCGCGATCATGTTAACTGATCCCGACCATAGCCGATCGCGTTCGTGAGTAGACCATTTGCGGATTAGCACAAATGCACAGTAGCACAAATGGAGCCATCTCAAAAATCCCAGCTAAGATGCAACATTTGGCAATGCCGGCGGCTGTCCGATCGCCGAAACGTTAAATGGTGAAAAAGATGGAGGAAATTACGCACCGCTACCTCCTGGGGCCCCAGGACCGGCTCCAGCCACAAACAAGCCGGAGGAAGAACTGATGCCTGAGCCAGGAGCTACCGGCGCCGCTGTCTTCAAATGAAAACTTATTATTTTTTCTGCCTCACCGATTACGTCAAAATATTTGTTTTCGAATGTTTCGCGTTCGTCTTCGAATTGCTGTTCATCGTAATTCTCCGGAATTTTACTCAAGATTAGTTCTTCGATCTCAGTTTGAACTTCCCGAAATCGATTTAATATTGTTTTCGCGTCTTTTAAACGAATTTGGAGTTGTTCGAATTTTGAACTTTCGTATTTATCGAGAAATGTTTGAAATTGAGTCAGTTCTCGTTTTATGTTGGTTCGATTATTTTTAAAACCTCCCAGTTCGATTTTTGGGTCAAGCCCAATATCGTTCGCGTCACCGTTTTCAGACATTTTGTTTTTGCTTATCGCCTTGTTAGTTGCTTGGCGTGAAAATGGAAAAATAATAGGGCAAATCGAGGAGCAAATAGGGTAATTAACAGTGAAATTAATTAAGCTACAACTATTTCTACAAATACGTTCTCAGGGTGGGTATCCTTTCGTTCAAAAACTAATAATGTTGTCGTGCAGAACAAAATGCATGCAAAATACGTGATACTGCGATACATTTAACCTTGTTAATCGTGCAAAACACCGCGTTTTCGTGGTAATAACGTTTTTAATATTTGATTTTTCGTGATTTTGTGGACATAAGTCCCTAATTGAAACGAGAATCGAGATTATTTTTGTTTTTTATTTCGTGATATTCATGTTAAACAATTTTTAACTCCACGCGGTGCATAAGGTTATTTGTTTCACGGTTAAATTAGTAATAAAAATTAAAAGGAACGACCTGACCTGGTTGTGTTTCGTGATGGCGAGCATATGACGAGCGGTTCGGAGGCAACCGTATTTGTTTCCTTCGATTTTTTCTTCGATTTTCTACAAGCACTTGCACTAAAGCTGGATTTATAGCTTCCGTAACGTAGGCAGTAAGCTGAGTAAGCAGTAAGAAGTAAGGACGTATGCCGTAAGAAGTATCAGTAAAAACATCTTGATTTATAGCTGAATTTGCTGACAGTAAAAACTTACGCGTGCGCAATATGATTTTATTTGAACCAATAGAAAAGGATAATGCTGGATAATATCTATTAATAGGCTTTCAATTTCACTCATTTTTAACCCAAAACTAATTATTGAGCTCAATCACCAATGCCCAAAACAATTCCAGAACCTCACTTTTTAAAACCAAAACAAAAACAACGCCAGCGGCCATTGCCCTCTGCGTTACTTTTTAACACGAGAACCGACGATTGCGTCCGAATCCGTATCAGTAACCGTAAGAAATAAAAATGAACCATTTCATACTGCTTACGGCTTACTGCATGCTTGTTACTGAAAGACTATAACCAGGAGCATGTATTTGTTATAAATTCATTTTTCTTACGTCTTACGGATACTGCTTACTGCTTACGTTACGGAAGTTATAAATCCAGCTTAATTCTATCCGGTTCGAGGGACCATGTTGCTGGGTTCCTTCGACAGGTAATATTTTGCAGAAATAAGAACCCACTTGTTCAATTTTACGTTTTTAATTACCAGAAAATAAAATGCTTGCAGAACAGTACACTTTTTTTACGAGGCAGAAATGCTGACTGTTTACTAGTAACGGCCCTCGGCAACGGCTCCAAGCTCCGCCCATCAGCTCCAATATTTCTACGCCGAGTGACATATGACAAGCGCGGTCGCGCCAAGTTTTCAGGGGTTCAGCCGTGTTGCCATATCTATTAATATGATACTAATACATTGAATAAATGAAATAAATCCTTAACTCTAACAGCCTCTATTCTTGCCGTTGCTCTGAGCAGGTGTGACTGTGGCCTAGGGGGGCCAGTCATCTTCCTACTGAGTGAATTATCGATTACCGTTCTCGTGGAAAAAGTAGGTCATCGGCCTACAGGCATTAGAGAGTTATTGGAACTATTAAATACTGCCTTGCAGTATTAAGGATCTACGTTATTTTATTAGTGCATCAGCACTATTTTTCCAAGAAAAAAACAGTTATTGGAAGACTGTAGTAGGTGCTAGAGTATTACCTTATTTTGTATTCATAATTTTGACAGATGATAGCTATGTTCATAAATTTTAGCCTCAAAAAGTGTTTATTTTTGTTTGTGATTTTCTGCTGATACTCATTTTTTGATGTTACCCACAGTAAAATGGAAAAATATTATAAAATATAAATTTTCTAAATAAAATTACGTTATCGTCGGAAAACAAAACGTCAAAGTCGTCCAAAATGTCAGAAATTTGAAATAAGGGAAGTTTACTGCCTTGCACTAACCATACACAAATAAAGACAAGCAGTAACCTTATTAAGGGAATCCTTAATTTCGGACCCAAATGCGCATGCGTAGATGTCAAAATAAGGATAATTTAAATAGTGCTTGTCCTTATTGCACGTCCAATAACTCTCTAATATCTTATCTCAACGAAATAAAGTCGTGCAAGGCGATAATCCATTGATTACCGAAAAAGTTTAAATAGAAAGTCTCGTGTCTCGTGATTACCGTTTTATTTGAGTTTGAATTTCGAAACCCTAGTGGTGAGTTTCTTTAATTTTTTTTAATTGATAGTTGTTCATGGAATGCCTCTATTGTCTGTTATTGGCCCCTGGCTGTTGATATCTGAATGATAAATAAATAAATAAACTATTATCTAGGTTGTTTCCGAGGGGCTATTTCTACCGTAAGCCTATTTTTACCAGGGACCCGTATTTTCTCAAGGGATCCATTTTCAACAAGCCCCATCTCTGGGCATGGAGCTCTTGAGTCCTTCACGTGTCGATTCCTGTACCTCTACTTTTGACGAAGAAAACTGAACTTCTAGCCTCTATCTTCCAGGCTAGAATCAACGACTTCCTGTTCAACTTTCCTCATCCAGTGACCAAAGACTGGATGGCTACCGACTACCGTAATCTACCTTCCTGTTGGAATTGAGGCTTGTATAGAGTTTCGTTAATAACTTTTATATTTTTTTCTAAATTCTGTTCTATAGTCAATTCACATAATTAATTGATTAAATTTTCACCAATATTACCTTTAAATTTTTAAAGTTTCAATTATGTTATTCTTGACATAATTCTTGACACTTTAGTGAACTTTAAATATTTTGTGTCGATTTTTGATTGGCCGTATTTACTATAGATTACTTTTTACCTAACTTTTAGTACCGTTATATTCAAATATTGCCTTACATTTCATCTTTTCCATAGACCTATCTTTTCTTATTAATCCTAATCGTTAATCTGAACTGAGGTCAAGGTTGGACAACGTGCCCTAAATTTAAACTATTAAACTTATTGAATAAGTACCTATAACGTCAAATATTGATCAATTTTTAACCCTGGGTACTACGACTTATATATTTGAGGATTTCCATTATATCTCCAGGGACACTTAAATCTTTATATTTTCCGTACGAATGGCTAGCTACTGTTAACGAACTTGTAAGGCAAGTATATTGAGGTGCAATTTGTTATTATACTATTATTTCTTTTTTGAGCTTGACTAATCTGATTAAAAGTTAACCTCTATTATTTTAATTTGGTCTAAGGTGTCTTACCAACAATAATTGCTTTTATATTTTGGAATAATTCAATACTGAATTGTTTACTGACTGGCAAATATACACTATATTACTTTGAAATTTTACTTATTTGTTTTATTGGTTTATCCATATGTCGAGAGTTGAGTTGTGTGCATTATTTATTTCTTTTTCAGAATTACCTATTACCGTTTACCATAGCTGGGCAGAAAACCGAATCCGTTATCCGTTAATTAACGAAGTTAAAAAAATTGCTTAATTGTAACTTCTAAGTTAACCTGAAAAAATATTAACGGTTTTCTTAACTTCCGTTACTTTGGACTTCCGTTAACTTTAGTCCGTTAGGTACGTAAATGACGTCATTTTGTGTGCCTGAATTGCGCGTCAAGGTTAATCGGGACACTTCGCACAGGCGTAGAAAGATTTAAGTTTGCTACACTACGCAGTTTGGAACTGTTCGGGAATGACTCCAAACCCGATTCCGTATAGTGAAATCGATGCGCAAGCTCTTAAGTTCTGTTGTTGAGTAGGCTGTGAGCTGAAACGTATCGTTGAGCTGTGGTGTTGTCTGCATTGTTCTATAAGCTCCTTTTTCTTGCAGAGGTAAATGGTAAATAAATCAGCTACCTAAATTGGAAATAGTGCCGCTTTTTAGATCTAGATTTATTGTTTTATTCACATTCACCTGTGCAGGAATGTAGGTATAGTATTTTTAATACCCATTTGGAATAACACCATCCTTGTTCATCAATCATGAATCAGATGAAACAAAAAATTACCAACCAATCACAAATCACTAAAACTACTGGTACTCCCAAATAGGTATTAAAAATACTATACCCTAGCCCAGCCTATTCTATTTCAATTATCTATTACCTATAATTAGCTTCAAACATCACTATAACTTTTCGATGATTAACTCTTAACGGATAACTTTAACTTGCGTTATATTCTCAAAAATTTAACGATTAACGATTATCGAAGTTAACTTTTCAAGTAGCGAATTAACGATTAACGAAGTTAACTTTTCGATTAACTGTGCCCACCATTGCCGTTTTCTAATTATTTTCTAGGTGTGTTTCTGAATTTTCACACCATGTTTTATGCAATTATATATATTTTTTTTTTATATTCTGGCGTGTCAAAATGACATTATTATAGACTTCATTTGTAGTGTCATAATGACATACTTTATTGGACTGAGTACTATAATGATTTCATTATAGTACTGAGTACAATATTAAAAAAAATATAGTTACAGCATTCATAGGTTTTTTCATATACGCTTCTAGACTTTTCAGGCATTAGGCCAGCAACTACATTATCAGCCAACTTTTCCATTTTTGAGGGTGTCAAGCACATTACTGAAATTAGCCTTCTTCAATTATTTCCGATAAACTCAAATGCGACAGAAGAATGTGTTGACTATAATCGCCGGAATATAAAATATTGTATGAAATTCGGATCATAAACAATCATCATGATCCTTATAACATAAATATCTATTAAAAAATTCAGTGGCGCCCTTGCCATTCTGTACTTATCAAAAACTATCAACCCTCACCTAATATTTTTTCGCTGAGCAAACCTAGCATATTATGGGCCTCTGGTTAATTCAATAACAAAAGGGGTTACAAAGGTTGAAACTCAACCATCGGTTCAGTGTTTTATAATACCGGCCCTAAGAATGCTATATGCTATATATGCTATATTTTAATGTTTCTTCTCTCTCTCAGTACAACAACCCCATCACATTTGTTGTAAGTTCCCTCATTGTAAATTATTTTTCCTACAGCTGTGCGGAAAAATCGATTTTCCGCACTGATATGCGTGCGTGAAATGAGTTTTCCCGCACGGTGCGGTAAAACTTTTTTTTTTGACATATCAGTGCGGAAAAAGTTTTTCCGCACGGCTGTCAGTGCGGAAAAAATTTTACCGCACTGATATGTCAAAAAAAAAAGAAAAATTTTACATTTTTACGCCTGTAGGAAAAATATTGTACCTAACACTTGCGGAAAATATTTTTCCGCACTCGGCTGCATCACCGAACTCCGCTACGCGTCGTTCGGTGAAAGGCAGCCGCGTGCGGAAAAATTCATTTTCCGCACTTGTTAGGTAAATAGCTATTGTATCCAAACATATTGAACATCTGTAGTCTGTAGGTTGTAAATTTTGTGCGTTCCGGTTAAAACAATTACATTAATGCTAGTGCTAATTTGTTGCAAAAAACATCATAATCCATCGAAATTTGTATTAATGCTACACATATTTAAATGAAGGATTTTGAAGCTAGACGTAAACAACTGGATTCTTAGAATTGCATCGAGAGCCCCGATGCAATTCCGTAGCAATATGTTAGAATGATAAATTCACAAGATTAGTTATTTGATATCAAAATAAGTTAGGTAATTGAAATATTTTCAGACTCTTGACCCGAAACAGCAAGCTACTTATGTATCAGACTTACGACAAGCAGTAAGGTACGCACTTTCAGATATGAAACCTGGCATTGACCTACCAGGTTTTTGTTTGTCAAAAGGGATTGTTCCGATATTGCCTATATTTAGAGAGGCTATTCTCAATGGAGATGGCGACGAAAAAGAAGCGGCTGCACTAGGTAATAATTTGCTAGATTACTACCTGGTGTAATAAAATTCCATGGGCTACCATTGGTAGCTATATCGGCAAAGATGAGAGATACGAGGGCGGTTAAATTAGAAAACAGTTGCCATTTTCAAAGGTTAATAAAAATATGTGCTGTAGGTTTTTTTTCAAATCACCCTGTATCTCGGAAACTAATAGAAATTTGACAACAACGAAAATATATTTTTAATAACCTTCGAATATGGCAACTTTTTTTCTAGTTTAACCGCTCTCGCATCTCTTACCGTTTCCGATATAAAAATGGTTGTTCTTGGTATTATGTAATAACAACTTATTCGTTTTTTCAAAGGCTTAGGTGAAGTTATCAGAGTCACAAGTGCACAATCGCTCCAACCAAGCGTTGTTGCCATCACTGGACCGCTGATTAGGATCTTGGGAGACCGATTCAGTTCCAATGTCAAAACGGCCGTGTTGGATACATTGGCTTCTTTGCTATCTAAAGTTGGCGTCTTGCTTAGACAATTCTTACCACAGCTACAAACAACGTTTGTGAAAGCGCTTAACGATCCCAATCGTACCGTTAGATTGAAATCTGCAACTGCTTTGGGACAACTTGTAGTTATCCATCTAAGAGCAGATCCACTGTTTACGGAAGTACACAATATGGTTAAAAATAATGAAGATGTGGCGCTCAAGTAAGAATTTTAAAGTTCTTAAGGTATCAAGGGTATTATAAGGATAATAACGCTTGAAGTCAATGGTGTATTTATCCGTTGACCGACAGCGTTAGTATCTTTAATACCCGTGGTGCCTCTCTTAATGTCCGACTAATTATTTTTTATATGAGGAAATTTTGAATAAATTAATCTAAAACAAAGCATTTACCTGGAAAAAGGCCATAACGTAGGTTATTAAAATAGTCATAACGCCTTAGGGCGATATTTTTTAGTATAACGCCGCAACTACGCAACCTCAAAAAAAATGATTTAATTTCTGCCTTTTGAACTGAGAATATATCGTGATCACTTTCCATTTTCAGCTGAAACATCTTTGTTTTCATAGCAAACAAGATTGTCAGTGAAAATTTCAGGTTCAGGATGTCTTTCATCCTGCCTCTTTCCTCTTTCCTGCCCCAGCTTTCCTCAAAATCCATATTTTCTGTTAGTAATTAAAATTTTTAAATTATACAACGAAATATTTTTTTTTTTTCAATAGAGAATCAACCTTACAGGCTCTAAGGAGCATAATTACTGCTGGTGGAGACAAGATGTCGGAAACGGTCATGAAACAAATTCATGCGACGTTGACAACCTATTTAGGACAGACTGATGATACAATTAGAAAATGTGCTGCCGGTTGTTTGGGAGCTATTTGCACTCATTTACCTACTGGATTATTGGATCAGACGCTTTCAGACCATATATTGAGTAAGTATAGGATTTTTCAAGACAACAAAGATTGTGTGGAATCTCTGATAGCAGATAGAGGTTGCTACTTACCAAACGTAATAACAAAATACAATACAATAACCCTTTTTGATCATTAATATCTTAGATTTATATCATCAAACTACATATTGTGGCACTTTCGCTAGCATACACGGGATCAAATCTGAAATCTAGAATTTACTGCCTTTTTCAGGAAAAGAGACTATCGCGTTTATTCGGGATTTAAAAATAATGGAATAGGTATATGTACTATATAAAGGCCGGTATTAGTTAGTGGTTAATTAAGTTTTAAGAATGGCTGTGATATGATTTAAATAGTGAATATTCGTAAGAGTTGTAGAGAGTTAAATTTGAGTGAATCAGCGAAGTGATTAGTGTCAGAGTGTTTAGTAACGTGGAATAAATTATTGTTGTGTTTATTGGACTTTTATTTTGAATAAACGAAAAACGAACCCAAGATTTATTGTCACGCTACCCCGAGCCGTGACATTGGTGTCAGAAGTGAGATATAATTTGAACACTCCTAAGTGAAATCCGATTGCAGAATAGTGCGGACACTAGTGAGTAGTCTGGACACTAAGTGAACAGTAGGACAGTTAGTCAGTGTAAGCAGTGGCATTAGTGACAATCACCAAAAGAGACTTAACCGATTGTGTAAATTACCCCGGAAGTGACTGTATACCCGACATTGACTGTGATAGTGACATGTCAAGTAATATAAGTACATATAGTGAAATTATTAAAATAATGGTTGCAGGTCATCAATGACATCGAAATTATTGCCAATTGCAGTTTGTAAGAAATAAAAATTCGTTTTAAACTCAGAGCGCATTTTCTCTTTTTTTTAACCCTAGTTAAAAAGAAATAAAATGGTGTCGGATCATAACCAAATCTGCCGATAAAATGGGATTTAGGTTGGCAATCGTGGGTAATGTTGCCAATAGTTGCCTTCTGCAAATCTATGGTTATTGATTTTAATAATGTGAGGTTTGTTGTCAGTTTTTAACGAGTCTGGGATTGATAGTTGGGATATAATTCAATTTGCTATGAAATTGTATCAATGGAATTTCCTTTTTTGGTATTATAATTATTCTTATCAATTTATTAATAAAAATGTAACCTGGGAAAATGACTAACTTTATGGTATGTCAAAGTAAAACGAAGTTGATGCGGCAACATTACGACATGCTAACGTCATAAATTTTGATCCCCCACATACATTGATTTATTAATTTCCCTATATGTATTTTCTAGAAAATTCTATTCGGAAACCAAGGAATCGAGATATCGAATTTTTGAATTCACCGACGTGTTTGCTATATCAGTCGACATTTAGAAAGGACATTTCAAGAAAATTCTAGAACATTCTATTCAAGAATAAAGCAAGTTATCTAATTTGTGACTTTACCGACGTGTTTGGAACTTCAATCAAAGACCCGGAAAGATAGTTGAAGAGAGTTAGAGGGCAATTCCATTCTGTATATGCCTATTACCAAACAAGCAAAAATGGAAGACCTTAAAATTGAAGAACTTCTGCACAAACTGTTGGAACTTCAAGAGACCAAACGACAACAAGAAAAACAAGAAGAAGAAGCTAGACGACAACAAGAAGAGGCTAAACGACAAAAAGAAAAACAAGAAAAAGCTAAACGACGAAAAGAAAAACAAGAAGAAGAGGTCAAACGAAAACATGAAAGGCACGCAGACATTGAACAAATGCGGAAAATATTTCAAAATAACAAGGATCTGTCGCGAAGTTCAGAAAAATTAGCGAAGCCCTTGTCCTAGCATTAGAACTGGAAGCAATTTTTGGACCCAAAATACGAACAGTGACCACTGAAGAATAGGATAAGCAATCGTCAGAAGAGGATGGTAGTTTGAGTGATTTCATGGAGAAAATGGAGGAACTAATACTAGAAGGTAGAAAAACGGGAAACGACTCCAGACAAACACAAATACCGAGAAACCGAGTATAATGTTATTGGTTACATAAACTTGGACATATTCAACGAGATTGTAGAGTAAGGATGTCCTCTCCATCATGGGTTCGTTTTCGACGCTTTTCGAGATCGAGAGACGTCAGCCCTAATAGCAGATAGGGAACAGGAACTAACCAGTATGGAGGGGTGAATGCTGGTTAGTAATGACGAAGCCCCCAGGGTTGTTTACATAAAATCCTTGGCAGTCATTATAGAGGATTAAAATTCGAAGGACAAATAAATGGAGAATTTTAAACCATCACTTCGGATACCAATTAGAAAAACATTAGTCAAGGCTCGGGCTTGATCGGGTTGGTAATGAAGAATTTGTCCTAATTACATAAGAAGAATCTCAAGCTGTTAGCATCCTGGCAAAAAATCCGGTGAGGATTTCTGATGGAAGTACTGAGAAGATCATTTGCGGAAAATTGGAAATAAACCCTGGGTGCTGCGTTGGAATAACACATAATTTTATCGGAGAACCTTATCAAAGCCAGAACCAGAACGAAATTATTGTCACCAGAAGAGAGTTAGTTGCTTGCCATAGTAAAAGCAGTCGACCATTTCCATAAGTATCTCTACGGACGTAAGTTTCCAATTCGAACGGATCATGCAGCTCTAAAATAGCTTTTAGAAATGAAGACTCCCGAAGGACAGATTGCTAGATGGATTGAGAAAATGCAGCAATACGATTTCCAAATCAAATATCGACCTGGAACCAGTGTCGTAGCAAGACACTCTCGGGCCCGTAAGCAAAAAAATCTCACGGGGCCCCTTACGAAAGGAGAACCCTTATCAAAATTATGGAGAGAATCTCATATCATTTATCATATTTTTCATCAGTATAAGCTAAATCAGCGGAATTTGAAGGACTTTACCGAATCTATTTCATCAGATGATTTTTCCATATCCAGATTATCAGTATTGGTAACAGCAAATAATTCTTGAATAGGCAACTTGCACATTAAATTAAATATGGAACAAATAATAAAACATAATAACAAACATCCTAATAAATGACGCAATAGGGAGCACATTTTTTTTTTATTTCAAAAATGTGTTGTACTACACTAAAGACATAGTCATGCCAAATATCAAGCAATAAAAATCAGCCGTTAATTTTTTATAAATATTTGAAGTTACGCTCAAAACATCGCCATTTGAAACGACCGATTAGTGTGACGTCACTCGGCAACAAAATTCCGATCACAGTGACGAGCCCTCCTAGTCCAGGAGGTGGCGCCAAAAACATGCAAGAGTTTTCGCAAGGCGGATATTTTCAAAATAGGTCCTACTTTAGTGCTAGAATGCTAGTGTACAGTCAGCACTCACAGTTCCGGGACAGCTGGCTCTGGGACGCGGGCAAAGTTGTAATTTTAAGAAGCATCTAAACTGTTTTCTCAAAGCTCAAAATTTATAGAAATTTTGTACATTATCTGTTTGAAGGTCACAGATAACGTATGTAAACCGTCAGACGTCTAGTTCGTTGCAAAAAGGGGGTCAGACGTCCTCAAAGTTTTTATTTTATGGCATTTTCTTCAAATATATTTGTCAAATACCTGCAAAAATATATTTTGACAGGACACCGAAGAAAATGCCATAAAATAAAAACTTTGAGGACGTCTGACCCCCTTTTTGCAACGAACTAGACGTCTGACGATTTACATACGTTATCTGTGACCTTCAAACAGATAATGTGCAAAATTTCTATAAATTATGAGCTTTGAGAAAACAGTTTAGATGCTTCTTAAAATTACAACTTTGCCCGCGTCCCAGTGCCAGCTGTCCCGGAACTGTGAGTGCTGACTGTACACTAGCATTCTAACACTAAAGTACGACCTATTTTGAAAATATCCGCCTTGCGAAAACTCTTGCATGTTTTTGACGCCAGCTCCCCAACTATCCGTACTTCGGGCAGGTAGATTAAGATTATGGTTATGTTGTTATGTATGCAGTTTCTGATAGATTTGACATTGGCGACACCAGCAGCACATGATGTGGCAGCGACGCGACCTGATTATTACTGCCTTGTGACATCACGATTCATAGAAATACGTTTTTGATCGCGTCATGAATTTCGAATTATTTGGTATTTTCAATTAAAGATTTTGGAGACCAGAGATAAGATATTAGGGACATAAAGCTTCCGTATTTTTTGCTCGGTATCCGTATCGGTATCGTACTGCGCATGTGCAGAAGCGATACGGAGGCCGAGATACCGTACGTACAACGTAACGTTACGGCCCTCTCGCGGTATCCGTATCGGTAACGTATCTTGACATTCCTGACGCATGTGTCAAATTTTAAATGAATATAACCACTTTTCTTTCGGGTTGATTTAATTTGTTTAGTTTATACTTTCTTGAGTTTCTTGTGTGTTTAGTGCTTCTCTATCGCAAAAAAAAATAACAATTTTAAGGTTAGATATAAAAACGCCGGAGTTTTGAGACAAAAATTTCCAGGTTATGAGATGCGTTTAAGTTTACCGGAACAGGGAGCGCTTTAACAGCCTTTTCGCTTGTCAACGTATCTAGTTGCGTTACGGATACCGATACCGATACCGGCGAATTATTTCAAGTAGCTTTATGGCCCTATTAATTTTTTTTCTCATTTGCATCATTTTTTAGGATGATTGTTATTGTGTTTTGTTATTTATTCCATATTTAATTTAATGTGCAAGTTCCCTATTAGAGCAATCCGAATTAATGAAACATCCGGATTATTGGAATCTTTTGAAAAGTCACAGAAATACATCAAAAACTGTAGTTTATTAACTCAAAATAGGTGCTTATTACATAGTACAGTTAATTTTTGCAAAATATCGTGTTTTTCCGCCAGAGTTAACGTTTTGCGTGCTCTATTTGGAGCCATGATGCTTAGGTACTACCGAGCTTTCCACCATTGTCACAGAAACAAACGCATCGTTTTCGGTGAAATAAGGGAATTCACTAGTGATGAGCGATATAAAACGAACTGTGATTTCATCACTGATATCTTAAAATCACGGATCACAACTGCTACCAAAGTTCTATAAAAAGCGTGACGTGATCACGCCAACGTAGCAAACTAATTTCTTGTTTTTTAAGAATAATTTTTTCTTTTTGTAATTTCAAATTCCAAATTCCACTGCAAATTCCATATTGTCGTGATTTGTCGCCGCGATATTTGATAGATTTTAGCTGCCAAATATCTCAAACGCTAGTAGAAAAAAATAGCATCTGTCTGCATCAGTTTCAATTGTACTAAAATATATTGGAAGTCACGCTTTATAATCACTGATATTCAAAAATCACGGTATCAGTTAACAATGTGATTTGAAAATCACGGTATCGCTCATCACTAGAATTCACCGGCATAGACTTTGGTAACACCAACTGTAGCGATTGGCGAACTGCGCAAAAAATTATGATCCGGATTATAGAATCACAGGTAATCTGGATTATAGAATATAAAATGTTAACATCTAATATTTTAATTTTGTCCGGATTACTGGGAAATCCGGATTAATGGAGTTCGGATTAACGAAGCTTCACTGTACCAAATATTTTGAAATTCATAACGCGATCAAAAACGTGTTTCTATGGGTGGTGACGTCACAAGGCAGTAATATTCGGGTCGCGCCGCTGCCTCACCATGTGCTGCTGGTGCCGCCCAAGGAGAATACACACTCTAAGGAGTACTTATCGGCCTCGTTTTTGGTAATCGCTGCCATATTGGTTTTCAACTGTTTTCAACCATTGCCGACGTCATAACTAAGTCGTCAGCTGTTTAAACAGCCTACGTCAAGGAGAGAAACGCCATGCTGCTTACGTCACAACTGATGGTTGGGCGTAGGGGGGTAGGAGGGAATTTGTTACACACAGGCCTTATGAGGATAAGCCATCCTGTAGTAGTAGTGTGTATCATCCTTGGTGCCGCCAATGTTAAATCTATTGCAAACGGCATACATAACAACATAACCATAATCTAAATTTACCTGCTCGAAGTTCGAAGTGCTCGTCACTGTCAACGGAATTTTGTTGCCGAGTGACGTCACACTAGTCGGTCGTTTCAAATGGCGATGTTTCGAGCATAACTTCAAATATTTATAAAAAAGTAACGGCTGCTTTTGGAATATGTCTTCAGTAGTAGAACACATTTTTGAAATAAAAAAAAAAAAAAGTGCAAGTTTCCTATTCTATTTGTGCCATCTAAGGTTTGAATATTAGCCATAATGGGAATAGATTCAGCATTTACTTACAATATTTGCGAATGAAAATTGGTTACCCATGATAATGGGATGAAATTTATAGTTATTTATATCCTACTGAACTATTATAACCATATAATACCTTAGTTACGATAATCCTGAAGAGGGTCTCAACTCCCAAGGGAGTTAAGGATTTCATAACTCCCGCGCGGGAGTTAAGGATATCATAACTCTCAAGAGAGTTAGGATTTCCATAACTCCCGCTTTTACCTTGAATAGGTAAAACTTTGAGAAAAAATAGGAATTTTGTTTTATGGTTTATTCCTTTATAAAAATAGACAGAATACAGTAAATTCAGTAGGATATAAAATTATCTATGTACCAAGGGAATTATCAGGTGTTAATACCAACGGGCAATTGTGGCAAACGTTGCCCTGGGGTATTAACACCCTCATAATTCCCTTGATACATAAATAACTATTATTGGAGATGTCGGTCGTAACATTTTTTCATTTTTTACCATGGGCACACAGCATGTATATGACAGGTGAGGCGTTGTTAGCTGTCAAATATTGGAATCTTATATCCAAAAGCAGAGTAACTATGGCAGATTTTGATGAACAAAATATTGGCTTCTACGAAGTCGATCAAGGTCATAGACTAATATATATAGGGGGTAAATAGACTGGACTCTCCAATGTTAACATATCATGTCGTATTTTAGCGCCCTCTGCCGACTGAGAGTGAATTATAAATACTAGTTCGGTCATTCTCCGAGAGATAGCACTTTGTTATTGATAGTTTCCTGTAATTTTTTCAGTAACCCGACAACCCTCTTCAAACAATGGCGACAATGGAGGTCTCGCTGCCATATTCTTGCAAATTTTTGATATGAATAATAGGATATAAATGGCTGAATGCCTCTCGGATATATCCATGTCTATTATAAAAAATTAAAAATAACGTATTTGAATTTTAGTCAGAGAAATACGTTACCTCCAAATTTTGATGATAGATATCAATGACCTATTAACACAGATAGACAGAACAATAAACAATAATATCGGTTGACTACATGCCAGGAACCGCATCTCTCCCCACTACTTATTAATCCTTGTGTTATTTTGTATCTTTCTCTAACACGTGGTAAGCGATTATTTTTCAATGAAAATTAGCAACGCTGCAAAAAAATAAATCCCACCTCGAATTCCACCTTTCCACCAATCAGCGGCTTATATTCAATTGTCATGTCAAAATGCGACCTGCAGGTATTTTATGAGAATTTCCATTTGTCAATCAGTGCGCAGTGAGTGTATCCGCATCTTTTTCTAAAATTATGTAAAATATAAGGATAAAGATACACTTTAGTAGCACTGATTCTGGTTTCATTTTCAAAGTTGCCAAGTATGCCATAGTCAAATGGGGGCGGAGTTAGCGGAATCATTTGAATCCCTACTCCTAGCCGCTCTCACAGCTCACCCCCCCTGGTAGTCGATTCTCGAATTTGGTAGAAGTGAACGTTCCCCTAGGAGAAGTGAGAGATCACATCGCACGCTCGTTCTCTTGATGCCAAAGTTGGTATTCTCCAACGTATGGGATTATGATCCGAGAGAAAACTTGTCAAATAATAATGCGTTGTTGCCAACAGTAATATGTAAAATTAGCCACAATTTTGGTGCGTTAAAAGGACGAATGTCATGAGAAAGAAGAAAACCGGTATCCCTGCGTTTTTATTCTCATCAAATTTTCCACCATTCTATGTCGGTCATTATCATTTTCCATTCACTAAACAAAGATAGCTAACTCATCGGTGAAGTCCGATTAGAATAAAAACGAGGGGTTTGTTTTATTTGTGTTTTGGGACGTAATCTCATTATTTGCTTATTTATTTACTGAAAATCAAATCATTAATCATTTTATCTACAATTTTTATTTTCGTGCTGTTTTGTTTATGTGGAAAATGAATTTGGAAAAATCAAGATGTTCACCTATAAATCATACTCAAAAAGAAATGCTCATTGAATTTGTAAGGCAAAATGAGAAACTTCAAAGTGGGAAATTTACCTCCAATTTACCACAGTTTTTAATGATGAAGTTCTAGTTGGAGTCTGTATAAAAGGTGTCAATAAATCAATTAAATTTCGAGCAAGATCTTTGCTTAATCTAAATAGTTTTATAAATTTATTATCCGTTAAATCAAAGGGATTTTCTCTTCTGTGAAATCTCCTTAAAGGCCTTTCTTCTTGCTTTTCTGCATCTAGTAGATCATTCAGTACAAGAATTCTTCCTATAATCGCAGCTTCCATGGTTTCCCACGTTTTCGTATTAGACCGTATTTTCCACTTCAACACAATATGCAAATGTACCAATTGGCAATTACTGCTAATAAATGATTTGCAAAACAAACAAAAAAATAGACACTTTTTGCACCCCTCAAGTATGGTTAACTTTATCGGCGATAACGATTACCACGACCTTCAAAATCAGAGATTTTGCATCGCCAAACGTTCACATATTTCCGTTATTTCTATTTTTCCTCTGGGCCATGAACTGCGCATGCGCCTTCGGATGTAAACCAATTTCATAACATCAAAATGATAATCCACACTTATTTGTATTTGTATTTTCTCAAATTTCAGATGATTTTAATTAATTATTTATTAAAACGGGATGACATCTATTCAATTTTCTTCAATGTGGCATCCATACAGTTTTACCATATCCATAGGTATAGCTATAAGCACAAGGTTATTCTTGCTTAAATAACGCCGCTCGTTGTGGTTGATAAGTACAACGAACATTTTTTAGCTACTGCGCATACTCAGTATAACGATAACCACAGCGGAATGGCAAAATAAGAAGTGCAAAAATTCTCTAACACCATGATGATGACTGTAAAATTGACAAAAAGCGCATGTTTGACGTTTGGTTCTCCCGAGAACAGACGTTCTCTTCAAAAAAAGTAGTAGAATAAAATTCTCTCAATTTTCATAGGAAGTGAACGGTCCCTAATTTCGAGAATACGTCTTAATAGATTTTAATAGAAACCGCACGTTCCTTTCCTATGAGAACAGGGATCACACAATTCGAGAATCGCCGTCCTGCCCATAAACATGTATAGGCTTTTTACGCTATATTTAGGATGACGTCACATTTAGTAAATTTCTGCTGCCAACCTAACAAAACCAAAAGTACTTTTCAACGCATTTAAAGTAGGGTAATTTCAGATGTTTTTGGTTGGCAACGGCGCGCGACGTTGCATGATTTATATAAACATTTTCAAATAATGCGTGTCGATTCATTTCGTTATTTTTAGCTGTCAGTCGTCTTGATAATTTATTATTAACTATTTTGTATTATCCTAATTAAGTGCCAAAAATACGTTACAGTTAGAAACCAGTTCTTTCAAGAACTTCGTAGCGTAAACTTACTCAGAAAATGCCAGCAGGTTTGTCGGAGTCGGCCTCAGGAAAGGGTAGTATACTTAATAACGTATTTCCAGCAGGAACGCGACCATTTTTGCTTCTTCTGCTGTGAGGCATGTAAGTAAATTACCTATTTTCCGTTTCGTTTGACAGAAAAGACCTATCTATTTTTACCTGGTATGCGCGCGCAACATGAGGCAAGTCTTTTTATTAGCTAACTAGTATAGGTGTGAAGTGTTCGTTTTTCACGCTGGGCATTTCCTTGTCCTTGTTCATAGCTCGTGGTCTGACAAAAATAAAAGTACGGTTGATATTCAACTTGACGTTACTTGACAAGTGACACTCAAAAGTAGTTTGAAATGTTCATTGATAAATACGTTGCACAACACGCGGTTTTTCTTCTTCTCTTTTTATCCCGTGCAAATAAGGAGGACGGATTGCCATACATAAGTTTAACAAAATTTGGTACATTTTGCCTCGTCTTGCGCAATGAGCGTTCTGTGTTTTTTTTATCTAATGAAGTTTTCGTATTATTACCTCTTTGTTTGGTAAAATAGATAGGTCTACTGTCACGTGACATTCTGATAAATTATAAGAAAAAAAATAGGCATTGACAACATTGTCTTTTTTTGTTCTATGACGTCATCCTAAATATAACGTAAAAAACCTATAGTCAACCAAAACAAAGCTATTTTATCAATGGGATGTTCTGTCTATCTGTGTTAATAGGTCATTGATAGATATCCATTTATATCCAATAATTCCTATGTATTCATATTTGAAATTTCAAAAATATGGCGGCGGGGCCTCTATTCATCGTCGCCACTGTTTGCAGACTGCAGATGTTTGTCGAGTCTCTAGTTTTTCACAAGAATAAACACAATCAAAAGACAATTTAAATTTAAATTTTGAAATATGGCAAGGCCAAATGACAATGACATTTCCGATAAAGGATTTGGTACACAGAACATTCGGTATTTGTTTCATTTTCACTTTCATAACCTCAGTTTTATAAGACCAGCAGAGCCATCAGCGGTCACGAGTGAACTAAAAAAGCTGGCTCAAAGCGGTAATATGAGTGCGCCGACCGTGATCAAGGTAAATTGAAAAATGTCAACCATTTTGACACCTGTCCAGAGATCACCTGTCTCAGTCACAACCCTGCCAAACGGCAGCACTCATATTTTTCAGTTTTCGATATTTTATGATATAGGCTCATATGAATAAGACAGAAGTAAATGCGCTTTTACTTAAATTTTTTGAGACAAACATATTGTGGCGTCGCCAGGCTGTCAAAAAAGCTACGCTATCGAATTCCCTAGAAAATTGCAGATTCCTATTAATCTGGTCAATTCTACTTAATCGAGAAAAGGGGAGTTATCGCATGTGTTCTAGATTTTACAGGAATAGATTTAGGGATATATAAAAGGCCGCTATTGCTTTGTAATTTTAAGTTTCAGTTTGACTGTGATACGATTTAAAGCCTTGGGCCCGTAAGCGTTGCTTACTCCCGCTATATGATAGCTACGCCACTGCCTGGAACCTGCATTAAAATGCTGACGCTCTGTCTAGACGGCCATGTAAAGTAGACATTGTCAAAAAATCGATATGAAGGAGAAAAACACTGATCCAGCTGTAAGATAACAAATGGACTACGAAACAAATGAGAGCAGATCAAGAGGCAGACCTGGGCCGGTATTCTTGTTCTCGAAAACGCTCACCGCTTTTTAGTCGCTCGGCACTTCTAATGTAAATTCACATTAAAAGTGCTGAGCGACTGAAAAGCGGTGAGCGTTTTCGAAAACAAGAATACCGGTCCTGGGCCGGTATTCTGGTTCTCGAAAACGCTCACCGCTTTTCAGTCACTCGGCACTTCTAATGTAAATTTACATTGAAAGTGCCGAGCGACTAAAAAGCGGTGAGCGTTTTCGGGAACGAGAATACGGGTCCAGGACATCCGGCAAAATCTACATCTTGAAGAAAATGATGGAGGTAGGCCAGAATAAAGTGTCGAACAAGAGTTTCATTTACAAAGCGTTGTGGGCTCAGTGGAACTCTCTAGCCGTAGAAAATAGTTTACTCGAAAGAGTTTGGGAAAGTGCCTATGGGAAAACTACGAAGAGCCAACTAGTTATTCCAAATGATTGAGTAGAAGATGTATTAAAAGAAATACATGACGAAACTTCAGGGGCAAATTTTAGAGTTAACAAGACTTTGGACAAAATTCGGTAACGTTTTTACTGGATCCACTATCATGAAGACGTTAAAAACTGGTGCCGAAAAGGCGACATCTGTGCTACCAGTAAATGCCCTAAACTAAGATTTCGGGAGCCCATGATGCAGAGCGTGGTAACAAATACATCTTGTTTATCATGGATTACTTCAGTAAATGGCCAGAAGTTTTCGCTAGTCGTAATCAAGAAGTCATCACTATTGCTCCGGGGCCCGGGGTACTGGACAAAGTTTTTAGTCATGGTGTGCCACTAGAGTTACATTCAGGTTGGGGACAAAACTGTCATCTTTAAGCAAATTTGTGAGATCGTTGGAATTCGTAAAACAAGGACAACACCTCTACATCCACAGTCTGATGGCATGGTAGAACGATTTACCAAAGAGGAACACCTGACAAAAGCAGTCGCAATGAACCAGCGAGATTGGGACAAACATTTGCCTCTATTTTTAATGGCTTACAGAGCAGCTGTTCACAAGTCAAAAGGTGAGAGTCCAGCTAGAATCGTTTTTGGAAGGAAACTCAGGTTACCTTGCGATCTGATGTTTGGAATACCTGAAAAAGAACGAAAAGAAATTCGAGATTATGCTGACGAGGTAAGGGCACGACTTCTGGGGATACATGATTTTGCTTGGGAGCATATTATTCAACTGGCCAGTGACCGAATGAAGACCAGATACGACTTGAAAGCCAATTTAGCCGAATTTCAAGAAGGTGATTCAGTGTGGCTTCAAGAAAGAAAGAAATGTCGCTGAAATTGTTTTCAGCATGGAAAGGGCTTTACAGAATAATCAAGAGGATCAATGATTTGGTTTATCGAGTACAGCGCAACACCAGGAGTAAGATGAAAGTTGTACATCTAGACAGATTGACGAAATATCATTGCCGCGAAGTTGATCGGGACGATCAACCTTAAGAGGAGGGTACTATGGCGCTTTCGCCATCATGCACAGAATCGAATCTGGAATCTAGAATTTACTGTTTTTTTCAAGAAAAGAGATTATTGCGTTTATTTTGGATTCAACAAAAATGGAATACGGATATATGTATAAAAGCCGGTATCAGTTAGTAGTTAGTTAAGTTTTAATATTGGCTGTCTGTGATATGAATTAAATAGTGAATATTTGTAGGGGTTGTAAAGAGTTAAGTTTGAGTTAATTAGTGAATTAGTGTCAGAGTGTTTAGTAACGTGGAATAAGTTATTGTGTTAAATGGACTTTCATTATGAATAAACGGACCCAAGATTTAATGTCATGCTACCCCGAGCCGTGACAATATTTCCGCTTGATCATTTCCTTTATCGAAAGTTACCTTCGATAGGAATCTTAGCCGAATACAAGGCAAATTGTTGGGGGCGATATGAGATTTGACTCACCAAGAAAAAAAAATGGAAGAGTGAATAGAACATTCACAAAAAATAGTTATAGAGACAATTCAAACCTGTGTAGACAACGCTCGAGAGATTTCTAGTCCGTCTCCTCAGGGGCTGCGACAGGAGAGCTAATGTCATAAAGCCAATGTCATAAAGCCCAATAGATGGCACCTGTAATTTTCCGGAGTTTGTGCGACAATTAAAAGACGAAAATAGTCCTAACACAGTTCTTGACATCTTTTATAAGATTAGTGATAAAGGCAGTGCTTAAATTCGTGTAGATTTGTTCAAATAGTATCTTATTATTGTGAAGAACGGTTAGTTAGTTGCCATATCCTCTACCAAAAAAATCCTAGGAAATACTGATTTGGTATTTTTTTCATCAGCATAATTTTTCATCGTCTGAAATGGATGGAAATGAGAACCGTTGCCTGAAATGCCAAAGGGTGATCGGTGAAGATTATTATCAGTGCGACATCTGTAATCAAAGAATACATCAAGCATGTTCTAGTCTGTCAAGCTCGGAAGCGAGGTGCATGCCTTTACAGAAGAGGCTGTTGATTTTTTCGTGTGAGAATTGCAAAATGGTATTAAGAAAGATTCCATCTATGGTTGCACTTATGGAAGATATTAAACAACATTTATCTGATTGCCCAAAATTTGCCGAATCACAAGCATCTGCTTCAATCCCAAAATACAGCGAAGTTGCAAAGAAGAAGAAACCCGAGGAAGTAATTGTCATAAAACCTAAAGATAAGAAACAAAACAGTTCGACTACGAAAAAAATAATTGAAGAACAAATAGACCCTCGAGCAATAGGTGCAGAAGTTTCAAGAGTGAAGTTTGTTCGAGAGGGTGGAGTTGCTATATCTTGTTTAAAGAAAGACGATATAAAAAATATTTCGGAAGATATCGAAAAGAAACTAAAGGGGCAATATGTAGTTGATGTACCAGAAAAGAGAAATCCAAAGTTAAAATCACAAGTATAGAAAAAAAGCTAATACAAGATCCTAATGTTTTGATAGAAAGTTTAATGATACAAAATGGAATTTAAAACATTGGTGAAAACAGAACAGTGAAGCTTTTAAGTACCTATGAGGATAAGAAAAGAGGAGAGGTGGCTATACTGGAGGTGGATGGGAAAACTTTTGAGGAGATAAATAGAAAGGAGGTTTTGCATATTGGATGGAGAACGTGTCGTTATTATGAACATGCATACAGTGTTATAAATGTTGGAAATTTGGTCATATGGCTCATGAATGTAGGTCTCAGGAAATAATATGCCCCAAATGCAGCAAAAATCACAAAAAGCAAGAATGCACAAGCGAGGCGGAAGTTTGTAACAACTGCCTGAAAGCGAAGGAAGTTTTGAATATACCAAATATAGATTTTCATCACTCTGCATTTAATAGAACCTGTCCCGCATACAAGAGAGTCTACGAACAATTGCAAATGAGCATCAGTTACCCTGACACATTCTGCAAGGTAAACAAATAGCAATTGCAGTGTCAACAGCTGCTGTATCTTAATATCCAAAGTTTATTAGCCCATAAAACGGAACTTATTTGGTTAATAAATCAGAGGCAACCTACGGTCATCTGCTTAGTTGAAACCTCGGTTGAAACTCATATCACAGAAGAGTTGGAAGAGGTGGAAACAATTATTGACGGATATAAAGAATTGCATGCGTTTTCATCAAGTCGACACACAGGAGGTGCTTCTATATACATTAAGGAGGAACTCCAGTATAATATTGTAATAAATGAAATTTTGGAAAAAAATATGTGGCTGATCGGAGTAAATTTGAATTTCAAAGGTCAAAAATACAATATTCTCAATGTTTACCATTCGCCTAGTTCAAGTCACAACGAGTTTCTTGATAAACTGGATAAAATAATTGAAGAATATGCAACCAAACCTGATACATTTCTATTGGTAGGAGACTTCAATATAAACGTTGCAAGGAACTCATTTTATTCAGACAAACTAAAAACATTAGTTTCAAGTCATGGAATGTATCAAATGGTTCAAAATTTCACAAGAGTTACTCAGAATAGCTCCACGATAATAGACCTTATTATAACAAATAATAAGACAGTTGCTCACAAGGTTTATCACACGCCAAAAATAGCAGATCATTCGATAATAACCATTGATTTCCCTCATATCGAAACAGTCACTGAAACAGTTCTTATGAGAGATATGTATAACTTTAACGAACTTCGGTTCCAACTAGATCTCATGGATAGCGTATGGCCAGATTCCCTGCAATCCACGAATGACATAGCCAATCACCTTGTTCAGACAATATCTCATAACCCTAATCAACACGCGCCTTTAGTCGAGAAAAGGATATACGGTAAATATGGAAACAAAAAATGGTCACCAGAAATTAAAGAACAAGTATCACAAAGGGACATATTATACAAAAAAGCCATAATTACACATCAAAATGAAGACTGGAAATCTTACAAACAACAAAGAAACAAGGTAGTGCAGATAATTAGGTCACAGAAGCAAAGATATTACCATGATCAAATTGATGAAGTTAAACACGATGAAAAAAAGATGTGGAGAACGTTAAAAGATCTTATAAGTGGACCCAAAAGTGCTAAAAATAGAGGAGTTATATTCGAGGATCGTATGGAAACGGAGAATACAAAAATTGCAGAAAAATTCAATAACTATTTTTTGGATAGTATTCGAGTCCCTGTCCACAGATACAGAGCAAAGACTGACAAATGTGATATTAGATAACATTTTGCCGATTTGTCAAAAACGAGTGGACTAAAATATGGAGGGTATTATATCATCGTAATCGGAATAAGATATTCTATCAAACACATATATAATATACAGGGTGTTCCATTTAAAAAAATTTAATGTTGGCTCATATGTCAAAAAATTGATAGTGTTTTGTTTTATAGGTAACTTGAAAAAAAACTTGGCTACTAACCCTACATTTTGTTTTTTTGTTTACCTTGATACTTTCAAAAACAAAAAAGTTACAGCGAATTAAAATGTTATCAAGATAAATTGAACGCACAGTACATAAACGATATTGTCAGAGTAGTTAAACATTGTGAATTGCAAGTTTTCGCAGATGATACCGTCTTATTCTTCCAAAGTGACAATATGGACAACTTAATAAAATTAATTAATGAAGATTTAGGTAGGCTATATAAATGGCTGTGTGATAATAGTTTAAGTTTAAAAAAAACTAAGTTCATGTTATTAAAAATCAAGAATTATAGTACAGATATCAACTCTCATAGTAATGTATTTATAAATGGTGTAGAGGTAGACAAGGTTAAAGAATTCAAGTATTTAGGAGTAGTTATTGATGAGTTCCTAACATTCTCTAGTCATGCGAGGTATCTGATTAAGAAAGTATAAAAAAAATATATTTTCTGTGTAGAATAGGTCAAGACCTAAGTGGTTGGACTAAATTAATTATTTATAAAACAATAATACTACCACATTTTAACTACTGTGCTTCCATTACGTACATGTTTGCCAAATCTGACTTAGACATACTGCAGATAAAACAAAACATAGCTTTAAGATGTATTTTAGGATGTAATAGGTACACAAGAATAAAAGACATGCTGAAGTCGACAAATTTATTAAGTGTAAGACAGAATATTTATTTTTGTACCATGCATGATAGTAGCTCATAAGATAAAAAATGGTTTGTATCCAGAACATATATTACATAGGTTGCAATTTGTCTCTGATATTCATAATTATAATACTAGAAGTAAATTTGATTTTTATGTTCCGACTGTCTAGTCTTCCTTCGCACAGAATAGCTTGTTTCATAAAGGATTAGTAGAGTTTAACAATCTTCCTAGTGATATTAAGAATGAAAGTTTCGCTACATTTAAGGTTAGGTTAAGAGAATTTATTGTTGAAAACTAAAATAGTGTTTAAATACTGAATATTTTGTTAATGTAATGATGTATTTTTGTTGTTGTTTGTTAGCTGATGCTATTAATAAATGCTATTATTATTATTATTATTCTAAATGGGTACCTATTAAAGATACTATAGTATACGTTATTCATTATTTTAATCAAATTTAATACAAATATCAATATTTGGCAACATGGTGTTTTCATTTTAACAAAAATTTGCATTTCCATCAAATTATAATCAAATCATAATCTCCCAAGATTTCCATAGCCACCCATTATGGGAATAGAAAGTTTATGGGTGTATTCAGGCGGTGCCAGTGGCTAAGCTCAGCCACTCAGCAGGGACTTTATTCTCGGATCCGAGGAACAGCGTTTTCATGAGAACGATTGCTCTGCCATGGTCAGTGTTATGGAAATATGGATACGGAAGACGAAACCTTCGTTCTCATGAGAACGTTGCTCCCCTGTTTCGAGAATAAAATCCCTGCTGAGTGGCTGAACTTAGCCGCTGGCATCGCCTGAATGTACCCTCCTATGGGTTAATATATCATGTCTACCATATTTTTTTATCAAAAAATTTTTTTTTTTTTTTTCAGATGACGATAATAATGTAAATGTGACTCTCAGAGAAGGTAGAGGATCAGCGCTAACAGTAGCCTTGAAAGAAAGTTCTAAACGTTTGTGGAATGATCAATATAGAAATAAGGTGACACAAGTGCTTCTTAGTCAGCTACAATCGCAAATCATTAATATAACTCGGAGTGCTATCCGTTCTTGTGGTTACCTCTTAGAATATTTATTAATGAATATTGAAAATATGCCCAATCAGCTTTTAGTGGCGTTCGTAAGGGTAAATAATAAATACCTTTTGATTTTATTATAATGAAATATATTTATTTATTTTAGACAATGAACCACAGCAATAATGAAGTAAAGCAATTGCTAGCAAGAGTATTATTCCATGTAGCAAAAGTTCTACCAGGAGGAAAATTATCGCCAGATTTCCTACGAATCGCTTTGCCAACATTAGTCAATGGCACAAAAGAAAAAAATGTTTATGTTAAAGCAAACTCAGAAATAGCACTTATAGCTATGCTAAGATTAAAGGATGGTGACGAAGTATTTCAGAAATATTCTGGTATGCTGGACTTGGGTGCAAGGGAATCATTGACTGATACTGTATTGAAAGTTTTGAAGAAAATGCTACATCAGCCCGAGGGCAAAGACGATGATATCGACGACACCTTAGTTACCTGATCCTTCGATGAATTTCAAATTATATTTTGGAATGTATTACAGGCTTATTTTGATTTTAGGCATAAAAAAAATTTATGCCAAAATTATTGTTATCCACTATGCTTAATAAACTGTATTGAGGTCATTATAATTGTATAGAAATTTTTGAATTGACACACCATGCCTGTGAAAGTAATCGTAGAAATCGAAGTAATAAAGTACGCAAAACATTGCCTCACTTCAAAAGGGAGGAGTATCGGCGCATGACAAATAATAGACAATCCTCTTGGCTTATAAATATTTGGCCACATTATGAGCCAACAGTGATATTAGATTGAAAACAAAACATGATGCTATCTGAAAAACCGGTAGATTCAACCAAAAGTTCTTTTCACGTGGCTCCGGTTTAACTAACCGGGTTACAAAACGGTTAGAGAAAGGACATACCTTTTCTAACCCGCAGGCTTATTCTCTACGAACAGCAATTACATAGCAACCAGCAACCGGTCGCAAGTTGCTTTTTTTGAATAGAAAACTCGCGTTTGACAGATTTAAATGAATCTTTGCACACAGCTCATTGAGGTGGTTATGAGCCTACAAAATGAAGGACAAGATAGGAACATAATTATGAACATACAAAATGAAGGACAACCCCTCATGACCCGTCAGGGTAGGAAAAAACTACTCCCAAATGTTGAAAAAAAAATCGCAGAAAAATAGTAAAAATTGTGTGCATTAATGGAACTTTGTACACAGCTGATTGAGGTGGTGATGAACTTACAAAATGAAGGACAATCCCTTATGAACCGTCAGGGTAGGAAAAAACCACCCCCATATGTTGAAAAATCGCAGAAAAATAGTAAAAAATTGTGTGCGTTGATGAAACTTTGCACACAGCTCATTGAGGTGGTTATGACATTTTCATTTTATGTTCATGATATTCAGTCAATTATGCTGCAAATTTAATAATTTAAAACATTACATTAGTCATTCTGAATAGAAAACTCGCGTTTGACAGGGACTATTGCGCAATAGGGCATGTCCATGTGACGTCACAAATTAGTTTGACAGTCGACCTGAGGTAAAACAAATCATTTATTTATGGCGTTTCCGATTGGTAGATTCAGTGCGCACTGAGTGTATTTGCATCCTTTTATTCGACTGTAGAAAAAAAAGACAGGAATTAAAAAAATTGCACTAGTTCTGCACTAGATCTACCAATCGGAAACGCCATTACATTCGTGTAGATTAGGCCGGTGCACAGAACATATCACCATCACCTCTAGAAAAGTATCCGCAATGTTATGTACCGGTTATGAATTACAGCGACATCGTTGACTGAAATCCCAACTAATCGAGCATTCTTGACAAAAAGGCGAATTGATTTTTTTCATATATTTTTATTATTTTTAAATCATTTTCAATGTTCAACTGCATTTGGCTTGCTGACTCCTTTAAGCTCTTTTCGCCTCATTTTCTTGAAAACTATGACTGGCAGGAAGTTTCCGATGTCGAACATAATGCAAAAAGAGTTAGTAAATTAGCAAGAGACACGCAGCTATAGGTAGATCGCAAAGTAAATACGAATAATAAATACAAATACACACGAAACAAACGAGTAAATACAAGAAAATACGAACAAAAATTAGGGTTTTTTCAACCGAAACTTTTTGAATTTTCACTTTAACGCGGGTGGGGACCATGGTTCACAACAACACAATTTAAAAATTCAAATTATGACTTTTAAAATGACAAAATAAATGACGAAACCAACCAAAACAAATCACTGTCCACACCACAGATACCTGTAAATTTCTCTTATCTCCCGACAGTGTCGCCATCGTTGACTAAAAACCTAACTAAAAACCTTCGTCGTGATTCTCCCATTTGAGATATTTTTCTATAGGTGATATGTTCTGTGGGCCGGTGTTTTATGCGGTTTTCACAGCTTTTTTACAAGTTTTGTTGTTATTTGGCTTTAAAAAAGTTAGAACGGAGTGTTTGTGTTCCAGTCTATGTGGTCTTTTATCTAAAAGTTTGCTAGGCTTTCCTATAATGGAATAAATTCAGGTTTTTTCCAAGAAATATCAAAACCAAGTGTCACAAGAACAAATATATCAGTATAATTACTCTACAGGGTGTCCCACGGTGGATGGCGTATTAGACGTTTATGGAGAACTAAAAAGCGAATCATTTTGAAAATTTGGCAACCGGGATAAACGACCATGATCTACACTTTAAAAATATTTTTGACCATGCGGTGTTGCCGCTTCTACTCTAAACTAGTGGCAACATCACTATTTTAAATGGAACACCCCGTATTTAATTGCATATTTGGATTCTACGTAAAATTCTGAGCAGATTTCATGTGATATACCCTATACCTAAGTTCAACTGTTTTGGAAATATTGACAGTTGAAAATTGACTTTTTGCAACTTTGACAGGCTGTAAGACCCCAAGCCAAGAATTTAACATTTAATAATAAGGAAGACTTTTTTGAGTGGAAAAGAAAATTAGAGCAAGATACTATCAGAGCACAGTTTATAAAATATGGAACTGTTGAAAGGAAAAATGGTACAATAATTATTTATTTTATTTTTCACCGAGCTGGAAATTTACATAAACGCATTAAATTCACATTACGTATACCTAGGTATTACGCTTACATAAACAGGCTTTATCGAATATCGATTTATTATTTAATAGCCTTGCTCGCAAGCTCGCTCGGTCATAAAATTATTCGTACAATAAATCCTTTCTTTATTGTACTTGTTATTTAATGTTATTTATATAAATAGCTATTATTCAACAATCTAGATTGAACACTGTGCCTTTCAAAATCTTACAGAAACAGCTTGGTTGTGATACAGCCTACAAATCAACTGTGAAGGGCGAAGGGCGATGTATCATTGGATTGTTCCGCCTGACGTTATCAATTATTTTTTTGTACCCGGGTCCCAGCTTGATACCCCATCCCGAAAAAATTAATTCTCATTAGTTTTTCTAAAATTTTCAGTTAAATATTATCGATATTTTATGAAATGGAAATTGCAAAATAATCCTAGAATATAACAATAATATTCATCAGGATTCAGGACAAGGAGGCGGAGGCGTCAAAAAACAAACAGCAAAAACGTTATGGGCGCTGTATTCGTGGCGTTGCCTCCGTGTGATCCGCAGACGCTTGTGCCGGTTGTTCGCACCGGTAAATTATATGGTGAATTCTGAAAAATACACATAGTTGTCGTAGCTGACAATTGACAATTGACAGGACAGGGGGCGAGGCAGCACTGACGTCATACAGAGCAAATAGGTTATGAATTCGTCTTGAAACAGTGAGCGCGCAGAGCATCTTTTATCTTTTTTTTTCCTTTTGATGAGTAGAACAGGTGTGAGAAAACAATACAGCCTCTCCGAGCGTCTACTCGAACTCTACCGAAGGAAACCAGTTTTTGTTTAGTTTACATAGTGCTTGCTTATAGAGTGTATGGCTAAAAAAGTAGTCCTGCCTGAATATTTTGAAAAAGTGAACTACTATAAGGATAAGGGATGATTTAGTGAAAACTATTACTATTTAATCAAGTATAGGATTGGTATAGGTAAGTAGGTAGTACCTACATTATTTGGTAGAGCCCGCGCAAGAGAAAAGAGTACGGTGACGTGAAGTCCGCACAAAAATATTTTCTTTTTAAATTTTGTCTGAAAAGATACCCGCCGCTGGGTTTTCAGTCACAGCAAACACGATAGAGAATACTGATGTGCAATGAGCAGTTTTTCAAGTATCTAGCGCTGTCATCATTTGAATAGTGCAATAGGTAATAGTATCGGTAGGCGTGGCTAGTGTAGGGTGTAGGAACTCGGAAGTGCGGTCTAGGTAGGCACAATATCAATATGGCCGAACTAAATGGATTCTTATAATTTTTATCTAAAAACGTAAAAAATTTAGATTACACCAAGAAAGAAAAAGTTACCACAGAAAATTAAACCTAGTGAAACAGGAGATTCTTCCAAGACCCAAAATTGAAATTCTGCGCTTTAAAAAGATTTTACCGGTGTGAGTGAAGTTTGCAGCATTTTCATCAGCCAAAAATGTGAAGTTAGTAGAGATTTTCAGCAGCCTTTTTTTATCCCCAAACAAACATGATGGGTGGAGGCTTAGGACACAAAAAAATACATTCAAAAATTTAGTAACGCCTTTTAACAAATATTCAGAAATTGTGTGCATTAATCACAGCTTACTAAATACTAAGGTGATAATAAATCTAAAGTGTGAAACACAAACCCTTACGATTCGTCAGGGTAGCAAAAAAATACCCCTATATGTTGAGAATAGCAGAAAAATAGTAAAAAAATTTGTGCGTTAATCAAACTTTGCACACAGCTCATTGAAGTGGTGATAAACCTACAAAATTAAGGACAACTCCTTACGTCCCGTCAGGGTAGGAAAAAAACACCCCCATATGTTGAAAAAATCGCAGAAAAATAGTAAAAAATAGTGTGCGTTGATCAAATTTTGCACACAGGTCATTAAGTGGTTATGAACCTACAAAATGAAGGACAACCCCTTATGACCCGTTAGGGTAGGAAGAAACCACCCCCAAATATTAAAAAAATCGCAGAAAAATAGTAAAAAAATTGTGTGCGTTAATGAAACTTTGCACAAATCACATTGAGTTGGTGATGAACCTACAAAATTAAGGACAACTCCTTACGACCCGTCAGGGTAGGAAAAAACCACCCCCAAATGTTAAAAAAATCGCAGAAAAATAGTAAAAAATAGTGTGCGTTGATCAAATTTTGCACACAGCTCATTGAATTGGTTATGAACATACAAAATGAAGGACAACCCCTTACGAGCCATCAGGGTAGGAAAAAACCACCCCCATATGTTGAAAAAACCGCAGAAAAATAGTAAAAAATTGTGTGCGTTAAATGAATCTTTGCACACAGCTCATTGAGGTGGTTATGAGCCTACAAAATGAAGGACAAGATAGGAACAGAATTATGAACATACAAAATGAAGGACAACCCCTCATGACCCGTCAGGGTAGGAAAAAACTACTCCCAAATGTTGAAAAAAAAAATCGCAGAAAAATTGTAAAAATTGTGTGCTTTAATGGAACTTTGTACACAGCTGATTGAGGTGGTGATGAACTTACAAAATGAAGGACAATCCCTTAGGAACCGTCAGGGTAGGAAAAAACCACCCCCATATGTTGAAAAATCGCAGAAAAATAGTAAAAAATTGTGTGCGTTGATGAAACTTTGCACACAGCTCATTGAGGTGGTTATGACATTTTCATTTTATGTTCATGATATATTATTTAATAATTTAAAACATTACATTAGTCATTCTGGTTTTATTTTTCAAATGGATTTTGGGTAAATCAGGGCAATATTCAACAATACACCCAAGTAAGGCAATGGAAAATGCTCATGGCCCTAAAGCCTTTTTAAAATTTAAATAAAGGAACAACTGGTAAAAGATTGAAAGAAACATTTGAAAAAAGCCAAACTGCTGGGGAGATTATAACAAATTGGTCAAAATGTCAAGTACGTGGGATTTGAGAAGCTCATTATTTCTTCCTCCGAATAAACACACCCACAAAAAACATCTTTATTTCAAATTCTTAAAAAAAAAAAAATCATATTATTATGCTGGACCAAGGGGTCAACCACTTCCCGAAATACGTGTACACGTGGCCCGAATTACCTCTGAAATACTTAAGTACCTAGAAATACCTTGAAGTACCTCGAAATACCAGGTATTCCCGTCGAAGTATGCGAAATCCCATGGAATTACCGTTGAAGTACGCGAAGTACCCTCAAATTCCAGCGCGTAGTCCCGTAATACGTAATACTTCTAAAAAAAATCTTGTTAATGACGAGTCTTCTTGTGGATTGCGGTGAAAAATTTTTGCTCGAATTTTTGTGTCTTTTGATATCATGGATTTTATCCAGACACACAGGATAGACAAATAAATCAATAGTTATGGGTGAAGGCGTGGGACTCTGTAACGAACAGAGATATTTCTCTATCTCTATTGACGTCCCCTCTCTATTGATTTTGAAAAGAGAGAAGACAGCAAGTGCCATAGCGATAGGGATAACGATCTATATCCTTTACAGAGTCCCAGCGGTCCCAGCCCTGGTGACTGTTAGTTCTACAAGGCTGTTAGGTTGGTATACTATTCAGTAACTGACATTGATGACTTATACATGTCAGGTATATACTTCCATTTGTTTCAAATAATAGTTGTATTCATTTCAAGAGTTTGAAACACTCGAGCTACACGCTCCGGTGCTCAGTCGCCCCCGATTTGCAGAGAACAGATGAGTGGTGCAACAAACACTTTTCGAAAGGAATAAGCGCGTGAAGCCCCGGAGCTGTTCTGGAGCTCCTCCTAGGTGTGAAAGGAATACAACTAATATGCAGTTAATCCAAATTATGTCAATATACAGGGTGGACCAAAAGTCTTTTTACTTTTAAAACAATGATTAAAAAAAAAACTAAAAAAGTGGGAGAAAAAATGTTTATTTTTTACGAAAGTACACAGATAGGGATTTTATTTTTTGAAATTTGACTCTGCTGCAACCGTGCGGAAATGTTCAGTAACGGCTTCGATTGAAATGTAAACAGACTTATGGTCCACCCTGTATTTACCCTGTTCGACGATGGACTATAATAAACTGCTGGACACTTGATCTTACATATACAGATTTTCAGGCAAAATTCAAAGTTTCATATTTTCGGCAAAAATGAAGCTTTTTTAATGTGGTTTGTGGGGTTCAATAGCCTGTTTCTTCCGGATAAAGCTACTTGTAAATTTTTTATAGGACCCCAGAGTTGTGATATACAGGGCGATAAATTAGGTGATGTAAAAAATCGAAATGTTTGTGTTCGTGCCATTTCGGCAAAAAAAAAATGTAGTCATAAGAATATGGTTTATTACCAAGGTAACATCAATACCTCTAGACGTTTTTGTCACTTTTTGGATTTAAGCCCTTTGACCTTGGATATACCATTAAACGTCAAAATATGGCAACAAAATCTTTAAAATACCGTAATAGACCATAAATTCACTGCTAAAAAGTACAACGATAGTATAACGTATGCCCTCTGAGGTTCTGGTAGCTATGCATAGGCTCGTCAACCTGCAAGAAAATTTAGCGGGTGACTGCAGGACTTGCGCTGAAGAAGTTAATTGTTTATTGTTCAAAACAAAAACGAGCTTTAGAAAGATAGTATAACGTATGCCAAGCATACCAATCGATTTTTATGAATAAAAATCCATCGGAAAACGATCGGCATACGGTGTACTTGGGACCTGAGGATAGGCCCTATCATTCAAAAATGGGGAATTTTGAGGGCGAACGACGACCCCTAGATCTCACTTACACCGGCCGTATGACCCTTGGTATGACGATGGTTTTGCAATAGATTTTAATTCATAAATATGGATTGGTATGCTCGGCATTCGTTATACTATCATTCCAAAGCTCGTCTTTGTTTTTAACAATAAAGAATTAACGTCATCAGCGCGAGTCCCGCAGTGACCCTATACTTTTGCTTGCACATTGATGAGCATATGCATAATTACCAAAACTTCAGAAGGCATTATACTATCGTTGCACTTTTTGACAGTGGGCCTACGGTTCATCACTCGATATCGGATGCACAAATTTTGACGATTTTTTCAAATTTGGAAACTTCATTTTATGCGGATCTTTTATAGTCATAGTCTACGTAGGACACACGAAGTTGTTTAGAGATAATGATCGCGTGCCAAAAAGACATACTGAATTTGTTTTGCTTTAAAATCGGTCAAGTTGGAGTTGTCAATAGAGAGTTATTGGAACTATTAAATACTGCCTAGCAGTATTAAGGATCTACGTTATTTTATTAGTGCATCAGCACTATTTCTCCAAGAAAAAAACAGTTATTGGAAGACTGTAGTAGGTGCTAGAGTATTACCTTATTTTGTATTCATAATTTTGACAGCTGATAGCTATGTTTATAAATTTCAGCCTCAAAAAGTGTTTATTTTTGTTTGTGATTTTCTGCTGATACCCATGTTGTGATGTTACCCACAGTAAAATGGAAAACTATTGTAAAAAATAAATTTTTCTAAGTAAAATTACGTCATCTTCGAAAAGCAAAACGTCAAAGTCGTCCAAAATGTCAGAAATTTGAAATAAGGGAAGTTTACTGCCTTGCACTAACCATACACAAATAAAGACAAGCAGTAACCTTATTTAGGGAATCCTTATTTTCAGACCCAAATGCGCATGCGTAGATGTCAAAATAAGACTAACTTAAATACTGCTTGTCCTTATTGAACGTCCAATAACTCTCTATTATCTCAAAACAAATTCTTCCGTTTACCGAATGTGGACGTAACCTAATCAGCAAAAAAGTAACCTATATTTCGACATTATGTCTAAAATCAGTAATTACTCAACTATCGAAGAAATACACAATTAGACTGAAGTTTTTAGCTGTAAAATAATAAATATTTTTTACCAGGGACGGATCTAGGAGGAACATGCTCCGGCGGCATTTGAAGGGACACAAAACGGACTTTAAAAAAAAATAATTAATAATGAAAAAATCTATTAATTCCAGTTGTATCCCGGACACCTTATTCAAATGTATCAACAAAAACGTACTCTATAGATATTGTAATTTGTAAAACCTTTTTTAGAGGGCATTTTCCCCACTGGAATATGGAAATAAACAATTATTATTTATTATCTGTAAAATTTCAACGTTTAAATTGGTTAAAAATTCTATTAATTATGAGGCTTTCAACCGCAGCAGAACGGGCAAATTGCATTCGACTCCTCAACGAAGGAATGTCAAATGAACAAATTGCCCACTTCTACAATGTCAGCAGAAAGACAATTTATAATTTAAAATATCGATTTCAAGAGACAGGTCGTCATAATTATACGCATGGGGATGGACATACAACAAAAATTGATCGAAGGAATGAAAGAATTTTGATGAGGAAAGAACTTCTAGAAAATTGAATAGATCATTGAGGCGACACAATGGAGTATCAGATAGAACAGTTCGTTTTAATTCACTCCGATGGTCGGATGCTATGCTATGCAGAGTATGCTACATTAACTTAATCGAACATGTTTAGTCAAATTTAAAACTAAGGGTAAGATCGCGCGATGTGTCTCCCAAAACCTTGAAAGACCTAATTGAGGCCCTACGCGAAGAGTGGGAGAATATTCAACAAGATTTCATAAGAAATCTTGTGGATACTCTTCCCAATCGATGTCAATCAAGCATCGAGCAGGAGGACCAACAAGGTATCAGGTTTTCAATATTTTTTTTGAAATGAAACTTCTTAGGCGGCAGTCTAATATTTGGACGAGAATAGAGAGTGATTTGTAAGACGCGTCACAGTAAATGTAGATAAATAAAAAAAAAAAAATATTCGTATTTTTCATCTTGCTTAGACTTTAGAAAATCTACGTAAAATCAGGTATCCAAATCTGAAAAAATCGTCAAAATTTGTGCATCCGATATCGAGCTATAAACCAGAGGCCCACTGCCAAAAAGTGAACGATAATAATGCCTTCTGAGGTTTTGGCAATTATGCATATGCTCGTCAATGTGCAAGGAAAATTATGGGGTGACCGCGGAACTCGCGCTGAGGACGTTAATCCCCACTAAGCAAAAAAACATCCCAATTTCGTCGCATCTTTGATTTTAGGTTACATTGTTACGTTATTCGAAAAGGATCTGGGACGGCGCCTTAATGGAATAGTTTCGGTAAATGTCCTCAAACGTGACAAAATCGCAGTTCCGTTTATAAATTAACGTTTTTTTTCCGTAACTATACCATAACAGTTTCGTTTTTGAGATGTTTCTTTCAAGAAACTCATGATAACGTTATATTTATGTTACTAGGTTACGTTTTTGTTTCGAAACTATGCTATAATAGTTTCGTTTATGCGATGTTTTTCAATAGGTTACGGGTTACGTTTTTGTTTCGAAACTATACCGTTGAAAATTTTATTAATTACCCACATAAGTACTTACAATAAAACGAACTGCGATATTTATTTAATTCATTTATTAAATTGAAAAATTACATGATTTCTGGCTGGCCTCTGATGATAATCCGCTAAAACAAATAATACAGAATTGTTATTTTTTCAATTAACTTTTAAAAGGATAAAATTTACCAATTTTGGAATTTCTGCTTGATAAGGCGCTGGTTCGAATGAATAAACCATCTCATCACCACCTTCCTCCGTTGCCTCTTCATCATTCAGGACTTAGAAAAAACAAACTAATTAGTTACAATCAAAACATAGTTTAGATCAAAATCAAACCTCGATTTCGCAAATCCCTTATTTTGAAATAATTTTTCTGGCCAGCTCACGAACAATGTAACAATGTAGAGACAATTTACTGGCGAAAACGTTGGCGAATCCCTCGGCCAATCCCCTTCTTACGAATTGGGCCCCATTTCTGCCTGCTACTTGTAGGCATTTATTTGAAAAAAGAATGATACCAGCACAACCACAATACCTAAAATAATAACTAATACATCATACATCTATTTCTTGGTGAAAAATAAACTTACTTTGTGATCCATCTTCAGAGACTCACCCTGTTTTGTTTAGCACATCAGTTTCAGAGGAGCACAATACAATATAGGTATACCTATCTAGTACCACGCAAAAAAAACACTTCAAGAAACACATAGGATGATATCAATAATTAAAATGGGTTTTATAGCATAAAATAACCTATATTTTACCCAATTTTACCTAATAAAAATCCAGAAACAAGAGAAACACCGACTTTTACACAGCAGGCCTGGCCTAACCTAACCTCTAACCTAAATGTAAACAAAACTGCGGCGTTGTTCGAAAATAATGAAAGTGATACGTCTTTTGGGACGTTTCAAGCATGTTATACCTAACATTAAAAAAACGTTATATTACTAAACAAGTTAGTTTCGAATTTGCAACGTTTATTTCGAAATGAAACGAAAACATAAAACACAAAACGTCACAAACATGTCATCTCGTGAAACGTAGCAAGAACGTAAATAATATACTGTTCACACAACGTTGAATTCTCAACGTTGCTAGAGTAAACATGTATTTCACGTAATTGGAACGTTAGTTTTACAACAGAACCAATACAATTGCAAAATAACGTTCTGAAAACGGGAAATATGCAAAACGTTTTGAAAAGTAGTAACAAATATGACTTTACTACGTTAAGTAAAAAACGTTCAATAAGTTTCATTTTAAAAACGTTACAAAACATCCCAAGGATGTTTCTTGCTCAGTGGGTCCTTTATTGTTAAAAGCAAAGACGAGCTTTGGAATGATAGTATAACGAATGCTGAGCATACCAATCCATATTTATGAATTAAACTCCATTGGAAAACGATCGTCATACCAACGGTCATACGGTGTGAGTGAGATCTAAGGGTCGTCGTTCGCCCTCAAAATTCCCCATTTTTGAATGATAAGGCCTATCCTCAGGTCTCATGTACACCGTATGCCGATCGTTTTCCGATGGATTTTTATTCATAAATATCGATTGGTATGCTTGGCATACGTTATACTATCTTTCTAAAGCTCGTTTTTGTTTTGAACAATAAACAATTAACTTCTTCAGCGCAAGTCCAGCAGTCACCCGCTAAACTTTCTTGCAGGTTGACGAGCCTATGCATAGCTACCAGAACCTCAGAGGGCATACGTTATACTATCGTTGTACTTTTTAGCAGTGAATTTATGGTCTATTACGGTATTTTAAAGATTTTGTCGCCATATTTTGACGTTTAATGGTATATCCAAGGTCAAAGGGCTTAAATCCAAAAAGTGACAAAAACGTCTAGAGGTACTGATGTTACCTTGGTAATAAACCATATTTTAATTACTACAATTTTTTTTTGCCAAAATAGCACGAACACAAACATTTCGATTTTTTGCATCACCTAATTTATCGCCCTGTATATCACAACTCTGGGGTCCTATAAAAAATTTACAATAAGTAGCTTTATCCGGAAGAAACAGGCTATTGAACCCCACAAACCACATTAAAAAAGCTTTATTTTTGCCGAGAATATGAAACTTTGAATTTTCCCTAAAAATCTGTATGTGTAAGATCAAGTGTCCAGCAGTTTATTTCAATTTCAGGTGATGAGAATTAAATGTTCTTGGTACATAAAAAAAATACTCTTAAATAGCTCGAAATACCTCGGCTTATCACGAAATTCTTCCAATTACCTTGAAATACTTCGAATTACCTCGAAATACTTCGAAGTATTAGGCAATACCACGAAAAACTAGGTTCGAATTACCACCACCGAAATACGTTGAATTTCGCAGAATACATGTGAAATACCGACATTTTCGCAATACGTATACACATTTTTACAGAGTGGTTGACCCCTCGTGCTGGACCTTCTGTCTGGTGGCCCTACACGAGTTTGAATCAATAACCTCTAACCAGTCTAATTTGATATTTTCTTTTAGATTTTTGTGTGCACAAGCCGGAATACTGTTGGAGATTCAGCCCTAGATAACAATAATTAACCTCAGACACCAGTGCGATGAAAAACAATGATCATACGCAAGATTTGCAAGAAAAACCTGATCCTCAAATTATTGATGAATTCTCATCTATGGGGAGGTTTGGATGGAGTTCTATTGGAGGTAATGATATTCCCTACATAATTCGATTGGGAGAAAAGTTTTGTTCGGTCCGTATGCTGGAAACAAATGTATTGAATACGTGGATTCAATGGTTCTGTCAACGAATCCGTACTGCCCTTTACAACTGTATAAACATAGCCAGTTATTATGTTACTAAAAATGAGGCCCGCCTACTTAATGAAATTTCCTTTGTTCATTGTGATTCTCAATTTGGAAGGCACATATTTAATACAGGAGATTTAGTAATAAGGCTCGCTGATGCATCCGAATGTTACAATTTTTTTAAGCACTGCTGTGATAAGTTAGCCAATAAGTCACAAACCGACACAACCAATAGATGTGGATTTATTCGAATTAACAAAGAATCTGTAGTGCCCTTTACTGTTAAAAATGGCCAAAGATATGTACCAATTTGTGTTTTTAACGAATCGGATACCCTCGAACCGGATGCAGAAAAAGTAGAAGGCTGGAATCTATCTTATCTCAAATTTTGTTGCGAAGTACAAGGCATAAAAAAAGAACTGTTGGAAGAGGATTTTTGTTTAGTTACATCTTTAAATAGCATCAAAAACAGCTTTCCTCCTGATAAGGATTTTGAAGATTATTGGCCCGAAGAGAACCAATTACATTTTTTACCAGGTGATAGGCTACATTTATCACATAATGTCCAATGGTTTAGAAAACCAGCTGGTCCACCTCCTAAGCCAGTTAGAACTATAAGAGTTCCAATTAGGCCCAACTCCAGAAAAATTGCAGCCAATTTTAAGGTTGGTGGTAGCAAAAGTCAATCTGCTAGCGAGATTACGGCATATCAATGCTATCCATCTACTTCAACTATACAGATGGATGCTACATCTAGAGCCAATCACAGTATTTCACTAGCAGCAGCAGCACCTTCAATGCCTCCTCTTAGTAGAATTGAGACAGTAATGTAAGTACACGTTTATTATATGCATTTCATGATTTTAAAATATGTAGGTAGAAAAATACAGATTCTTTGCAAATTACTGCACTAAATTTGAAAAAAAAAACGACTTATTTCTGACGCTCGTAGTAGCAAGTTCGTAACTCAAACATTGTAAAACGAGTTTTAGGATCACATGTGTGCTAAGACAGAGTTGAATTTTGAAATACGGATTTAACGATGTTTCACTCCATGATCATTGAAATTTTGAAATAGAATCGTTGTTTTCAAAGGTTATTTAACTTAAATTATAGAGGTTGAGCTTAGGTAAGTGTCTGATCGCTAGAAAGTGCAGTTATCGATAATAAAATTCTTTAGACTAGATCTCAAAAGTTGACTCAACTTAAGTAAGCATTCGAAGCTCGCCAAAGTTTTGAAGATGCTGAATTATTTTTCAGGTAGCATGCTGTCATACGAGCTTCAGCCCATTACGACTTGCTCAGATGTACACTGAGAAAAACACGTTAACTAAGCACGTGGGTTGAATTTTTATAGTAGCCATTACTAGAAAAATAGTTATTACGGCCACTCTGTTTTTGTTATTCAAGCCATTTCAAATTAGTTGTACCTTGGAAATCATCTTAACTGACATAATCAGTTCTAAGTACTAAAAATTGTTGTTAAAACATAGCTAACTATAATTTTGGTTGTTACAACATGTTGTGATTACTAATTAAGCTGGTTAAATAAAAAATAACCAAAATATGTACCTATTAATACTAAAAAACCAGTTGCAGCAACCTAGTTCTCACAACTAGTATTTCTCAGTTAATTGTACGGACCAATAGAATGCAGCGCTCATTTCCCCACCAGTGCCGATCTTGTTTTTGTCTCCGTACTTGGCCACGAGTCGCCTGCGTGTATTCAGTCTGTCTCCTCAAACGGTCAATTGATGCGCAGAATTCAATTGTCGATTTCGGAGTTCGGGAAAACGCAGAAAACGTCGTGTTTGGTGATGTGCGCGTGTACTGTGAATTCAGTGTATTGAACAAAAAAATAATAATTGACAATAGAAACCACTTGTCACATGTTTATAGTTGACTAGTTATTATAAGAAACTGATTTATGAAGTTGAATCGCGAGTTAATATCAACATTATACATGTTTTTTCTCTTAGAAAATTGTTTACTTTAAGAATTTATTTTGTGTTTGTCCTCATACTCACATGTACTATATTTTGGAATAAAAATAATTATTAAAAACAATATGTTTGTATTTTTATATTTCTATTGATTTTACTTAAAAATATGGAAATTCAACAATTTGTAACTGCCACAATAACCTTAAGATGAATATTGTGTTTATTTAATTACGAATTGCTGAATTCGCATATTTTTTTATAAACTTAAAATTCAAAAAAAACGACATCGTAGGTATTTTTTGCAAGAATTTTAAGGTTACAAAAAAATATGCGACTTCAGCAATTTATTTGAATAAATACAATATTCACCTTAATGTTATTGTGGTAGTTATAAATTGTTGAATTTCCATTTTTCTTGGTAAACCAAAAATGATTGCTGGTATAACTAGTTTCCATGCTATTATAACAAATACTTTTTAGTTGCCACTGCTAAGCAAGAAGGCAAAGTCAACTAAGAAAATGAGTTGTCATCGATAATTATACTGGTTACACCAATACAAAATTATAGCTTGAATAACTCCGGACAACTATGAAATAATAGTTGCTGCAATAAGTTTTTAGGTTAAGAATAAATGTTTGCGGCTAACTAAAATATTAGTTGATATAACCTCGAAAGTCGTATGTCGTACGAACTAATTCATATTTGCCGTTGCAACTAAATTTTTGACCTGTCCTCTATGCTATCCACGCTTCTAGTTACATTTACTAAATTTTTAGTTATAACAGCCTATTTTTTTTCTCAGTGTATGATGCCAGCATTCTTTAAATTAAATACCTGTTAAAATTTCTATTGGCAGAATTTATCATCATTATCAGTTCTCAGCACTTTAATTTTGACAATTGGTGATTTTTCACGTAAACTTCTGAAATCTTAAACTTACCGAATGCCTGATCTCTCGTCTTCAGAAAGTAAACAAAACACATTCGTTGTCATCTCTATGAATGGCGGGAAATACTTAGCTGCCGTTGCCACTACAATATCAGGTAAATCGGGATTTAGTTTTTCAACCATTGTTCACTAGCTGTTAAATGCGCACCTGAGGCGGGAGTCTGTAACGGATAATAATCGTTATCTCTATCGCTATGGCACTTGCTGTCTTCTTCTTTCTTTTCGAAATCAATAGAGAGGGGACCTCAGTAAGGATAGCGAAAATGTCTCTATTCGTCAGTGGCGCAGCCAGACATTTTTTGTCATTATTTATCAAATAAAATACCAGTCGGACACAGTAGTGCCCCCCGCCAAGTTCGCGCACTACTGTATATCTTTTCTCGAAACAACTCAGGGCATTTTCGACCTACCTGTTACTCAGCTCTGAAGTGTCCTAGAAAACTGAAATTTTGCACATAACAGTCGCAGATCTTTTTAGACCTAATACTAATACTAAAACGAAATTTCATCGATTTCCATCAACCAACAAGTCACATGGCCTTAAAAAACACCAATTTTGTCACTCACTCATGTATAGATCATCAAAATTCTAATGCCGGTTTTCCACTAAATGGACTGTTGAGTTTGTGTTTTAAAACATGTTTTAAAACACGAAATTAACCCGAAAAACAAAATTCCACCTGTCGCAAAACACGCTAATCTTGAAAATGTTTGGGATAAGTTAAAGATTTGTCTTAGTTTAAGTTTTGTTTTTGTTTTGTCGGTTTGGTGAAAAACCGGCATTAGGTACTTCCAAAAATGCTAGAAGGCTGAAATTAGTGGAAAAAAAAAACAAAAAGCCTGAAAATTTGACCACCCTCCACAGCTATCGTTAAACACAAGAGTCTGGGGAACAGACAGACGGAGCTTTAACGTAATAAGGGCTAATCTTTGCATGTTGGTATTTTAAACGAAATTTTGACTGTAGGTACTCGCCAAGTTTGAAACATTTTAGAATAAATAAAGCCACCATTTTATTTTCGAATGCGTAATAAAGAACTTGGCTTGACTTTGATTTTACTTTTTTTTAGGGATACCTAGTATTCTCGCTTACTTGGCCATTTTTTTACATGAAATGTTTTTGTTGTGATATTATTTTCCATAAAAACTGAACTAGGCACAACACAGAACATATACAGTGTGTCCGTAAACTAACGGATAAATTCATTATTTTGAAAACGGTAGAATTTTTGAAAAATCGCTCAGACATGTCAATTTTGTTTTTTTGATTGAAATTTTTTGTGTAAATCAGGACAGTTTATATCAAATAATTTTGGTCGAATAAAGATTTTATAAAGTTAATGAATTCCACTTTTGACACTATTAAGAAGATTTTTGAAGCCATGCAGCTGCAAACTGCAAATAGTGAAATTTTGGAGAGCTTCAAGGTGGATAAACAACGAGAAGGGCCAATCTTGCTGAAAATGAACAATGGGCAAGCTAAAAACGATGTACTTAGGAGGAGAATAAAGGACATAAGGTATATCTACAAAGCAATGTGGCTTGGACGGGTATGACAGAGAAATCTTTTTTAATGAGGACATGCCAGTGGCTATAAAAGGATGCTTTTCAAAAGAACACGGGATTTAAGGAAACAAAATAACTATAAGGCAACCTTCCAAATCAATGGAACAATTTTTCTTAAAATTAACGAAACCGGCCAGGGGGTCAATTCTTGAATATCCTCGCATACGTAAGTTGATTCGAATTCGAATGACAGCAACGTGAATTGCATAGGAAGCATTCGAAATCATTTTAATTTTCGTATGCGAGATAATTCAAGAATTGGGGGCCTGGCCCTTAAAATAAGTTGCGACTCCGATCATGAAAAATTCCAATAAATCCTGTGAGTCAGTGCTACATAAAATATCGAACTCAAATAAACTAATTTAGCGTTCACGGAACTAAATGATATTCTGGATGATTATAATATGATCCGGGAAGCATATTCATTTTATGCCAACGTAATAGGACCTTCGGCTGCATTCGTGTCCGTTCGAGCACAGCGTAAGCAAATTATGATCGAAGTGGAGTGACGTTGGCAGTTTATAGAGCCTGCCAGGCGTTCGTGGAAATATTCTCTAAATAAATTCAGTTGGAAATTGGCAGTTATTGCTAAGTTGTTGGCACATGTTTTAATGCGAAATGCGATAAGGAATGAATAAATACCTTTATTAAGAGTTTAAAAATTAATCATTGTGTCTATTGAAAGGCCCCAGAACTTTTTTGGTAGATTTGAATTAGTTTCGTTTAGTTTTCGATATTATCGGTTATTTTTGGTTAGTTTGGGTTAGTTCGGGTTAGTTTTCGTTTGAAACCCGTAGTAGGCGCTGTTCCTTCTTGTTTCCTTTTTCCAAGCAAACAACAAATTTACCTAATCCAAATTAACCCAAACTGATCCGTCCTGAAAATGCGACCCAATCTCTGTTTCTATGAACCTGATCAAAAAGTATGTATTATTAAATTTTGAATAAATATTATGAGTCACTGAAGTTGGCTTCTCTGACGTTGTGCGACAGTAACACAGTTCAGCCGAGACTTCAGCTGAACATTCATTTTATTATTTTATTTTACAAAAAAATAAATATGTAGAACTAAAAGAAAAAGAAGATCTTTTGTATTTTGAACTTTTCATATTTTCGACATTTTGCATTTTCGACATTTCTCAATTACTACCTTTTGTGTTTTATTGTTTCAATTTTTTTTTTACCTCACACTCTATTAAATAGTTAGTCCATGGGGTAGTTCCAAAGACATCGGTAGTTTTATCTAACACAATATTATCAAAGTCTATGCCATTGTTTTCGCTGAAATTTTCATGTAAATAAAGTTCTTCCAAAACATTTATCGGACCTAATTATCAATAAAATGCTTGTAACATACAGTGACATGAAGTGCCAACGTCTGGTTGCGATGCTCATTTTCTGCTAACGCTTTACGGTGCAGGGCACGAATCTAGCCGAATATCAGTTGCGTTGGCAAAAAATGAATATGCATCCGGGAAACAAGGGAATGTCGCGGCTTATGGCAAATAAACTACTTCGACAATAATGCAAGTGATATTAACATTAGCCGTGTGAACATACGTAGTATATACCAAAATTTCGATCAATTTTTAGTGTTCCTTGAATCACTGGGTAAGTCCATTGATGTTATAATTATGTCGAAAACTCACAATGTGTACTGCACAAATGACTTTAACATACCTGGCTATAGATTGTTCTTCAATGAAAGTAGTCTTAACCGATGTGATGGGTGCATAATCTATGTGAAAAATTACCTCCACATTGAAGATAGGATAATCCAAGATAATAAGTTAAAAATTATCAGTCACACTCCAAAAAAAACAAAAATTTGTAGAGATCCTTGCTACATACAGATGTTTTGCCGTTACCATAGACTTAAATAATACGCTGCTCGTACACAAGGGTGCTAGCACAGTTTTCTTTGAATTTTTAATACGAGTGGCGCCATCTTATGAATTATTGAGGCATTTTTTGTGCTGCTATTTCCACTGGACGTCTATTCGTAGTATTTAAGTCTATGCCGTTACAACAGAAGAACTTATTGGGAACTTGGAAATACTACTGCAGCAATCAAGCATGGATCAAAACAGAGTGTATGTGTTTGCTGGTGACATTAATATAGACCTGTTTTCTAAGGAATCGGATTCAACAAATAACTACTTGACTTTATTACAGGGACATGGTTTTGTAAGTGTAATAAATAAACCCACAAGAGTTACTGTAAATGGAGGTACTTACCTGTTTACATCAATTTTTCATTAAATGTAAGAGTAACCTTTTTAGCAATATTAGGCCTGTGATTTTGGAAAATGATAGAAACATCCTTTAAAAACATAGAAAATAATAATATGTACCTACTTACAAATCAAATAACCATAAAATGCTGGCAAAAAAAATTGAAGGTGAGCGGTGGGGTGAGGTTTTGCAGGAGAACAATGTAGAACTGTGTACAAATATATTTGTGAACACACTAAAAAATATGATTATGGAATCAATGATTATAAAAACATTACCAAACAAGAAAAAGAAATTGAAGCCTTGGATCACTGGTGGGCTCTTATTCTCAATACGAAATAGAAACCGCCTTAAAAAGGAATCTACCTTGAATCCCAACAATTTTATTATTTTGAATAGTGAATAGGTATCAAAAATATCGAAAAATTTTGGGTATAGGTTTAAGTTTATAAAAAAATTTAAGTATACTAATTACAATTTATTAGCACAAATAAATTTAAATAATCCAAGAAAACTATGGAATGTGATTAGCGAGGCCACCAATGATCAGGTCTATAGGTCAGAAATAAAAGCAATCAATAATCAAGTAGATTTAGAAATAACAAACAAAAAACAGATTGTGAATGAGTTCAATTCTTATTTTTGTAATATAGGAAAACATTTCGCAGGAGAAATTACTGGAAGCGTTTGGAATCATGGTGTGAGGGAGAGAAGGAATAACAAATCTATTATTTGCTACTGGTATTTTCCCTGATATATTAAATAGTTATTTATGGTATTAGTGTGTTATGTTGAAAATAAGTGACGCGAGAAAGATTTATAAATTTTCAAGTGACTTAGGAAACATAATAACATATAACGCAAGAGTGGCATACAATGTTTTATCCAACAAGTCGAAGAAATCGATTTTTCATGAGATAATACAAAAAAAAATACAAGATTCTATGCTTCGGCGTCTTCCAGCACTATCAGCAGCTCTACCGATATGGGAGCGTCTGGTTCCAAAGAACCAACGAATTTTACAATGACTTCAAATTCGAATAAACCGTTAACGTTTCCTTTAATTTCAATATCAATGTAAATTCTGCTTGTAATAGTAATAAATAAATAGAATACTACTTTAAATATGAACGTGTGTTATAATCACTGATCTAAAAAATAAATGGATAAACAATCATACGACTTGATTGGCAAAATTTGTGCGAAAATTTGGGGTCAATATTCTACGAACAGTGCAATGGAACAGCCTAACGTCTGCGCAGTGTCTTATCTTTCCATCAACTGTTCTAAATTTTGAAATTCCTTCATTTTCATTGGCCAGATTTTGTGCACGCACAGTACATATATCTACTGCGCACGCCCACAGCTGTCCCAGTCAGTTGTTTTTGTTTAGATTATGACCTCGTAAATTAGCTGCATTAGAAGCGTTCTTTGTTTATCCATTTATTTTTGAGATCAGTGGTTATAATCCATAACTCACTAATAAATAGAATACTCTACTTTAAATATGAACGTGAGTTATAATCCATAACTCACTAGTGAGTTATGGATTATAACACACTATTGTGTTATTTGATAGTTTACTTGTCTAAAAGGACATTAATAATAATAGTCATAACTGTCATGTGTTGGATAATAGTATATTATATACCTAGGTAGAGAAGTTGGTCCTTATATACCGAGCGCTTTTATAAACCGAGGCGCTCGCGCCGAGGTTTATAATGAGTGAGGTATATAGTGACTTTCTCTACCGAGGAATATATAGAATTTTTTTTACTACTGCTAGTAGAAAATGAAAAATTTGTTTAAAATCTGTGCTCCAATTATTTTTTTTGAACGCCCTCTTGAAAGTGCTGCCCTCTATCAACAGCTTATGATAACTTCCTATGTACCTACAGAAACCAGTATATTTTTTCAAATTGACGTATGGAAATGAAATTGAACCAATAGAAACATGACAATATCCTTGCGTCATGACGTCATTTTCATTATTAACCTAGGTATTTTTTCATTATTTTCATTATTCACCTAGGGAGAGAAATTCAATTTTTTCCTAGAAAAATAGATTGAATAATGACAATTTCTCAGGTTAGTAGAAAAAAAAATACTAAAATCATACCCATATACAAGCAAGGCGATAAAAAATTATTGAATATTGCTATAGACCAATTCCCTTGACTAGTACAGTAGTACAGTAAGTATAAAATCATTGAGAAATGCTTTAGGAGAAAATTAAACATCTATTAGGAGAAAAATGGCCTACTCAACTCAAATCAATTTGCTTTCAGGAATAATGCAAATACTGAAAATGCTCTTATCTTCTAAAGATCACAGAAGAGATACTAAAAAATTTAGATCAGGGAAAAAGTGGTAAGGGTTTTTTGGGATCTAAGGAAAGCGTTTGACACCGTGGCGCACCAAATTTTTTTGAAACCATTAGACAGTGTGGGAGTTAGGGGTATTTCAAATAACTTTATTAAGTCGTGTCTTGCTGAGCTAAAACAAACCACAGTTGTCTCTAGACAAGAAAGTAATAATGTATTTTAGGTCGAATTTGGTGTGCCACAAGATACAGTGCTCTCAACTTTGTTGTTCAACATCTACATAAATGGCATAATTGAGCAGCTGGATGATGAAAATATCAATATCTATCGGTACGATTGTTTTGCTGACGATACAAGTATTATAATAAGTGGTAACGATAGGGAAATTACCAAATTGGAGGCAGAAAAAGCATTACAAAAAATTAAGAACTGGTTAGATGGAAGTTTACCTAAATGTGAAGAAAACCAATTTTGTGGCTTTTTCGCTTTCCTCTCGCTCAGTGCCGGATTTCGAGTGCATTAAAGTTCATGACTCAGAATGTGATTTGGGCCTACATTGAAAGTGTGATATGATCATAAAAAGAAAGTGTAGCCTAAGATACCTTGGGGTTATTTTAGATGAAAAACTAACTTGGAAAGAACGTGTTGGGTATATAACTGCAAAAGTTGGAAAACTAATACACAAATTCTATGAACTGAGAAAAATGTTAACATTAAAAACAATAAAGACAATTTATCGTGCGTTAGTGGAGTCCATGATCAACTATGGTTTGGTGTTGTGAGGGAATCCGGGCACAACAACTCTATTATCAAAATTACAGGTATCTCAAAGATGGATTTTAAATACTATGCTGTTTAAGAAAAAAAAATATCCTACGGCTCTTGCTCACAAAGATAGAAATGTACTAACCATAGAACACCTTTATTTAAAATTAGTCCTGAGATATTAGTACCCGTGGTGCATAAAAACTTTTTTCTACTGACATTTCATAATACGCTATTAAACGATTAAAATCTGTATCATAATGAACTTCATTACGATACAGATTTTCATTATAATACTCATTTTTAATATTATACAATGTTGATAGATGGCAGCACTAGTTAAGATATTAAACATTTTGAACGGTAATTTTGCATAAAACAATTATTTTGATAACTATAAGAAAGACTCCGAATTTTTTTTTTTTTTTTTTTTTTTTTACGGATATGCGCACTCGCAAGGACAATGTCCTATCACGCTCGAGAAGCGGCAAGTGCGCGGGAATTGTTTAAAAGTTACCTAAAGTTTGGGACAAAGAATAATTATTATGGAAATAATGAATGATAAGGAAGAATTTTTACTTTTTTCATTATTATACATTGTCAATAGATGGCACCATCAGTTAAAAAAATTTGAATTTTTTTTTTGAATGTTGGCAGTACGCTGTTTATAGCTTTTCCATGGTAATTTAGCGAAAAACAATAATTTTATAAACAAAAATACCTCAAATTGTTATTAAAAGTTAATACCTTAAGTTTGGGAGAAAGCATTATTATGGAAATATTGAGCGATAACGAAGAATTTTCACTAACACCTCCAGAAATTACAGGAAGGGCGACAAATGCAGGTAATAATATACTACCGGACAAGTCCAAGAAAATTTACAAAGAATTATATGGACAATTTATGGATTGAAAACACCAAAAACACATCATCCTTCTCAGAAAATGTTTTGATAGTATATTTTGAAGAATTACAACAAAAAATGAAACCTTCAACTGTATGGATTACTCAATTATGAATCTCTATTCAAAGTTAAGCATAATGTTGACATATCTAAATCTAAATATCATAAGTTTTATCAATGGCAGTAGAAAAAATAGTGTATGCAACTCTCATGTAATGGCCATTAATACACTCGCATGTTATATACGAAACTCGCCTGCGGCTCGTTTCGTATCCTACAACATGCTCGTGTATTAATGGCTATCATTACATGATCATTGCATAATATACTATTATGTCATACCAGGGGGACTTTATTTGAAATCGATGCAACTTACGACGTCATTTGCGGCGTAATTGTCAACCTGATGTTTAGAATGGTACATTATGCCCGCGCGGGCCAGAACGTGATAAATTATGTAGATGGTATCTAAGGTATAAAAAGACAATAATGTACTGGTATGACATAATAGTTATTTATGATATAAGTGTTAAAAGTACATTTTTAAGGCACGCATGTGAAAGTTTGCAGAATGAGCGAAGCGAATTCTGCAATTCACATAAGTGCCTTAAAAATACTTTTAACACAAATATCATACAATATTTTTTCTACAAACGGCAATAAAAAGCAATAACCACTAACAAATTGGATTTTTAAATGAATAATAAATTGGAAGCATCTTTCCTACATAAAATTCTTGAATTTGACATTTGTCAAAAAATCCATACAACTAGCACCTTGTTTTACAGGTAACGAAATGTCTTGTCAGTTTCTTGAAAGTCTGTCGTGGTCAGATACAGAAGAAACATAGGGTTGCATCGATCCTTCGAAAAATATAGATGAGGCGGCCAATCGGGCTACCTCAGTTGTTCAAATTTCACCATTAATATCAATGTAAATAACTGAAAATACAAACTTGTTTTGACGTCCGCTCTCAAAATTTGATGTTTCACTTTTAACACTAGTGCTATAAAGACTTTATGGCACTAGTGCGATAAAGTAACATTTTTAATGCTTCGGGGCCGTGTTAAAAATTGCATTTTTAACACGTTTGTAGAAAATAGTTATTTATGATATAAGTGTTAAAAGTACATTTTTAAGGCACGCATGTGAAAGTTTGCAGAATGAGCGAAGCGAATTCTGCAATTCACATAAGTGCTTTAAAAATACTTTTTACACAAATATCATACAATATTTTTTCTACAAACGGCAATAAAAAGCAATAACCACTAACAAATTGGATTTTTAAATGAATAATAAATTGGAAGCATCTTTCCTACATAAAATTCTTCAATTTGACATTTGTCAAAAAATCCATACAACTAGCATCTTGTTTTACAGGTAACGAAATGTCTTGTCAGTTTCTTGAAAGTCTGTCGTGGTCAGATACAGAAGAAACAGAGGGTTGCATCGATCCTTCGAAAAATATAGATGAGGCGGCCAATCGGGCTACCTCAGTTGTTCAAATTTCACCATTAATATCAATGTAAATAACTGAAAATACAAACTTTTTTTGACGTCCGCTCTCAAAATTTGATGTTTCACTTTTAACACTAGTGCTATAAAGACTTTATGGCACTAGTGCGATAAAGTAACATTTTTAATGCTTCGGGGCCGTGTTAAAAATTGCATTTTTAACACGTTTGTAGAAAATAGTTATTTATGATATAAGTGTTAAAAGTACATTTTTAAGGCACGCATGTGAAAGTTTGCAGAATGAGCGAAGCGAATTCTGCAATTCACATAAGTGCCTTAAAATACTTTTAACACAAATATCATACAATATTTTTTTCTACAAACGGCAATAACAAGCAATAACCAGTGACAAATTGGATTTTTAAATGAATAATAAATTGGAAGCATCTTTCCTACGTAAAATTATTTGTGATGATGATTTTTGTCAAAAAATTCAAACAACCAGCACCTTGTTTCACAGGTAATGAAATGTCTTGTCAGTTTCTTGAAAGTCTGTCGTGGTCAGTAAGCTTTTTGCTAAAAATGCAACAAAATACACAAGAAAAAGAGGGTTGCATCAATCCCTTGAAAAATATAGAGGAAGCGGCGGATGGAGCTTCCTCAGTTGTTCAAATTTTACCATTAATATTAATGTAAATAATTAAAAATACAAACTTTTTTTGACGTTTGCTTTCAAATTTTGATGTTTCATTTTTAACACTAGTGCCTTAAAGACTTTTAACACTAGTGCAATAAAGTAACATTTTTAATGCTTCGAGGGGGTGTTAAAAATCGCATTTTTAACACGTTTGTAGAAAAAGAAAATTTAAAACACGGACACAAAATTAAAAAAAAAAAAAAAAAAATGGATTGTTGATAGTGGGTGGATATATGATTAATTATGTGATATAAAAAGTACTAACAAACAATTATTGGTAAATTTGAAGATAGGAAGAAATTTATCGTATAAAGAAATTGCATCTGAAATGTTGAAATTGTTATTTATCAAATTGTATTAAAACCTAAAACAAAATGAATGTACGAACCTCAAAATAGTTTAAATGAATTAAGTTTAATGGGTGCACACACAGTATTACAAATGTTTCGTATCGTCGAGCTATTAATCGGGAACTTGCTACTCTGTATCTTCGAAGGACCACCCAACCCGCAGGAAGGGAAATAAATGTAAATTTTTACTTCCAACTTTGGTTTTTTCTTACTTTTTTTTATTAAAAAGACAAGACATGAGTCATAAAAATTATTATCAGTCAACTCTTTTACAACGGGTGACTCTCACGCTTTTCAGGGCTACGTTGATTGAAAAATTAAATACATAAGCGAAAAGCTATGTTGATTAAATGTAATCATACATAAGCCGCCCCCGTTGAAAAGTTGGCTTTTCGAAATAAATTATAACTAGGTTCATACAACAATAAATAGATCTTCATGACCTTCTTACATTAATCATGGCACATAATAAATAACCTTAAATAAACGTACAGATACCCTCAAATCAAAATTGCAAACATTGCAATATAAATGTCTTAAAGTCTAATAATTAAAATCTTCATCAATTGGTAAGACGCAAATTTTGGCTAATGATCTTTTGAATACACTACCATTAGCTAAGCGCACTGAAATCACTCTCACTACATTGTCGGCTCCAGGATGGAGCTCGACTACTCTCGCCATAGGCCACCTAAGAGGGGGCACATTATCTTCCACCATCACCACCAAAGACCCAATCTTAACTGGACATGGTAAATTTGATTTCCATTTTGTTCTCGTCTGGAGTTGACATAGATAATCGTGGGACCATCGAGACCAAAAACTCTGAACCAGCTTTTGCAGATGATGATAGCGATTAAGACGATTGATCGGAGTATTTTTGACATCGAGTTGTGGAATACTTAATAAGGAATCTCCGATCAAAAAGTGAGCGGGTGTTAAAGGTAAATAGTCTTTAGGATCATTTGATATGGGTGTCAATGGCCGAGAATTGAGACAAGCCTCGATCTGTGCTAATATTGTAGACATTTCTTCATAATGAAGTGAAGCCTCATCATTACCTAAAACTCTGCGCAAATGATACTTGGTACTTTTAACAGCAGCTTCCCATACACCCCCCATGTGTGGAGAATTTGCCGCTATAAAATGCCATCGGATGTTGTCCTTAGCCAAAAATTCAGAAACAGCTGCATTATGTCCTTTATCGGATATTAGATTATTTAGTTCAATAAAGTGGTTGTTTGCTCCGACAAAGTTTGAGCCGTTATCTGAAAAAAATGTCACTTGGTTTTCCTCTACGAGAGATAAAGCGTTTCAAAGCATTTAAGAAGCTTGCCGTAGTTAGATCATGTACGAGTTCGATGTCAATAGCCTTGACAGCTAAACAAACAAAGATACATAAGTAAGTTTTTACTGTCTGACTTTTACGTCTAACACCATCTTTAACGTAAACAGGTCCTGCATAGTCGACACCACATCGTGAAAATACTCTATTTTGTGAACATCTTGCTGAAGGTAATTGTCCCATTAAAAAAATTCCCGCGTTAGGTTTTACTCTAAAACAAGTGACGCAGGAATTTAGTATATTTTTTATCATAATTTTACCGTTAATAGGCCAATAATTTAATCTTAAAATTGCGAGTAAATTTTGTGTACCAACATGCAAATTTTTCAAATGTTCCGCTCTAATGATCAAATATGTGAGTTTATGTTTGTAAGGAAGAATTACTGGGTGTTTTTGATTGTAATTAATATCATCCGATTTATGTATTCTACCCGTAACTCTCAGAATACCATTATGGTCCAAAAATGGATTGAGACATAATAATTTACTATCCCGTTGCAAAGGCTTATCATTTTGAAGACAATAATTTTCTTTAGAAAATTCTTGAAGCTGTGCTAATCGAATCAAAACATTTAAAGATTCAGAAAACTCTTCTACAGTTAAACCTTCCGAAACAGGTTTGATTTTATGGTAAAGACGATTTTTGAACCGTAACAAATATCCAGTCACCCTTTGCAACCGGTAAAGTGTAGAATAACGATCAAATATTTCAAAGCTGAATTTATGTGAAAGTACTAAATTAATATTTAGAAATTTAACTTCGGGAAGTTTCTCTGGTGGTAAGAGTTCATAATTTCCATTAACTGCAAGATTTTCTGTAATAAATGAAGGTCCGTTCCACCAAATATCTGCCTTTAATAGCTCCTCAGGATCTATACCACGAGAAATTATATCTGCTGCATTATTTTCACTCTTCACGTGGGTCCATTCATCTATGTTGGTTAATTCCAAAATTTTTGCAACCCTGTTTCCAACAAACGTTTTCAATGAACTAGGATCAAGTTTCAGCCAAGATAAAACGATTGTGGAATCTGAAAAATATGTTGTTCCCTTGATGTTTATTTTCAATGTTTCTCTTACAACATGAACTAATTTAGCTAAAAGCTCGAGTCTAGGTAAGGTTACCTTTTTTAATGGCGCCACTTTTGATTTTGCACACAGCAAACGACAAATTTTAGCGCCCTTATCATCGACTGAACATAAATAAACTGAGCATCCGTATGCTTTAATACTAGCGTCGCTAAAACCGAAAATTTCCACTGATACAAAAGAATTTAGAAGAACTTGTCGTCTTATTTGAATGTTATTTAAAATAGGAATCTGAGCTAAAAAATTTATCCAAAAATCTTTTAACTGGTTGGTACTGGTTCATCCCAATTTAATTTCGCTCTCCATAGTTCCTGTATCAATATTTTTCCTTTTATTATGGCGGGACCAATCAAACCTAAAGGATCATAAATTTGTGATAAAATTGACAAAATCGATCGTTTAGTTATTTGGGAAAATTTTGTTTCAAATTCAATAGAATATCGTAAAGTATCCAAATTTGGATTCCAAGAAATTCCTAATGTTTTTAAACTTTTATTTTCGTGAGGTATAATTAAATTTTCGTTTTTTGACTTGTCATTTTCAGAAATGTGATTTAGAATTGATTCTTGATTTGATGACCACTTTCTAAGTTCCAAACCAGCAGACGACAAAATTTTAGTGATTTCTTCGTAAATTTCTATAGCTTCGTGAGTGGAATTGACGCTTAAAATTAAGTCATCCATGTAAAATGAATTTTCAATAATTTTGTACCGTATGTTACAGTATTTAGCATATAAACCTGGATTGGTTCACTTTTATCATACCTCCAAATAATTTGTTGATATTGGCGATCTGATGGATCTACAAGTATTTGCCTATACATAGCCTTTATATCAGCATTTAAAACCACTGAATTAAGCCGAAATCTCAAAATAATCGAAAATAAGTCATCTTGAACTGTTGGCCCTAAATATAATAAATCATTGAGTGAAACTTGTGTACTCGATTTAAATGAAGCATCATAAACTACTCTACACTTGGTAGTTAGGCTAGATTCGCGTAAGACTGGATGGTGAGGAATAAAATAAGAGGAATTTTTTATTGATGTGTCGTCGACAAATTTACATTTTAGAGTCATGTGATTGAGCAATTCGTACTCTTTCATAAAGTCAACATATTGAATATTTAATTTTTCGTCACGTTGCAACCTAGATTCAATACTCAAAAAACGTTTTAAACATAAGTCCTTAGACTGTCCTAATTCCTTTTCATAGTCTTGACAAAATGGCAGTTTCACGACAAATCGACCTTCGCTATTTCTAGAAGTAGTTCTCTTAAAAAACTCTTCACAATATTCCTCTTCCTTTGACAAAATATGTTTTTGAGGTAATTCTTCTAGCAACCAAAATCTAGTTAATGTGTCATTTAAAGTATCTAACTGATTGCTTCGAACCAAATTACAAATTTCTTTCTGACCTTTTTTGTTTTTCCTGCCCAAAGGAATGCTTCCTGTTAAAATGTATCCAAAAACTGTGTTTTGCATTACCGGATAATTCTTTCCCAAGTATATTTTCTCGGTTTTCAAAATTTCGTAAAAAATACTAGCCCCTATAAGCAAATCTATTTCTTTGGGATAATTAAACTTATCATCTGCTAACTGTATATTTTTTGGATAGTTTAAACTTTCCTTTGAAAATTCAAATAGAGGTAGTCTTTCCGTAATCACCGGCAAAATAGAACATTGCAAATTGGCAGAAAATTCTGTAAATCTTGACTTTATTTCAACGTCTACTCTGTAATTCACATTAGTACTGCATTGATTTATTCCACATAACGGCACCTTATAATCTTGTAATCTTAGCTTTAATTTTTTGCATAATTTTTCTGTTAATATATTTGACTGACTCGCGCTGTCTAAAAGTGCTGTACATTCATGCATTTTTCCTTCTAGATCTGCGATCAAAACCGTCGCTGTAGATAAAAGTACTTGATTTCCATCCATATTTGCACCCGAGACTCCATAACAACTATTGCCAACAAAGTTTTTATCCTGAAAATGTTGTTCATTGTTTACCAAGGAATATTCATCATTTTTATGAGTACTCTGGTCGGGCACGAACATCGTAGGAGCGTTTAAACTTTGATTTGTCGGATAGCTCAAATCTGTTGAATTTGGCGCGCTTATTTCAGTGACGCAGTGAGTTGCGCTGATATTATTTGTGGTTTGCTGACCTTGATTCCATGCAGTATTACCATTTTTACCATAATTTACGTGGAAGGGCTGATTTTTTCCTTTAAATTTATCTTCGTGCAAGAGAGTGCTATGTCTTGAATTACATTTTCTACAATTGCTCGAATTACATTGAAATTTGAAATGTCCTGGGCGTAAACAGTTCGTGCATAATTTATGTTTCCTCAATTCTTCATATCTTTGACTAATGGACATTTCTAAAAATTTAGAACATTGATAAATAAAATGATTTCCATTACATATTTCACAAACTATGTTATCTGAACTTGCGAAACATTGTAAATTAGGAAGTTGTGGTGAGTGTTGTGACATGTTTTTTTGAATTTTGTTATAAGTGTAACTTGGGTTTGAAGTTTGACCAGTATGTGAAATTAATTGATTTTTGGTTACATTGATATCTGTATACAGAGTTTCTAGAGTAAAACATTTTCTATTTAAAAATTTTAAAAATTCTTCGAAAGATGGAAAATTATCATCATCGAGTTTACTTTCCCATTCTCGCCTTTTTCTGTCATCTAATTTTTTTATAATTAACGGTATCAATAAAGCATCCCATTGTTTGACAGGCATATTCAATTTTTCCAATGCATTGACCTGTTGAGTAACCACATCTACTAAATTTCTAAGAGCCTTTGCATTTTCTCGCGTTACATCGGGTAATTTGAATAAAAGCGTGTTTATATGTTGATTAACGATTACTCTTTTGTGCTCGTATCTTTCTCTCAACAATTTTATAGCTACTTCATAATTTTCATCTGTGGATTGCAAATTGTCAATAATTTTCGCCGCATCCCCTTTACAAATGCTTTTCAGATACAATAATTTTAAAGAATCGGGAAAATCCGTTCGATTATGTATCATGGCTTTATAAACATCCCAAAAACTAAACCATGACTCATAATGTCCGAAAAAACTAGGTAGCCCTAGTTGAACTATATTGGGTGTGAAAGATGCAGGTTGCGTTATTGATACCTGGTGCATTTGTGTCCTTGTTTGTTGAGCTGTCGGCTCATATTCTTTTTTCGATATTTTTTCAGCTTCAGACATCACCTGAAAAAACTCATCTTCGCGTTCGTCGCGCTCCTATACCTTGGATCTATCTAAAAACTCTAATCGCGTTTGGTATTCATCAAATTTTACCTGATCTTCTCTCGTGCTTTTCAACCTTAACTTTATCTGCTCGAATTTATCGATATTGCTTGGGTTTGCTAAATAATTACTAAAACGGCCTAACTTTGATAACAAAACATTGATTTTATGCTCTAAATCAACAATTTCTTCTTTTTTAGCTTTGGACTTGGCTTTGGACCCCATATTTTATTACTTTATCCTCAAGTACCTTCGTATTTGCGCAAAATTTTAACTACAAAATTTATGGAGCTACTTACTCAACACAGATCCAGATCTATAATTTCAATCTACAAACCAAAAGCAAATAATTAGGAAAGATCTCACCCGTATTAAAAAAAAAAAAAAAACTTATATCAATGCGCTTCCAGCAGTGCGTGAAATGACAACCAATGTCCTATATTGTACTGTAGACCAACTTCCGTGGATAACTTCTCGTGAAAATGACTTTCGGGAACCTTTCGTAGGCACAAATTCGTGAAAAACTTGATGTAATTCTTTCTTCGCTGTTCCAATCCGGCTCGAAGGACCAATGTTTCGTATCGTCGAGCTATTAATCGGGAACTTGCTACTCTGTATCTTCGAAGGACCACCCAACCCGCAGGAAGGGAAATGAATGTAAATTTTTACTTCCAACTTTGGTTTTTTCTTACTTTTTTTTATTAAAAAGACAAGACATGTGTCATAAAAACTATTATCAGTCAACTCTTTTACAACGGGTGATTCTCACGCTTTTCAGGGCTACGTTGATTGAAAAATTAAATACATAAGCGAAAAGCTATGTTGATTAAATGTAATCATACAACAAATACCATTGTGAATCTAATACTGTTAGCAGTACATATTAGGAAATTGTATTAGGATTGATATAACTAATAGGTATTGCATTAAATTTTTATAGTTATTTATGTATCAAAGGTACTAAGTAGATGATTATGCCCTGAGAGCGACAGTCTTACGAAGCCGAGGGCCTATGGCCCGAGGGTAATTATATCTATTAGTACCCGTGGTGCATACCAAGGTGCATTAACAATGTTTCTTAGTACTTTATTTTGGAATCTTTGAATAACTTGTGCGCACGGGCATGAAGTAATAAATTATGTAGATGGTATCTAAGATATAAAAACACAATAATGTCCTGGTATGACATAAAATAAATTAAATTTGAATATTTTTATAAATCTTAAGTACATATTGTTCGTCTATTTTAATCTGATACTCGGACGGAATGTGAGCTGGTGGCTCCCTACATTAGAACTCCAATGGTTACCTGACGTCACACCTGTTTTTGCCATATGAAACACCCCCTCGCTCCTCATACCGCAAGTGTCAGTTAAAAATCGATGAACAATAATATATCTACGACTTTTATATCATAGAATTATAACTATAGGTAACTATTATAACTATTGCTAATAAATAAATAAATAAAATAAATAAATAAATATCATGGACTCCAATTATGAAGCTGCCAAAGTCCAAATTTCAATAATCAACAATCAGCTTCATCGACTTATTTGGTATCAGCAGCTCCTAAGTTTTAAATTGCATACTAACTGGTGCGAAAACTGGTGTTTTGTAAATTTTTTATTTATGAAATTCTCTCATTAAATACAACTCGTGCAATGGAAATATATTTATAATTTTCGACAAATTTGCACTCATGCGTTTTTAACTGAAAAAGGCACTCGTGCTCTTTTTCAACTAAAAATGCATTCGGGCAAATTTCCCAAAAAGTTATCAATAATTTCCATTGCACTAGTTATATTACTATTGATAAACCTTCGATATGAATTATATTATTTGTTATTCATTCAACTAAACTTGTGTAACTAAACGTTATACGTGTTTCATTATGGTATATCTTCACTGTTCATATCGAATCAGTATCTTTATAATAAAGTAGCAGATTATTTCAGCAAATTTTCTTTATTTATTCCTTTACGTAAAGCAACAGCATCTAAAGTAACAGAGCAGATTGAACAAATGTTTCTTATATTTGGGGTACCGGAATTTTTACGTTCAGATAACGGAGTTCAATACAAAAGTAATGAATTTAAAAAGTTAATAAATAAGTATTGTTCCGGTAATTAGATACCTGAATTGGTTCAATTGGTTCAACGCTAAATAAACGTTTATGACAACGCGGCAAGCTGGCAACAAGGCGTTCGCACGAGGCCGCAGGGCAATGTTCATAATCCGCTCCCCTTTTAGTGTTAAGTAGTACCCCAAAGAGGATGCGTGTTGCGCTTGGGCCGACAGCTTCTTGGCATTCGGGGTTATAAATTATTGCACAATATTGCAATAATATTGAATATTTTGCGATCTCTTTTGCGAACAAAATTTGATAATTTGCTGCCGTAGGCTCTAGGGCCGCAAAGTAACGGAATTAATAGGTGTCAAAAACTGGACACATAAGATTTGTTATTTTAACACTTTAAAAACGAACCAAAATGATTTGTATAAATCACATATCATAATAGTATACATATTACATTACGAGTGTAGAAAGTGACAAATTTCACACGAGTGTTTTTTCGCGGTAGCCGAGTACGAAAATCACACGAGTGTATGAAATACGCTTTCTCACAAGTGATGTACACAATTTTTCCTACGAGCAGAATCCTATTTACACCAATTTTCTCTTATTTTATTTCTTTTCATTTTCAACACACGTGCTGAAAGTACTTTCAATCCACGTATTGAAAATAAATTGTGATGTCAATCACAAATAATGACAACAGTATTTTCCACACGTGTGCTGAAGGTACTTTAAGCAAGCGTATTGAAAGTAATTTCAGCACGTGTGTGATATTTCTTGCTTTCCAAAGAACCAGCTAGTGCGGATTTTGTCATTTTCGTATGTGGTTGTAGGAAAATAATAATTGAGTGTTTGTTTGGTTGGTAGCGGCAGTTTCTACTAGTGACGGATATGAATAGCCTCCGTATTTGTTTTCTCCTACGACCACATACGGAAATGACAAAATCCACGGTGCCGAAAGTACTTTCAATACGCATTCTAAAAGTACTTTCAGCACGTGTGTTGTAAATGAAACGAAATGAAATAAGAGAAAATGAGTATAAATCGGTTTCTGAGCGTAGGAAAAATAGTGTACATCACTTGTGAGAAAGCTTCTTCCATACACTTGTGTAATTTTCGAACTACCGTCTCGCACGAAAAAACACTCGTGTGAAATGCATAAGCGCAACTAGGCTCCAAATTTGAGGCGTGCTGCAGCACCATTTTTTAATTTTTTTTATGGGGTTTGATAGAAAGGAAATGAGACGCGTAAAAAAAGTTAGTTTCACGAGGGTTTGTACTTACGCCATCATTTGCCTTTTTTTTAAAAAAATAGGTTTTTTTATGTCTGAAATTTCAAACAAACATATATAGTTCGTTGCACGGCACGAAGGTTTTCACTTACGTCATCGATGACGTCATAACTTAGAGAAAAAGTTAAGTCATAGATTAATTCATAAAGAACCTTCGAAATTATTGTTTTGTAATACATTTTTTAACTTAGAATAGAGTTTATTCAGTTATCCGAAAATATATAAATACATTTCTCCTGGAGTGATTTTTCACTGGAAAATTTTGAAATTTTCCTCTAATGAACTCCTCACTTCCCTTTTTCTCCTGTAATAATTTCAAAATTTTCCCATTGTCAGTTTTCCATAAAAAATTTAAATGTAAGAAGGTGAATTTTCCTTAATTTTGCCTAAATAATTCAATTTTCTTTGAATTTTTCTTGGAGTGATTTTTCACTGGAATATTTTGAAATTTTCATAAAATGAGCTCCTCATTTTCCTCTTATTCCTGGAAAATTTTCAAATAACTCAATTTTCTAGAATTTTTTCTGGAGTCATGTTTCACTAGAAAATTATGAAATTTTCCTATATTAAGTTCCTCACTTTCCTTTTTTTTCTGGAAAAATTTCACAATTTTTGCTTTGCCAGTTTTCCAGAAAAAAATTGAAATGTGAAAGAATGAATTTTGCTTAATAACGTCAATTTTCCAGAACTTTCCTCTCGAATTTCCTTGGAGTGATTTTTCACTAGAAAATTCTGAAATTTTCCTATAATGAGCTCCTCATTTTCTTCTTTCTCCTGAAAAAATTTCACAAGTTTTGCTATATTAGTTTTCCAGAAATAAATTGAAATGTGACAGGATGAGTTTTTCTTAATTTTACTTGAAAAAGTCATTTTTTCAGAATTTTTCCTGGAGCGATTTTTCATTGGAAAATTTTGAAATTTTCTTATAATCTGCCCCTCACTTTCCTCTTTTTCTTGGAAAATTTTCAAAATTTTCCCTCTGCCAGTTTTCCAGAAAAAAATTAAAATTTATGAGTGTGAATTTTCCTTAATTTGGTTATAATGAGCTCTTTATTTTTCTCTTTTTTCTGGAAAATTTTCACAATTTTTCCTTTGCCAGATTTCTAGAAAAAAATTAAAATGTAAGAGGGTGAATTCTCCTTAATGTTGTTTAAAAAATTTATTTTTTTCAAAATTTTTCCTGGAGTGATTTTTTACTGGAAAATTTTGAAATTTTCGTAAAATGAGCTCCTCATTTTCCTTTTTTCCTGGAAAATTTTCAAAATTTCTCCTTCGCAAATTTTCCAGAGAAAAATTAAAATGTATGAAGGTGAATTTTTTTAAATTTTGCTTAAATAAATCAATTTTCCAGAACTTTTTATGGAGTGATTTTTCATTCCAAAATTTTGAAATTTTGCTATAATGAGATCTTTACTTTCCTCTTTTTTTCAGGAAAATTTTCACAATTTTCCTTTTGCTAGTTTCCCAGAAAAAAATTAAAATGTAAGAGGTGAATTTTGCCTAAAAAACTCAATTTCCCAGAATTTTTCCTGGAGTGATTTTCCACTGGAAAATGTTGAAATATTCCTATAATGAGCTCCTCACTTTTCTCTTTCTTCTGGTAAAATGTCACAACTCTCCCTTTGCCAGATTTCTAGAAAAAAATTGAAATGTAACAGGGGGAACTCTTGTTTTGTAACAAATGTCTGTATGTTTGAGGTGAATTTATAATATTACCTTGCATTTTTTGGGACTTACACCTCAAATTCGAGTATTCAAATAAATTTACGAAAAAACCGAACAATTTGCTGCCTTTTTTATTTTTTAGGTGTTCCATCCCCCAAGCTTCGACAACGGTAGCAGATTTGGTACCGAAACGTCAGCAAAAAATCCAGAACTCATACCACCGAGCCTAATCAAGTATTATTTTATTGAAATAATAAAACTCGATTCGTTTATAAAAAGTCGATTCGAGTAATTTATTTTATAAAAATAATCTGATAGGTAAAATTGCTCTAATCAGAGAGCTTGTAGTTATTCGTATCAAAATCAAGAAACTTCTGGTATTAATTTCAATTGAGGTGTAAGTCCCAAAAAATGCAAGGTAATATTAGGGGGAATTCTCCTTAATTTTGCTTAAAAAAGTTAGTATTTCAAAAATTTTTCTAGAGTGATTTTTTATTGGAAAATTTAAAAATTTTCGTAAAATGAACTCCTCATTTTCCTCTTATTCCTAGAAAATTTTCACAATTTTCCTTTTGCTACTTTCCCAGAAAAAAATTAAAATGTAAGAGGGTGAATTTTGCCTAAAAAACTCAATTTCCCAGAATTTTTCCTGGAGTGATTTTCCATTGGAAAATTTTGAAATATTCCTATAATGAGCTCCTCACTTTTTTTTTTCTTCTGGAAAAATTTCACAATTTTCCTCTTTCCCAGATTTCAAGAAAAAAATTAAAATATAACAGAGGGAATTCTCCTTAATTTTGCTTTAAAAAGTTAGTATTTCAAAATTTTTCCTGGAGTGATTTTTTATTGGAAAATTTTAAAATTTTCGTAAAATGAACTCCTCTTCCGCTTATTCCTGGAAAATTTTCAAAATTTTCCCTTTGCAAATTTTCCAGAAAAATATTAAAATGTAAGAGGGTGAATTTTTCTAATTTTGCTAAAATAAATCAATTTTCCAGAACTTTTTATGGAGTGATTTTACATTCGAAAATTTTAAAATTTTGCTATAATGAGATCTTTATTTTCCTCTTTTTTTCTGGAAAATTTTCACAATTTTCCTTTTGCCACTGGAAAATGTTGAAATATTCCTATAATAAGCTCCTCACTTTTCTCTTTCTTCTGGAAAAATTTTACAATTTTCCAGATTTCTAGAAAAAATTAAAATGTAAAAGGGTGAATTCTCCTTTATTTTGCTTAAAAAAGTTAGTTTTTTAAAATTTTTCCCGGAGTGATTTTTTACTGGAAAATTTTGAAATTTTCGTAAAATGAGCTCCTCATCATATTTGAGATTTCAGTCATAAAAAAAAGAACAAAGAATCACCTTTTGCCGTTTGTACATAATATTTAGGAACACCCTGTATAATACGCAGTTAATTAATTTATATATTTGGGACTCCAATGATTTTTCAAGGGTCGATATTTTAATGTCACCTTAAGATATAGAAAAACAGACATTGACAACATTCAGGCCTATGATGTATCATTTTCTGTTATTTTTGTCATTTTTTATTCTACACATAAAAATAGAGACAGGTATAGATTTTGAGCTTTAACACAACTGTTGAAATAACAGGAGAGGATACATCATAGGCCTAATTGTCTGACCTTGTTCGATGACGTCATCTTAAATATAACTTAAAAACCGTATATTTTAGGGTAAGTCTTGATTTTAAGGTAATATTGTAATACCGGCTCCGGTTGAAAAATTTCCATAACAATAATAATTGCGAATGTGCTCTATAAATTAATCAACGACAAATACTTTTTTCTAAATTATGACGTCATCGATGACGTAAGTAAGTACAAAAAGTGCAAAAAAAATAAATAATTTGATTGCACTAATTTTTTATATTAGTTTTAGGTAGTGCCACTGTAAGTAGTGCTATGGTGGGATGCCGAATGGGGGTGCTAATTTTTGATTTAGGGGTGCTTATAGCACCCCCAAGCACCCTCCTAGTCGCGCCTATGGTGAAATGTGTCACTTTCTACACTCGTAATGTAATATACTAATTATTTGACTATGAACGGGGCTCGTTCATTATTTATTTTTATTTCTTGAATTACATTATTCGAGATCGTACATAGAATCTTCTATATGTACCGCAGGCGTGAATGGTGTTTGATTTTCTTTGCGTGGTGTAAACATCAATTGCGCCCGTGGTATACATGAATAATTTTTTTCGACTGTTTTTCCAAACATTTTGGTCCACACTATATACATTTTAAAACGCCTATTGTTTATGAAATATATACATACATATATTTTTTCAATTGCAGTCCAGGTGAAACAAACTCCATAGTTGAACAAGCGCCCGCTACAGTACAAATCTTACAGCCTCCTACCTTAGACAATAATGGACTAAACACGACGACGCAAAATCAAAATAATAGTACCGCCAATAAGGAATTAACTATTCCTATTGTACCCAGCCAAACGCCAGATAATTATATGCCACAGGAAACACTTGCATACAAATTGAGAAGATATATGCTCCACGGCAAAATGTTTAGAGGTATTAATTCTAAGCCCTATGTCTTTAGAGGCTGCTATTTGGTGACACTTCATGATTTAGTGAACAACCTGTTCATTGGCACATCTGCGGAGAAGATTCAGCAACTTTTGCAAGTTTTGGGAATTGAAGTACATAAAGCAAATGAGTAAGTATTTTCTTAAATTAAATTCTGCTATCAGAACTCGCATTTCAGTTAGCTCCGATTTCAAGATAGATAGGTATTTACACATAAAATGTTTAAAAGAGGACTTTCGTTGGTAGTTATATTAGGTCTGTTCCAACACAGCAGAAAACTGTACAATGTACCGTCACGATTCTGCGCAAAGCGTAAAATTTGTGCGTAGAAACCAGTTCATGGGCCGGTTTTTGACGTGTTGGAACAGACCTATTGTAAACCTGATGCCTACCATGCCCTGGATTTTTTGAAAAGGCGATGCAACCGTTGGTTCCCGAACGATACATTCCTAGGCTTATTTTCCAGATTGTCAATAGACTTTTCTATTTTTACCTGGTATGCGCGCGCAACACGAGGCAATGCCTTTTTATTGGCTAACTAGTACAGGTGAGAGGTGTTCGTTTTGCACGTTGTTCATCTCGTTGTCCTTGTTCTTTGCCCGTGGCTTGACAAGAATAAAAGTACGGTTGATATTCAACTTGACATAGGGTGACAAGTGACATTCAAAAAAAATTTTCATTGACAAATACGTTGCACAACACGCGGTCTTTCTCCTTCCCTTTTTGTCCCGTGCAAATAAGAAGGTCGGATTGCTAACGTAAGCCTAACATAATTTGGTACGTTTTGCCTCGTCTTGCGCAATGAGTCAATGAGCGTTCTGTGTTCTCTTTCTGTCTAATGAAGTTTTCGTATTTATTACCTCTTTGCCTGATAAAATAGATGGGTCTATTTGTTAGTTTTTCAATAACATAGGTAACTGTTTTGGAAGATACCTGGGTCCTTATTCTCAAAATCGGGAAACAGCGTTCTCATGAGAACGATTGCTCTGTCTTTGTCAGTGTTATGGAAATATAAATATGGGTGACAAAAACAGAACATTTTTGTCCAAAAAAGAGCTCGTGGATTCCGTTCCAAAAAATTCATTATCTGGACGTGACATCCCCATTCGAAAAACAGAACCTGAGAGCGGTCCTCCCCTGTCTCGAGAATAAGGAACCTGAACCTTATCAGACTATTCGTCTTTATTTTTGTTTGTGGTAATAGTAAATCACGGTAGAATTAGGCAGATTTGGACGGTTTTAATTAATGGCGTTTCCGATTGGTAGAACTTGTGTGTACTGAAACTACCAATCGGACACGCCATAAGTCTTTCTACTTGAAGGATTTAAAAATTGTCAATTATTTTTCTTATGACATCCCGAATCCGGCTGATGACTCAGTTTACAAACAGTAACAACTTCAAATAACTTTTCTAAAATTCATCACTTATCGGAACGTACCGACACAAAAAATCTCGTATTGTATTTAAACTGACTGAGTTTCAAAGACTACTACGCGCTATTGATAGACGACATCGTGCTCCGGATTTATCTAGAATTTTTTTTTTCTGGAATATAATGAAGTTCCTAGAAAAGACGCGCTCTAGACGTCAACAACTGGGTTCCTAGAACTCTGACCGGCCAGCTTATTCTGTAACTTGCGACCGCAGAGAATTGCGAAATCGTCGCTGTCAAGTCGCTGTCAAACGCGAGTTTTCTATTCTAAAGAAGCAACTGCGACGCGGTTGCTGGTTGCTATGTAATTTCTGTTCGTAGAGAATAGGCCTGCGGGTTGTCTCTGTCGGCAAGATGCACCATCTTCTCTTCTACGTCTATACCTCCAATTAAGGAAAAAACAAACCTATACTGACAACTGACATGTTTACCTACCTCAAATGACAGTTTGGGTTCATTTCCTATTAACAATCTGGAAAATGTTAGATTTCTTGGTATTTGTGTTGATAAGGCCCTAACTTTTGCACATTGAAAAACATACTGCAAAACTATCCTCTGGCTATTACGCTTTAAGATCTGTATAGAGGGAACTATAGTTAAGCCAAATCCAAGCGACAGTAGATTGTAGATTTGTTTGAATCATATATTTTGCTATGCTGACGGCCAACTGTAAGGCCTACGGCGAATATAAACGAAATTATGGGATTTCTAATATTCAATTGGTAACGACGTGCTCGACGCAAACGCAAACGGAATCTTGACGGCGAGTTTATAAATTGGGCTTTATTGTGGTATCTCCTATCTGTGAGTGCGTTCTCTAGACCCGTCCTTTTTATTAGACTCCAGGTGGCCGATCCTCGGGCCAGGGAGTAGAGCTCCCCGATAGAACGAATGTTTTGTCCTTGTCAACGTAATCGAAAAGTAAACGAGAATGATAAGGACGAAAATTTTGTTCTCTCGGGGAGCTCCACTCCCTGGCTCGAGGATCGGCCCACAGAGCTATGATACTGGCCACCCCATGTAGCTTGCCAGATTGGGCTTTTCCTCTCGAAGCCTCGCAAACCTAAGCCTGCATAGCGCTGCGCAATGGCACTGTTTCCACACTCTGGTGCGAAGTGGTGCAGCCAACCGAAAGCGCCTACACCGCTCCAACCTCACAAACGGAATGACTTTTAAAATATATGAAATTGACTTATGACTTTTGTATTACATTTTTTGACATACACAATTTTGTTGTAATCAATCAGAACCTGTAAAATTAATTAAAAATTAAAAAAAAGGATTTAAATGTTATATTGTTCTTTTAAATCAATAAAAAATTAATCAAAACTATAATCAATCATATTGTGGTCCTTCGAGCCGGATGAAATCAGAAAAAACAGACCTACAATCACGACGCAGTTGGAATCAAGACGTTTTTGGTTAGGATTTGGAAGTTCCTAACCAAAAAACTGTAGCCTAGCGGACTTGGTGGAGCACTGAATCGACGGCGCGGCGACGGCGTACCTACGACTACGTATAACAGATAAGTCCTTTTTACCATCCCTATTGTCCTGCCTGTGCAGTTTGCATGCTTTTGCTTGCGTAGTTTTTCGTTATTTACCTTTTTTTATAAACATCAAACATGGATCTCGAAGCAGTCGAACCTGGCGTAATTGAGTTGAGGCCTTTGCAAGCTACCAAAGCAATAGTTTGGGGGATATTAATGATCCTGGGATCATTTAGTTATCACAAAGAATTGTCTTAATTGAGTGCTCCTTGGACAAATATCTTGATACAATGATTCGAATTCAAGCTTTGGAAGGCAGTGATGCCAAGAAAATTGCAAAAGATCAAAAGGAAGTAGCATTGTTCGAAAGTGATTATTACTCTTCAATGTCTTTAGCTCAAAAAATCTTGAAAAATTATGAAGCACAAAATCAAAGCCAGAATCAAAACAACGCGCCACAGCAATCAAACAATAATGTAAAACTTCCATTAATCAATTTACCAAGCTTTAGCGGTTGTGCTGACAAATGGCTTCCATTTTGTGAAACTTTTGAGTCGCTCATTGATCAGAACGGGCAAATAAGCAAAGTTCAGAAGTATCATTATTTAAAATCCTGTTTAACCGGTGATGCTGAGGTAGTGATTAGCTCTCTTGATGTAACATCTGTAAATTACGACATAGCATGGACATTGTGGAAGGAGAGATTTCAAAATGATCATTTATTAATTCATAACCATGTTCATGCTTTGTTTGAGTTGCCTGCCTTGGAAAAGGAGAATGCATCCCTGTTGAGACAGTTCATTGATGAGGTTAAGAAAAATATTAGAATATTAGAAAATTTTACAGCCTGTAGATAAATGGGACACTATTTTGATATATCTACTTACAACAAAGATAGATCAGACTAGCAGGAGGGAATGGGAGACATCAAACATTGGTAAAAAAGTACTACCTACTACCGACAATTTTCTAACTTTTTTAACCACCCGATGTCAATTGTTAGAAACGTTGTCAAACAAAGAGGACAGTAACATTGATCCTCCAAAACCCAATCATTCAAACAAACAAAATAGATCCCGATCACTTTTTTCTGGAGCTAAAGAAACAAATAATAAAAATGAGTGTCTTTACTGCAATGAAGTACATTTGATTTTTTATTGTTCAAGGTTTTTATCACTCCCAATAAAATCCAGGTTTAGTGAAATAAAAAAGTTGAAACTCTGTTTCAATTGTTTCAGGTCAAATCATGCTTACAATGAATGTTTTGCACCAGGTTGTAAATACTGTGGTGACAAGCATAATTCATTGCTGCATGAAATAAAAACCAATAAAACACATATGTCAAATTCACTAAATCAATCACCAAATCTCCAGTCAAGCAATCGTATTCAAGCATCATATTCAGCAAGCAATCAAGCATTATTTAGTTCAAACCCAGGAACATTCAATCAATCATACCATTCACCAATCAATCAACAATATAACAATCAAGCAGATAATCAATCAATTATCCAAAGGGAACAATCAATCAATCACAATCAAGCTTTAAATTATCAATATAATCCTATTAAACATTCTCAGAACAATCAAGAGTTTTTTAATCAACCATTCAATCAGACACATACAAGATCAAATATTAATATTAAATCATAATCAACAACATTTCAATCAAACAACAAACCCATCAAATCAAGTTCCAATCAATCAAACATACGAAAATGAATATTTCAATCAATCATCCAATCAAACTCTAACTAATCAAAGCAAACAGACACCTACATGTTCAAATGAACTTCTAGTCATAAATCCAAATATTTCTTCACTCACTACAAATTATAAACATTCAGAAATACTGTTGTCAACTGCAATAATTGATATTCTTGACAGATTTGGTAAATGGCATCAGGCTCGTGTGCTTTTGGATTCAGGATCACAATCAAATTTCATGACACGTGACCTTTGTAAAAAATTGAAATTGAACACTCAAAAAATTAACGTTCCAATCAGCGGTATCAATACACATACATCTAGAATTGATTCAATGGCCAATGCCAAGATAAAATCGCGTTTTACCTCCTATCATTTAGATTCTAGTTTCCTGATATTAGACAAAATCACTGAAAATCTACCCACTTTTAGAATAAATCTCAATCAAGGAATTATTCCCCCTAACATAACACTGGCTGATTAGACCTTCTACATTCCAGGTAAAATTGACCTACTTTTGGGAGCCTCAGTGTTTTACGATCTCATGTGTATAGGGCAAATAAAATTGGGTATTAATCAGCCAGTGATTCAAAAAACAAAATTAGGCTGGGTAGTTTCGGGAAAAATTTGTGAAATTAATGTAACCGAAAACCAAGCTGAAAGTCCGAGAGTTTGTAATTTGGTAAAATTAAACCTAGAAGAACAATTAAAACGTTTTTGGGAATTAGAACATTATGAGAATGAAACCAAATTATCAAAAGAGGAAAAAGAATGTGAAGAGGAATTTCAAGAATCTCTAGAAAAGAATGCAGATGGCAGATACATTGTTCCATTGCTTATTAAAAAGGGTATTGAAGATCTTGGAGACTCATACCAAACAGCTCTTAGGAGATTTAATTACCTTGAGAAAAAATTGACAAACAATGATGATTTAAAAAAGCAGTATGTTACCTTTATGGAGGAGTATGAAACTCTTGGCCATATGTCTAGCATACCTGAAGATCAAATTCAGACAAACAACCCAGTCTATTACTTACCACACCATGGTGTGATCAAAGAGACCAGTTCCACCACCAAGTTCAGAGTGGTGTTTGATGGGTCTGCTAAGAGCACAACAGGCATTTCGTTAAATGATAGACTTAAGGTTGGACCCACTATACGACCAGAATTGTTTGCCATTTTAATGCGTTTCCGGAAACACAACATAGTCATCACCGGGGATGTAGAAAAAATGTATAAACAAGTACTAGTCAAAGACGAACACAGAGATCTCCAAAGAATTTTATGGCGTTCAGACCCTGATAAACCAATTCAACATTTTAGACTCAACACAGTGACTTATGGAACCTCCAGTGCACCATATTTAGCCATTCGATCATTACAAGAATCAGCTTTAGACCATCAACATGAAAATTCAATCGCAGCTAAAATAATCAAACAAGACTTTTATGTAGATGATTTGATTTCAGGTGGCAAAACTGTAGAATTTGTTATCAAACTTAAGGAAGAAGTTCAACAAATTTTGGATCGACATGGATTTATATTGCGAAAATGGTCTTCAAACAATTCTGAAGTATTGGCTAAAGAACACTATAATGAAGAAGCAAATAAACATGTCAGTTTCCATGATGAAATTAATAAAACTTTAGGCTTATATTGGAACCCAACAGAAGATACTTTACAATATCAAGTATCAGTTCCAAATCAAGATACTAAAATCACAAAAAGAAATATCCTATCAACAATATCTCAGATATTTGATCCATTGGGATTAGTAGGACCCTGTGTTATTACAGCAAAGATAATATTACAAAAACTATGGAAAATTAATTTGAATTGGGACGAATCATTGCCAAATGAATTTCACACTTGTTGGTTAGAATTCAAGCAACAAATTCCCCTTATCAATCAGCTGCGCATACCGAGACTAGTACTTACAAACAAACCAGAGACCATACAATTGCACATGTTCTGTGATGCTTCTGAGTCAGCCTATGGAGCAGCAGTATATCTGAGATCAAGTGACTGTTTCGGAACACATACAGTAAAATTACTCTGTGCTAAATCCAAGGTGGCTCCGTTAAAAGTTGTATCACTAGCCAAACTAGAGCATTGTGGCGCTTTGCTAGGTTCTAAATTAGCTAATAAATCGATAACGTCATTAGAAATACCAATAAATGAGACATTTTATTGGAGTGACTCAACAATAACCCTTTCATGGATATCTGGTGAACCATATCTTTGGAAAACATTTGTCGCAAGCAGGGTATCTCAAATTCAAGAGTTGACCAAAATAAATCAATGGCATCATATTGACACTAAATACAACCCGGCAGACATAATATCCAGGGGGATTTCTCCAGAACAACTAATAAAGTCTTCGCTTTGGTGGACTGGACCAAATTGGCTATCAGAAAACAAAGCAAATTGGCCAATTTCGAAATTAACTATTACAGATAAAATCCCTGAAAGGAAGATTGTTTCTAACATATCAATTCAACAAGCACAAAATACTTTTTGTATTTTTTCCTTATATTCATCTTTACATAAATTACAACGCATAACAAGTCTACTTTTGAGATTAGTACACAATTGTAAAAATAAATACAATAAAAGAACTGCTGATTTAACAGTGGATGAACTGAATCATGCATTAAATTGTCTTATAAAACAATCTCAAGTTCAATCTTTCCCCGACGATGTCAATACCTTATCAAATGAAAAACACAGTTAAAGGCAATAAACCAAAATCACTCAATCCGTTTCTTGACGATTCTGGCATACTGCGCGTTGGAGGTAGAATTAAACATTCCAATTTTGATTACTCTCAAAAACATCCCATGATTTTGTCAAACAAGCATAAATTAACCGAACTCATTATCAGACAGGAACACTATAGACTATTACATGCAGGACCTCAAGCCCTGTTAGCTTCAATCCGTACAAAATATTGGCCATTGTCTGGTATAGCAACAATTAAAAATGTTCTTAAAAGATGTATACTTTGTTTTCGGGATAAGCCATCATCAATGAACCAACTCATGGGAGATTTACCAAGAGAGCGTATCACTCCTTCAAGGCCCTTTCTGTATGTAGGACTAGATTATGCAGGTCCATTCAATGTTAAAATTAGCAACTTGAAAAACGCAAAAATTATAAAGGTACATCTTTGCATTTTTGTTCGTTTCAGTACCAAAGCGACCCACATTGAAATCGTAACTGATCTAACAACAAATGCATTTTTGAACTGTTTGAAACGGTTCCTTTCTCGTCGAGGAAGACCTCTTAAGATTTTCTCAGACAATGCTACTACCTTTGTGGGAGCTGACCATGAACTCCAAAAATTCATTGCATTTATTCTTGACCAGAATGTACAATTAGACATCATTAAATATCTTTGCTCAGAATCAATCAAATGGTGTTTTATACCAGCACGATCACCACACTTTGGTGGGATTTGGGAGGCAGCGGTAAAATCCCTCAAATTTCATTTACGTCGAGTTATGGGCATTTATCTTTTAAATTTGGAAAACTTTCATACGTTAAATACACAGGTAGAAGCATGCCTAAACTCACGTCCCATGATACCATTGTCCTCAGATCCATCTGACCTACAAGCACTCACCCCAGGCCACTTCCTTATTGGAAGTGCCCTCATGTTTATTCCTGAACCTAATCTCTTCAATCTGCCAAAAAACCATCTAGATCACTATCAACAACTAACTCAAATGTTACAGACTTTTTGGTCCCGATGGTCTACTGAGTATATTTGTCATCTACAACAACGCAACAAATGGACAGCTCTCAATCAAACAGCCCTTCAACTTAACCAACTGGTATTATTGAAGGAAGAGAATCAGCCTCCTCTTCGATGGAAAATGGGGAGAATTGTTCAGTTATTTCCTGGAAAGGACAACCTTGTCCGAGTAGTTGCGATACGAACAGGCTCTGGGGTCGTATTTTCGAAACCATGCGAATTCTTTCGCATGCGATCAAATTCGAATGAAAAAAGTCGTGTACGAACTAAAATGCGTATTTTTGAAGGCCCTTCGAAAATGATATCGTATACGAGTATCATTTGCGTTGGCATCGTCGCATATTCGAGTATTTGGCAATGACCATTTCGATCGATACAAAAACGAAGAAGATTTTTTTGACATCTGACTTTTTAAATGCTGGTTTAGATCTTAAATTTTGTGCACCTAATCGTTGGGATTCCCTAGAACATCCTTGTTTTTTATAACGTTAATGAACAATCATGGTTTTTGGATGGGGCTCTAGAGAAGCCCTATCAACTCCGATGTGAGTGACTTCGTCAAGCGATATAATTTTCGAAACTCAGTACCTACACGAATATTCTCAATCAAGAAAGGGATGTCACACCCTATCCCTACGATCTGCCAGTATTTTTGCTTCTTCCAGGGCATCAATAACATTTCTTTCGATTAAATAATCCAAGCCAGCCATTCCAAAAACATTTAATGAAGCAGAACAATTTAATTCACAAATTATTTGGAAACGAATGAAAAGTCAAAAGGAGAAAGAACAACGAACACAATTTTCAATTTGCACAACGTATTTAGGTACATAAACAACAAATATAACGTATATAAACAAAATAAGCACTTCAAAATTCCAAACAATGCGCAGAATCAAGTAAAATCGCATGCGAAATGTGACATTCGACTGGTGGAGACCCACTCGAGTAAACGTACACGAACCAAATCGTGTACGGACCGTTCGAAAGTGATCCGAAAATACGGAAACTCAATTTTCATGCGTCCTCACTTCCCGTCCTGGGACAGGTAATGGAGCAGGAAAATGAAAAGACAGAAATGTGACATTTTCAAATTTTTGAAAAGTCAGTAATGACAACATTTCATATATGGTTAAAAATAAAATTAATTAAAAATAAAAAAAAAAGGATTTAAATGTTATATTGTTCTTTTAAATCAATAAAAAATTAATCAAAACTATAATCAATCTGGCACCATACATGTAAGACAGTTCCTTCCGCCTCCTGGCAGAACCTACACAGGCTATCCTCTTCCAGGTTCATTCTTTCCAGGTGCTTGTTGAGTTTACAATGCCCTGTTAATTGCCCTACCGTTATCCTAACAATCTTGCGGCTGTGGCAGAATGGTTCTGGGTCTATCATCTCAGTGGCCGAGCCTCCTTTGGCTAAGTCATCAGCCTTTTCATTTCCTGGGTTGCCCTCGTGGCCTGGCACCCAGGCTATGGTAAGTTTGTTGGACAGGCTCACCTCCTCTGGGGCACGTACACAGTCCCCAACCAGCTTGGAGCTGATCTTTCTGGAACTGATTGCCTTTAGGAACGTCTGGCTGTCCGAGTAAATAATTATGCTTTTACTCTCAACTTATTGCAGCGATTTCCGCCTGAAACACCGTGACATACTGTCCGAGACTTGTGGAAATTTCCACCCTGGGTTTGTCCCCGTAGAAACCAGCTCGACCCCTTTCATGTCTTAGAGCCGTCGGTGTACCAGATGAAGTCTGCTTTAATTAGAGGACCTTTCTCCCAGTCTTTTCTCTCTGGTATGGCAACCCGGAAGTGCCTATTGAAGATGAAAATAGGTTTTGTTTTGTCGTTTTGTCTGAGGGCATCCCGAACAATGAGTTGACCTCTGGATGCTCCTCTATTTTCCAGCTCATGGGCCTTTGGTGCTTATAATTGGACCCTGGCCTTGCTTTAGTCTTTATAGTACCGCCTTTACTTCACCCTGTATGTAGATATGTAGTGGCGGCAGGTTTAGCAGCACCTCCAAGGCTGCGGTTGGGGCTGTTTTCATGGCACCCGTGATGCATATGCAGGCTAGCCTTTGCACACTTTAAAGCTGTCTGATTGCTACGATCTGCGTGACCTTTGTACCCCAGGCAACCGAACCGTAGGTTATCATTGGTCTTATCACCATTTTGGCGTTCTGGACAACTTTATTGAGGTGTGGACCCCAGGTCATCTTTTGGTCAAAAATAACTCCTAGATATTTGACCTCTTTTGAGAAGGGGATGTCCGCTCCATTGGCATAGAACATCGGAGTCCTCTAGTACTCTTTTCTTTGTGAACTGGACAATTACGGTTTGTTTGCGGATTAACCGACAAGCCATCATTCCTGTTTCTTAGGCTGGCTTCTATCCAGTTGCAGACGGTTTGTGGCATATTCCTACGCTTGAGAGCGTTTATTAGTGATATGGTTGAACGTTGTTAAACGCTCCCTCTATATCTAGAAAGGTGCCTAGCGCCACAAAATCGATAAGCTGTTCAATTTGTTTAACAGTTAGAGTTTAATGAAACTTTTCGACTTGGACTGAGAACGGATTGCAAACCCAATCAAGAAACTTTTCTCGCCTTGGAAAATATTCTCTGATTGAAACTTGTAGGTTTTTCAAATCTTTTATTGACCGCTTGCGGAACCCCAATAGCCTCTTTGCGGAACCTTAGGGTTCCGCAGAACCCAGTTTGAGAATCACTGGCTTAGAGGATAGAGTGTCAGTGTGCGGTCTCTGATGTGTATCCACATCCACAATTTTTTCCAGCGTTTTGTGCAGGAACGAGGATAGACATATAGGTGTATATGACTTTCCACCTTTAATGGTCTTCTGGGCTTTCGGACTTGATCTGTCGGCCTAGATGTATCAGTGATTATAGATGATCCTGGAAAGTGGGTATCTAATAATAGCCCTAAGCTTTCCTCGTTAGTGCTCGTGTAGGCCCTGTTCGATCTTTTTATCGGGCCGAGAGCGCCCGCAGTATCTTTCCTTGCAAGGACCGCTCAGGTGTTCTACCGCCAGGTCAAGACCCTTCGCTGTGGAGATGGTTATCACGCCCCCCTCCCCTTGAGTGGCTCCTCTAGGGCTGTCTCGTAGCCTTGCCAGTTAGTCCTTCTTGGGTTACGGAATTTGTAGGTCTCCAATTTCAAAGTTGTGATATCGAACCATAGGTGGCGATGGTCTGAACATGATGGTTCGTCGAAGACATGCCAGTTCGTAATGTTGTCGTTGACATCGTGGCTACAAAAAGTGAGATCAAAGACCTCACGCCTGACTGATGTTACAAAAGTGGGTTCTGCGCCTATATTAGCTATATCTAACCCTTCACCCATTATGAATTCATGCAAGGACTCACCTCTGCCATTTGTGTTGGTGCTTCCTCAGTTTGTGTGGTGGACGTTTACATCGCCTCCAAAGATTAGTCGTCATCCCCCTTGCAGTGGGCCACGGCATCCTCCATCGGATAAAGAGGACAGGTCCTCTCTTCTCCAGGGAAGTAGACGCAGCAGTTTACTCAGGACGTGGGCCCTTCCTCTGCTGTTTTTGCGGTTCACTGTTGTGTACCAAAATCACCGGAGCATAGCTCCGGTATTAGTGAGCAGCTAATTTTATTACTGTTGAATAGAATACAGGCTCTTGGATTGTTAGGTTTGTTAGCCTCTGTATGATACAGTAACTTACCACCGGGCGGGTTTAGTCATCTGATGGCTCCGTTGTTTAGCCACGGTTCCTGTATGTCAAGGCCTTTTTTTTAAAACCTTCTACACAGCACGGCTGGGGCAGCCTTGGTGAAGGTTGATTTGGATAACCTTTATGGTATCCATTTCTACGAAGTAGGGCTGAGAGAGCGGCTCCTTAGTAGAACCTCTTCTTCTATGGCAATGTCCTTCTGCTGGTAGACTGTGTGTTTTTTCAGCGGACTTGTGCCTCTTTGGTTGAAGGGTACCTCAGTTTCGCCCTCTGGTTCCTTCTCCGGTAACGTAGCGTCGGCTTTTGATGTGCTGGCCTTAGGACCTACGGCGGTATGCTGGACCTTGTCCTCGGGCTTCCTCCTGAACTTCAGCCTTCCAAATCCGAAGTAGGGGCTCATGTCCAGTTTTTCCAGGCCCTCTAGCGTCTGCTTGTCCATAGAGAGGGTCTAGAGTTGACCCAAGGACTTCCACAGGCTTGTGTTCAGGCCTCTGTTTCCCACTAAGAGCTTCTCAAGGATTTTCTCGGCGGACAGTCTTTCTCCCTTCTCGTCCGGGATGAAGACGGTGCAGGTCTCTGGCTATGGCAAGTCCTCGCCTGTTAATACCTTTAACACTGCGCCCTCCCAGGGCTTGAGTGTTGGCACCGTTTCCATTAGCCACACCGCGCTGGTCTTGTCTGGGCAGGTTACCTCAAAATATCCCGGTCTGTGGCTGCATTTTTCAAAACGCACATGTGGGCCATTTTCAGAGATATCCTCGTGCGCCGCCGAGATCGCTGCTTGGACTTGTTCCATTCTTTCGTTCGTCATCTGGGCTTCCGGTTAGCCTACATTGACGACCGCAACTTTCTCGCTACTCGCCGCATCCTTGTACGACTTACTTGTCGTGGTAGTCGGGATCTGCCCACCTCTTGGCTTTGTAGTTTGCCTCTTTTGGGGTGTGCTGTCCTCCGACCTGGTTCTTTTTTGGGAAATGCTGGCTTCGGCGCTCTTTGTCGCCACCTTTGCTTTGCCTTTTCCCTCCATGTGGTTCATGAAGTTTTCCCTGATCACGGCGCGCTTAGCTTCAGTGTAGCTTTTGCCTTTCTTGAACAGGTTACGCAGTTTTGCTCTTGATAACCTGACAAAGTGGCCTAATGGACCTCTTCTTCCGTCAGATTATCGATCTCCTCCAGGGACTTTGCTCTGTAGCTGGACTTGGTATTGAATTTGCCTTTGCCCTCGCCTTGTTTATTTGGATTTGTTTTTTTGTCAATGTTTGTACTCATACTTGATCCCAAGAGAAGCTAGGGAAATGAAGGTCCACCCAGCCAGAACCCCGCATGGTTGGGTAAGCCATGGAATACAGGGGGGTGCTGCCTGGTACCCCCGGAGAGCGTTCGTGATCACACTTGCCCCTGTGACCATCCAGTCCTCAGCACGTTGCCTCTTCCACCTTGACTCAGAAGAGTGAGAAGGAGAAAATAGTCTGAAAGAAGCATGAAAGAAAAGTTGATCAACGGAGATCGCTATAGGAAAGATAAAAGTAAGGGATCAGACGCCAGACAAGTTGAAGCAGTGTCTAGATCCAGCTAGGGTGATCAAAATTTATTTTTTCCACTACCGTGCGTAAAGTACTCACTTTACGCACTATTCAGAAGACGTAAAATTCCACTTCACGCACTGGTGCGTAAAGTAATTCACTTCACACACTAGTGCGTAAAGTAATGTCAATGACAGATGTCGACACTGTCAATTTGGCATTTTCCTGGTGAATTACTTCACGCACTAGTGCGTAAAGTGAAAATTCTTCACGCACTAGTACGTAAAGTATTGGTCTAAATTTACTTTTTTACACATATTTGATTGGTAGTAGAAAAAATTTTGAATGCAATACGTGCGTAAAGCACCTTTTTTCACTCATGTGATTGTCGCACTCGCCTTCGGCTCGTGCGTCATAATTCACATTCGTTAAAAAAGGTTCACTTTAAACACTTGTTGCATAAATAGGGACATAAAGCTACTTGAAATAATTTGCCGTTATCGGTATCGGTATCCGTAAGGCAACTATTTCAATTTTTCAATTTCAAATAAGCTTTATTGTCTCAATTAAAAAAAAAAAAATATTGACAAAGCAGTTTCTAAACTAAAAAATATCAAAATTCAACAAAAATATCAAAATCATAGAAATGAACAATTGTACAAAGGATAAAATAAAAATAAAAATAAAAATAAAAATAAAAATAAAAATAAAAATAAAAATAAAAATAAAAATAAAAATAAAAATAAAAATAAAAATAAAAATAAAAATAAAAATAAAAATAAAAATAAAAATAAAAATAGAAATAAAAATAAAAATAAAAATAAAAATAAAAATAAAAATAAAAATAAAAATAAAAATAAAAATAAAAATAAAAATAAAAATAAAAATAAAAATAAAAATAAAAATAAAAATAAAAATAAAAATAAAAATAAAAATAAAAATAAAAATAAAAATAAAAATAAAAATAAAAATAAAAATAAAAATAAAAATAAAAATAAAAATAAAAATAAAAATAAAAATAAAAATAAAAATAAAAATAAAAATAAAAATAAAAATAAAACAGTAAGAATAAAAACAAAGACAAGAGAAGCCAACAATCAGAGGGAGCCGACACCACATTAAAGTATGTCGTTAAAGTATTCTTCAATGTCATAATAGGCCTTCCCCTCCAGCAATTTTACAATACCTCTACGAAATAATTTTGCATTCGATATCTCTTTCAAGTCGGTTGGTAGATGATTATATATTTTAAGGCTTTCGTAAATTAAAGAATTTTTGGTCAAACTAGATCTGGGAACTGGTAGAGGGAGCCTGCCCGACTGCCTTGTTGTACGGACTCCAGATACCACCCCTCCATACTTTTTATGAACCAAACAAACAGTTTCCAAAATAAATAAACAAGTTAACGTTAAAATTTTTGAAGAAAGAAACAGGGGACGGCAATGTTCACGTTGTTTTTTATTATGAAGATAACGGATGGCACGCTTTTGAAGAACGAATGCTGAGTGAAAGGCGTAACCTGGGCAAAACCCCCAAAAGGCCACCCCATAACGTAAAACAGTCCACCAGGGAGAAATACACCATTCTTGCCAGTGAATACCCCAACTCTGAAGTAGTCATTCTCACAGCAAAGCAGGCAGAAGCCAGTCGAGCTTTCAATCGCTCTATGTGCTCAATAAATTTTAAGTTCTTGTCGACAATTATTCCTAGAAATTTTACACTACAGGAACAACCTATTGTTTGCGTCTCCAAATTTATGGGATCAACAGACAATCCAAAGGAAAGAATGTTTGTTTTGGAGATATTAAAACACAGTTGGTTGCTGTCACACCACTGCCTCATGGAAACAATATCTGCAGTCATCGCCTCATGCAGAGTGGATCTAGGACAGCGCCACAGAGCAGTAGTATCATCCGCAAACCGCGTAAACATACAACTAAGAGGCAAGGAAACAAGATCCTCTACATAAATTGAAAACAGTAAAGGTCCCAAAACTGATCCTTGCGGGACTCCTCTAGGATTTAATAGAGGTTTAGAATATGTACTTCTACTACCCACGACCTGAAAACTATCAGACAGCATTGACAGGATCAGTTCACTCGAACGTCCCCGGAAGCCGTATCGCTCCAGTTTTTGCAGCAATATACCGTGACTCACACAATCGAAGGCTTTCGAAAAGTCACAGAATACTGCCGCCACAGAGTCCGATCTAGAATTGAGCCCCAGATAAACCTCCTCTAAAAGATTAAAAATTGCGTCCCCAGTGTTCATCCTCTTTCTGAAACCAAATTGTGTATTAGTAATTATTTTACGCTTTTCCAGATGTTCAAGCATTCTGGATTTCATAAGTTTCTCCATGACTTTAGAAATTGACGATAACAAGGAAATCGGCCGAAAGTTGGATGGATCATTAGTATTACCACCCTTATGCAGTGGAATGACTAATGCTGTTTTTAAACAATCGGGAAACACACCTGTAAAAAATGTCAAGTTCATTAGATTTACAAGAGTATCCAGAGCTGAGTCCGGGAGATTCATTAAGACTTTAACCGAAACACAGTCAAAACCAGAGGAGTTTTTATTCTTAATCCCCATAAGCGCAAGTTTGACTTCATCTAGACTTGCAGGAAGAAATTGGAAGGATTCCAGTACATATACCTCTCTGAGATAATCCAGGGGATTAACAGAGGAAGGTAAGTTGGATGTTAATGTGTCCGCTATGGTACAATAAAAGGTGTTAAGTTTATCCAGTTCGATCTCAATATTTTGGGCCGGTTGACCATTCTTTCCCCGCAGATCATTAATGATATTCCAGCTTTCTCTAGACTTGTTTTGGGCACCCCGAAATCTGACATTATAGTATGCTTTTTTGGCAACCTTTAGAGTCCGTCTGTAGATAGATCGGTACCTGCTAGTATACTCTATAATGGATGCGTTATTTGTGTGTTGCCTAACAGACCAGAGAAATCTCAAATTTTTCCCAGAAATACGAATACCCCTCGTCACCCAAGGTTTCCTTTTATTAAGTTTTATCCTACGCAATGGAAAACACTTGTTAAAGATATTCAGCAAAACACCGTAAAACTGACTAAAGCAGTGGTTCCCAAACTTTTTTCTTTTGCGCCCCCTTTCTGAAATCAAGGAGTGGTCGCGCCCCCCTTCCTTCCCCCATTATACAAAAACATTTTTTTTTACTTACTGTAACTCCTCTGAACTGGACTTTGGAAGAGGAATAATGGACATGACAGTGGGCAGCAGCGAGCGTGCGCTGTAGCAATTACTGTATTCCTTTTATACATCGAGTTACACCGAACGTGTCGCTCTAGAGCTCCTCGGAGTCACTCCAAAACACACAATTCAGAATAATTCAGATATTAGAGAGTTCTCGTGCTGTCCAAATTTCAAATACCGTAACGTTATTTGACAAGTATGACAGTTCTCACGGTATTAGCGTTAGCGGAGCTGCCCGTTACCTAACGGGAGTTAGCGGATGCCTTACCGTAACGCTATGCTATGTCAAAATTAGTTTACGCTCCATTTTCGTCTGTAAGAACAGCAACTTCTAATAATTCCTCGATAAAAAACACCAAGAAAAAATTATTGAAACTCAGGAATCTTCAGGATAAATAAAAGTTGGCGAACAAGCAAAAAAAAGTTGGGTTAGATAACTCAATCCAGCTGTCAAAATGTAAACAGAATAAGAAATTAGAGGATTTTTGTGACTTCGTGTCCGACAACTATAAAATACCATTTAAAATACCGTATTGTTAGCGGTACCGTATTAACGTAGCGTCTGAGACACGATAACTTTCTATTATAATTATACTTTAATATTAACATTACCTAAAAAAGCTTATTGCACCCCCGGAAATTTGGTGCATCAGGGGAAAGGGGGATGCACTATGAGCGACTCGAGTGTTTTCAGGCACTTTTGAAAGGAACGTTCACGCTTTTGACACTAAGCAGCTCTGACTAACTCAACGGGTAAAAGGAATACAGTAACAGATCGCATGGCAAAGCTGCTTTGGCTTATGTATGCGCTGTTGTAGGATTGTAGACATCTTTTTTCAAATTTTACCTGATTTTTTATTTTAAAGCTTAAAATTTGTATTAATTGTTTAGAAGACTTACGCCCCCCTCAATGTTGCTTCACGCCCCCCCAGGGGGGCGCGCCCCCCAGTTTGGGAACCGCTGGACTAAAGGGATCCTGGCAAGCAAAAACATTGTTCCAACAATACAATAAGCATTCATTATGAAAAGTTTGGAAATTTCTTTGACTATAGATTCTGCCCATTTTGTGCAAACAAACCTTTTCTGTACCAAAAAGAAGAGCCGATATGAAAATCGCCTTATGATCTCCCATTCCTGGATCAAGGGTTATGGAGGTCACCGTACCCTCCAAATTTGTGCATGCGTAATCTAGCCCTGATTTTGAGGTAGGTGTTACCCTGGTGTACTCCGTATTATGTCTTTTGATATTAAAACTAGCAAGCAAATTTTTGAGGTCGGTGGCATCCCTATATTCCGTCATAAAATCAATATTTAGATCCCCACCCAACACTATCTTGGCTGAAGAAGGAAGCGAGCACAACAAAAGTTCTAGCTTATTTAGATACACTAGATACGTTGACAAGCGAAAAGGCTGTTAAAGCGATCCCTGTTCTGGTAAACGTAAACGCATCTCAATACCTAGAAACTTTTGTGTCAAAACTCCGGCGTTTTTATATCAAACCCCTAAAATTGTTATTCTTTTAGCGATAGAGAAGCACTAAACATGCAAAGAAACTCAAGAAAGTATAAACTAAACAAATTAAATCAACCCGGAAGAAAAGTGAGGTTATATTTATTTCAAATTTGTCACAGGCGTCAGGAATGTCAAGATAGGTTACCGATACGGATACCGCGAGAGGGCCGTAACGTTACGTTGTACGTACGGTATCTCGGCCTCCGTATCGCTTCTGCACATGCGCAGTACGATACCGATACGGATACCGACCAAAAAATACGGAAGCTTTATGTCCCTAATAACTATTTTCTACAACTGTCAAAAAATGATGATGTTTGCACACTGATGACAATTTGCGAAGTGACACTTTTTTTCCCAGGTATGGATTTTTTAACGTTCTCATGACGCCGTGCGCGAACTAGCTATATTTCGCACCCACATAAGGCGATTTCGCCTCAGTTTGGTACCCCAGTTTGGTCTGGCAAACAGATACCAAACAATTTCGGATGGGAGAATGATGCTGTCACAACAATTTTGGTAGGCGTTTTGGTCCGTCAAATGCTATACTGCGGTTTGTAACTGGGTAGGGGAGGTTTGGTAACTTTCCGTCTCATTCTGTTCCATGTCTAAATAAACATGTCAAAGTCAAAATGTATCAAACGCCACTACCCACTGAATTCGGATCAGATTGTTGTCATTGTTGAGCTACGTCACTCATACGTACCAATTCTTTTGTTTGGACGCCATATTGCGATGCGCGAACGTAGTTGCCAAAAGAAGAAAACAAAAATAACTAACATGCTGTCACCATTAACAACAAAAGTAACTGAATGATTGATCCTTGCTATCCTTTTTGTTTGTTTACTTTCTCTCTCTGATTGATGGAAGACAATGAAAGTAAATAGGTAGATATTTTATTATTTCTATTCTGCCCAAGACAAGCTAAAATTGATGGCTTTTTTTTTCAAAAACAGTCGTAATAGACGGCAAATTTAAATTTTAAATGTTATTTATCCAGTAACTTTTGTTTTTAATGTTGACAGTACGCTAGTAATTTTTTTTTTCTACTTTTGGAAACTATGTTCGCGCACCGCCACAGCCTCCTATAGTTAACAAGCCATGAAATTGGAAATGACGGCAACGTCGCGTATGGTGCTATTTTGTTATTGGGTTATGTGTTTCTGTGTGTTGCTTTCATTGTGTATTGTTGCAATTTAGTATTTTTATGGGCATTATTGACGAAAAAGTGGATAGAAACACACCAATATATTGCCCATATTTAGTTGATACCTGTTCCTTTGTGCTTTGATTGCAAATTTTTAGCAAATGGGTACAGGAGCAAAAATGAAGGTAAGGTAAGGTAAAACAATAAAAACAATATTAATATTTGTCTGCAAGAGCATAGGTCTCGATATATTACCTAAGATATTTAAACTTGTTCCAGATGCCATGAAACTACTGTGTTCCTGGGTGCAAATCGAACTATTAGGAGTTCCTTAAAAACTGAAGAAATGCAAACATGTTTATTTCCAAAAAAATTCTGAAGTGCAAAAAATGTGGATGAAAGCAATACACCAAGATAATTATATCCGAGATTATACAATAACGAAAAATTCTGTGGTGTGTTGTAAACATTTTGAAGAAACCGAAATAATTAGATTTGAAACAAACAAGGATAAAGGCGTAGTTCGAGAGTTCAAACTAAAACGTCCAACTCTTAAAAGTAGGTACCTCTTATTTTCGAAAATCAGCTCAAGTATTTGAATGGACGTGCCTTCCGAAAAAATCCCGAAGAAAGAAAAAGTTAGATTTTCAAAAGACATACTGAAACATTATAGGCCTATAACACTTTAGACTCTAGAAATATATTCATTTAAATCAATTATTTACTGTTCTTATTTACACAAATAGTTAAATTATTCATTGAATTACTGTTTTTGGCCCTTTGGTACAATAAATTATGTATTTTTTGTGATTCATATTAATAAAATAAAAAATATATATTTATACAAACAAACACCACCAGCACCACTTGGCGGTAAGATTGCGGTGTTGCCTTTTTAACTTCATGGCTTGTTAAATGTAGGGGGCTGTGGCACCGCAATATGACGCAGTGGCGGCTGGCCCTAAGGGGCCAAGGGGCCGTGGCACTGGCGCAAAATATGTCGGTCCTTTTTAAAATATATTTTTTTTTAGTTCAATAGTTATTACAATCGTCAGATCAAATTACTTATCATTTTATAATTTGATCCCGACGGAAAAAATTCTGTCGTTATTATTCCTAAATTTCCTAGACAATAATTTAAGCGACTGACTAAACTAAACTCGCTGGACTATCCGTCCGAGCCCATCTCACAACGGTCCCGCTGCAACACGGCAATTACGTTGGAGTCGTTGGAGAAGGTCACGCCACGCTCCCAGTAACCAGCTGTTTTTATACGTCAGTGGCGCAATTAGGGGGGGGGCTGGGGAGGCTTAGCCCCCCAAACCCGATGATCACAAACATGATGATAGGTAATGACACAAATTAGCCATTCGCCCTCCCAAACCCGAGCGAGCAGATCTAAGTCGCTTTCCAGTGACGCACTTTAAGCACTCCGGGGGTGCGTTCAAGGACGGCAATGCTAATGCCAAAACCTACTTTTCCCCCTCCACCGGTAATGCTGAACCACGTAGTTTGGAGCCGAACTAGAACGCAAAATGCCAATTTTGGCTGGGCTGTAGCCATTCCTGAACGCAGCCCTGAGCTTCTCTAGAGTGCCCTGGACTGTTTATAGGCGTTCCAGTGCATTAGAGTTTCGCGCTACTGAACTGTTCGTTTTTCCTCTCCCCTGCCCTCTCTAGCACCTGCTATTTTATGGGGGTATCAAAACCACGAAGCTTAAATTAGGGTGCGTTCCAGTGTCACAACAGTTGTATTCGTCACTGGAAAGCGGCTCTGAGCGCCCTACAGTCCAAACCGACATGTTCTGCAACGTTCGCGAACGTTTTGCGCTTTTTGTTGCACCGGTCTGGATGCACCTTGCGGTCATGCAGTCGAAAACGCTTTTCGGTCGTTCCGCGGGGTGAAGAGGTGGGAACGCGTGTGCGACCGGCAGCCGATGGGCCACGGGCCATAGATTATTACAAAACAAAGGTGTTGTTATTGTTCAATGAAACAAGTAGTGAATTGGTGATTGGTACTGGTGTCTCCCAGAAATCGACTTCCTTTAGTGCGTTTAGTTTTTTCAATTTGCCATTGACAAACAGGTCGGTAAATAAAATACTGAACAAATATAGTTAGTAGGAATGCATAAAATTGAAAAAGTTTCGCACACGTCACACCGCGCTTTTTATTCCTAGACATCTGCCGATTTTCTTTAGGATATGTTCTAGACAGGGACGTAGCAACAGGTCGTGCAAGTCGTGCCGCGCACAACGGCCCGGGCCCCTTCAAGGGACCCGGTGGGTCCTGTCACTTTTTGGACACAAGGAAAAAAATCATATCACCCCAAGGATGATACACACTACTACTACAGGATGGCCTATCCTCATAAGGCCTGTGTCCTGTGTGTAACAAATCCCCCCCTCCCCCCGCGCCCAATCACCAATTGTGACGTAGGCAGCATGTTATTTCTCGCCTTGACGTAGGCTGTTTAAACAGCTGACGTCGGAAATGGTGACACACCAATATGGCGACGAGATTCTATTCCTGTAGGTGTGTATCATCCTTGTAGTATCACCACATCACGCCCGCCCAAGCAATCATTCTTCGCTTTAGCGATTTCTAACCGAAACAGAAAATTGTAATATCGATTTCTACAGATTTCTTTTCAGTCAGTCCTCCGAGTCCCAGTACAAGATTGTCTGAGAGAGGCAGGTTGCCTGATAACTTTTATGACGTCATCTGGGGTGCCTCGACATAATACAAATCCGAAGTTCCTAAAGTTAACAGGATGTCTGGTAATGGGTAACTTGATGACGCCTCTGGGGTGCCTTATGGAGATTTGCATTATTTTTAGGCATACAGAGATCTGCAATATTTAATGCTCGTTCAAACTGTACTGTTAGTTATAACCTCTTCTCTTGTGACGTTGCTACCGCTGAGTATTACCATATTTCTTCTTGTGCAATAGACCAATTAAATTTTTAGGTACCTATTTCAAATTGTATTTTTTTTTTTTTTGGAAAATAGTGAAGAATAATGAATTACGGACCCATTTTAGTCCATAAAATACTTCATTTTCGACCTAGTCCATAAAATGCTCCATTTTTGGCCTACTCCCTGAAAGTCGTCATAACAATCATAAACAAATTATACCTGGCGCACCTGCCACAACAATGCCAATGCGTAATCCAGTTTAAAATTTTTAATGTTGTCACATTCACTTCACATGGTGAAGGGGGCCCGCTGTAGTCTTGCACAAGGGCCTGATTTTGACTTGCTAGGTCCGTGGTTCTAGACATCGCGTGCGTATCAAAAGTGGGATTAATAATCATAAAAAACTCTTTTTTTTTTTTAATGCAAAGTAAGTGCTATATTTTTTAGTAGGATTTATTAGAACATTACCGAAACGATAATTAAAAATTATTTTTGACAATTTATTCCAGTGACGTAGACATAAATTATTTGAAAAATCCAAAAATAATATTAAAATACCCATTTTTTTGTAACGGTTTTATTTTTCACAGAGCCTGGCTCTCTGTCTCTCTATAGCTTTGTTTTGGTTTCACTCAGAACTAGTTCGGAATCATTCTGCACATGCGTAGGTATATTATAAAACGTGTTTTCGTTTTTTCAAAATCGTAATCGAACTGTGTTGACAATGTTTTGGTTTATCTAGAACTATTAGGAAATAATTCTAGGATTGTTCTAGAACGGTTCTCTCAGTACTTGCTCTGAAGGAGAAACTGTTTTAGAATTTCGTGGTTTGCGGCGTGTTTCGTTTTTTTTGGTTCCGAATCGGTTCAGAACCAGTATTAGAACAGTCCCCTATTATTTTTTGTGCGCAAGCGGTTCTACGCAATCCCAGAACCGTTCCAAATTTCGAACCAAAACAAAGCTTTTGTCTATCAAATCTTGCGATTCATTTCTGACACACTTCCCGTGAACATTTATACTACGTCGACTGGAAAATAATTTACAAAAATATTCTGAATGGCAAATTTGTTATTGCTATTGCTATTTTTATTTCAGATCAGATGGATATAAGAAAATTCTTCAATAAACTGAGTAAACCTAGATCTAAATCAAAGTCACCAGAAAAATCGGGCTCAAGTGACAGTGATGTTGAAGACAAAAGTGAAAAAAAAAATCCTAATGAAACTTTGAGTGATAGCAGACCCGATATAAGCATAAACAATCATGAAACGGAAGAAGCAGTTTCGAGTGATAAAAATAAAATTAATATAAACGAACCGACTGATCTTGGGTCAATTGACTCAAGACCCAATCAGCCGATCCTAGGAAAATTTCCCCAGACATATTTCGGAAAACAGAATAGGTCTTTCAATCCGACATACTACAAAACGTACAGCTGGATAGAGTACAGTATATCTCTGAATGCTGTATTTTGTTTTCCATGTCGACAGTTTGGGAGTAATCGCGACGATGAAACTTTTCGAAAACATGGATGCCAAAATTGGAAGAAAATCGGGGAGAAGCTGAAAAAGCATAACAACTCGTCCAACCATATAGAAAATAATTTCAAATGGAATGCTTACCTTGAATCCAAGGAAAAGGGCAGTGTTGCTGTTAAGATGTCTGGTGCGCACAAGGATCTGAGCCAAAAATCGGGAATATATCAAAACGTTAGCCGATATTTGCTTAACATTGGTAAAACAAGGACTAGCGTTTCGAGGACACAATGAAACTGAGTCCTCAATAAATCGCGGAAATTTTAAGGAAATATGTAGCTTATTAGCTAAATATAATAAAGATTTTGCTTTGCAGTACCAAAAACAGATCAACTACACAAGCTGGCAAGTACAAAATGATTTGTTAGATTTGTTAGCTCAACAATGTAGATCCTCAATTCTTTCTGAGATCAGAAAATCTAAGATATTTTCAATCATGGTAGACGAGGCTCGCGCAGGGCGCAAAGAACAGATGTCCCTATTCGTGAGATATCCATCAAACTTAGAGATAAAAGAGAGGTTTCTCGAGCTTATCGACTGCTCGGGAAAAACTACCGCAGCAGATCTATATGAATTGATAAAACAGTAGATCTAGGTTTATCAGATCTGAATCTAGTAGGCCAGTCATATGATGGAGCAGCTGTGATGTCTGGGCAAATTGGAGGCCTCCAAGCCAAAATTAGAGAGACATACCATTATGCTCTATATACGCATTGTATGGCGCACAGAGTTAATTTAGCGCTACTTGACTCGTGCAAAAATGTGCAGTCCATCGTACATTTTTTTAATAAGCTACAGGCTTTATATGATCATTTTTCAAAGCCGCAACAACATATTAAATACAAAAATGTTATTCAAGATTTGGGTATTAAAGTTAAGGAGCTATCTCAACTTTCAGATACCAGGTGGGTGTCAAGATTCAGTAGCTGCACCGCAGTGAAAAGGGTATATCCCACAATTGTGAGTCTACTTGGACAAGAAATCGAAGAAAGGCGAGATCAACAAGCCGTAACCGCTATAGGAATATTATCCTGTATGAAACAGGCATCCTTCATAGTCCATTTGCTAGTATTGGAAGAACTTCTTACTACGCTTAATATTTTGTCACAGTCACTACAGTCAAAAACCACCACCTTGGGACAGGCTGCAAATGTGATAAAAGGAGTAACAACTACTTTGGAGTCAATGCGCACAGATCAAACCTATGAGAAAATTCATGAGAAAATAAGTGAGTTTGCGAACCAGGTAGATGTGAGTTTGGACCCTCCATCTTCAAAAAGAAACAAAAACTTACCATCGAAACTGAAAGATTATGTGGCGGATTCAACAGTGGGAGCCAAAGAAGGCATAAATACTCCAAATGTTGTAGATTATTGGAGAGCCCATGTCTTCTATAGAATCTTAGATTCTCTGGTAGGTTTTTTAAAATCAAGATTCTCCAAGGAAAGCCTTCGCATTGCGGCAGCCATAGACAAATTCTTTACGCTAGATTACGAGGAATCCATGCCTTTTATTGAATACTATGCAGAGTATTTTAGGTTGGATAAAAATATCATTAAGGCGGAAATGACAGTTTTAAAAAACAGCTTATCTAATGGAAGTAAGGATGCATCTTATGAAACTCTTCGAAATGAACTAAAACCAGAAATCTTTCCATCTGTATATACTCTGTTTCAAGTGGCAATAACGTTACCAGTAACGTCTGCCACGTGCGAGAGGTCCTTCTCTATTATGCGGATCATTTTGAATTGGCTACCACTTTCGATGGGCCAAGAAAGATTTTCTGCACTTGGATTGTTATTTATCGAAAAGGATATAGAAATAAATTTGGAAGATGTGATTGACAAATATGCATCTAAAAACAGAAAAATAAATTGACTGTATTGAATTTTAAGTTTTTAACCCTTTCGTCTGCTGGTCCGTGTCTGTGCAATTAGGAGGAATTTAATTTAACAGAACTTGTTTCAGTTTTTAAGTTGTTTTTAGTACCAAGTTTTAAACTCAATAAATTTGTACTTACATATTATGTATGTATGTATATAAAAATGTCTTTTATAACTTTTTTTTTTAACTAAGAACATGGATTATATCGAAGAACAAAGTTTATGGCAGAGTATTTCCGTCAAATTCAGGCATTTGTGAAATACGTAGTGTAGTAAGTTTTGAAAAACATCATATACTGTCACCAAATCAACTTATAAAGACCTGGGGCTCAAGCCCCCCCAAAATCAACAAGCTAGTCGCGCCCCTGTTATACGTATAAACGGGGCCACCTGATCGAACGGCCCGGATTAGTTTTTGCGGCAATTTAATTTGAGAGTCGGTTCGCGGACATTGTTTGTATATTTTAGCGGCGTCGCGGCATCTTTATCGGCATATTTCTTTGAACGGCTTGCCACTTGCCGCACCGCACAGAAGTCAGTTTGATCTGGAAAGACAGTGCAGTAGATATTTTTGAAGTGAAAACTTCATTAGAATCGTTGGGAGTGATTTGAGACTCGATGGAACGAAAAAGAGACACTTTTTTACCTCGCTTATATTAACACACAACACACAACAAGAACCTGGAACAAGCCAAGTGAGCTGGAACAAGTCTGGAAAATGTCTGGATAAATCTGGATGAAGTCTGGGAATCTCTGGAAACGTCTGGAAAGAGCCTGAAAATTTCTGGAAAGGGTCGAAAAAATTCTGCCAAAGGTCCCAAAAGACCTGGGGATCGTTTTCCAGAATCCGGATCAGTCTGTACAAGTCTGGATAAGGTCTGGATAAATCTGGATAAAGTCTGTAAAACTCTGGATAAGTCTGGGTATTGTCTGGAAAAGTCTGGAAATCTCTGGAAACGTCTGGAAAAGACTTGGAAAGTTCTGGAAAAGGTTGGAAAAATTCTGAAAGACGTCCCAAAGGACCTGGGGATCATTTTCCAGAATCCGGATCAGTCTGAACAATTCTGGATAAAGTCTGGATTAATCTGGATGAAGTCTGAAAACTCTGGAAAGCTCTGGATAAGTCTGGATAATGTCTGGAAATCTCTGGAAACGTCTGGAAATGGCCTGGAAATTTCTTGAAAGGGTCGGAAAAATTCTGGAAAAGGTCTCAAAAGACCTGGGGAGCATTTTCCAGAATCCGGATCAGTCTGTACAAGTCTGGATAAGGTTTGGATAAATCTGGATCAATTTACTGGAAGGAAATTAATTTTTTTTACTGTCTCATTTGATTTGACTATCGATAGACAGTCAACGTTGGCTCCAGGAATATCTTATTGGTTAGATTTTTTAGCGGCGTCCCTGGCGCCATAGGGCGGCATATTTCTTTGAAGCGCCTGCCGCAAAGAAATCAGTTTCGTCTGGGAAGACAGTGCAGTAGATATTTTTTATAAATTTGATTCCTATTTGATTTGTATGGTGCCTTATGTTTTATTTCATATAAAACTGTTTTAATAAATTTCTCGTACTCCGCCTGTGCTTCATTTATTATTTTGTAGAAATGGTAAATGCCCACGTTTGAATTGAGAATAAGTGAAAAAACTTTCTGGGGTGTGTTTTTTTTTAAACTTTTAGATCAAAATTTGGGTTAGTTTGGGTCAGTCCAAAAAAATTTGCGCGCCTCTGGGGCTTCCCCCCTGAGGGTGTGCACCGCCAACTTTTCCTCTCACCAGCCGCCACTGAATGACGTCCAAACAAAAGGTCAATTGACGCTTTATTTTTTCCCAAGATAGATTTTGACATTGAGAACTTTGAAACATAAACAATAACGCTTGACCCTGATTGGTCGCAAAATGAGGTGTTTCTGCAGGTTGACATCAGTTTTACAATAGCGACCAATAAGCGGCATTAGCGGCATTGTTTATGTTTCAAAGTTGACAATGCCAAAATCTATCTTGGGAAAAAATAAACTATAAATGATTGATCCTCGCTATCCTTTTTGTTTGTTTACTTTCTCTCTCTGATTGATGAAAGTAAATAGGTAGATATTTTATTATTTCTATTCTGCCCAATACAAGATAAAATTGATGGCTTTTCTTTTTAAAAACATTCGTAATAGGCGGCAAATTTGAATTTTAAATGTAATTTGTTCAGTAACTTTTTCTTTGATTTTGACAGTACGCTAGTAATTTTTTTTTTTCTACTTTTGGCAACTATGTTCGGCACACCGCAATATGGCGTCCAAACAAAAGGTCAATTGGTAAAGTAGCATTTCGCGCACTAGATAGAAAATAGTTATTTTTGTATCTAGTGCGCGAAATGCTACTTTGGTGATCGAGATCTGATTTTTTTAACGAGGCATAGCCGATTTAAAAAAAATATTCGAGATTGCCAATGTATTTCGCGCTCGAGTTGCAAACAATATTTTTTCTACAACTCCATTTAAAAATCGATCATTCGAATACAAAATTGCATTTTCGATCAAAGGTAGGTGAATTTTAATTATTTTTGGCATCCTGACAGGTATGTGTCACCATGAGACCAGTGTGCGAACTAGCTATTTCGCGCACTAGTGTGCGAAATAGCTAGTTCGCGCACGGCGTCATGGGAACGTTAAAAAATCAATACCTGGGAAAAAAAGTGTCACTTCGCAAACTGTCATGAGTGTGCGAGCATCATCATTTTTTGACAGTTGTAGAAAAATAACTATTTGCTACGACTGCCTCTGAAAATGGAGTTTTTCGCACGCTAGGCAACCTCTGAAATTAGAGTTTTTCACACGCATTTTAGCGTGCGAAAAAGTTTTTCACGCGCTCCTCAGCGTGCGAAAAAGTTTTTCACACGCTTCAAGTTTTCTAACAAATGGAAATTATATATTTGGTTGTTTTATTTTGCAGTTGTAGGAAGAGCATTGTAAAAAACTCGTTTGAAAACCTTTCTTCACACTTGCTCGACTTGTGGAACTCGCCTACGGCTCAGTACAACAAACTGTCTCGCCGTGCGAAAAAAGTCGTTTTCAAAACTTGTTGTTTAAATAACTATTTTCTACAAACGTCACTAAAAGTGTAATTTTTAACGGATGCTGTCAGTGTCTAAAATGCCATTTTATGACACTGGTGTCAAAAGTGATTACTTTTAGCACCAGTGCTAAAAGTAATCACTTTTAGTGCGTTTGTAGAAGCAATAGTGTATGATATTCGTGCTAAAAGTGATTTTATTTTGTTCAAAGGGATGGAACGCTCCGCCTTTGGCGTCGTGTCCCAAACTTCCCTTTTCACAAAACAAAATGTCACTTTTAGCACTTATATCATAAATAACTATTTAAGGCGAATCAAATATGGGTAGGTACCTAAAATAGTCCCTTATTTGAGAATTTTAAGAATTTATGCTTACATTACGTATTTAAATTTTAGTGAAAGAGCCCATTATAGGAATAATTAGCCAGATATAGTAGACTGATTTGAGCTTATTAGTGGGAACGGTAACAATAAGTGGACTGGAACAATAACTTTATTACCGAATTTGACACCAAAAACGACTTCACATACAGGTTTCCTAAAAAAATCCAGGGTTCGATTTGGAAACCGTTATCGATACATTTCTGGAATGAGTGTATTTTAGGGAGGTTTATCAACGTTGTGCTACTTTCTAATGTACAAAAATATTATTCCAATTCCTTTATTAGATATAAATAATATGATATTTTTTCTTTGTTACAGAGCTCAAAGACAGGTTTTGATGGAGCAAGGAAAATTTGAGAATGTAACTGGAGCTGTGTTTTTAGTTGACTTGAATAATCTGTTGAACTGTATAGCACCATTGAAGTATATGTTGAAAGGGCGTAGAGAAAGTGTAGAAGAGGAAAAAGAACCAAAGAAATAGCTATCAGCCAATTCGAAGACACACCATAATAATCATAAGGTTATTTACCAAGAATAGATATTTTTTACGTTAAACTTTTATTTGTTATACCGCATCATGTATTATATAGCATTACCACGAATTTTTAGGAAGCTTGAAGTGATATTTTATTTTTCACCTTGTGCCTGTTCTTTGAACACAGTTCAATCCTTGGTTAAGCTCATCGGAGCTATAAATGTAGGTTAATTGAATTTTATGTGGCACATTGACATTTCACTTTCAAACCTCCTATAATCTCGACCGAGGACCAAATTGTGTTCCTACCCTACCGTCATCTCATCAGAGATTTCTTGCTGGGGTATCGAAGAATCTATCACTATTCATAAAAAAAAACTGTAACAAAATACTACTGCTCAGAAAAATCGCTGTCGCCATAGTGGCTGGGAATAGCTAAAAGAAGAAATTCTGTGAATAGGTACTGTGGCAAACTAGTTTGTCCATTCAGAGCACTGATCACCAAACTGGCAATAATTTGGTTATTCTACAATTTACGTAGGTACCTACCTACAAAAAAAAATGTTAAAACAAAACATTTTGTTCCTTGTTTTTTGAATTCTTATTTTCTTGTGAAATAAACCATTGTGCAAATATTGTGGATAGACTAAGTTCATATTTTTATACCTTTTAGTCAATATGGCGGACCGCGTGAGTAGATAATCAAAGGGGGTTCTAGCATCAAATTCCGACCATAACCTCAATCTATCATTCTTGACACGTGGTGGATGCGCCGCCGTTGACACGAAGGTGGATGCATCGTCGGCGCCATCTTGTCAAACGACATGGCGCCATCTAGCGTACATAGTGTGAAATTCGTATTTGGCGCCATCTAGCATACATAGTGTGAAGTTCGTAATACAGGATGCTGTAGTTGGGGACCCGCAGGGCTCCGCCCCCCAAGAAGGGGCCCCCGGATTTTAATATGGGTACCAGAAAAAGGGGTGGGGGGGAAATGTTTTCCCGCCATCATGTCAACCGTCACCTGTCAAACGTCATCTGTCAAACGTCACCGGTCAAACGTCACCTGTCAAACGTCATCTGTCAAACGTCATCTGTCACCTGTGATGACGTCATACCGGGTTATTGCGGTGAATTCTTGCAATTGATCGACAGGAATGGTTCGGGGAATTACAGGTTCCTGTAATATGGAGTTTGCGTGGAAGGGATTGTTCCGAGTCGTTTCGAAATCGCTACGTATATTTAATTATGGTTCGGTGATGACGTCATAGCGATCTGGGTCACATCCATTTTTGCATCAAACGCCTATCATTGCGTAAATGGAGTACACGCGTTATATAATTTTTTACTTATATGGTCACGTCAATGTGTGTCGGTGGCGCCATCCAGCGTACGTTGTGCGACGTGTCCTATTACAGAATGCCGTAGTGGTAAATAAAGAAAATTCGTGAAACTCAAGGTTACAGACCATTGAGTTGACGACGTTTAATGTCGGAGCGTTATAAACAAAGGTATCATATTGCACAGTTTATTTTACTGATAAGCATTTCCGTTCTAGCGAAAATAACAAGCTGGGACTTGCATCTAATATTTTGTTGATGAAAAAAGGATATTTCCACTGCAGATTAACTATGGGAAATTTAATGAATTAAATGAGTCACACTGTTTTTTTTCAAATTAAAACCTATTTATTTATTAAACCATAGGGTACATTGACTTTTTCCAATATGGTACGTTAAATTCAATAATAATATTACGCAGCAAATGACAATAAATATGACTACATTTAAAATGGATTTCGGTGCGATGTCGTTGTCTGATAAAGTCTTATGGGAATTATTGTATGTTTCTTCTTGCTGTTGTGGTTCTCTGATGAGAGTTCTCCATTCGGTATCTCCAACAGTTTCATCATGAAAATGCAGCCTCACCTTGTAACGCAGGTACGCCAATGACGTCGACGACGGTATACGAGTCGTGAAAACAGCTAAATGGCCCTTATCTATTACTTCATAATGCATTTCTGTCCACGATGTTGTATTATTAGGTTAAGTCTAGCATTATTGACACTTTGTGGACATTGTACGGTCTGTGTACATAGAAACTATTTTGCACAAGAGCAACCAAGAGAACATAGTACGATTGACTTGACACTATCATGGTTAGTAATTGAATGATAAGATTCATTTACACATCCTTAATAAATTGGCGTAATGGTTAATATAATGCAAACGATTTTTTCACCAAGAAAACTTTTATTTTAATAGAAACATCATACAACTTAGTCAACTTCATCGTAACCTATATATTTTGCAATAATATCATCACACATGTATTTAGCGCCATACTGTTTTAATTGCTGATGTAGTCCATACTGATTCATAAGCACACATAGGTCCTCCAAGGAGATGGAATTAGCCAGATAAAGATTACAAGACTTGACACCATTTTCATATTTTTCTACATCTTGCGTGGAAAACCAACCATTAGTGTCGGGTTCTTGCTCAAGTGCTTGAAGTAAAAAGTACATGTCTGTTTCTAAACTAGTACGTAGCAAATAGACAGCTTGTCTTATACAGGAAGATTGATGATGGCAGCAGGCATCACCACGACGACCAGTAATACTACAACCGGACATTTTGACTCTTCAAAGGTTGCTATTGTAGTGTGAAAAATAAAAAGCAAGCCTGTTTTTTATAGTCATTTATTAATACTTATACTAATTGGATTGGAGGGTGGTACAACACGCGTCCAGCTTATCTAAATCCCTGACAATTTTGCCTAGGTTCATAGTAGCAAGTTCTAGAAAGTAGCAGCTACGTTCACATTTGTTCAAGTTACACATGCTGATAATTGATTGCAAAAGATGGCTGCCGTTTTTGACATTGTGAGTTACATTCAAATATTGTAGGCAATCATCATAGTAGACAATGAAATTCAAATCCTTGACTAATTCTAATCTATAATTTATGAGAGGACAAACAGTTAAAATTTGTTTGATGTCGTCCAAGCAAAAACACAATGCACAATTATTCGACGTAAGAGTTAGAGCTTGTTCACCGAAAAACGATTCGACATACAGAGTGAAATTCTCGGATAACGCCTGTTGTTGACCAGGCACAACAGAGTCTTTGACGCCAGCAGCAGTTTCATTCACCATCTTGGAGACCTTTTCCAGGAATTCATACCAGTCGAAATCGGCTAGAGTTATGCAAGTTTGATCTTCGGGCAAGTTTAGCATGTAGTTTACTATTTTGACTGCTGGCAGCATTCCTCGAGCGACGCTTAGGCCCACAATCAACTTGAAATTGTTCACCTGGTAGCTAACTTCGTTGAGTAAACGTTTCTCTTGAGCAATTCCATTCGACTTTTCAAAATCATACTGTCCAAATATTCCCAATAATTTGACGAACACTGCGAATCGTCGCTGTCTTCGGCACTGATATCTGCGTACATTGTGTGATTCGATTCACAGGACATTTCACGATGACACCGTGACTACGTTCAAATACTGAGACACAAATGTGGTACTTTGAGGTTTATAATAACTTTTACGGCCCCCCACCACCACCACCACTCCGTCGAACATGTCTTAGACCAATCACATGCGAGTATTAAATGGCATCTTTATTCATGTCAATCCAGCTGTTGTGTGATTTATCGAAGCCTAGCCACTTTACAAGCATTTTGTTTCCCTTTTTTCGTAGCACTTGCTCCACGAGAAATACGTCTGGCTGTTTTGTTTTCTGCAGCTCTTCCTCGTAAAATCCACCGCTTATCGGCTGACCTTGCAAGTCTTCCAACAGATACCTCGTTGGATTCGTGATATGAACTTTAGCTATTTTAAAGAGCTCTGTAGTCCAGTTTGGTGTATAGCCTTTTTGGAAAACATGTTTATACTTGCTTATGCGAACAATGTCACCAACCTTGAACTTTTGCTTACCGGCAACTTTGATATGACTATAAACAGTATCAGTATCGCCTTTTCATTCTTTTTATTCACGTTACTCGGCTTCATATGTATCGTGCCATGTTTGCTATCATTATAGGCATCAGTTATAGGCCGTAATAAATCCAGCCATTTATGGTTCCCATTCAATGTAAATTGCTTGAACAGCTTTTCTTTAATGGTTCGAATCACTCTCTCGGCGATCGATGCTTTCAAAGGACTAAACGAACTATAATGATGTATTCCATATTTCTTCATTAGACTTGCAAATTGAGCATTGTAATACTCCTTTCCATTATCAGAGATAATTTTCTTTGGAATTCTTCCAGATGTTTTGAGTATCTCTGCCATAGCGTTGGCAACATCTGGTGCAGATTTCGATTTAATGGCACGCGTCCAAAGGTACTTGGAAAAACAGTCGATTACAACCAATATGTATTTGAATCCATTGTTTTCTCCGGCATACTGATCAAGTTGTGCCAGATCAGTGGCAAAAGTATCGTCGAGGCCATATTGTATAAATCTTCTACGTTTGAAGTTTTTACGAGCCGGTCGATGAAGCTCCTTAACCACTTGTTCTCTAGACATTTCACAAAGACAACTAAACATATATGTATGGGAGTACGTATATTTATAATAACTACTACAAAATATTGGCTGCATCTTTAATTTGATCAATTCGATGGTTGATGGTTGCTTCAAATTGTTCCATTTTCTGGAAACGTTCCTCGCACGTCATGGCCAGCTGACTCATCTTTTCTCCAGTCTCTCTTGCTAGATCACCAAGGCTACGAAGGTCATCGTGGACGTTTCTGTTCAAGATTTGATCCAATTCCTGAATGCGGATCATACTGCTTTTAACTTGATCGCTGATGTTATCCACTGCTTCTCCAAGGGCGCCAAGTGCTTCATTTGCGATGAGCACCTTATTGTATAGACTGGTAGTTGCCAAGTCTACATACTTTTTAGTGGATGCATCATTGTCGTCACTAGGCATTCCAATATTGCAGAGCCTATGATTTTCAACATTATAATCGCCATCGGTAGTGGTCGGCAAAGCTGATGCCTGAGCACGAATAATTTGACGACGACGTGACGAAGAAGAAGAAGACAGGGAATGTCCAAACTTATTCATGGCTAACACACTAATGACTGATAGATGAAAGCTGTAGACTATTGTATTATTCGTAGATTAGTCTCGGATAACGCCTAGCTCTCGCAACTCTTCCAAAATACTCATTATTTCATTCGTGTGATTTCCATTTCCAGCCTCTTGAGACGCATCCAATATAATCAACCTATCAATCAGTTCGTTTACGTCATCGTAATACACATACTGTTTGGGTTTTTCATTGTACTGCATCATTAAAGACGACGGTGATGACGATGCCGGTAATCCGGATCCCGACAATGATTTTTTATGAGATTTTGATTGCTTTGCTGTTGGTGGTGGAGGTGTATATGGCTTTATAAATTGTTGATATTTTCTCGAATTGGTCCCCTTTATCTGACCTGTCGGTTGATATTCTCTTCTATGTGCATTGGTGCGGAATAAGATTTCATTGAATTGTTCGTTGTCTTTTTCCGTATTCAGTCGAGGATGTTTGAGGAATAACAAGTCGTATAGACCTCGACTCTTGGGATAAGTTACGTTTCCAACATTAATATCGCCATTTGGTAGAAAATCAACTCTTTCTGTGCCCATGGTCCAAAAGCCGGTTTCCGAGTTATATTTCAATCCATAGGTCGAATCCGTTTCATTAGAACCACCCAAGTATTTAAGAATATACTCTTGAGCTATCTCTGGATATTGTTTTATAAATTCTATATAACTCGAAGTCTGGTTTCCAATTATTGATTGTTGTAAATCGTCGTCGTCGTTTTCTATTGGCTTCTCAACAAACAACACGTCATCCTCATTTTTTGCTGGCTTCTTAGATTTTTCCACAAGTTTATTTAGAGGAGGGGTTATGGGGTTCAAAAGTCTATCCAATGCTTCATCTTTGTTACTTTTCTCCAGCTTCAGAGAAAAATATTTCTTCCGTATGTTTCTTGCAACAGTATTAATTCGTTTCTTGACATCTCTGTCAGCTTTACTCAAAACAGGCGGAGTCATTGCAACAACTCTACGACAGGTCTTGATACAGGTCAGTCTACACAGACAGCTTTTCGAGACAGGTCAGTCTACACAGACAGCTTTTCGAGACAGGTCAGTCTACGCAGACAGCTTTTCAAGACAGGTCAGTCTACGCAGACAGCTTTTTCGAGACAGGTCAGTCTACACAGACAGCTTCTTTTAGGACAGGTCAGTCTACACAGACAGCTTCTTTTATGACAGGTCAGCCTACGCAGACAGCTTCTTTTAGGACAGGTCTGTCTACACAGACAGCTTTTTCGAGACAGGCCAGTCTACACAGACAGCTTTTCGAGACAGGTCTGTATGCGATAACGTCTTTAGTAACACTGAAGCTGGTGTAATCACTTAGGGAATTATAAAGGTATCAAACTGGCTCCTGTAGCGTCCTTTGCACATATCGCAATCCTTGACAATAACCCGAAATCCATATTTCTCTTTCCAGCACTCTGAACAGAGCATTTTGAATTTTTCCAGCGACATATCTGTATTCACGTGGTCATCGTAGACATGTTTCAGATTCATATCGTCTTGCTTGAATAAAATCAACACGTTTGCGTTATCTCGCACCAATTGTTTGGGCACTTTGGAATACGTTTGACACAGGTAGAATGAATCGACTGCATTATGTCGACCCATGCAAAAGTAGTTTCGTATCTTGTCCTGTTTCTCGCAAGCCACATCGTCGAATATAAATACAGAATCTGGTTTCGTATTCTCCGGATCCAACACCATATCATTATCACTGAAAGCCTGAAAGGTTACACCTGGAACATTTTTCAGCACTTGCTCGAGGAACTTGTATTTCTCCTGATATAGTGACTTTGAATAAACGTAGACATTCTCGAATCTGAGTCCGTTCGGGTCGGTTAGCAGACTCAGCATCACATTGGTTTTCCCCGAATTACTAGGACCACAAATAATTGCTCTAATTGTATTTGGCAAAAGCTCACTATGTCTATTCCTCTGCTCACTCATTCCTTTTTCAGGCAAATCGAAATTAAAATCAACTCTGATGGTGAGTTTCTGTTTTTCTGCGCGCATCTTTTATAAAACAGTGTTTACTTGACCACTGCCTCAGTAGCAATGGAGACACTGAAGGGTAAAGGTCTCTTAAATAGTGGTATCAACAAGCTACCGTTCGAGCTCCATCTGCCAAGCTATTCCTATTGTGGACCTGGTACGAAACTTGCTGAACGTTTAGCCCGAGGTGATCAGCCGAAAAACAAGTTGGACGCAGCTTGCCGAGAACACGACATTGCATACTCTGAAAACAGGGAGGATTTACATAAAAGACATCAAGCCGATAAGGTGTTGGAGAACAGGGCTTGGGAACGAGTTAAAGCCAAAGATTCTAGTTTCGGTGAGAAGAGTGCAGCTTGGCTGGTGACAAACGTGATGAAAGCCAAACGTAAACTCGGTATGGGCATGCGACGACGACGACAACAAACTAAACCGTTCAAATCGTGCATCTTGAACAAAATTAAAAAACATGTAAAACAGTATGGAAATGTAGCAGGCGGTCCCGGAGGAGAAATACCAACAAAGGAAAACATAAAATTGGCACTGAAAGCTGCCCGCATGACAATCAAGCAAATTGGTGGCCGAAATAAGTGAAATTACCTCGAGTTATCAAAGTGCCCAAAGTTGGAGGAGTTTTACCTTTAATTCCCATATTTGCTGGTCTCAGTGCGATGGGTGCATTGAGCGGAGGGGCAGCGGGGATTGCGAAAGCCGTAAATGATGCCCGAGCAGCAGCCGACAAGCTCAAAGAATCTCAAAGACATAATCGGACCATGGAACCCATTGCCTTGGGTAGAAAGGGGAGTGGTTTATATCTGGCTAAACACAAGACCGGACATGGATTGTTTTTGAAAAAGATGCCAAAAAACTACCAGTGAAGCTACCCAAACGAGCGCTAAGCGATTAGATATCTGACATCCAAATTGAAAATAGCCAATTTCCGTGGAGTGTTTATGCGTGATACATTGCCGTCTAGACCGAGAAAAATCGAATGTGGCGTGATTAATTTGGACACAATCAGCGGATCTGGAACACATTGGGTAGCTTACAAGAAACGTGGAAACCTAGTTGAATATTTCGACAGTTTTGGCAACTTGAATCCGCCGAAAGAAGTTGTTCGCTATTTTAGGAACTGTGAAATTTTCTACAATCACGATCAGTATCAAACGTTCGATACATACAATTGTGGACATTTAGCATTAGGTTTTTTATTCAATAATTGATGATAATAAAATAATTATAAAATCAAGTGTGTGTTTTGTAGAAGCATTAGTCATGTCTCAGACGTTCACGTTGAAATGTCGCTCCAGTTGTTTAACTGTTGACATTAATCCACCAATAGAATTAGACTCTAGATACAGTTATTCGCTAGCCCTAATTTCCTTGAGTACCTGGAATTCTATTCCAAACATCGAGTCTGGACGAAACAAGTTTTACTACTACTACGCGAGTGGCAAAGACGACGAGCAGGAGCGAGTAATCGAAATTCCAACAGGGTCGTACGAAATTGCCGATATCGAAAGCTACCTTCAAAAGCAATTGGCTGCGAATAGTGGTGGTGGTGGTGCTGCTACTAGTGGTGATAATTTACTGTCTTTAAAACCGAACAATAACACTTTAAAGTGCGAGCTCAAGAGTGTTTACGATATAGACTTTGAGCCCCAAGATAGTATCGGACAATTGCTGGGCTTCTCACCACTCATCCTAGATGCAAACACGCTACACGAATCCGATATTCCAGTTGAGATTATACAAGTGACTACTATACGAATTGAGTGCAACATTATCTCAGGATCCTATTATACAAACAATCCTTCACATACATTATACGAATTCACGCCGGCCGTTGATCCAGGATATAGTATAATTATTGAGCCGAGAAATCTGATTTATCTTCCGGTGAATAGAACCAGCATCGATAACATCACCATAAGTATTTTGGATCAGGAAGCAAGACCTGTCAAATTTAGAGGCGAAGAAATCGTTGTAAAATTGGAACTCAAGAAACATGGTTTTAGTTTTTAATCAGCAGCAGCAACAGCAGCAGCAAAGACATATAAGTAGTGGATACTTTCAGTCCTCTCCAGTCTTTAGTCAGACACCGACGAAACATCAGCAGCAGCAGCAGGCACTCACACGCAAGAGTCTGATTTATTTACACTCTTTATCGCACAAATATGGTTTTCGTATCGGAAAAACTTCAAATATTTCACCCGGTCAACGTGGATGAATCTATTTCTCGAGAAGAATGGCATACATATCATCCATTCACAAAATCATTCAACTACAGTGATGTGATTGAGATAGTTATCAACCAGCAAGATGTCTTTATGGACATTAGTCAAGCTGAGCTTTACATTGAAGCCAACTTTAAGGAGGACAATACAGTGGCAGGTGCTGGTGGTGGTGGTGGGACGACAGGAACATGTTCGTTAACAAATAATGTGGGAGCCTTTCTGTTCGAGACCATAACTTATGAATTGAAGGGAAGAGAAATTGAGAAAGTTCGAGATCCTGGACTGACAAGCACGATAAAAAGTTTGCTATGCTTTAATGAACACGAAAGCAAAGCACTAGACGTCGCAGGATGGGGTACGCCGCTTAAAACCCTGAATGAAACAACAAAAGACTTTAATTTGCTAATAGCGTTAAATTTTCTACTGGGTGTTTTCGCCGATTACACTAGTGCAGTTATGGGAAAACAGAAACTGAAACTTGTTCGAGCTAGAAATGATGACAATTGCTACGTAAACTCTACAGGCGATAAAAAGGCTACTATATCAATATCGACGATTGAGTTGCGAGTTAAACATATTTATCCCAACGATGTCCTAAAACTGCAATTCTTGGAGGAAATTTCCCGAAATAAACCAATCTTTTTCGGGTTCCGTGATTGGGAAATTCACGAATTGCTTGCAATGAGAAACACAAAGAAAGATGTTTGGACTGTGAAATCAATGTCGGAGAGAGCTCGATACGTTATCGTATTTTTCCAAACTGCCCGCAAAGACAACTATCAGAAAGACGTCACATATTTCGATAATGTCAACATTACCGATATCAAACTATTCCTAAACTCTGAAGTTTACCCCTACGAATCTTTGAATCTAAATTTCGACAACAGACAATATGCCGAAGCGTATCGCATGTACACCGAATTCCAGAAATCCTATATGGGAAAGACCTATGCTGAACCGTTACTGGATTTCAGCTCGTTTGCAAATCAATGTTTGTTTGTAATAGACTGTTCGAAACAGAATGAAGCTTTGAAAAGTAGCACAGTCGATGTTAAGCTCGAGCTGCACAGTTCTGAAAATTTTCCAAGAGATACTCGAGCCTATTGCATCATTGTACATGACAGAGTTTTGGAGTATTTACCTTTATCAGGCACTGTCCGTAGCTTGATTTAGTCAGTTGCCGTCACCTGTACGCCTTGTCAAGATGAAATTTGTAGTCGTCGACCTGCAAGGTTTCTGCACGCCTGAATTTTACGCCAAAGAACTAGCCATCTACGATGGTAAAAATATTCAAAGCTACATGTTCAAACCTGCAATTCCGTTCCATGAGCTCAAACAAGACTATAAAAGGCAAGTGAAATATCTATGTGGAAATCATCATGGTATCTACTATAATAATGGCGAACTGGACTATCAAGAAATTTATTCCATTGTCTATGAGAATCTACGAGATGTTGACGTCATCTATGTCAAGGGCCACTCAAAGCATGAGTTTCTAGCCAAACTTTTATCCGAAATTGAAACAAAACGCCTGCCTCCTCCTCATATTGTTAATTTAGAATTTACTAGTGCTGCTAATAATGTACCAAAGTTAGATAAGAAACAACCTATACACTGTACTTTTCATAGCTTAGACTTGTGTATTTGTAGTGTTAATAATGCATTTACTCTGTACGATTATATTGTAAGCCTTTTACCAAAAAATAAAAATAAATAGGATTTTTGAAAATTACTCTAATGGTTTTAATTATTATTATTGAATAAATCGAGTCGGAATAAACTATATAAACTATAATAATTTGTCATTGCAAGACCATTGCCTTTATTGCGTCAAAATATTTCTTTGTTTTTCATAGTATCGGGTTTCAGTTTCCCGTCAACAACGTTATCTTTATTTTCGTGGTACCGCAGATGAAAATAATTTCAAGAACTCTGTCGCCGTTCTTCTGTGGAAAATGTGAACCCAGCAGTTTTTTTGGACAAAAGCTGTAGTGCCGTGTGCATACGGGATAGAGAGATATCGCAAAGAGCGTCATGCAGTATTAGCGCCCACGTTATTTTAACATTAAATCTATGCCTGAAAAGACTGAAATTGGCAGGTAATATAGGTTATGTTTAGTTTTGTTGTGTCCAATTGAGTAGCTCCATTGCTTAAAAAGCTAATAATAATAAAAATTAGCATTTAAATTTCAAATCCTCTCTGACCTTGACGACGATCATAAACAACACGAATCACAACAAGGTACAAGTAGATAAGGTTATAAAATAGCGTAAGCGAACAGGCAACTTTTACGTAGAACTGTTTTGCGATAACTCTCTATTGGCGACTCAGAAAATTCTGCCTATATAAGAGCCAACGACGCTTCCCAATTGTTAGTTCACACTTTTGTCGCCTATCAGCAACAACAACACCAACAACAACAACAAAAACAAAAAAAACAGTGATAGTGAGTGTCTGTCTGTGTACTCTAAAATCGTAAGTGAATTTTTAATTTTTCGTGTAGATTAAATAAATGTTGTTTTTTGGTTATAGATGGATCTAAAAAAATTGAACGTTGCATGTTCTGTTGTTACAGCTGACAACAGGAAACCGGTTGCAAAACTACAGGACCTGCCGCAAAACACGCCACAACAGATCCTTTCGGCCAAACTGGTGCAAACCATGTTTGGTAAAAGCGTGCTATTGGAGCTGACTGAAAAGGTTGTGTTCCTGCCACAGCGTGCCACAGAAGCATTCATGTCGGTTATTGAACAGTTCGATACCGGAGCTTACAGCGTGATATACAGGGGCCAGAAAGCAATACCCGGTGTGCCGAATCTAGTTTGTGATTTCCAAATTGTGCAGGGCAATTAAGTTCTCTGCTTACCAGAGAGAGAGAGAGATAAGGTAAGTTTCAATTACATACACTATTCAAAGGTGATTAGTTTTTCGGAAATTTTTATTTTTAAAAATATTTTTCAATTTCTTATCATTTATTTATTTAATCTAATGATTTGTTTGTTGGTTATGGATGTATCTTTGAACGTAGCGTTTCTGTTGTTGCAGCAGCAGCAGCCAGCAGTAGCCAAACTACACGAGTTGCCTGAAACCACAACAGATCTTGTCACAGCGTGCTGTTGCTGGAATTGGTGGTTGTCTTCCTGCTACGCCAACGAGCTACGGAAGGATTCGAGAGAGAGAGAGGGTAAGTTTCAACTTTGTAAATAAATTGATTGATCTTTAGCCACATACATATACGTACACTATGAATGCTTCAAAGGTCATTAAAGAGTCTCAAAAGTTGATTTTGGTATTTCAAAAGTTGCGTAAAATTATTTTTGATAATTTTTCACAAAGAGACAAAACAATTTGGTGCAAACGTTTAACTAGAAAAATTTGCTCGTGCAATAAAGTTGTTCGTAATGCTACAAAACTCTCAGTTGGTCTTCAACGAAAACTGCAAACAATTATTCAACAGCTTAAACTGATTAGAAAACTAATTTCAAAACAACACCAACATGTAGGAACAGGTTTGAGTGGTTCAGCAGCAGCAACAACACCACCACCACCATTTTCAAAGAGGGTTTTATGGGAAAATGTTTTATCTTGTTTTCAGGGAAGGGTACGAACTGGGATTATCATCAATTTAATTCACAAGGATGTCGATCAATTTTTGAATGATGCATTTAGGATATTTCTGAAAAAAGTCACTGAAATTTTACGTCAGTTTCCATTAATTAAAGTCAATACAACATTTTGTGGTGAATTTATTAAAGCAAAAAATGATCGAGATGTTTGTGACGTTAAATATTTCAATACCAAAAATGTCATCATTGATGTTGGAACAGATATTTTTGATTGGTTCAATGATCATGTACGAGATGAAATTTTGAACAAGCTTTCGGAATTTCAGGAGCGCGATTCGGGCTTTGCATTACGTAGAATACTTTATTTGGAAATTAATATAAATAAAATGGAAATTGGAAACGGGTCATCTTACATTGAATTACCCATTGAAATTTCCAGGAAACATGCTTGCATCAACATTAAGAATTCTGATCAAGCTTGCTTCTATTGGTCTGTGGTATGTGGTCTCTTTCCTTCCTCTAAGAATAAGCAGCGAACATCTGCATACCCATATTATAGGTCTGTGTTGGATACAAAAAATCTACCTATCCCAATGCCCCTCAATCAAATTCAAAATTTTGAAAAATCAAACAATGTTTCGATTAACGTTTACGGTTTGGAACTGAATGTCGCCAATAATAAACAATTTTATACAGTAGCACCAGTTAGATTAACAAAACAAAAACTAGATAAACACGTCAATTTGCTGATTGTTCAAAACAAATATTATCCAAAAGTAGACGATTATGATTTTGAACAACCAGCAGAGCTACAAGATGAGGAAATTAAGTATCATTATTGCTATATTAGCAACTTGTCTGGACTTGTATACTCACAGCTCAGTAAACATAAAACTAAGAAATTTATTTGTGATAGGTGTTTAAATTATTTTGCATCTGAACAGCGCCTAATTGAACATGAAAATTTGTGCTCCAGATTAAATGATTACAAGATTACTTTCCCCAAATATGAACACGTTGAATTTCGAAATTTTACTTACAAACAACACACACCTTTTGTCATCTATGCTGATTTCGAAAGCATACTTCAAAATTTAAACAACAGTAAAATTTCGGAAAAAACTCGTAAATACCAAAAACATGTTCCATTTAGTGCTGGATACTACCTCAAATGTGGGTATGATGATTCCCTATCCTATTTCAAAAGTTATCGAGGTGTAGACTGCATGCAATGGTTTGTTGAACAAGTGTCTCAAATGTCTAAATTTATTTATTCAAAATTCAAACATATTGTACCTCTTATTGCTAGCGAAACTATAAGCTTGTCCAATGTGTCGTCGACACATTGTCATATTTGTGAGAAACCTTTTACAAACAGCGATAAGATTGTTCGTGATCATGATCATTTTACGGGGAAATTTCGTAATTTTGTGCACCAATCCTGCAATCTAAACTATCGTAAGCATTTTATAGTTCCAGTAGTTTTCCATAATCTCTCCGGCTACGATATTCATTTCGTAATCCGAGAGCTTGCTAAGCATGGTCACGTGAGCGTCCTACCCGTGAACAAAGAAAAATACATTTCGATCACCTACAGGGAACCTGATAATGGGCTACGTTTCAGATTCATTGATTCACTAAGATTTTTGGGTGCCTCTTTGGATGATCTTGTCTCCACCTTGAACAAAAAGGATTTGCTGATATTGAAAAAAGAATTTTCAGACTTGGAGCCATCAAAATTTCAACTATTAACTCAGAAAGGTGTCTTTTGTTACGATTATATCAATGATTTTTCAATATTAAACGAAACTTCTCTACCTTCCATCGATAAATTCTACAACAAGTTAAATGATGAACATTTAAGCGATGAAAAGTTCGCTCACGCTCAAAATGTCTGGCATTTGTTCAAAATTCAAAATTTAGGTGAATATTCTGATCTCTATTTGAAAACTGACATTTTACTTTTGGCCGATGTTTTTGAAAATTTTCGCAAAAACTGTATAGCTACACACAAACTAGATCCAGCGTGGTATCACAGCATGCCTGGTTATACTTGGGACAGCATGCTCCAATTTACGAAATGTCGTTTAGATATTCTTCGGGACATTGATCAGATAATGTTTGTGGAGCAGGGAATTCGTGGAGGCATTTCCGTATGCGTGAATCGCTATGCTGAGGCCAATAACAAATATATGGATACATATGATGAGTCAAAAGAATCAAGGTATTTGCTCTATCTCGACATGAATAATTTATATGGAAAAGCAATGACCGAGCCCCTACCCTACGATGGTTTTGAGTGGGTGGACGGAGACGACGACGACCTTAAAAATTTTGATGTTATGGCAGTGGAAGACGATTCTCCAGAGGGCTACATCCTGGAAGTAGATTTGGAATATCCTAGACACTTACATGATTTACATAAAGATTTACCATTCGCGGCAGAACATCGTAAGCCGCCAAATTCAAAGTTACCGAAATTAATGACCACGCTGTATGACAAGAAAAACTATGTTATACATTATCGAAATTTAAAACAGGCACTGAAACATGGCCTAGTTCTGAAGAAAATTCGCAAGATTTTAAAATTTAAGCAGTCAATGTGGCTCAAGCCCTATATCGAGCATAACAATAACTTACGTAAACAGAGTAAGAATGACTTTGACAAAAATCTTTTTAAATTGTTCAATAACGCGGTGTTCGGAAAGACTATGGAAAACATACGAAATCATAGGATTGTGAAATTTGTAAAGACGTGGGAAGGGCGGTATGGTGCAAAAAATTTAATATCTAGTCCAAGATTTCATAGTAGAACCATTCTAGATGATGATTTATTGTTGGTTGAGTTGAAGAAAGCCGAACTATTTTTCAACAAACCATTGTATGTAGGCATGTCGATTTTGGATATTTCGAAAATATTCATGTATTCATTTCACTGCGACTACATGTTGTCCAAATTAGATTCAGAAAAATGTCACATTCAATATATGGACACCGACAGCTTCATATATGACATCGAAACCGATGATGTATATGAAGAAGTCATCAAAGACGACTTGTCTAAATTCGATACCTCAGACTACCCTCCAGATAACCCATATAACATACCGCAGGTCAATAAAAAGGTTTTAGGTTTAATGAAAGATGAACTGAATGGTGATATTATGACTCACCAAGTAGGCCTGAGATCCAAAATGTACAGCTTCAAGACCCTTAAGGGAGAAGTTGTGAAAAAATCGAAAGGCGTCAACAAGATGGTGCGCCATCCCACTATGTTGCAGTGGTTCGTCAATATTTGGACCAAACGTTTCCAGGACAATGGATTCGAAGGAGAGGAGCTATTGAGTGGCCCCCACGTTCTCAAGATTCAAGCCCGTTAGATTTTTGCTTCTGTGGTCATTTTCAGCATTTACTTGATTGATTTTGTTTTTGGAGCATTTTTTTAAATACAAAATACCCCAACATGTTTTTGTAGCTTTAATTAGCCCCTATAATGGCTAGGTAGATAGTAGCGATGTAAAACTTGGGGGTTATAATCTACATTAAAATAGCTTCAAAATAAGGTATCCCTCGACCCCTCATTCCATTTAAAATTTTGGGGGCCCTTGTCACCCCCGCTAGGGCTTTGCCCCCCAGGGGGTAAAAATGCTAAAAAAATGGTTCCCCCTTAAATCAAAAATCCACGGGTAAGAGGGTTCTTTCTTAAATGTCTTGGGGAGCCCAAAATCACCTCTGTTTCGTTTTCAATTGGCCACCCTGTATATTATGTCAATTAATTAATAAGGTCACTAATAATAATTGTATATTTGAAAAAATGTATTAATCTATCTATCTCTAACTCGTACTATGTATATATTATGTCAATTAATCAATAAGGTCACTAATAATAATTGTATATTTGAAATTATGTATTAATCTATTTCTCTCTAACTCGTATTATGTATATATTATGTATTTTAATCAATAAGGTCACTAATAATTGTATCTATTTTAATAAACTATAATGTCTTAATAAACAGTTCAATAATTATTGCATTTGATTTTTATTTTTCCAATTATTTCCTTGCATCCAAAATTTTCATTTTTATTGATTGACTAATCCGTAGGCAGTTCTTAGCTAGATCGAGATCGACGGGCTCAGTAAACTTTTCTGGACAAGAATTGTCGTCGGGCTTATTGAACTTCAACGACGTTAGTTGCAATCAAGGATAATACACACTACTACTTCTACTACAGGATAGCCTATCCTCATAAGGCTGACCCAGGTCGCTATGACGTCATCACAGAACCCGAACCATGAATCGAACTTTGCACTATGTACTCTAGATGGCGCCACCGACACACACTGACGTGACCCAGGTCGCTATAACGTCATCACAGAACCCGAACCATGAATCGAACTTTGCACTATGTACACTAGATGGCGCCACATACGTGACCCAGGTCGCTATGACTTCATCACAGAACCCGAACCATAATTTAATATACGTAGCGATTTCGAAACGACTCGGAACAATCCCTTCCACGCAAACTCCATATTACAGGAACCTGTAATTGCAAGAATTCACCGCAATAACCCGGTATGACGTCATCATAGGTGACAGATGACGTTTGACAGGTGACGTTTGACAGGTGACGTTTGACAGGTGACGTTTGACAGGTGACGTTTGACAGATGACGTTTGACAGGTGACGGTTGACAAAATGGCGAGAAAACATTTCCCCCCCACCCCTTTTTCTGGTACCCATATTAAAATCCGGGGCCCCTTTTTGGGGGGCGGAGCCCTGCGGGTCCCCTTTTTGGGGGCGGAGCCCTGCGGGCCCCCAACTACAGCATCCTCTATTACGAACTTCACACTATGTACGCTAGATGGCGCCAAATACGAATTTCACACTATGTACGCTAGATGGCGCCATGTCGTTTGACAAGATGGCGCCGACGATGCATCCACCTTCGTGTCAACGGCGGCGCATCCACCACGTGTCAAGAATGAAAGATTGAGGTTATGGTCGGAATTTGATGCTAGAACCCCCTTTGATTATCTACTCGCGTGACATCCTCCAAAGGTCGGAAACTTGGATTTTGGATCAGGGTCCACCCTTTTTTTGCGAGGCAAAAACCCCTAGTGACTAGTCTACTATTAAAATTCTATAAAAAAAAAAACAAGAATGTTTTTCAGCGGCAGAACAATACTCTACAATACAGAATTTTCCAATGAATATTTAAATATTCATTCATACTCAATCTTTTGAAAATAGTTATTTGGAAACCTATATTTAGAGTTTGGAAACGAGTTTCAATCCATAACTTATTAGTGTATAGTGGAAGACTCAATAATAAATTGCACAATAATTATCAAATCAAATGAACTTACCTGAAGTTCGATTTCAATTATATGAGGCGTTCATTCCGAAAATATCACATTGATCAACAGTGCTTGTGGTATGTGCAATCCTGCACTTCTGCCCACAATGTTTAAAGAAAATCATCCACTCCGGTCCTGTAGTCCTTTCCTACGCAGCTACCGCGCAGCTGTCTCATAGTCATTTCGTTTAAAGATAACAAAATGTTTCTCGCCAGGAATGGACGCCTCATGTAATTGAAATCGAGCTTCAGCTTCAGGTAAGTTCATTTTTGATTGGATTTTTTTGTAATTATTTCGGCGGCATCCATTCCTCAATATCACATAATTAATAATAGTGTAGATGTTTGGAGAATTTATGTATTGTTGTAATGAAGTTTACGTGCTCCTCCGCCAGGGTGCACAGAATTGGATAGTTGAATTCTAGATTTTACAGTGCTATTCGGGGAAAATGGCTATCGCGTTTATTCTTGATTTTACAAGAATGGATTATGGATATATAGAGGCCGGTATTAGTAAGTTTGAGTTTAAGATTGGCTGTTGTACGATTTAGATAGTGAATATTGTAAGAGTTGTGTTGTTTGAGTTAATTAGTGGAGTAATTAGTGTCGGATTGTATAGTTACGTGGAATATATTATTGTTGTGTTAAATGGACTTTGATTTTTGAATAAAAGGACCCAAGACTAATGTCACGTATCCCAGAGCCGTGACATTGGTGTCAGAAGTGCGATTTAATTCCAGAACTTCAAAGTGAAATCCGACTGCAGAATAGTGTGAACACTTCTGCGCAAAATGTTGGAACTTCAAGAGACCAAACGACAACAAGAAGAAGAAGCTAGACGACAACAAGAAGAAGCTAAGCGAGAGAAAGAAAAACCAGAAGAAGAGGTCAAACGACAACAAGGCATTGAATAACTGCAGAATATATTTCAAACAATACAAGGGTCTGTCGCTTACCTAGAACAAAAGAATAAGGAAGTGAAAGCCAAAATTAAAGACGATGTTCAAGAAGTTAAACACGACGTTCAAGAAGTTAAAGACAATGTTCAAGAAGTTGAAGACGACGTTCGAGAGTTAAAAACGACGTTCAGGGAGTAAATGCTAAGGTCACAGCCGATGTTCAGCAATTAAGACAAGAAGTCGAGGACCAAGTTCAAGCACTTAAAGATAAGGTGAATAAATTAGAAATACAGTCCCTCAGTCCAGGCAGTGTTGGAGCATTGTCTAGTATAAAGATAAAACCACCAACTTTTGACGGTTTCTACGTCCTGGACCATGTATATCCGACAATTTGAAGTTACTGCAAACACCAATGGAATGGAACGATGAGAAAAAGATACAGCACTGATAGTGGCGCTACGAGGACCTGCCTTAGATGTTCTTCAGTTAAATTTTTCATTCTACCAACAGAATTACCAATATCTAAGTCGGACGTTAGAATTGCGCTTCGGAGACCATTACCGACAAGAGGTATTTATAGAACTCAAGTTAAATCAAGAATTCAACAAAACCCGGCGAGAGTTTACAAAAATTCGAATCGAAAGTTGAAAGGGTAGTGAGTTTGGTGTTTCCTGCAGCTGGGGAAGACATGCAGGAATAGATGGCAGTATCTGCATTTATTGATGGTCTCAGAGATTCCAAGATCCAGGAAAACCTGAGAATGTCCAAGTTAAGAAAAATTAGCGGAGCCTTTGTCCGAGCATTGGAAATGGAAGCAATCTACCGAGAATACGAGCAGTATCCATTGAAGACCCAAAGGATAAACAATCATCAAAAGAAGATGGTAGCTTCGAGAATGATATAAGTAAGTTCATGGAGAAAATGGAAAAACTATTACTAGAAGGTAGACAAATGGGAAACGACTCCAGACAAACACAAAGACACCGAGTAGAATGTTACCGGTGCCATATACTTGAAAATATGCAATGGGATTGTAGAGTGAGGTTGTCCTCTCCATCTAGGGATCTTTCCCAACGCTTTTCAAGATCTAGAGACGCCAGCCCTAATAACAGACAGAAACCAACCAGTACGGAGGGGCGAATGCTGGTTAGTAATGACTAAGCCCCCAAGGCTGTTTACATAAAATCATTGGGCAGTCATTATATTACCTCACTAGAAACCTGTCACTATACGAACAGTCACGGGCGAATCGACACCAGTTCAAGGAGAAGCAACATGAGTCGCCGATATAGAGGATGATTCTATTTTGGGAATGGATTTGATCAGCCAAGATTGTTTCTTTTTCGATCCTTCTATGAACATCCTTAAATTTGGTAATGAAGCACTTGTCCTAACTACGCAAGAAGAATCTCAAGCCGTTAAGATCCTGGCCACAAACTCAGTGAGGATTCCTGGAAGTACTGAAAAGATCATTTGCGGAAAATTGGAAACAAACCCTGGGTGCTGCGTTGGACTAACACATAATTTTATTGGAGATAAACCAGAAAAATTTCGAGAATTTAGTAAGAACGAATAGAGACATCATGATAAGCATTGCCAATGTTTCTTCTGAAACAGTAAAAAAAGAGGAAGGAGATATTATTGGAACTCTCAGATAAGCGATATTTTGTAAAACTGAAATTGGATACAGATACCTTGATGCAGACTTTGGAGAAATCATTGAAACACCTCGATCCAGATAGACTTCAAGAAGCCACAGATTCGAGCACAGATATCATCTTGAAAAAAGCAGACGTATTTATGATGGATAATCAAACCGGACGGACCAGTTTAATTCAGCACAAAATTGATTCTGGATTGGCACACCCAATTAGACAACCCCAACGACGCATGCCAGTAGCTAAACAACAGGAAGTGGAAAACCAAATTGATTAAATGCTTCAAGAGGGAATTATTAGGGAGTCAAATAATCCATGATCTACTTACTACTACTGGCGCAGTATTTGTTACAAGGAAAGATGAAAGTCTTAGATTTTGTGTGGACTACCGTTAACCCAAATACGTCACCAAGAAGGACAGCTTCCCTCTCCCGAGCATAGACGATACATTATCAACTCTATGGGGCTCCAAATGGTTCACCACCTTGGATTTTAAGAGTGGTTACTGGCAAGTGGCAATACACAAAGATGACAAAGAGAAAACTGCCTTTAGTACCGGAAGTGCGTTATACCAATTTAACGTAATGCCTTTCGGATTGTGTGATGCTAAGTTTGAGCGACTGATGCATCTAGGTTTGCGAGGCCTCTTATGGAGAACTTGTCTGGTATATTTAGATGATATCATGATCATGGAAAGTTCATTCCAAGAACATCTCAATAACCTGAAAGAATTTTTTGACCGCCTCCGGAATGCCAACTGAAAACTCAATCCAAATAAGTGTTTTCTATTTCAAAAAAAAGTGAAATTCTTAGGTCACGTGCTATCTGAAGATGGCATACAAGTTATGGAAGGAAAGATAGATGCTGTCAGGGATTGGTCATAACCAAGCCACAAACATGAACTACGGAGTTTTCTAGGATTATGTTCTTATTATCGCAGATTTGTAGAAGGATTCACTATATAGCTGCTCCGCTTCATCGATTAACGGAAAAAAAATCAACATTCAATTGGACCCAAGAATGCGATTCCGCTTTCAGAAAATTAAAAGGATCATTATGCACGAGCTCAGTGTTGTCCTATCCCGATCAGAAAGGCATGTTGATTTTGAACACAGATGCAAGAAACACCAGTATTGGAGCTGTACTTGTACAAATTCAAAATTTACAAGAACATGCTGTAGAGTACTACAGCAGAACCTTATAAAAGCCAGAACGAAATTATTGTATCACCAGAAGAGAGTTGCTTGCCATAGTAAAAGAAGTCGACTATTTCCATAAATATCTGTACGGACGTAAGACGTAAGTTTCTAATTCGAACGAATCGCGCAGCTCTAAAATGGCTTTTAGAAATGGAAACTCCCGAAGGACAGCTTGCTAGATGGATTGAGAAATTGCAGCAAGCATTGTCAAATAATCGATATGCATGAGAAAAACACTGGCCCAGCTGTGAGAAGAACGGGTCTTATCGTTAATGAATAATGGATTACCAAATAAATGAGAGATCAAGAGGCAGACCAGGACATCGGGCAAATTCTACATCTTAAACAAAATGATGAATGTAGGCCAGAATGGAGGAAAGTGTCGAACAAGAGTTTGATTTACAAAGGGTTGTGGGCTCAGTGGAACTCTCTGGCCGTAGAAAATGGTTTACTGAAAACAGTTTGGGAAAGTGCCGATGGGAAGTTAACAAGACTTGGAAACGTTTTTACTGCCGGAAATGCGATATCTGTCAGTAAAGGCCCTAAACTAAGATCTCGAGAGCCCATGAAAAAGTACAACGTCGGTCTCCTATTTGAAAGAATAGTAATAGATGTTGCAGGGCCGTTCCCTGGAGACAAATACATCTTGATTATCATGGATTACAACAGTAAATGGCCAAAAGTTTTCGCTAGCACCAATCAAGAAGTTATCACTATTGTCCAGGTTCTAGTGGACAAAGTTTTTAGGCGTCATGGTGTGCCACTAGAGTTGCATTCAAATCAGGGACGAAACTTCGAATCTGCCATCTTCAAAAAAATTTGTGAGATCATGGGCATTCGTTAGACAAGGACAACATCTTTACATCCGCAGCCTGATGGCATGATAGAACGATTTAATAAGACCAGAGGAACACCTGACAAAAGTAGTCTCAAAGAACCAGCAAGACTGGAACAAATATTTGCCTCTATTTTCAATGGATTACAGAGCAGCTGTTCACAAGCCAACAGCTGAAAGTTCAGCTAGAATTGTTTTTGGAAGGGAACTAAGGTTACCTTGCGATCTGATCCTTGGAATACCTGAAGAAGAACGGAAAGAAATTCGAGATTATGCCGAAAAAGTAAGGGCACGACTTCTGGGGATACATGATTTAGCTCGGGAGCATATTAAGCTGGCCAGTGACCGAATGAAAACCAGATACGACTTGAAAGCCAATTCAGCCACATTTCAAGAAGGTGATTCACGCTCAAAAAGCGAAAGTTAGAGTACCGTAAAGTCCCCTAACTTTCACTGTTCCCTTAACATTGACCAAAAGATCATTAACTGATATAATGTACCTTAAAAAAACTGTGAATGTATATTGCTGGTGATAATGGCGCCTCCAGGATCAAAAAATTCCGGAGGTAAAATACCCGACCACTCGGATCTCCGGGCGTCGGGTGATCCTGGGGGTCCTTCATGCAAAGATATAAAGAGAAGTTCAAAAACTCAACTCAGAATTGATTTTAGCAATATAAGAGGAATAAGTACAAATATGAATTCAGTTCACCAACATCTTGAAGAACAAAGACCTGACATCCTTGTTCTCACTGAAACTAAAATCAGTTCTGCAACACCTATTGTGAACTATCTTTATCCCGGCTATGACCTACACCACCGATTTCGACATAATTTTGGGATCTGTGTGTACATGAAAAATGACCTTTCATGTCATCGAGAGGAGAAGCTAGAACCAGCGAACCTGGCTAAAATTGACCTCAAAGTCATCGACCAAGTTTATCTGCTGCCTCTACCGACCGCCATCTAACACCGAGTACCAAAACTTTTTCGCGACATTATCCGAAAGCTGTGATAGTATACAGTCAAACTATCCACAGGCGGAAATTGTCTTTTTAGGCGATTTCAACGTCCACAATATACCCTGGCTGAAACACCACAACAAAACAGATAACGAAGGCAGAGAAGCAGAAGCTTTTGCCATAAGTTGTGGTCTAACGCAGCTTGTCGATGAACCTACCCGTATCTCAGAAAGGGGCGAATTTGCAGCGCTTTTAGACTTGTTCCTAACCACAAATCCTGACTCGTACACAATTCAAGTAGATGCTCCACTTGGTTCGTCCGATCATAAACTTATAATAACAAAGTGCGAAATGCTCATCCCACCAAGCCAACAACCACTTCCTCGTAAAATGTGGCACTATAAATCGGCAAAATGGAATGACCTAAAACAGTTTTACCTGGATTTTCCATGGCAAGAGGTTTGCTTTAAAACAGCTGATCCCACTATTTGCTGTAATGAAATAACACAAGTAATCTTATCTGGAATGGATGCATATATCCCACATACAACTAAACGTAGAGCTAATGCAAAACCTTGGTTCAACAGCCAGTGTCAAACAGCTGTACAGAAAAAACACAGAGCATATAACCTTTGGGAACGACAACAAACCGCTCAAAACCACACAGAATTTATAGAAGCCAGAAATAGTTGCAAAATTACTATTGACTCCGCTAAAGAAACATACAATCAGAGAATAAAAAACAGGTTGCTGAATTGTCCAAGTAGTTCTAGGTCCTTTTGGTCTCTTGCAAAAGCTGTTGGATCTAACTTCACCAAGTCATCCATACCACCACTTACAGATAAAAATAATCACTTAGCCACAACATCAGAGGAAAAAGCCAATATGCTGGCCCAAATGTTTTCCTCCAACTCCAACCTAACAGTGCCAAACGGAAAAACTCCACCGTTCATTGAAAGGGTTTTCCATAGTATGCCAGAGGTACCCTTTTGTCACAGAGAAATACGAAAATCCCTTCAAAAGCTAGATACAAACAAAGCAATGGGTCCGGATGGCATTCCCGCAATAGTACTCAAAAATTGCGCCAACGAACTCACCCCAACTTTCGCAAAATTATTCAATTTGTCTTACAGGCAAGGAGTATATCCATCATCATGGAAGTCTGCCGCAGTACAACCCATTCCAAAGAAAGGAAAAAAGACAGATCCGTTAAACTATAGACCAATTGCTCTACTTCCGGTGATATCAAAAGTAATGGAAAGAGTTGTGAACAATCACCTAACCAAGTACTTGGAAAAGTACAAAATTATCAACGATAAGCAATACGGATTTCGAAAATATAGGTCAACTGGCGATTTACTTACATACGTCACTCACTTATGGCAAAAAGCGATTGAGTTGCGGGGTGAAACAAGAACAATTGCCTTAGATATATCTAAAGCATTCGACAAAGTTTGGCATGAAAATCTGCTCAACAAGCTCAAAGCAATGGGATTATCGCCGAAACTTTGCACTTGGTTTGAAAGTTACCTAAAGGACAGATCCATTTATGTTGCACTGGATGGCCAGAACTCCAACTCTTACCAAATAAATGCTGGTGTGCCACAGGGAGCAATCCTTTCGCCAACTCTTTTTCTGATTTACATAAATGACCTCATAGATAAAACAGTAAATCCACTTTATTGCTTTGCAGACGATGGCAATGTAGTCTCCTCACTCATACCACCCACAGGTCTTTCCGCACGTGAATTCCATCATCTTAGACTAACTTAAATATCGCAGATAAATAACGACCTGGAGATAATAGAGGACTGGGGTAACAAAAACTTTGTATAGTTCAACGCACAGAAAACCCAAGCAGCTCTGTTTTCAAAAAAGAACAGCACCGGTGAGCCAAACATCATGCTATCTGGAAGTGCTGTCACATTACAGAGTCAGTTGAACATCTTGGGGGTTACTGCAGAGACCAACATGTCTTGGCACAATCACGTGGCAGATATTGCTAAAAGGGCGTCCCAAAAGCTGGGGGTGCTATTTCGTACAAGACATCTGTACACACCAAGCCAATTGCTGACACTCTACAAAGCCCAGATTCGACCAACTAGGGAGTACTGCTCACATATATGGAGTGCAGCACCCAAACATACCTTAATGCTTTTGAACACTGGGCAAAAACGAGCTGTCAAGCTGATCAATGACCCCGCACTTACTCGTAACTTGGATGGTCTCGAACATCGCAGATCTGTGGGCGATTTATCTCTCTTCTACAGGTACTATCACGGAAAATGCTCTGAAGAGTTGGCACGTATGATTCCACCGAGAGTAGCGCCTACCAGGCGAACCCGTCAAACAGACGGTAACCATGAATTTACTGTCAAACTAGAGGCACCAAGAACCTCATTATATCAGAATTCATATCTCTGGAGAACAGCATCGCTGTGGAATAAACTCCCTGCGACGGTTTTCCCTGCAGGTTACAACCTGAACCGTTTCAAGACCAACATACACCGACATTTCCGCGCACTTGCCGCTTCTCGAGCGTGATAGGACATTTTCTTGCGAATGCGCATATCCGTAAAAAAAAAACAAAAAAAAAAGCGAAACTTATTGTACGTATTAGTAGAAACATAGAAAGCTCGGAAAATATGGTCTGCCACCTAAATTCCACAACAAAAGTCGTCTGCCACCCACAAAAGTAGAAATTTAATAGTTATTTATACACCAAGTGAGTTAAATGAATGTTTATTCATGAGAAGAAAGTTTAACCCACGAGCCCTAGCGAATGGGTTAATTTTCTTGGAATGAATAAACATTTTAACTCACGTGATGTATACAAAATTTTATCCCATTTTGTGGAAATTAAAAAAATAAAGTACAAGGAAAAATGCCGGGAGTTAGTTAAAAATCTTTTAAATCACTGAGGTTTCAGATTTTTAGTTGAGCAGAGTTTTTTCTTCGAATGAATAAACATTTTAACTCACGTGATGTATACAAAATTTTATCCCATTTTGATGGTCATTTAGAAAGTAAAGTACTCAATAGGAATTAAATTATAAAAATAATTCATTTAGCGAGCGCTAATATCTAATACCTATTGAAACTGGTAGTTGCTAGGGTATAACTAGTTGTTTGTTTGTATTTGTAGCAGGTTTTATACTGGCAGAGTGACTTAAAAGGCCGAGAGTGAGTTAAACATATTTTTTTCTACAAACGTGTTAAAAATGCAATTTTTAACACCGCCCCGAAGCATTAAAAATGTTACTTTATCGCACTAGTGCCATAAAGTCTTTATAGCACTAGTGTTAAAAGTGAAACATCAAATTTTGAGAGCGGACGTCTAAAAAAGTTTGTATTTTCAGTTATTTACATTGATAATAATGGTGAAATTTGAACAACTGAGGTAGCCCGATTGGCCGCCTCATCTATATTTTTCGAAGGATCGATGCAACTCTCTTTTTCTTCTGTATTTTGTTGCATTTTTCGCAAAAAGCATTCCTGACCACGACATACTTTCAAGAAACTGACAAGACATTTCGTTACCTGTAAAACAAGGTGCTGGTTGTATGGATTTTTTGACAAATGTCAAGTTCAAGAATTTTATGTAGGAAAGATGCTTCCAATTTATTATTCATTTAAAAATCCAATTTGTTAGTGGTTATTGCTTTTTATTGCCGTTTGTAGAAAAAATATTGTATGATATTTGTGTTAAAAGTATTTTTAAGGCACACATGCGTGCCTTAAAAATGTACTTTTAACACTTATATCATAAATAACTATATTTACGACTAATGTATAATGTGCGTATTATATTTGTGATTTTGGCAGTATAATGACATGTTATCCCTCGAGGGATTAATGACGAGTAGCGGGATTAATGGTCATTATTCCACAAAAGTGTCAGTGTCAAACGTGTAGTGCTTGTGGATTTGTATTGAAAATTATGAGACGGATGAAATTTGTTCATTGAAAATCTCAAATAATTTAATTTGTCGTGAATAAAGTAGAGTATACTACTCGCAATAATGGCTATTATTCCCTCGGAATGTTACTCCCTCGCCGCTAACGCGGCTCAGTTCGTAATAATCCTCGGGAATAATAGCTATCATTATTGACTCGTGGTATAATCTACTATTAAATCACTCAGGTGATAAACGTCTACTTACCTTTGTTATTAGGCGTTCAATAATGTCATTTTTAAACGTCAAAATGGGATAAAAAAAATTATACCCGTAAGGCTGGAATTATTTATTTTTACAGTGAGTTTGACAAGTGTCAAAAAGAGTGAAAATTTTCATTTCCATTTTGAGTGTACGCGTTGAATCTTTCTATAATCTCTTTAAGAACTCTACATTAGACTTGAGCTTTTCACAATTCATTTTGGTTAGCCTTACAAAAAAATAAAAAATAAATAGGAATAAGAGAAAAATGCAGCTTCCTAGCGGGGGTGCTCGGGCACTGCATGCCGAACCCATCTTCATAGGCTTGGCAGACAATCTTCGTTGTATCTTATTCGTGGCAGACTATTATGTTTGTGTTTGTTTCCATAAAAAGAAGTATTTTAATTAATTTCAGCCTTGCGAATATATTTTTTTTTTTTTTGCGCTTACTTATGTGGGTGGCAGACGACTTTTGTTGTGGAATTTAGGTGGCAGACCATATTTTCTGAGCTTTTTATGTTTCTACCAATACGTACAATAAGTTTCGCTTATGCGGTTTTAAGTTTTTTTCGTTCCTTTTTTGCTGTAATTGTACTCCTGTAACCCCCTGTCGTGTTGGTGCGCCGGCAGACGTTCATATTACTATCATATACTACACGCATAACACATACAAAAAGAATGAAGCTTGCGGAAATGGTACAATTAAATATGTCGTTAACTCCCGGACCAGTGGCGTAGCCAAACCAAACGTGGACGTCGGCGACATACGAATTGCGAGGCCCTTTTTACGAAGGGGAGGGGGGGGAGAAATTTCTTCTGACAAAAAAAGACAGGGATGGGTAGCCGTCAAAAATATTACTATTTTTCTGCTAACAAATCCTTCCAACCAAAAATAAATTTCTCACAAAATCAAATCTTGGACAGACTTTCAAAATGCTGTAGAATGTACAGTCACAGGTACAGTCGTGAGCATTAAAAGTGGGACACCCCACTGACAGGTCTTGTCATTTTTCGCTATTTTGGGTGAATCAGTCTTTTCTCTACAACAGATTTTTTGTCAAATATGACAATCCTTGTGATTGCCGACGGTGTAGCTAATGAGCCCGTTTTACAATAGGATAAATTGGGTGTCTCATTTTTAATGCTCACGACTGTACAATACTGCGAAATACTGTACGTATGATAATCATATTTTAATGTCTAATTTCTCGGTCGGTTGCCAGTTAGGAAAAGTGCTAATTAATTGAATTCAACAACAATACGTAATAAGAACCTTTCCACATTTACCGATTTATCGAAATACCGACAATCTAACGAAAAAAAAACCATATGATTTGAGAGTTCTAGGTTAATTTGCAGTAGAATTAATAAGCTTATAAGGACCGGTTTCTCAAAAGTGCGTCATTTTCGGGTTGGTTTTAACTCCAGGGCACAGATCATACCTACATACAGATGCGAAAGAGCGGTGAATTCATGGTTCAAGGTTATATGTAAACACAACACGCTGGAACACGCTCACGAACTATAAATGTCTTGATGTGGACGATCTGTGCCTATGCATCAGGCGGCTGGCCTCCTTGCGGAGACGTGGATTCGTAGCTTTGAATCGACGACGGGACGGCAAGGATACTTACTTACGCATCTGTATTCAGGGGATCTGTGTCCAGGGTAAGCGTGTCCAGTTGCTATGTTTACCTTGGAGTTATGCTCAACCCGAAGGTGACTCGCTATTGAGAAACCGGCCCTAAGTGAATTCTATGATATTTAGAAGTTTCGTATAGGGTTAAGTTTATTTGTTCTCTACGTTTTATTTTGGGAAACCGAACAGTGTCAATTTTTAAGTTCGGTAACCTATTTTTTGCGAGGCTCCTTAGGGCGCGAGGCCGTCGGCGGTCGCCGACGTCGCCGACGCCTAGCTACGCCACTGTCCCGGACTATAACTGGCACTGTGTTGCGGCATGCATGTTCAGTTAGAAATCAGATGCACAATAAACTTTGACCGTTTGGACCAAAAATTCGTTGAAAATTGTCACTTGCAAACTATCCTTCGTGGAGAGCAAACAAAATATAATAGGAGTCATCATTACTCACAGTGAGTATCCTATTATGTATGTTCGCAAATGCATGTGTTAGATTTGGCGTTAACACTTTATTTAGAGTTCAGGGAATTTTTTCAAAGTTTACTAACCTATTTTTTTTTTTGTGTTCCTAACTTTGACCACCGGTCATTTCAAATGATTCGGAAGTTGAAGGTTCATTTTTACGAAATGGAAAGTTGAATTTTTTCTGGCCAAACCTAGTGGATCAATCAATCGATTATTGAAACAGAGCAGATAGGTATGAAACTAGAGAAATAAAAAACGGGGGAAAACGGGGGTTATATTTTTTGAAGAACTTCTTCTCAATCCTCTAAAAATAAAGTGAAATTAACAAGAAATTAGCTAGGTTAGGTATAAGTTTTAATATGTTCTGTTTCACATCAAAGAATAAAGGTTTATTTCATTTGAAATATTAGTTTTATGAATGACAATATGCAATTTCAGCGGATATACCTAATGCAACTGACTGATTAGAAACAAAAAAAGTATGTGATTTCCGTTAGAATTTTAGTTTTTTCAGTTAAAGTTGGTTATATAACAACATTTTGTAAATATGTCTTTGACTTTTGGAGAAAGAATGAATAAATGCACTGAAAAAAATGCTAGTCTTGAACCAAAGTAGTCAACTCTCTTGATAAGGAATTATTAGCGACAAGAGAAAATATTTTCTTATAAAAGAATATCTATTGCGCGGAGAGAATTGTTCTGAGTTCAAGTGAAATAGTTCTCTTGAAAAAATCCAAAAATTCTCTTGACTGTTCCTTTTTTCAACCAAGTTCAATTTATCTTCTCTCAAGAGCTACGGAAATTATAGATAGGGAAGCTATTCGTTCAAGAGACATTACAGTTATTCCAATTGCCTGACAATCTTGATATTCAGAACCAAAATACAACGCGAAGGGAATTATGGGAAATAAGTGCAGGTGAACGATTGACGAAAGTGGCCTCGCCATGCCAGTACTCTTCGGAATTTCGTTCCGTAAATAGGTCGTTTGTGCGAAAAAAAATCTGAATCTGCCGGTCGGGATAAATATTTTATTGAAATAAAGTTGAATTGCAATAGTTACTTAATTTTCAAAAACTATCCAATATAAGTATATCGATCTTCACCAGAAATTACAAGTTGTCTGTTTTTTATCAACTAAAAATATTAAATGTGCCTAGTTAATTGTTTGGTGATGGACACTCGATGCTATTTGCAATCGATTCTTTATAGCCTATAGCGGAGTGGGAAGAAGATGAAATGAGAAATAAGAAAATTATTGACTTCCTACACTTTGCTATTCAGGTACAGAATTGTCAATGGCACAGAAGTGTCCTCAAAATAATTGACAAGTTTTATTATTAATTTTTACTGCTATACAGATAACGTGTAACTTCTGTGAAGATCGGAATCCAATGAAAACAAGTAATCTTTCAACGGAGCAACATGAAGTTTGACTCAAAAGACAAATCTCTTCCGAAGAGATATTTTGGCTCTTCCCTCAAAGTCTCTCTTACATGTTGGTTTTGAATCAAGAGAGTAATAGCTTTGAACGAAAAGAATAAAATCTTGCCTGAATTAATTCTAGACAATCTATAGGAAGAGAGTTAATGCTTTGGATCAAGAAACATCGCTCTTGGACCTATTCAAAAGCGCGAATCTTTTGACTGAAAGTCATATTCATTTGGTTAAAGAGATCCTTTTTTTCAGTGTGAGTTAAAATGTTGTAGTTTTCTTATTCTTAACTCGATTTTTATGATTTTTATAGCCTTAGAATTTTTTTGAAAACATTTTTAGTGGTCAATCTTACTCTGTGAGGCTGTAACATTAATTTATTTCATTTTCTAGATCGGTGGTCAAAGTTACCGTCCCAGGTCGTAACTTTGACCACCAACATTTTTTTTTTTAAACCGGTCTGTGTTGATGGAACCAAAAATATTATTTCATGTCCCTATAATATCAGGTACAGCCCCAATATTGGCAATTTTGTTTGATTTTTGTCGCCTTCAAGTAAAGCGATATTGCAGTGTAAAGTTGAAAACCGGTCAATGTTATGTCACTTTACGGTACCCACTTCGGACATTTACTCAGGAATGACAAATACCTCCTACCTCTTTAGCTCATAATCGAGGGAAAAATCGAAGGCAGAAGAGGCCCTATACGTCGAAAAATATCTTGGCTAAAGAATTTGCGTTATTGGTATGGCGAAACCACGACAAGTCTACTCAGGAAAGCAGTCGACAACGTACAGATAGCGCTGATGATTGCCAACATTCGTAAAGGACAAGGCACTTAAAGAAGAAGACTTAGCGTTGCTGTATAATCCAACAAGAAAGAAAGGAGTGTCGCCGAAATTGTCTTCAGCATGGGAAGGATCCTGAATAATCAAGAGGATCAATGATTTGGTCGAGGATTTGGTTTATCGAGCTCAGCGCAACATTCTGAATAAGAATAAAGTTGTACATCTAAACAGATTGACGAAATATCATGGGCGTGAAGTTGAAGGACGATCAATCTTAAGAGGAGGGCAGGGTAACGAAGTTCACGTGCGCCTTCGCCAGGGTGCACAGAATTGGATAGCTGAATTCTAGATTTTACAGTGCTATGTGGGAATCGGGAAAAAGGGCTATCGCGTTTATTCTCGATTTTACAAGAATGGATTACGGATAAATAAAGGCCGGTATTAGTTAGTAAGTTTAAGTTGAAGATTGGCTGATACGATTTAGATAGTGAATACTGTAAAGTTGAAAAGAGTTAAGTTGTTTCAATTAATGAATTAATTAGTGAAGTAATTAGTGTCGGAGTGTATAGTAACGTGAAATAAATTATTGTTGTGTTAATTGGACTTCGATTTTTGAATAAACGGACCCAAGATTAATGTCTTTTCTATCATTTCATCACCTTAAAGATACTTAATATTTATTCGTCAAGGATGAAAGTTATGAACTATTACAGTTTCATTACGCCTTATCACTCTGACGGCCATTTGCACCGCTATAACTTAAGGGATAGCTAATCTAAGTGGAGCTTTGAATGTGACTCTTGTAGAAACAAAAGCAACATTGAAAGCTCCACTTAAATTAGATATCCCTTAAGTGATAGCCGTGCAAATGGCCATGAAACACTCTTTTTATAGGTACTACTAAAAGTAGTCTGATTGTAATAAAGGACTTATAGAGGAGATTATTACAGGTCTGTGTGGATTTGCGTTATATTCAGTATTCAACCAAGCAAAACTATTATTGACTACGTTTATTTCTCGCGTTGTATCCGGATAATAAGTGGATTGAGGATTATTAATCCATATTCCATATTATTTCACAACTATTGAATGGATTAAGATTAGTGTTAATCCTTTTTTAAGCCTTGTAGTTTGTGTCTAACTTCATTAAAGGCAACAATGAAAAATAGTTTTAATTAACAATTGAAAGGTAAACATTTTCTTTCCTCACTCCAGTTTCTCATCAAAAAAAATCCAACTAAAACCAAATAACACCAATCCTCAAAAAAATTACAAATGACAAATGTGATTTTTTCTTGAAGTTAGCAACAAACTTCTTAAATCCGAGATTAACGGCCATTTGCACCGCTATAACTTAAGGGATATTTAATCCAAGTGGAGCTTTGAATGTGACTATTGTAGAAACAAAAGTCACATTCAAAGGTCCACTTAGAATAAATATCCCTTAAGTGATAGCCGTGCAAATGGCCATAAGGTGTTTATTGCGTATTTGAGATAATCCATTTTAAGTCCAATCCTACAAATTTGGAGGATTGGATTAGGTACTCCGATCCGAATAAACTCCTTAAATACTGGGTGTTTATTTTAGGATTAATGATCCCCATTATTAATCCAATCCACTTAGTATCCGGATACAACGCATGAAAAAAACGTCAATATATGTAAGTCAATAATTCTGGCGTTTACTTCTGGCAAAGCTGCCGTGGTTTTCCAAATAGACTTGGTGGATATTTTGCACCAAACATTAGGCATCGTCAAATACGAAAAAACAAAAAGCTTTTCCTCACTAGAAATGCATCGAATAAAAGTTTGATATCTGACTCTTAATGCTCGGTATTTTTAATCAAAAAATAGAGGAATTAAAAAGTCGATATAACTAATCATAATTTTATTACGCAAAAAAAGTTTAATTTGAGTGCGTCTGAAATAATTAAGCACCCTTGGCCTGGTATTCAGCATAGTAGCAAGTCCTGCATAAAACGTTGGTTTCAAAACTTCTTCGCTGCATTTTAGAACATCTGTGTATAAAAAGTAATCGAATAAATAGCCTTAACAATTAACATCCTCCAACATCATATCCAGCCCAAACGGTACCATTTTCTGCAAGTTCTTGTTTGACTAAAACAGCAATCTTTGAACCAGCACGCTCGAGCAAAAACACAGTGAAAACAAAACAGTTGTAGGGTCTGAAAAGTGATTTTGTGTGAAAAGGCACAGAAACTCAAATGAATGCAAGAAGCTAAAAGACGAGAATTCTTTGATACAAAACGGTCAAAATATGAGTATTCAAAAAAATATTCACCTGCTGTTATTCTATCATCGAATCATTAAAAATGGAACCGTATTACCTGATTTTTCTGAATTGTGAGAAAGGTTGCGTTCACTTGATACAAAGCGGGTTAAAACAGATCAAGGGTTCTGTTGAACAATTTTTTTTTTGCTTGTTGTTCTGTTTTACATCACACCCTGACATTAAACTAAAATGTTTTTGGCGGATCCAAAGCATCCAAACTATCTTTTTTGACCCCCTTTCTTGGATTTCTGCTTAAAAAACTCATCCTAAATAAAATATGAATATATTTCTTAATTTAATAACTGTTATGTTATCGTTCGATCGTTTTGATGTCACCACACACAACACCACGTGTTTGATTTTTTTTTAATATGAAATATGAAATAAAAAATATGGAAATAAACTCATCCTGTTTTTAGACCACACGCTTTCGTGAAAAATTATCAGTGAATGATGCACTTATCATAGCACTTATGTAATAACTTCAAAAAATTTCTTCAGTAACCTATTACTTCTCACACCAATTATTACGTAAGCAGGTTCGTAAATAATTATTGGAACTATTTTCCGAAACGAATACATTTTATCTAGAAAATCGTAAGTATTTGAAAGCTTGTGAGCGCCAAATCGATAATTCGCTAGGCTGGGCTAGATTATGCCACCATCCTCGTGATCCCCACTAGGTACAGGGTGATCTGTTATAAACGTCACTTCTGCTTACTTTTTCAATTCGACGTTTTTAACAGAAGTGTCAAATAAAACAGTTTTAAGAAATTGTCAAAGGCTTTTTTTAACTAAATCAGTTTTGAGCATACAAGGTACGTCAAAAAAGTGTAGCAGAGCAAAGTTATAATTTTTTAAAATTATTAGTCCCCTTCAGTCTTATTTCAACGATATACGGTTTGCTAGTTTATCTTCAATATTTATGTGGAAAAACGCGAAAGCCTTCTCCTAGGTCTCATGTTATTTATTTTTTTAAATCATAATAATAACTTGAAGACATGATTTATTATGATATTTCACCCTCGATTTCACCTTGTAAATTAATAAATAAACATTTGAACAATAAACTATTTACATTAACTCTCAAAAGCCCAAATGGTATAATTTTTCACTCTTCAACATATGAGATCTTGGAATAAGTTTTTACATTTTTCTCTATAACTATCGAAGATATACATATCAGACCGTATAGCGTTGAAATCAGGTTGAAGGGCACTAACAAATAAGCGCACAATATACATGGTGTTCTATTTAAAAAAATATAACTTCTCTCTGCTACACTTATTTGACGCACCCTGTACGCTTAAAACTGATAGTTGAAAACTTTTGATAATTTCTTGAACTTTTGTATTCAACACTTTTGTCAGAAACGTCACATGGTAAACTTAAAAGATCACCCTGTATTTTACAGAAGGTAATCGATCGACACACGATTCAAAAGGCCCTTTCCGCTTATTTTAATAAAATGAAGTTCACCTATAGGTACCAAAACAATGTATAGCTTCATTAAAATGTTTTATTCAAAACGAAAAAAAATTAGCAATTTTTTGGCAAAACACAAATTCCTCTATCGTTCCTGATATATCCATATTTGCAAAGGCAACCTTCTTTACATAATTTTATGCAAACTCGTGCAGTATTGCATTTCTGGTAACAAATCTTATGACAACCCGGCATGAATACGTGGGTTTCATACGGACCAGAACAAACTGAAATTAAAAGAAAATGTTTTAATCTTAGATCTCAATCTCTCAATGTTTAAAATATTAATAACAATTTTCATTATGTTGAAGGTATACATAATTCAAAACTAATGTAGGACCTCGCTGTTACAAAACTATGTTATCACCTACTTCAATTAGAACATTTTCTTTTTCGTTCTTTACAGATTTAAAACCTTTAAAATCTAAACAATAGGGCAGGGTGCCAACCCAGCGCAGAACGGACGAGGAAGTGGAAATGTATAATTTCCAGTTTTCTCCGTCCTTCTAACTTGTGGGGTAGGACCTTTCCTTGGAGAACGCGAATTAAAACGCGGTGTGCATGGTGAAAAGGGGGAGAAGACTCGCCAACCGTTCCGGTTCAGGGCTCAGTAGGTCCATATTATTTATTTACAGCAACAAAAAGCTTCTGACTCATAAGGCAGCAAGCCTAATTTTGGGTTAGTGAAAAGTCATTTACCCCCCAGCTTCTGCACACCGAAACCCGTCAACCGGCAAAAATATATTGTTTTTTTTGTTGGTCGAGGATATGGCCTTGCGTTCTACCTTTGGAAGCAGATGTCTTACGCTAAATATTGTATATAATAATGAATTTTATTCTTCTGCCAATATGCACTTGTCTTACCTTCTTTTACATCAAGAGGAATTGCGGCCCACGATACTGAATTTGTGAATCCAATCAAGAATAAAATGGAAAACGCTTGTGCTATCTTCATTGTTCATGAAATGTTGGCTTACTTGGCTTTAAATTTTTTTCGGATTCAAATCATAGAATTCAAATTTACATTTCTTGACATTGACGACTTTTTTGCTGTGAAGTTAATGTTATTTGACAGGGTCATTATGACGAATAAGAACCTGTTCCGTTGTTAGGATGATTGGGATGATTATTTTCACCTGATTTTAGTCTAAGAGCCAGCGCCGAAAAAATTCTCCGAATTTACTAAAGCTAGTTTTTGGACAGTTGATTACAGTATTTACGTACCATCGTCACCAAAAGTAACTGGGACACAAATAATGCATAATAATCTCCTGGACTAATTCTACTGTCATTCATTTCAATGCATTTAATCACAGCCCTCTACACTTACAAGCCATGAAGTTGGAAATAACGGCAACGTCGCCAATGGTGCTATTTTGCTATTGAGGTTATATGTTTCTGTGTATTGTTTTCATTGTTTATTGCTAGAGTGAGGTGCATTTTCAAACGAAAAAGTGGCTAGAAACACCAATATATTGTTTACTTACTGTTTATATTTGGTTCATACCTGTTATGCCATTATTAGTTGTGTTTTGATTGTGAATTTATAGCAAATACTGCAATCGGTACAGGAGCAAAAATTAAGGTGAGTTAAGGTAAAAGCAAATAAAAACAATATAATATTTGTTTCCACTTTGCAAAGTGCAAGAGCACATGTATAGGTCTCGATATTATTATTATCTAAGATATTTAAACTTGTTCCAGATGCCAAGAAACTGCTGTGTGCCGAGGTGCAAATCCAACTATAGGAGTTTCCTGAAGACTGAGGAACTGCAAACAACATTTTCATTTCCAAAAACTTCCGAATTACAGAAATTATGGCTAAAAGCTATACACCGAGATAATTATACGGTAACAAAAAATTCTGTAGTGTGTGCGAAACATTTTGAAAAAAATGAAATCATTAGATTTGAAACATACAAAGATAAAGAAGGAGTAAGTCGAGAACACAAACTTAAACGTTCAATCCTCAAAAGCAACGCTGTACCACATATTTTCGAAAACCAGCCCAAATATTTAAATAGACCTGCCCCTACCATCCGAAAAAATCCTGAAGCTAGAAAAAGTGATATTGTTAAACGACATACCGAAACTGTAGAAAATTATCTTCAAAGTGATCTGATTCCAAGCTTTGAAAATTTTGTAAAACTTCTTGAAACTAAAATAACTCTGAATAAATGGCAATGTAAAGTATCTTCGACATTTGTACATTTTTATATGTTAAATATTGATCGTGATGGATATGACTGTGATATTGAAAATTTGAAAATTGTTTCCAGTGTAAGTGTTAGCCAAGAATTAGTGGTAAGTATTTTTGTTGGAGACAATGAGATTACAAGTAGTGACCTTATGTGGATTCTACTGAGTAGTAGAAAACTCAGTAGGTGGTCCCAAATAGAAAATTTATTGACTCGATACACTTTTGTTAATGACATTTCTTTAGATTCAATTTATTGTTTTAAAAAAGCTCAGTATTATCTTCAAGAAGGTATCAAAAAACTTGATGAAGGTTGTGAGTACAAAAACTTATTAGGAATATTATTGAATCAACTCTTTTTACTTGATTGTAAAAAGAAAAGATATAGCATGCCAACTATGTTGTTTTCACTTATTATTTTTTGTCAGTCATCATCTACCTATGAAAGAATGGCTCGATCAGTTTTGAAGAATAATAAATGTGATAAATGTCAAAGTTTAGTAGTTCTAGCAAAAGGCATCCAGACGGATCATACATATTTTAATTCTCTGCAGAGAGGGGGTCTCTGTATTGCCACTCAAGAAACCAAGTTTATTTATTTTCATCTTTGTGCTATCTTCGAGTATATAATTAATAACAAAGATCTTGAAAGTATGTTCCTGAAAACAAATGATCATCATAATTTATTATCGCAGCTTACTTTATTAGCTTTAGAGTCCGATACCTTTAATATTGATTTGAACAAAATTTGTGAATGTGGTGCTAACTCAAAAAAAATTTACTCCTTTGCTTCTTTGATAATGAGTAATATTATTTTAAACAACTACACAAAATTTAAAAATAGTGAATGTCATAAAAATAAAACAGATTCAAGTAAAAAAAGAAAAGTAACCACTTTGAAATAGAAAAAAAATGTACCTAGGTACTAAAAATAATAATAGAGGTATGTTTTAAGGGTAGCTTTCCCGAATTCTTAGAAAGTATTTATTTTTTTAACATGATAGGTAGTTGCTAGTTGTGTAGAATTGTTTGACAAGACCTTGTACATATAAAATAGATATAGGATTATAACACTTTAGAATCTAGTAATATATTTATTTAAATCAATTATTTACTGTTCTTATTTACACAAATATTTATATTATTCATTGAATTACTGTTTTTACTTTTTAGTACAATATGATGCTTTTTGTGTGATTAATATGTACAAAATATTGGTAATATTACAATAATTTTACTAACTACTAATATTTTTTCAAAGAAAACTACTTTTTTATGTAATTGAGATAAGAATTCATATCATCAATAAAAGTAAATAAACCATACGCGGAATTGAGGTTAAATAAAACAGCACCACTTGGCGGTAAGATTGCGGTGTTGCCTTTTTAACTTCATGGCTTGTAAGTGTAGAGGGCTGTGATTTAATGCATAGTTTGACAAATATTTGACAATAAAATTCATATAATAGGACAAGAGCTTATGTGATGCTGTCCCAGTTACTTTTGGTGACGATGGTACATAAACATACCGTGGTCAGTCAAGCGAAACTTGGGACAAGGACCTACGTTGTCTTGTTAAAGGTGTCGGGATAACTTGGGTAATGCAACGAATTTACTAAAGCTGAAAATCGTTATACATTGCCAAATTCCTTTTAGTTTATTGTACTTCATAAACTAAAAGGAATTTGGCAATGTATAACGATTTTCAGCTTTAGTAAATTCGTGTGATTTCTGAGATTATTCCACTCATTTGTTAGAAATCCCATAAGACAAGTGACGAAATTCAGAATTACAACGAAAATTCTCTTTTCCATTTGTTTAATAATAATTCTCCCATGTTATTGTATACATGGTTGTCATGTTAATTTTTGATACAAACAAACGGTTCCCGATAGCAACCATTTATTTGTATTGATTGTTAAGATGTTCAAATCGTTTAATACATATTTATTTCCATATTTTTTGCATTCTCATACGTGTAATAATCCTCTAAATACCACTTGAGCTTTAAAATGAACCAGATAATTTTTCACTCATGCGTGTTTTCTCTGCAAATTTCACTCGTCCTGCGAACTCGTGAAATTATAGAAAACACGCAATCGTGAAAAATTATCGGTAATTTTGAAGCTCTCGTGGTATTATCCCCGAAAATATTTTTTCAAATATTTCGAAAACTATTTATTTTCGAGACACAATTTGGATTTGAAAGTTTTATAATTTTTTTTGCTCTACAAAATGGCATCTTCAAATTTTAAAGCCGACGTTTCATGATCGAGCTACCATCATCAACTTCATTTTTCTAAATGCGGACCTTAATTTTTTATATCATTTTTAGAAAGAGCCCTTTATTCTATTTTCAACGATATACCTCTTAAGTATGATTGGCCGACGTTTCTGCTCTAAAAAGTGATCATCAGTGATTTTTACTAATTAGGCAATCCAACGATGTGTCAAATATGGCCGACTGTTGGCACACATATGCCCATAACCCTAAGAGCGTTTTTCATTTGTCGAACCAGTACAAGAAAAATGTATCCTTATCCTTAAATGTTACATGCTTTTAGAAAAAGATGCGGATACACTCAGTGCGCACTGATTAACAAATGGAAATCGTCATTGATTTCTTGTGTCATCAGTCATAGTCCCTTGTGTTTACCTCGTTGGGTATTTTAACATAATTAATTCCAGCTTTTTACAAATTTCCTTTCAAAATATTTCTAAATTATTGTGAGTGAGTTGACATCATTAAATTTTGTAAGCAGCTAGACTCTTATAGGCCCTCATTTGTGCATTGGTGTAAAAGCTATGCGTTAGAACAATATAGCTAATAATATCCATTGAAGTTATTGGGGGAACACTAGCAAATCCAAGAGCGGCCTCAGGACAGTTTTTCCGCAACTCGCACAAATATGGACATTCTCTGGAAGCTATATTTCAATAGAAATGGAAGTTTCAACTCGTGAAAATATTTTCAATGTCTTTAAAAATGTTTATATAGACTCAAATAAAATAATTTAGGTCTCAGAACCCACAAAATTAAGCAATGAGCAGCAAAATACGGAGCCAATACAGAAAATGACACAATATTGAACCAAGAAAATCTTTTGTGTGCCAACAATCTGTCAAAAAAAGTCACGTGGTTTGGATTGCCTAATGGCATGTAATATTGACAGTTGAGTTGAAGAGGGCGCTTCTGTACTTGGATCTCTTTAAATTTTGGCGCGTAAAAATTCGATTAAAATTCTAACCTCAAAACTGAAGTTTGATGTGTGGTTGCAAGACAAGCTGACGCTGACACTTTTAAAAATATTCTCTAACTGCCACTGAACGCTTTAGAAGATATTTTAACTTATCCATAGTCCATTGTTCATAGGTAGTCATCTTTCTTTCTACTCAATTTAATTAGTTTTAAACTATTGACATTTACCGCCAAAATTTAAAACACTCCAAGTTCACTCGCGCCCTCTACAAAATTTTGAGGAACTTAACTGGATATTTGCTGCCATTCCTTAGACCCTAATTCATTGGTTGGCACACATATGCCCATAACCCTAAATTTCTTGTGTCATCAGTCATCGTCCCTTGTTTTTACCTTTGACGTTGGGAGTTTTAAAATAATTAATTCCAGCTTTTTACAAATTTACTTTCAAAATATTTCTAAATTATTGTGAGTAAAATCTGTTTTTTTTTTTAAAGATAAAAGTCAAAATGACATTGTGTTGGCAATACAATGTAAAATTGTCAATGCTTTCAAATTTTTTATGTAGAAAAGGCTTGTGTTGCCAACATAGTTACTAAATTTTTGACTTGGGGAATTATCTTTAAAAAAAAAAAACAGACTTTATGTGTTTTTTTAGGTCTCAAAACTCAAAAAATTAAGCAATAGGCAGCAAAATACGCAGTCAACACAGAAAATGGCACACCGTGTGTGCGGTATTTTGATCAGAGTTCTCCGAGCTTGAATTTACCGTTCGTTTATTCAAAAAGTGTACTCGCAGTAAACTCATTTGCGTTCGCTTATTAAAATTTCGGGCACTCGGATACTGCGTTCAACTGCTCTGTGGTCGTATTTTCGAATTCATTCGAGTACATTTCGTACACGAAATTTAGTTGACAGCAATGTAAATTAAATGGGGATCATTCGTAATCGTATCAAATTTCGTATGCGAGAATATTCGAAAATACGACCCCTGTTCGCTCGCTGGTCACGTGATTACGGCTCCGCTCACCATGGTTTACTCTTTGAGCAAAATACCGAACGCAAGGACAATATTAAACCAAGAAAATCTTTTTTCTCCGAATGACAGTAAAAGCGACCTTTTAATGACACTTGACAGGATCAAAAGTTGTATTTTTACTGCCTAGGCAGTAAAAGTGAACTTTTACTGCCTAGGCATTAAAAGTGACAGTGTCATAACGTTCCAGGTAATAATTTCACTCAATTTGGTATTTGAAATTGATGTTGACAATGACAATTGCAAAATAATTTAATTATTTGGATAGTAATAATGAATGAAATAAATATAAAAAAGATGTCCATGTGTGAATTTGAACATTCGGAGAAAAAATTATATGTTTTACATGGCAGAAAAGCAGATTTAATGCCTCGGCTGGTTTCCTAGCCTCGGCTATGAAACACCAGCCGCGGCATTAAATCTTGTACTTTTCTGCCTAGTAAAACAAATAACTATTGTGTGCCAACAATCCGTCAAAAAAAGTCACGTGGTTTGGATTGCCTAATTAGGCAATCCAACGATGTGTCAAATATGGCCGACTGTTGGCACCAATGGTTAATTGGCACACATGTGCCCATAACCCTAAATTTCTTGTGTCATCGTCATCAGTCATCGTCCCTTGTGTTTACCTTCAACGTTGGGAATTCTAAAATAATTATTTCCAGCTTTTTACAAATTTCCTTTCAAAATATTTCTGAATTATTGTGAGTGTGCGTTTTTTTAGGTCTCAAAACTCATAAAATACGCAGTCAACACAGAAAATGACACACCGTGGTTTCGGTATTTTGATCAGAGTTCTCCGAGCTTGAATTTACCGTTCGTTTATTCAAAAAGTGTACTCGGAGCAAGCTCATTTGCGTTCGTTTATTAAAATTTCGGGCACCCGGATACTGCGTTCAACTGCTCTGTTCGCTCGCTGGTCAAGTGATGACGGCTCCGCTCAGCACGCTCTGCTCTTTGAGCAAAATACCGAACGCAAGGACAATATTAAACCAACAAAATCTTTTGTGTGCCAACAATCCGTCAAAAAAAGTCACGTGGTTTGGATTGCCTAATAAATGTAAAAATCTATTTACAAGAAATATTAATATTACTGAACAAACCTATTAATTTATACTTCAACCCATAGTTCAACCTACAATTTTTAATTGTCACTGTCACGCTGTCACTCTAAAAAAAAATAGACCTATTATTTTTTTTACATAAATTGGGGTTGAACTACCTCAATGGGGCTGACTGACCAGCCCAGCTCCGCTATTCAAAAATCAAAATCAAAAAATCAATTCTCTTATTTTGCCATATGTAAAAATTACAATATAGTAAATATAATCTTAGATGTTGACAAAAAAGGATCCTTTCACGATTATGAAACCGATAACAAAAAGACCACCCTGTATAGGCGGACCTTTGCGAAAAGACCCTAAATACATATTATTAAATAAACTAGGAAAAGTTAACTAAAAATAAATGGAACTGAACGTACAGCTTACTTCACTTATAGTGGGTACAAAAAAAAAATATATATACCTAAAACCTACCTAAAACCGAACCGTACCTTGAGGAAATATGATAACATAAGATTGTCATTAAGATAATATGTAAAGTCAGTTGCATGGTTCTTGAGCTACGCAGTCTGAAGAGGCAGAGGGGAAAATTCCACATAAAAACTCGGCTAACGTTTGATATCATAGGCGTGCGTAATGTTATTTTTTCTATTATAAGATTAAAATTTATTTTCACATTTGCAAATTGCGTTTGATGTTGGGTGTATATGTTTCATGAAAAAAACTTGGATGTTCAAAATTTCGAAATTCGCCCAATATAAGGGTGGTTCAACTCAACAGGGTGATTCGTATTCGTTCCTTCTTCATCGCAAACTCTAAATATATTGGCTATTACCTCCCTTGTTTGGCTATGAAGATTTTTTTTGCGTAAATTTGTCCATCTTTTTAAGCACCTTTTGGCTACGCCACTGAATAAAACTCTGATTGAACAGAGACGCGAGTGAAACAAAATTTAAAATGTGCCCGCCTAGCTGACGGCGGCGACGGCGCCATCGCCTGGTTGTGGTGGGATCCAATCGCTCAGTCATTTTTTCCTATTTTACATACGGAGAGTATGGCTCGATTCGAAACGTTCCACATAAGTGATCTCAGTGATGCCGGATTTCGGAAAAAAAAATGGATTTTCAATGATGTATGATTTATTAAATGGATAAAATGAATGTTTAAAAAATATTAATTATGGTATCATTATATTTTTATGTTATTTTTAGAATATTATTCGATTTGAAGAATAGTATTCTCCATATTTCGAAGACGAAGGAGATTTTATTGCAATTTTCATGTATTATTATTATTGATATGACAACGCCGCAATGACGAATTTTCCCCTTTGCCTCTTCAGATTGCGCAGTTCAAGAACCATGCAACTGACTTTATTGTGATATTGGACTTGCAGGGGCAACCGGGGTAACGACCAGGCCAACAAACACTCGACACCGGGATAAAAAATTTAAAAAAATTAAAAAAAAAAAAAAAAAAAAATTAAAAAAAAACCGGATAGAAAAAAAAAAAAAATAATACAAAGCTATAATCGTAGTTGATCCTGTAAAAGCATATTCTTTACAGTTTTTTTGAATGATAAAAGTGGCATTCTTTTAATTTCTGTTTGTAACCCATTCCACATTTTAACAGCCATACATGAAAATGACCGTTGAAAAGCTGCGGTTCTGTGTCGCGGAATAATAAAATTTTGACCGTTTCTGGTTCTATGAGTCCTAGCCAAAGATGCAAACTTTTCTCTGAGATAAGGAGGTTTGCCAGTTTTTATTATTCTATACGCAAATGTATATATATGCACCATAGTCAAACAAAGAGAGGACAAGAGCATCACATAGGTAATATTTTTGTTTTGGTGGTAGATTATTTTTTAGTTTATATATATTTTTCAGTCGGATATAAGCTGTAGCTAATTTGTTTTTTACATGATACTGAAAGGATAAGTCATTATCAAAAATAACGCCTAAATTTTTTGCTTTTTGTACTACTGGAATGGTGTCGTCGTCTACTGTAATTTGTATGGTTTGTTCAATTTGTTCTCTAGCTATTTTATTTTTGTTTAGTATAAGAGTTTGCGACTTTGACGCATTTAGTTTTAAATTATGTTTTTTTGCATATGAAAAAATTCTCTTAAGGTCAGAATTCAAGTTTTCTTGGGTTTCTACAACGTTTTGGATATTTATAGGTATTTGAAGTTGGGAGTCGTCAGCAAACTGTTTGAATCTACAAAATTTAACACAGCTGTTCATATCAGCAACATATAGGGCAAATAGTAAGGGCGAGAGAACTGATCCCTGAGGAACACCCCTCTTCAATGTTTTAAAGGTTGATCTCTCAGTAACCAAATTCCGTCGATGTCAGGACACAACTCTGTCTTAATTCAATAAGATTTTGCATGAGATCGACGGCCTTATAAGAAAAACCATAATAGCGTAATTTAGCCAACAACATTTCGTGACTAATGGTATCAAAAGCCTTACTAAAATCCAAGAGCGTAATGCAAGTACCATTTCCCCGCTCTTGATCCTCTCTAACATCATTTAAAATGCTCACCAACGTCGTAGTTGTGCTAAAAAATTTTCTAAATCCTGATTGACAATCTGGTATTATTTCGTTCTGGTGGACAAATGACTCAATTTGATGATATATGTGCTTTTCAAAAATTTTAGATAAAACAGGAAGTATACTTATTGGTCTTAGATCTTTTAATTCCTTTGGTTCAGCTATTTTGCCCAGTGGTCTGACAATCGCTTTTTTCCAGGCTGATGGGTAAAATGAATCGAAAATGCATGAGTTTATTATATTGATTTACGCATCCGCGCAGAAAGGCATGCACAGTTTTATATCTTTAATTGTTAGCCCATCTTCACCTACAGCGTTAGAGGATATCTTTGAAATTATTTTATTTAAGCCTTCTTTATCAATTAATTGAAAATTAAGTTCATTGATGTTGTTTCTGAGCTTGTTAGTTTTATAAAATTCTATAAGGTCTCTGGAGATTGTGTCAGGTTGGTTATCTGTTTCCAGGAAGAAATTATGTATAACAGAGGGATTGTTAATATTGTCTGGGATATCGGATTGATTTTTATTATATGCAAGCTTAAGTTTTTTTGCGGTATCCCAAAAGTCTCTTCCTTTGCTTTGCGCGAATGTGTTAAAAAAAGCAATCTTCTCTCTTATTATGGCATGCTTTGTAAAATTTCTCAGTTGCCTATAATACTGTAAGGATCCATCTGATTTGGTTTTTAGGAATTTTCTATGAGCTTTATCTCTGAGCTTAATCATCTGTTTTATATTATAAGTGAGCACAATATTTTACCAGTAGATAATAAATAAAAAAACTTTGACTTATTTTTATAGTTCACCCTGTGTCGCTACAAGGTCGGCGCAATGAAAGAAAATGCTTATTCCGACATCTAAAATAATATACCAAAGTTTCAACAGAATCTGTCGGTGACCGAAATCCATAAGAAGTGTGAGATGTTCTTTCACCCCTCAGGGGTGTTGTTCAACCCCTATTCGATTTTTAAAGGGTTGAAATTATCATATTATTCCAATATTGGTTCATTTTAGACTTATTCAAATATAAGGACTTTGAAACAAATATGTCATCTTCATAGGACCCAATGGTAGGGCTCTATTGCTGTCATATTTGACATAAATGTCAAAAATAGCTTTTTTTTACATCCATACCTATCTGGAAAAAATATATGGCGATTTATACATATAGAATTTGGCTCGAAAAATCCAAAAAAATATGTTTCGAATCTGTACGGGTCATTGATACAGCTCTATAGCAATGTTACACAGAAAAAACCTTTAAAATAAGCTGTCAAAAATCTCGTGCATAATCAGTGCTTATTCGTTGTGCCGACACTGACATGTACCTACTGTGACTGACATTTTGGCCATTTCTTTCTATTCTCAATTGAAACGCCTAGGCATGGAAAATCTCTGGCTGCTCTATATGGATGCTCAAAATCCCTACGATACATTCCCGTTCACTGAATTGCGGAGGTTCTTGGTTGTAGTGAAGCAGAAGCTCTACGCGGTTTCCATGAGTAGATAAACAACAGGGATTCAAGAATCAAGCATTCTTGACACGTGGTGGATGCGCCGTCGTTGACACGAAGGTGGATGCGTCGTCGGCGCCATCTTGTCAAACATCATGACGCCATCTGTCGTGAGTGTGGTGAATTCTTGTAATTGATCGACAGGAATGGTGCAAAATTACAGGTTCCTGTAATATGGAGTTTGCGTGGAAGGGATTGTTCCGAGTCGTTTCGAAATCGCTACGTATATGTAATTATGGTTCGGGGAATCACAGGTTCCTGTAATATGGAGTTTGCGTGGAAGGGATTGTTCCGAGTCGTCATAGCGACCTGGGTCACGTCCGTGGCGCCGTTTAGAGTACATAGTGCGAAGTTCGATTCATGGTTCGGGTTCTGTGATGACGTCATAGCGACCTGGGTCACGTCCGTGGCGCCATTTAGAGTACATAGTGCAAAGTTCGATTCAGGGTTCGGGTTCTGTGATGACGTCATAGCGACCTGGGTCACGTGGGTTACGTCAGTGCGGGTCCATGGCGCCATCTAGAGTACATAGTGCAAAGTTCGATTCAGGGTTCGGGTTCTGTGATCACGTCATAGCGACCTGGGTCACGTCAGTGTGTGTCGGTGGCGTCATCAAGCGTACATAGTGTGTATGCATCGTGAATCATCACGTCGCTGACGTTTGATGGGAAAGGGGCCTCGTTTTTTTTTTTATTAAAAACATACATTTTTTAAGACAACGATTTCAAAAAGCGATATATGGTTTGGTTGTCCCTCATCCTCCAGCTCTCTGTATATTATCGAATATTTTCCATCAATAAACTGCTTAATATGATCTTCTAATCATTTTGGTGGTACGTCTTGGGAGAAACACTGCGATATCGTCAAATTCAACGAGTAGGCTATTGGGTACTTTCTACCAGGCTCCAAGACTTGTAATTTTCTCAGTGTTTTTAATCCTTTGCCTTGAAAGACAGGTCTTGTTATTGATTGATTTCAAATCCATACCTAAAATATTCCACAATTGTATCGATTACCTAAGTATATAAGATATTTACTTACTTGGTTAAAATAATAAGTGCTGCGCAATAATTTTATAATCCTCACTGTTGACGAGAAAGGATACAACACTGCCGTACACCTCTTTTGATTCGAACTTCGCTCAACATCTGTTGATGTACCTTAATTTGTATAGTTTATTGGTTCCAATAAAGATTTGCAATTATTTTGAGGTCTCTATCGTAGAAAATATTGGGTACTCTCACTTTCTACCAGGTCTTATAATTTTCTCAGTGTTTTTGATCCTTTGTTATAAAAAGACAGGTCTTGTTGATTGATTGATTTCAAATCCATATCTAAAATATTCCATAATTGTATCGATATTAGTTTACAGGGTGTCCCATAAGTCACGGTCCAAACTGAACGGGGTTATTCTTTGGTCTATTTGATGACTAAAATTTTCAATAAACATGTGTCCGCAACCGCTTCGTTACCTATCTACAGGGTGTTGAAATTTCAATCTTTTTTTTAGTTTTTTCTTTATAGATCCTGCAATTTTTGAGGAATTTAGCTGAAATTTGGAATATAGGTGACGCAATAGGAGGCAAATAATTGCAAATTTCAAACGTTTGCCAGAATTCACAGGGTGATGTTTTTCCAGTGGTCATATGCCCTTTCTAAGCCCTTTTCTGCCCCTGAACCTTTTTGCGGTGCGCCGCTGGTAGATCCTAAAGAACTAAATGACTTTTCTACCTATGTTTATTTTGAAATTTTAGTTTTTGAATAATCCAAAGAATCACCTCTTTCAGTTTGGATCGTGACTTATGGGACACCCTGTATAAGATATTCACTTACTTGGTAAAAATAATAATTGTTGTGCAATAATTTTATAGTTCACCGAGTTTCAAACAAAACTAAAAGAGCTTAGTTATTATAAAATCCGATCTAAACTTCGAAGTAAATCACATACAAAAAACGTTGCCAAAATATTGGGTACTTTCACTTTCTACCAGGACTTTCACTTTCTATCAGGCTTCAGGTCTTGTAATTTTCGCAGTGTTTTTAATCCTTGCTATGAAAAGACAGGTCTTGTTGTTGATTGATATTAGTATATAAGATATTTACTTACTTGGTGAAAATCAAATTAATTGTTGTGCAATAATTTTATATTTTTCACTGGTGACGAGTTTGAGCCAGACTGAAAGAAGCTTGTTATTATAAAATCCGATTTAAACTACGAAATAAATATCACAATCATACAAAAAGCACCGCCAAATGTGAACGCTTAATCGGCAGTTTTTTTATCTGAATTATATCTGGACCGTTCGCAGAAGCCGTCCGAGGAAAACAACAACAAATTTTAAAGATAATTTTTTTTTTAGTTTAAGGCGTCATTATTAAGTTAGATATTAATATATCCATTTTTATTTTAAAAAAGGCGACAAATTCAAACAATTTATCAAAATTTGAAAGAAAAGATTTAAATTAGCATCGTTGACATTTTATGAGCCAATAACCTTATGCAATACAAAATTTCAGTGGATACATTATTACCCGTAAAAGACGAAGATTCAATTTTTATTCTCCGTACAAAACGCGCAGCATCCAGTACCAGTACTTTGAGCCTGGATTTTCAAAGTTCAGTTTCTTGTGCGATAAGTGTCGGTTTCGAAAAACTGTGATTAATATTTTTAAATATCTAAGTGATGTAGGATAAATAATGCCCTGAGACATATTTTAAATTAACACAAACCTCGATTTTTTAATTATTTTTATTTTCTTTAACACATAAACATATTGTTTGTTTTTTAAAAATACCGACAACCCTGAGTACCTATTTCTTAATTTAATTCCAATAGTTTTTTTCGGAGCAACTTGAATTTACTTTTTCACTTACATTTGCACAAAACTTAAATTTCTTTTTCTAAAATTTAGGTAGGTTCTTTAACCAATTTAAACTGGTTTTATTTTTTCATTTATTTTAAAACAAACCTCCATAAACAGCGAATTTTTAATTTTATGCACAAAATCGTTCACCAGGAAGGAGATAACCTGAAACATCATGAGGATTGCTAAACATCTTCCAAGATCTGTAACCAATGTGGTGGGATTTTTAAAGCAGAGGGGGCTATCCAACACCACCAAAACACCCAGCTCCAAGAGAGCCTCCAAACGAAAAGCTGGAGATCCCGCCGCCACCATGATGAAGCAAGATAGACTTTTGCTGGTAAGTTGACATTAATCGATTTTTTTAAATCTAATTTAATTCTTTTCAGGACTTTCAATATCAGCCACATGCCGGTGGTGTGAGGATTTCGACTTGGAGACTCCGATAAATCAATGAGTTGGTCATCTTCGGTGTCTCTAGCACCGAGCCAACACCTGTTGAAGCAGGAGGAAGACGTTAGTCTTGTCAAAACATCTTTCAAGAACCGAATTGCAACATAGCGGCTTTCATCAAAGCAGGACCCTATCAGCGTGAGGCACGTTTTGAAATTAGCTGTGGCATACCTATCCAGTATTAGGACGGACGGAGGACTGAATGATTTTATGACACACTTACCAGGATAGCAGAAAATGCGTATGCGAAAAAATAATTTAGAGCAAACAGTTAAATAGCGCAAGGATATGAGAAAACTAACTTCCCACATTCTTGAGCAACCGACCCACCGAATTCAGCAAGCATGCGTACACGTACACGAGAAGAAGGGGTTTTAGAACTGGTTTTTCCTTCAACAAATCACGGTAACTATGGAATAACATAGAGGACTAAAATATGACTCAACCACTTTCAAGTTGAAACTGGAAGTAGCCTATAAGGGGCCCAAATAGCCTCAGTAAAGTGCTAGAAAGATAACGGTTGCCACTACCACCCCCTGCTCATCAATAAATTTGGTCATTTGGGTTTTCAGGCATCCTGAACAAAAAGTTCACAGAATGCCAGGAAAAAGAAAGCGGTGTGTATCATTTCAATTGCAGTGCTATATACTAAACAATGTCTCTTACAGGCTGGACGCTCCAAAAACTTTGAGCTCTAAATATAAGTATTAATAGGATCATAATCATAAACCTCTAAAAGCCTATTCATATCTGCCAGTAACAGGATAACCTGTAACGTCATGGGAGTTGCCGAACATCTGCCAAGATCTGCACTCAATGTGGTGGAATTTTTAAATCATTTCATCCACAAATAACATGGGTTGAGGAAAAAAGTATTCCAGTACTTCCAAGCTAGATATTCAGGAATGTGAGAAATTAGCAGTTTATACGAATTACTTTCAGAAGAGTACGTTCGCGGATTTCGTTCGCAGGCGGAAATTTTGGATCTGTTTCTATTTAAATACTCAATATCTATTGAAAAAAAAAAAAATTCAAGGGTGACGATAAAGACGTATTTCATTTTTATGATTATGAATATTGCTACAATTTAGATGGTAGTCGCACTCACAGTCCTATTAACCATATTGGCAATGATTGTTGAGAATAAAAATACCCTTTAGTATAAACTATGTTTTATTCTCCTGAGAATGACAGAGATGAGGCCACCATTGATCTCTGTATACCACCAACCCAAACCCAGAGTCAAATAGCGCCAGCGCACACTTAACATAAATATCATACAACTTTTATTTATGTTCCAAAATTGTATCAAGATTATTTCCATTTCAATAATTTTTGAAAAGAAACTTCTTAAACGGCGTTCTGCTATTTGGACGACAATGGAGAGTGATTTGAAAAACGCGTCACGGGCAAATTTCGTTACTCGAGAGAGAAGAAAGATGTAACGTAAAGGAACAGAGAAAGACAGCTATTGATTGACACAAACCCTGGATTATAAGCTTCGAGAGGATTGCCCATTATTGACAAGCGCCGATATTGACACAAACCAAGGATTATAAGCGTAAGGAGGATTGCCTATTATTGACAAGCGGTATTGGAAAAATAAAATTTCTGGCGAATTTCAGGGTTTTCCGGATATCTCTGGACAGCACTCGGAATTTTTAAAATATCAAAGCAGCATAATAATGAGCACAAAGTTGCACTATACTTTTTTCTGATTCAACCGACGTCGGGTCTCTTTCCGTAGGATTCCAATACAGGATTCGAATAGGATTCAAAATACCTAGTATTCGAATGCTACCCAAGTCTCCCAAAGTACCAAGTGTTATCACAGGAGTTTATTCAAAACATGCCGCATTAGTAATAATTATCAAACTTCAAAATTGTATAACAGGAGACTTTCTCAGTGAAATGAAGCATTACGTTGATAGACTTGATACTGTTTACAATGCCAATCCCCACTAAGTATACATGCCCCAGTTGTAAGGGTGAAACCAATCGACTTTGTTTGCCTTGCGAATTTTCACAATTTGTTGAACAAAAAAGGATACCATCTCATTATTTTGCAAAACCCGAACGTAGAACCTGAATTATGAAGTTTTACTAGTAAATTTTCTGCTAAATAAAACTTTTGTTATAATATTTTTCTGCTTTTTATTTATGGCCTCTAGACTAGGTGAGACTATAATAATTTAAACAAAATTCAACGAGAGCATTGTGCACAACATTAGGATAGGCCATCGAATACTATATTGTTAAGCTTTTTTAAGTCGACACTTTCCGTATGGGGAGCAAAAGAAGGAAGGATAGGTAAAAACAGGTGTGAGATCAGGTGACCATTGACGTACAATCGTAGGGAGCCACACCAACTCATATATGAGTATCAGCTAGGGGATTCTTATCTTGTCACAAGTCGCTACGGCCCGCTAGCTGTCATTCGATACGTATTTTGATATCGGATGGAGAGTGATTCATATGTATTATTGTTGAATTTCGTATCGACATCAAATAGACGGTGGTATGAAAAGCGAGAGAAAAATCGACCTTCAAATTTGAATGATAGATGATAGATTATGTTTATTATTTTATAATTTATTTTTCGCTTCAATTCAAACTATTTTTACTTCTAAAGATTCCTTTCGCGTTGAAAATAATTTCAATTTTTAATTATAATGTTGCAACGAAATCTTAAGGCAGCACCGACAACAGCAAAACCTTCACTTTAGACGCACGACTCGTAGGGCAGGAGAAACTTGATTTACATACATTTTTCTTCCTGTCTCTCAGCTCCACACTCCCGTATTCCTTATGTGAGAATGACCGCGTTCATCAGCACTCAACATGTTGAGTGATTAGTCAGCAGCTTTGTTGAAAAAGATGAAATATAACGAAGGATTACATACACAAATGTCAGACATAAAACAAAAACACAACACATGACACCACAACTTGTCACGTCAAAATAAAAAAGGATAGCCAATCATTCAAACAAAGATGAGCAAATCGAAAAGCCGAAACGGGATCTCTTGATAGGACTTCAGAGAGTCGATACCGAACTAGCATAAGAATCAGCAATTCGACATCGAATTGGACATAAGAATTCCGCAGGATTATAAATGATGGACTGTATACACATGCAATTTAATTCATTTTACCTACTTATCAATAACTGATAGACCGTGCCTGACTCATCCATATAATATTATAGGTCCTGCAAAATATTAATGGAACCGAACAAACAGACTGCATACATAAAACGTACATTTTATGTCATATTTACGTTCATACATCCATATGACCTATTCAGAACATACATAAGACGTACATTTTAGTAAAAACATTAATATTACGTACATTTACATTCACCATTTTGGTTTTATGTTAAAGTGTAAAATACAAACAGGTCACTGTTTATTTATTTAATTCCTCGTATCTCAGTTTAACTTTGTTTGAATCTCTGTTAATCCTAGTAATTCAAATCATTGGCTTAGAAAATCGTGTCTTAATTTTAGTGGCATGCAGACGTAATAATTAAAAATTGATAAAAAAATTTCTCGCCTCGACTGAGATATGAACCCAGGACCCCTGCAGTTCCAGTGCAACGCTCTAACCAACTAAGCTACCAGGAGCTGTTTCATTTCTACCTTTTCGAATGTCGATCAAATCTGGAACGCGAAATAAATGAAAAATAGTATAGAAGGACTAACCACACAGCGTTTTTATGCCTAGGAAGTTTATCGATACCGTGGGAAAATATCTAGATCGACGATGCATTTGATCTGAAATTTCGGGGTTTGACCCGGACCAAACCCAAATTTTTGTTACGAATCTTCCCTAACTGACCCAACGACCCGGGGGGTCCTATGCTAAAATATCTAGATCGACGATGCATTTGATCTGAAATTTCGGGGTTTGACCCGGACCAAACCCAAATTTTTGTTACGAATCTTCCCTAACTGACCCAACGACCCGGGGGGTCCTATGCTAACCTATAACTAACCCAAACTAACCCTTGCTTACCATTGCTGTATACAGGCCTGTCTCTAGCCCTGTATAGGTGTATACAAACCTATCTCTAGACCTCTATAGCTGTTTCAGATCAAAGGCGCCGCCGATTTAGAGATTTTTCCACAGCATCGAAAAATTTCTCAGGCTCAGGTGCATCCGTTACTACTAACCTGTCTCGAAAAGCTATCTCTGTAGACAGACCTGTCTCGAAAAACTGTCTTTATAGACAGACCTGTCTCGAAAAGCTGCCTGTGTAGACAGACCTGCCTCGAAAAGCTGTCTGTGTAGACAGACCTGTCTCGAAAAGCAGTCTATGTAGACAGACCTGTCTCGAAAAGCTGTCTCGAAAAGCAGTCTGTGTAGACAGACCTGTCTCGAAAAGCTGTATCGGACCTGTCTCTGGACCTGTATAGCTGTCTACACACTTTTTATAGTCTATACGAAGTTACTTGGACCAAGCCTAAAATAGTGGTATGGTCAATATACTGCATCACATATTGAAAGATATAGCAAAATTTATACTGATTGCTCCTCGTACCCGTTGGAAGTCAGACAAGTAAGAATGGATAGATATATTATCTGATTGGCTTCATTCTCCATGTACACGTTCGATGCCAGTAAACGTGGACTAAATAGATCTGATTGGCCATTGCCGATCATGATTGATTGACATACTGTCTATTGATTATTAATTTTAGTACTGTTTTTTGAAATTACGCCACCCATGTTTGACAAAGAAAAAGCCGACGGATGCCGGGATTTAGTTAGTTTTTATGCTAGTCCAAGTGACTTCGTATAGACTTTACTTACAAACATTTCTTATCAATAATTACTCAATGATCTAGTCCCTTGTCTAGAGTGCTGGATTTTGGTGTGATGGTCTGAGGACTCGATTCTCCGGCTAGACTTTTTCGAATCGATCGATGACGAGACGATGACGAAGATGACGCCCGATGGCGGGACGATAACTGTGTTTTGAGGAGGCATGAGATATGAGGCATGAGATAAGGAGCTGCGGTCGAATTCCGGGAAACTCCCCAAAAATTTGGGTTTGGTCCGGGTCAAACCCCGAAATTTCAGATCAAATGCATCGTCGATCTAGATATTTTCCCACGGTATCGATAAACTTCCTAGGCATAAAAACGCTGTGTGGTTAGTCCTTCTATACTATTTTTCATTTATTTCGCGTTCCAGATTTGATCGACATTCGAAAAGGTAGAAATGAAACAGCTCCTGGTAGCTTAGTTGGTTAGAGCGTTGCACTGGAAATGCAGGGGTCCTGGGTTCATATCTCAGTCGAGGCGAGAAATGTTTTTATCAATTTTTAATTATTACGTCTGCATGCCACTAAAATTAACAGACGATTTTCTAAGCCAATGATTTGAATTACTAGGATTAACAGAGATTCAAACAAAGTTAAACTGAGATACGAGGAATTAAATAAATAAACAATGACCTGTTTGTATTTTACACTTTAACATAAAACCAAAATGGTGGATGTAAATGTAGGTAATATTAATGTTTTTACTAAAATGTACGTCTTATGTATGTTCTGAATAGGTCATATGGATGTATGAACGTAAATATGACATAAAATGTACGTTTTATGTATGCAGTCTGTTTGTTCGGTTTCATTAATATTTTGCAGGACCTATAATATTATATGGATGAGTCAGGCACGGTCTATCAGTTATTGATAAGTAGGTAAAATGAATTAAATTGCATGTGTATACAGTCCATCATTTATAATCCTGCGGAATTCTTATGTCCAATTCGATGTCGAATTGCTGATTCTTATGCTAGTTCGGTATCGACTCTCTGAAGTCCTATCAAGAGATCCCGTTTCGGCTTTTCGATTTGCTCATCTTTGTTTGAATTATTGGCTATCCTTTTTTATTTTGACGTAACAAGTTGTGGTGTCATGTGTTGTGTATTTGTTTTATGTCTGACATTTGTGTATGTAATCCTTCGTTATATTTCATCTTTTTCAACAAAGCTGCTGACTAATCACTCAACATGTTGAGTGCTGGTGAACGCGGTCATTCTCACATAAGGAATACGGGAGTGTGGAGTTGAGAGACAGGAAGAAAAATGTATGTAAATCAAGTTTCTCCTGCCCTACGAGTCGTGCGTCTAAAGTAAAGGTTTTGCTGTTGTCGGTGCTGCCTTAAGATTTCGTTGCAACATTATAATTAAAAATTGAAATTATTTTCAACGCGAAAGGAATCTTTAGAAGTGAAAATAGTTTGAATTGAAGCGAAAAATAAATTATAAAATAATAAACATAATCTATCATCTATCATTCAAATTTGAAGGTCGATTTTTCTCTCGTTTTTCATACCACCGTCTATTTGATGTCGATACGAAATTCAACAATAATACATATGAATCACTCTCCATCCGATATCAAAATAGGTATCGAATGACAGCTAGCGGGCCGTAGCGACTTGTGACAAGATAAGAATCCCCTAGCTGATACTCATATATGAGTTGGTGTGGCTCCCTACGATTGTACGTCAATGGTCACCTGATCTCACACCTGTTTTTACCTATCCTTCCTTCTTTTGCTCCCCATACGGAAAGTGTCGACTTAAAAAAGCTTAACAATATAGTATTCGATGGCCTATCCTAATGTTGTGCACAATGCTCTCGTTGAATTTTGTTTAGATTATTATAGTCTAACCTAGTCTAGAGGTCATAAATAAAAAGCAGAAAAATATTATAACAAAAGTTTTATTTAGCAGAAAATTTACTAGTACAACTTCATAATTTAGGTTCTACGTTCGGGTTTTGCAAAATAATGAGATGGTATCCTTTTTTGTTCAACAAATTGTGAAAATTCGCAAGGCAAACAAAGTCGATTGGTTTCACCCTTACAACTGGGGCATGTATACTTAGTGGGGATTGGCATTGTAAACAGTATCAAGTCTATCAACGTAATGCTTCATTTCAATGAAAAAGTCTCCTGTTATACAATTTTGAAGTTTGATAATTATTACTAATGCGGCATGTTTTGAATAAACTCCTGTGATAACAATTGGTACTTTGGGAGACTTGGGTAGCATTCGAATACTAGGTATTTAGAATCCTATTCGAATCCTGTATTGGAATCCTACGGAAAGAGACCCGACGTCGGTTGAATCAGAAAAAAGTATAGTGCAACTTTGTGCTCATTATTATGCTGCTTTGATATTTTAAAAATTCCGAGTGCTGTCCAGAGATATCCGGAAAACCCTGAAATTCGCCAGAAATTTTATTTTTCCAATACCGCTTGTCAATAATAGGCAATCCTCCTTACGCTTATATTCCTTGGTTTGTGTCAATATCGGCGCTTGTCAATAATGGGCAATCCTCTCGACGCTTATAATCCAGGGTTTGTGTCAATCAATAGCTGTCTTTCTCTGTTCCTTCACGTTACATCTTTCTTCTCTCTCGAGTAACGAAATTTGCCCGTGACGCGTTTTTCAAATCACTCTCCATTGTCGTCCAAATAGCAGAACGCCGTTTAAGAAGTTTCTTTTCAAAAATTATTGAAATGGAAATAATCTTGATACAATTTTGGAACATAAATAAAAGTTGTAAGATATTTATGTTAAGTGTGCGCTGGCGCTATTTGACTCTGGGTTTGGGTTGGTGGTATACAGAGATCAATGGTGGCTTCATCTCTGTCATTCTCAGGAGAATAAAACATAGTTTATACTAAAGGTTATTTTTATTCTCAACAATCATTGCCAATATGGTTAATAGGACTGTGAGTGCAACTACCATCTAAATTGTAGCAATATTCATAATCATAAAAATGAAATACGTCTTTATCGTCACCCTTGAATTTTTTTTTTCAATAGATATTGAGTATTTAAATAGAAACAGATCCAAAATTTCCGCCTGCGAACGAAATCCGCGAACGTACTCTTCTGAAAGTAATTCGTATAAACTGCTAATTTCTCACATTCCTGAATATCTAGCTTGGAAGTACTGGAATACTTTTTTCCTCAACCCATGTTATTTGTGGATGAAATGATTTAAAAATTCCACCACATTGAGTGCAGATCTTGGCAGATGTTCGGCAACTCCCATGACGTTACAGGTTATCCTGTTACTGGCAGATATGAATAGGCTTTTAGAGGGTTATGATTATGATCCTATTAATACTTATATTTAGAGCTCAAAGTTTTTGGAGCGTCCAGCCTGTAAGAGACATTGTTTAGTATATAACACTGCAATTGAAATGATACACACCGCTTTCTTTTTCCTGGCATTCTGTGAACTTTTTGTTCAGGATGCCTGAAAACCCAAATGACCAAATTTATTTATGAGCAGGGGGTGGTAGTGGCAACCGGTATCTTTCTAGCACTTTACTGAGGCTATTTGGGCCCCTTATAGGCTACTTCCAGTTTCAACTTGAAAGAGGTTGTGTCATATTTTAGTCCTCTATGTTATTCCATAGTTACCGTGATTTGTTGAAGGAAAAACCAGTTCTAAATCCCCTTTTTCTCGTGTACGTGTAAGCATGCTTGCTGAATTCGGTGGGTCGGTTGCTCAAGAATGTGGGAAGTTAGTTTTCTCATATCCTTGCGCTATTTAACTGTTTGCTCTAAATTATTTTTTCGCATACGCATTTTCTGCTATCCTGGTAAGTGTGTCATAAAATCATTCAGTCCTCCGTCCGTCCTAATACTGGATAGGTATGCCACAGCTAATTTCAAAACGTGCTTCACGCTGATAGGGTCCTGCTTTGATGAAAGCCGCTATGTTGCAATTCGGTTCTTGAAAGATGTTTTGACAAGACTAACGTCTTCCTCCTGCTTCAACAGGTGTTGGCTCGGTGCTAGAGACACCGAAGATGACCAACTCATTGATTTATCGGAGTCTCCAAGTCGCAATCCTCACACCACCGGCATGTGGCTGCTATTGAAAGTCCTGAAAATAATTAAATTAGATTTAAAAAATTCGATTAATGTCAACTTACCAGCAAAAGTCTATCTTGCTTCATCATGGTGGCGGCGGGATCTCCAGCTTTTCGTTTGGAGGCTCTCTTGGAGCTGGGTGTTTTGGTGGTGTTGGATAGCCCCCTCTGCTTTAAAAATCCCACCACATTGGTTACAGATCTTGGAAGATGTTTAGCAATCCTCATGATGTTTCACGTTATCTCCTTCCTGGTGAACGATTTTGTGCATAAAATTAAAAATTCGCTGTTTATGGAGGTTTGTTTTAAAATAAATGAAAAAATAAAACCAGTTTAAATTGATTAAAGAACCTACCTAAATTTTAGAAAAAGAAATTTGAGTTTTGTGCAAATGTAAGTGAAAAAGTAAATTCAAGTTGCTCCGAAAAAAACTATTGGAATTAAATTAAGAAATAGGTACTCAGGGTTGTCGGTATTTTTAAAAAACAAACAATATGTTTATGTGTTGAAGAAAATAAAAATAATTAAAAAATCGAGGTTTGTGTTAATTTAAAATATGTCTCAGGGCATGATTTATCCTACATCACTTAGATATTTAAAAATATTAATTACAGTTTTTCGAAACCGACACTTATCGCACAAGAAACTGAACTTTGAAAATCCAGGCTCAAAGTACTGGTACTGGATGCTGCGCGTTTTGTACGGAGAATAAAAATTGAATCTTCGTCTTTTACGGGTAATAATGTATCCACTGAAATTTTGTATTGCATAAGGTTATTGGCTCATAAAATGTCAACGATGCTAATTTAAATCTATTCTTTTAAATTTTGATAAATTGTTTGAATTTGTCGCCTTTTTTAAAATAAAAATGGATATATTAATATCTAACTTATTAATGACGCCTTAAACTAAAAAAAAAATTATCTTTAAAATGTGTTGTTGTTTTCCTCGGACGGCTTCTGCGAACGGTCCTGATATAATTCAGATAAAAAAACTGCCGATTAAGCGTTTACATTTGGCGGTGCTTTTTGTATGATTGTGATATTTATTTCGAAGTTTAAATCGGATTTTATAATAACTAAGCTCTTTTAGTTTTGTTTGAAACTCGGTGAACTATAAAATTATTGCACAACAATTATTATTTTTACCAAGTAAGTGAATATCTTATATACTAATATCGATACAATTATGGAATATTTTAGATATGGATTTGAAATCAATCAATCAACAAGACCTGTCTTTTTATAACAAAGGATCAAAAACACTAAGAAAATTATAAGACCTGGTAGAAAGTGAGAGTACCCAATATTTTCTACGATAGAGACCTCAAAATAATTGCAAATCTTTACTGGAACCAATAAACTATACAAATTAAGGTACATCAACAGATGTTGAGCGAAGTTCGAATCAAAAGAGGTGTACGGCAGTGTTGTATCCTTTCTCGTCAACAGTGAGGATTATAAAATTATTGCACAGCACTTATTATTTTAACCAAGTAAGTAAATATCTTATATACTTAGGTAATCGATACAATTGTGGAATATTTTAGGTATGGATTTGAAATCAATCAATAACAAGACCTGTCTTTCAAAGCAAAGGATTAAAAACACTGAGAAAATTACAAGTCTTGGAGCCTGGTAGAAAGTACCCAATAGCCTACTCGTTGAATTTGACGATAACGCAGTGTTTCTCCCAAGACGTACCACCAAAATGATTAGAAGATCATATTAAGCAGTTTATTGATGGAAAATATTCGATAATATACAGAGGGCTGGAGGATGAGGGACAACCAAACCATATATCGCTTTTTGAAATCGTTGTCTTAAAAAATGTATGTTTTTAATAAAAAAAAAAACGAGGCCCCTTTCCCATCAAACGTCAGCGACGCGATGATTCACGATGCATACGCACTATGTACGCTTGATGACGCCACCGACACACACTGACGTGACCCAGGTCGCTATGACGTCATCACAGAACCCGAACCCTGAATCGAACTTTGCACTATGTATTCTAGATGGCGCCATGGACCCGCACTGACGTAACCCACGTGACCCAGGTCGCTATGACGTCATCACAGAAACCGAACCCTGAATCGAACTTTGTACTATGTACTCTAAATGGCGCCACGGACGTGACCCAGGTCGCTATGACGTCATCACAGAACCCGAACCATGAATCGAACTTCGCACTATGTACTCTAAACGGCGCCACGGACGTGACCCAGGTCGCTATGACGTCATCACAGAACCCGAACCATAATTAAATATACGTAGCGATTTCGAAACGACTCGGAACAATCCCTTCCACGCAAACTCCATATTACAGGAACCTGTGATTCCCCGAACCATAATTACATATACGTAGCGATTTCGAAACGACTCGGAACAATCCCTTCCACGCAAACTCCATATTACAGGAACCTGTAATTTTGCACCATTCCTGTCGATCAATTACAAGAATTCACCACACTCACGACAGATGGCGCCATGATGTTTGACAAGATGGCGCCGACGACGCATCCACCTTCGTGTCAACGACGGCGCATCCACCACGTGTCAAGAATGCTTGATTCTTGAATCCTTGTTGTTTATCTACTTCCATGCTTTTACTGGCTGTGACACCTTACCATTTCTATCATCAAAAGGGAAACGATGGGCGTGGAAAGCTTGGACTGCAGAAACAACATCTGCATTTCGTGCAATATCTTTCCCCTGCGATGAGTTAGAAGTCCATGTCCATAGAGCACTCAAAAAATATGTGCTACGTCTTTATAACGTTCAGGAGATTAATGAGCTAGGTAAAGCCAGAAAATATTTATTTGCGACCGAAAACCGCCCACTAACGCTGATTCCACCAACTGCAGCGGCTCTACATGAGCAGACATTAAGGGCAGCGTACCGGGCGGGTCACATTTGGGGTAGAGCAGATCAGGTACACCAGCACGATCTCCCGGCACCAAGTAGCTGGGAAGATAAAGATGATAAGGCAAGTGGGTACCGTTATGGTCAAAAAAGTCACATGTTTGGGAGGCATGCAGATCACTGGATACATGTGGGTGCAACACACCATGTGATACAATACGTTGCTCCTGCAGAAGAAGTGAATTGCCCAGGGGTGCGATTTTCGAAACCATTCGAGTACATTTCGTACACGACATTTGACTGACAGCAATGTTAATTAAATGGGGAGCAGTCAAATTTCGTGTACGAAATGTACTCGAATGGTTTCGAAAATCGCACCCCTGGGGTCGTATTTTCGAATATTTTCGCATACGAAATTCAATACGATTTCGAATGCTCCCCATTTAATTTACATTGCTGTCAATCAAATTTCGTGTACGAAATGTACTCGAATGAATTCGAAAATACGACCCCTGTACGCTTGCCTGTAAGAAGTGTAAAGGGGAATGTAATAAGAGGTAAACTATTCGCTAAAAACAACTAATCCTATCTTTATTTTTTTTTCTCTCTTGTAGCTTAAGATATCAATCAACTATCCGCCCAGGAAGGCAGCTTATTTAAGATGTTATTTTCTGTGTAACGTTACTGTAGAGCTGTATCAATGATCTGTACAGATTCGAAACATATTTTTTTGGATTTTTCCAGGCAAATTCCATGTAAATTGTCATATATTTTTTCCAGATAGGTATGAAAATAAAAATAGTTATTTTTGTTACAAGTACCTAAAATGCTATTCCGGTCTCGGCTAACGCCTCGTCCGGAAACAGCAATGATTCGTCCTGAAAAACTTCGTTAGGTACGTGTGACAAATACTATTTTTTGTCATACGCTTTTTGGAGTTCTTCAGGGAGCGTATGACAAAAAAGATATTGTTGACATTTATGTCAAATATGACAGCAATAGAGCCCTACCGTTGGGTCCTATGAAGATGACATATTTTTTTTCGAAGTCCGTTTCGAAAGTCTAAAATGACACCAATATTGGAATAATATGATATAGCCCTAAAATTTTGTAACTCATGTACGCCCCAAACTTCCTGAGCGGCTTCATAACATCAAGTCGGACAACTTTGTTCAAATCTGCAACCTGGGCAATGGGACATTATCGTGCTAGCTCTTCGTGAAGTTGTCATTCTGACGTCCCTGAGAACGGTGATACATGTACGTGTAGTTTTAATTCCAATCGACTGTTTTGTATGTTATGTTAACGATATCACATGTTTCGGACAAAAATCTCGTGGCATTGGGGGGGTCCGACGATTCTAACAGCAGCATGTTAAGGGCGTCGGAGCCCCTCAATGCCACGAAATTTATGCCCGACAAATGTGATATCATTTTTATAACATAAGAAACAGTCGATAGAATTAAAACCACACGTACATGTATCACCCTTCTCGGAGACGTCAGAATGACAACTACACGAAGAGCTAGCGCGACCATGTCCCATCGCCCAGGTTGCAGATATGAACAAAATTGTACGACTTGTTGTTATGAAGCCGCTTAGGAAGTTTGGCGTGTACATGAGTTACAAAATTTTAAGGTCGATGTACTGGGGATTAATCGACATTTTCAATAATTTTAATTTTTTTGAAATCGAATAGGAGTTGAACAACCCTCCTGAGGAGTGAAATTTGAGGTGCTGCGGGTTTCTCAAGCCAAATTCTATATAAATCGCCATAATTTTTTTCCAGATAGGTCTGAATGTAAAAAAAACGATATTTGTGACACTTATGTCAAATATGACAGCAATAGAGCCCTACCGTTGGGTCCTATGAAGATGAGATATTTTTTTTTTGAATTCCTCACATTCGAATTAGTCGTAAATGACACCAATATTGAAATAATATGATGACATAGAAATTTTTAATAATTTTAACCCTTTAAAAATGAAATAGGGGTTAAACCACCCTCCTAAGGGGTGAAATTTTAGGTGCTGTGGGTCAAATCTCTTAAAATAGTCTATAAAACTGTGCCAAGTTTCATGCTTTCAACCCAATTTGCTACGTTTTTTCGTGAACCGCACGGACTATAAAGCCTCGGAAGTTTTCACAAACTTGAGATCTGGAAGTTCCAAACTGGCTGGAGACAACCCCAACCAACATTCCTTGAAAAGGGGGCCCAGATTTAGAGTTTCTAGGACAGCGTGGTTTCTAATTCGTCGATTTTCACTCAGAAGTGCAGGCGCGGATTTTACGCCCTGCCCAAAGGGCCTGAATGAATTTAGGAAATATAAGGACTCATTCATCAGAGAGAAAAAGGAATTTACATACCAGTACGGCCGATATTAATCTCACTTTCCAAAATTTTCACAAAAATCAACAATTGGTTGATTTTTCAAGAAACTATCTAGCGGACACGATTAATCATTCTTCTGGCTAGTCAATTTATAAAACTATGGGCTCAATGGCCAAAAATAAAGACAACATTTTAAGATTTTTAAAATTAAGTAATTGGACGACCGTTTCAGTCCCACGACAAAATAGAAAAGAGCTCCTCAAAAGTACCCCAAATGGTTCTGTCTTTTCTTTCGTTCGTCTGTCAAGTTTGTCGAAATTACAAAAATGACAGCGCTACAGGTTTCTCGGAAATAACCGTAATAACAGAATTTCCGGTATTAGGTTAGGAAAACTAGTCAGAAGAATCATAGATGTGGCTAGGTGTACGAAATAGTATTTTTAAATGAGTCTAAAATATATGAAATTAATTAAGAAGTTGTGACATTTCAAATGTTACAGTGCTCCGGGGTATATATATACAACGGTCGAAATTTGATCGTGGCGCCATCTAAGACAAAGCTTCAACACCAAACAGCAATTTTCGCTGCAATATGGTGACTGAGTATCTAATCGGCCAAATCAAAATCAAAATCAAACCAAATATTTTCTATATATATAATATATATATATATATATATATAAGAAGAATGGACGTTGTTGCTGACAAGTACGAAGACAATTTTGGGAATCGATTTGGGGAATGCAGCAAAATAAAGTGTACTCTTTAAAGTTTATCCGAGCTTTCGATAATGTTTATTATCATCTTCAGGGAAACTATGGATCAATATACAAGTTAAAGACAATAAGACAATACTATACTGTAACTTACATCTTTGGTGAGATTATTAAAGATAAATGTTGTGTAATTGATCTGTTCCATCAGCATCGAGGACAGTGAGAACTTAATTATTAGTCATTAATACATAATAAGCTTGTTAAAAAATTATTGAGAAAGGATGAAAGATTGTGTAAATGGGACAATACAACATATTAAAATATTAAATAGTTACAGAGAGAGACTTTTACAATATATCACCCTGGGTTTGAGGATCATCCATCAAATGTGTAATTTGGAATTATTATATTAAAAAATAATTTTCTTTTAAATTTAAATGTCAACCAGAAACAGCTGGCCGTCAAGATCACCTGTTGAATTAATGACTTAAGACTTATGTCATTATAAAGTTAGGTTAGGTATACAACGCTATGTTCCATTGAATGAACTGATACACATTCGATGTGACGTCACTAGCAGACCCACTCAACACTGCAAGACGCCAGGAACAACAGAATAGGATTAATTGAATCATTTGACATAATACTAAAAACCAATAAGCAAATAAATCATAGTAACACATTAAAGAGAATTTTCATTTAAATTGAGGTTAGGCCCTTTGTCTAGGTGTAACAGATAGGAATAAATCTCACTGAGGTGGTTAATATCAGATTTTTTGTTCATACAATTGTCACTCTGAGAAATGAAAGCCATCTCTTTGAAGAGTCTCTTTGAGTAGTGGGATTCACTGGTTAAAACTCTCACAGAGTCATAGTCCATTTGGTGCTGGAGTGAATGTACATGATCAGCCAAAGCGCATCTTTCAGGGTGGAGTCTGCTATCGCTTTTATGGGAAACAATCCTGTCTTTCAGTTGCCTAGTTGTCTGGCCTATGTAAGTTTTGTCGCAAGAAGAACATGGAATGCAATACACCACGTCTGATTTTGCGAGAATCGGAACTTTGTCCTTTAGGTTAGAGTGAATGGACTTTATGGGTAAAACTGACCTATTGGCGATTTTAATGTTTGTGAAAGCTTTACTGAAAAAACTAGTCAGCTTGGGTGTAATGTCTCTAATATATGGTAGTGCTGTGTACAAAACAAAAGGACCAGTGGCCTCAGCAGGGGCCAACCCCAGAGGTGAATCAGCTGCAGTTACAGGGTTGTTCATTTGGGGATTGACTAGGATGTTATGGCTAGTGTGTGATTGTAACACTTCTGTGGACCTTGATGTGCTGAACAGAATCTTTTTTAAGAGTGGAGTAGGGTAAGAGTTGTCCTTGAAAATCTGGAACAGAATGTTGAAATTCTTGTTGTGAAAAGTTGTGTCTGAGATTCTTTGAACTCTATTCTTCATTTGTTTGACCAAATTAATTTTCATTGATTGTTTATGGTAAGACAGATAGTTAATGAATCTTCCTGAGCTACAAGGTTTACGGTACCAATCAATTGAGACGGAGTTGTTTGAGTTCCTGATGAATTTCGTATCCTGGATTACTTTTTTACTGTTGTACCTATCCTATCCTCCATCTTCGAGCAAATTTCAACACTTTATTAACAACAATCGATACGCCATCTATCAATGAAAAGCTATAATAATTTAGCAACAAAAGGTACAACAGTAACCTTTCAATGTTATTCCGACAGGTGGCATAGCCGAATATGACATTCCTCATGGTAACAGGAAATAGGTTTTTTGAATTTTTGTCTTAGGTACTCTCCATTTTGTTTCGCACGTGAAAGGGAAGAAACGTCCCGAAATAAAATAGAATTAAGAATGTAATCTATCTAATATTTTATAATACTAATTAATGTTGTGTTTGTTTGAATAACTTAACATATATTTATTGTGAACAATAAGTGGAAGGATGTCTCCAATGTTGGCAAAGGTAGTCAAAAGTCCATTATGTGATTGACTCACTTTGCACACAGGGTAAATATTCCCTTAATTCAGTATTGCCTATTATTATCTAACATCTTATTTTCAAATTGTAGCCTTGAGAAAGAAAATAAACATTTTCGAAAGCTTGGTGTAGCAGAAAAGAGTTTTTTATTGAACTAGTCCCGAAGAAATAGGCTGATACCCCAAGAAATTAATAACTATATATATATATATATATATATATATATATATATATATATATACATATCAGATTACTGCAGGTTCAGAAGGTTCAGAGAGACGCACCCACAGTGCGTTCAATTACCATATGCATGAACTAAAGCTACTATATAGACGCTAGACGTCTGTAGCTGTTGCAATTTTAGTTTTACAGCTGTAAATAGCCGTGATGGGGTAGGATATATCCCATAATAATAACGAAGGGTTAATTTGACCTTGTTCAGCCATCTTGAAAAAGCTAGGACTCGAAAACGGCTCGAACGATTTTTTTGTGATAAGGTTGAAATTTGATCAGGAGGTCATGATCTATATCATACTAAAATTTTATTTTAAGGTTTGTGCGGGGTCCTTTAATATCAGTTAGAATACGAACTTTGAACTGAAGACATCGAGAATTGAAGACACAACACTGAATACTGGATACACAAAACGGAGTTCTGAAAACTTTGAAGTTGCTGAAAACTTTTAGGGAATTGAAGATAAAAAGGCAATAAGGATTTTTATGCAGACACTACAGTGAGGGTGAAAGGCTTTCAAGTCTTAGAAACATCAGAAGACTTGAAGAAACCGTTGGGGCCTATCATTATCCAATGAGAGATTTGAAGATTCTAAAAGCCTTGAAGACCACTTCTGTCTCATTCAAGCGATCTGAGAATGAAATATAAAGTACTTCAATTCTTTGCGTAACAAACATAGTATTGCAAAATTCTGTCAATATTAAAGATACTAAATAGGTACTTAGTGAAAACTTCGAACTTTTTGAAGACTGTTAAGTCAGTGGTTCTATTGGCGCTTTTGGATCATTGTGTGAATTTGTCAAATAAAACAATTTCGAATATAACTTAAAAATAATTTATTTTACACTTATCGCCTATACTCTAACTCTAATTATTGCAGTTGGTGCAGTACTTGTTTTCTCACTTGGTGGCGGACTTGCAGTAGCTGATGTGGTTCCCGGTGCGGTAGTTGGTGTGATACTCGTTGCTACTATTGTATCGGTTGGTTTCCCAGTCTCCTCACCAGTACTTGTTTTCTCAATTGTAGGTGGACTTGCAGTAGCTGACGTGGTTCGCGTTGCGGTAGTTGGTGTGATACTCGTTGCTACTATTGTATCGGGTGGTTTCCCAGTCTCGTCACCAGTACTTGTTTTTTCACTTGGTGGTGGACTTGCAGTAGCTGATGTGGTTCGCGTTGCGGTAGTTTTTGTGATACTCGTTGCTACCATTGTATCGGTTGGATTCCCAGTGTCCTCACCAGTAATTGTTTTCTCACTTGGTGGTGGACTTGCAGTAGCTGATGTGGTTCGCGTTGTGATAGTTGGTGTGATACTCGTTGCTATTACTGTATCGGTTGGTTTCCCAGTCTCCTCAACAGTACTTGTTATCTCACTTGGTGATGGACTTGCAGTAGCTGATGTGGTTCGCGTTGCGGTAGTTAGTGTGATACTCGTTGCTACTATTGTATCGGTTGGTTTCGCAGTCTCTTCATCAGACCTTGTTTTCTCACTTGGTGGTGGACTTGCAGTAGCTGAAGTGGTTCCCGTTGCGGTAGTTGGTGTGATACTCGTTGCTACTATTGTATCGGTTGGTTTCCCAGTCTCTTCATCAGTCCTTGTTTTCTCACTTGGTGGTGGACTTGCAGTAGCTGAAGTGGTTCCCGTTGCGGTAGTTGGTGTGATACTCGTTGCTACTATTGTATCGGTTGGTTTCCCAGTCTCTTCACCAGTCCTTGTTTTCGCACTTGGTGGTGGACTTGCAGTAGCTGATATGGTTCGCGTTGCGGTAGTTGGTGTGATACTCGTTGCTACTATTGTATCGGTTGGTTTCTCAGTCTCCTCAACAGTACTTGTTTTCTCACTTGATGGTGGACTTGCAGTAGCTGATGTGGTTCGCGTTGCGGTAGTTCGTGTGATACTCGTTGCTACCATTGTATCGGTTGGTTTCCCAGTGTCTTCACCAGTACTTGTTTTCTCACTTGGTGGGGGACTTGCAGTAGCTGATGTGGTTCGCGTTGCGGTAGTTCGTGTGATACTCGTTGCTACCATTGTATCGGTTGATTTCCAAGTGTCCTCACCAGTACTTGTTTTCTCACTTGGTGGTGGACTTGCAGTAGCTGATGTGGTTCGCGTTGCGGTAGTTGTTGTGATACTCGTTGCTACTATTGTATCGGTTGGTTTCCCAGTCTCCTCAACAGTACTTGTTTTCTCACTTGGTGGTGGACTTGCAGTAGCTGATGTGGTTCGCTTTGTGGTAGTTGGTGTGATACTCGTTGCTACTATTGTATCGGTTGGTTTCCCAGTCTCCTCACCAGTACTTGTTTTCTCAATTGTAGGTGGACTTGCAGTAGCTGATGTGGTTCGCGTTGCGGTAGTTGGTGTGATACTCGTTACTACTATTGCATCGGCTGGTTTCCCAGTCTCCTCACCAGTACTTGTTATCTCACTTGGTGGTGGACTTGCAGTAGTTGATGTGGTTCGCGTTGCGGTAGTTGGTGTGATACTCGTTGCTATTATTGTATCGGTTGGTTTCCCAGTCTCTTCACCAGTACTTGTTTTCTCACTTGGTGGTGGACTTGCAGTAGCTGATGTGGTTCCCGTTGCGGTAGTTGGTGTGATACTCGTTGCTACTATTGTATGGGTTGGTTTCCCAGTCTCCTCAACAGTAGTTGTTATCTCACTTGGTGGTGGACTTGCAGTAGCTGATGTGGTTCGCGTTGCGGTAGTTGGTGGGATACTCGTTGCTATTATTGTATCGGTTGGTTTCCCAGTCACTTCACCAGTACTTGTTTTCTCACTTGGTGGTGGACTTGCAGTAGCTGATGTGGTTCCCGTTGCGGTAGTTGGTGTGATACTCGTTGCTACTATTGTATCGGTTGGTTTCCCAGTCTCCTCAACAGTACTTGTTTTCTCACTTGGTGGTGGACTTGCAGTAGCTGATGTGGTTCGCGTTGCGGTAGTTGTTGTGATACTCGTTGCTACTATTGTATCGGTTGGTTTCCCAGTCTCCTCAACAGTACTTGTTTTCTCACTTGGTGGTGGACTTGCAGTAGCTGATGTGGTTCGCTTTGTGGTAGTTGGTGTGATACTCGTTGCTACTATTGTATCGGTTGGTTTCCCAGTCTCCTCACCAGTACTTGTTTTCTCAATTGTAGGTGGACTTGCAGTAGCTGATGTGGTTCGCGTTGCGGTAGTTGGTGTGATACTCGTTACTACTATTGCATCGGCTGGTTTCCCAGTCTCCTCACCAGTACTTGTTATCTCACTTGGTGGTGGACTTGCAGTAGTTGATGTGGTTCGCGTTGCGGTAGTTGGTGTGATACTCGTTTCTATTATTGTATCGGTTGGTTTCCCAGTCTCTTCACCAGTACTTGTTTTCTCACTTGGTGGTGGACTTGCAGTAGCTGATGTGGTTCCCGTTGCGGTAGTTGGTGTGATACTCGTTGCTACTATTGTATGGGTTGGTTTCCCAGTCTCCTCAACAGTAGTTGTTATCTCACTTGGTGGTGGACTTGCAGTAGCTGATGTGGTTCGCGTTGCGGTAGTTGGTGGGATACTCGTTGCTATTATTGTATCGGTTGGTTTCCCAGTCACTTCACCAGTACTTGTTTTCTCACTTGGTGGTTGGCTTGCAGTAGCTGATGTGGTTCGCGTTGCGGTAGTTGGTGTGACACTCGTTGCTACTATTGTGTCGGTTACTTTCCAAGTCTCCTCACCAGTACTTGTTTTCTCACTTGGTGGTGGACTTGCAGTAGCTGATGTGGTTCCCGTTGCGGTAGTTGGTGTGATACTCGTTGCTATTATTGTATCGGTTGGTTTCCCAGTCACTTCACCAGTACTTGTTTTCCCACTTGGTGGTGGGCTTGCAGTAGCTGATGTGGTTCGCGTTGCGGTAGTTGGTGTGACACTCGTTGCTACTATTGTGTCGGTTACTTTCCAAGTCTCCTCACCAGTACTTGTTTTCTCACTTGGTGGTGGACTTGCAGTAGCTGATGTGGTTCCCGTTGCGGTAGTTGGTGTGATACTCGTTGCTCCTATAGTATCGGTTGGTTTTCCAGTCTCCTCACCAGTACTTGTTTTCTCAATTGTAGGTGGACTCGCAGTAGCTGATGTGGTTCTCGTCGCTACTATTGTATCGGTTGGTTTTCCAGTCTCCTCACCAGTACTTGTTTTTTCACTTGGTGGTGCACTTGCAGTAGCTGATTTGGTTCGCGTTGCGGTAGTTGGTGTGGTAATCGTTGCTACTATTGTGTCAGTTGGTTTTCCAGTGTCTTCACCAGTACTTGTTATCTCACTTGGTGGTGGACTTGCAGTAGCTGATGTGGTTCGCGTTGCGGTAGATGGTGTGATACTCGTTGCTACCATTGTATCGGTTGATTTCCCAGTGTCCTCACCAGTACTTGTTTTCTCACTTGGTGGTGGACTTGCAGTAGCTGATGTGGTTCGCGTTGCGGTAGTTGTTGTGATACTCGTTGCTACTATTGTATCGGTTGGTTTCCCAGTCTCCTCAACAGTACTTGTTTTCTCACTTGGTGGTGGACTTGCAGTAGCTGATGTGGTTCGCGTTGCGGTAGTTGGTGTGATACTCGTTGCTACTATTGTATCGGTTGGTTTCCCAGTCTCCTCACCAGTACTTGTTTTCTCAATTGTAGGTGGACTTGCAGTAGCTGATGTGGTTCGCGTTGCGGTAGTTGTTGTGCTACTCGTTGCTATTATTGTATCGGTTGGTTTCCCAGTCTCTTCACCAGTACTTGTTTTCTCACTTGGTGGTGGACTTGCAGTAGCTGATGTGGTTCGCGTTGCGTTAGTTGGTGTGCTATTCGTTGCTATTACTGTATCGGTTGGTTTCCCAGTCTCTTCACCAGTACCTGTTTTCTCACTTGGTGGTGGACTTGGAGTAGCTGATGTGGTTCGCGTTGCGGTAGTTGGTGTGATACTCGTTGCTACTATTGTATCGGTTGGTTTCGCAGTCTCTTCACCAGTACTTCTTTTCTCACATGGTGGTGGACTTGCAGTAGCTGATGTGGTTCGCGTTGCGGTAGTTGGTGTGACACTCGTTGCTACTATTGTGTCGGTTACTTTCCAAGTCTCGTCACCAGTACTTGTTTTCTCACTTGGTGGTGGACTTGCAGTAGCTGATGTGGTTCCCGTTGCGGTAGTTGGTGTGATACTCGTTGCTACTATTGTATGGGTTGGTTTCCCAGTCTCCTCAACAGTACTTGTTATCTCACTTGGTGGTGGACTTGCAGTAGCTGATGTGGTTCGCGTTGCGGTAGTTGGTGGGATACTCGTTGTTATTATTGTATCGGTTGGTTTCCCAGTCACTTCACCAGTACTTGTTTTCTCACTTGGTGATGGACTTGCAGTAGCTAATGTGGTTCCCGTTGCGGTAGTTGGTGTGATACTCGTTGCTACTATTGTATCGGTTGGTTTCCCAGTCTCCTCACCAGTACTTGTTTTCTCAATTGCAGGTGGACTTGCAGTAGCTGATGTGGTTCTCGTTGCTACTATTGTATCGGTTGTTTTCCCAGTCTCCTCACCAGTACTTGTTTTTTCACTTGGTGGTGGACTTGCAGTAGCTGATTTGGTTCGCGTTGCGGTAGTTGGTGTGGTAATCGTTGCTACTATTGTGTCAGTTGGTTTTCCAGTGTCTTCACCAGTACTTGTTATCTCACTTGGTGGTGGACTTGCAGTAGCTGATGTGGTTCGTGTTGCGGTAGTTGGTGTGATACTCGTTGCTACTATTGTATCGGTTGGTTTCCCAGTCTCCTCACCAGTACTTGTTTTCTCAATTGTAGGTGGACTTGCAGCAGCTGATGTGGTTCGCGTTGCGGTAGTTGGTGTGATACTCGTTACTACTATTGCCTCGGTTAGTTTCCCAGTCTCCTCACCAGTACTTGTTTTCTCACTTGGTGGTGGACTTCAGTCGCTGATGTGGTTCGCGTTGCGGTAGTTGGTGTGGTAATCGTTGCTACTATTGTGTCAGTTGGTTTTCCAGTGTCTTCACCAGTACTTGTTATCTCACTTGGTGGTGGACTTGCAGTAGCTGATGTGGTTCGCGTTGCGGTAGTTGGTGTGACACTCGTTGCTACTATTGTGTCGGTTACTTTCCAAGTCTCGTCACCAGTACTTGTTTTCTCACTTGGTGGTGGACTTGCAGTAGCTGATGTGGTTCCCGTTGCGGTAGTTGGTGTGATACTCGTTGCTACTATTGTATGGGTTGGTTTCCCAGTCTCCTCAACAGTACTTGTTATCTCACTTGGTGGTGGACTTGCAGTAGCTGATGTGGTTCGCGTTGCGGTAGTTGGTGGGATACTCGTTGTTATTATTGTATCGGTTGGTTTCCCAGTCACTTCACCAGTACTTGTTTTCTCACTTGGTGATGGACTTGCAGTAGCTAATGTGGTTCCCGTTGCGGTAGTTGGTGTGATACTCGTTGCTACTATTGTATCGGTTGGTTTCCCAGTCTCCTCACCAGTACTTGTTTTCTCAATTGCAGGTGGACTTGCAGTAGCTGATGTGGTTCTCGTTGCTACTATTGTATCGGTTGTTTTCCCAGTCTCCTCACCAGTACTTGTTTTTTCACTTGGTGGTGGACTTGCAGTAGCTGATTTGGTTCGCGTTGCGGTAGTTGGTGTGGTAATCGTTGCTACTATTGTGTCAGTTGGTTTTCCAGTGTCTTCACCAGTACTTGTTATCTCACTTGGTGGTGGACTTGCAGTAGCTGATGTGGTTCGTGTTGCGGTAGTTGGTGTGATACTCGTTGCTACTATTGTATCGGTTGGTTTCCCAGTCTCCTCACCAGTACTTGTTTTCTCAATTGTAGGTGGACTTGCAGCAGCTGATGTGGTTCGCGTTGCGGTAGTTGGTGTGATACTCGTTACTACTATTGCATCGGTTAGTTTCCCAGTCTCCTCACCAGTACTTGTTTTCTCACTTGGTGGTGGACTTCAGTCGCTGATGTGGTTCGCGTTGCGGTAGTTGGTGTGATACTCGTTGCTATTATTGTATCGGTTGGTTTCCCAGTCTCTTCACCAGTACTTGTTTTCTCACTTGGTGGTGGACTTGCAGTAGTAGCTGATGTGGTTCGGGTTGCGGTAGTTGGTGTGATACTCGTTGCTACTATTGTATCGGTTGGTTTCCCAGTCTCCTCTCCAGTACTTGTTTTCTCACTAGGTGATGGACTTGCAGTAGCTGATGTGGTTCGCGTTGCCGTAGTTGGTGTGATACTCGTTGCTACTATTGTATCGGTTATTTTCCCAGTCTCCTCACCAGTACTTGTTTTCTCACTTGATGGTGGACTTGCAGTAGCTGATGTGGTTCGGGTTGCGGTAGATGGCGTGATACTCGTTGCTACTATTGTATCGTATATTTTTCCAGTCTCCTCACCAGTACTTGTTTTCTCACTTGATGGTGGACTTGCAGTAGTTGATGTGGTTCGCGTTGTGGTAGTTGGTGTGATACTCGCTGCTACTATTGTATCGGTTATTTTCCCAGTCCCCTCACCAGTACTTGTTTTCTCACTTGGTGATGGACTTGCAGTAGCTGATGTGGTTCGCGTTGCGGTAGTTGGTGTGATACTCGTTGCTACTATTGTATCGGTTGGTTTCGCAGTCTCTTCACTAGTACTTGTTATCTCACTTGGTGGTGGACTTGCCGTAGCTGATGTGGTTCGCGTTGCGGTAGTTGGTGGGATACTCGTTGCCATTATTGTATCGGTTGGTTTCCCAGTGTCTTCACCAGTACTTGTTTTCTTACGTGGTGGTGGACTTGCAGTAGCTGATGTGGTTCGCGTTGCGGTAGTTGGTGTGACACTCGTTGCTACTATTGTGTCGGTTACTTTCCCAGTCTCCTCACCAGTACTTGTTTTCTTACTTGGTGGTGGACTTGCAGTAGCTGATGTGGTTCCTGTTGCGGTAGTTGGTGTGATACTCGTTGCTACTATTGTATCGGTTGGTTTCCCAGTCTCCTCACCAGTACTTGCTTTCTTAATTGTAGGTGGACTTGCAGTAGCTGATGTGGTTCGCGTTGCGGTAGTTGGTATGATACTCGTTGCTACTATTGTATCGGTTGGTTTCCCAGTCTCCTCACCAGTACTTGTTTTTTCACTTGGTGGTGGACTTGCAGTAGCTGATTTGGTTCGCGTTGCGGTAGTTGGTGTGGTAATCGTTGCTACTATTGTGTCAGTTGGTTTTCCAGTGTCTTCACCAGTACTTGTTATCTCCCTTGGTGGTGGACTTGCAGTAGCTGATGTTCGCGTTGCCGTAGTTGGTGTGATACTCGTTGCTACTATTGGATCGGTTATTTTCCCAGTCTCCTCACCAGTACTTGTTTTCTCACTTGATGGTGGACTTGCAGTAGCTGATGTGGTTCGGGTTGCGGTAGATGGCGTGATACTCGTTGCTACTATTATATCGGATATTTTTCCAGTCTCCTCACCAGTACTTGCTTTCTCACTTGATGGTGGACTTGCAGTAGCTGATGTGGTTCGCGTTTTGGTAGTTGGTGTGATACTCGCTGCTACTATTGTATCGGTTATTTTCCCAGTCTCCTCACCAGTACTTGTTTTCTCACTTGGTGATGGACTTGCAGTAGCTGATGTGGTTCGCGTTGCGGTAGTTGGTGTGATACTCGTTGCTACTATTGTATCGGTTGGTTTCCCAGTCTCCTCACCAGTCCTTGTTTTCTCAATTGGTGGTGGACTTTCAGTAGCTGATGTGGTGCGCGTTGCGGTAGTTGGTGTGTTACTCGTTGCTACTATTGTATCGGTTATTTTCCCAGTCTCCTCGCCAGTACTTGTTTTCTCACTTGATGGTGGACTTGCAGTAGCTGATGTGGCTCGCGTTGCGGTAGTTGGTGTGATACTCGTTGCTACTATTATTTCGGTTGGTTTCCCAGTCTCCTCACCAGTACTTGTTTTTTCACTTGGTGGTGGACTTGCAGTAGCTGATGTGGTTCGCGTTACGGTAGTTCTTGTGATACTCGTTGCTACCATTGTATCGATTGGTTTCCCAGTGTCCTCACCAGTACTTGTTTTCTCACTTGGTGGTGGACTTGCAGTAGCTGATGTGGTTCGCGTTGCGGTAGTTGTTGTGATACTCGTTGCTACTATTGTGTCGGTTAGTTTCGCAGTCTCTTCACCAGTACTTGTTTTCTCACTTGGTGGTGGACTTGCAGTAGCTGATGTGGTTCGCATTGCGGTAGTTAGTGTGGTACTCGTGGCTACTATTGTGTCGGTTGGTTTCCCAGTGTCCTCACCACTACTTGTTTTCTCACTTGGTGGTGGACTTGCAGTAGCTGATGTGGTTCGCGTTGCGGTAGTTGGTGTGATACTCGTTGCTACTATTGTATCGGCTGGTTTCACGGTCTCCTCACCAGTACTTGTTATCTCACTTGGTGGTGGACCTGCAGTACCTGATGTGGTTCGCGTTGCGGTAGTTGGTGTGATACTGGTTACTACTATTGCATCGGTTGGTTTCCCAGTCTCCTCACCAGTACTTGTTTTCTCAATTGGTGGTGGACCTGCAGTAGCTGATGTGGTTCGCGTTGCGGTAGTTGGTGTGATACTCGTTGCTACTATTGTATCGGTTGGTTTCCCAGTCTCCTCACCAGTCCTTGTTTTCTCAATTGGTGGTGGACTTTCAGTAGCTGATGTGGTTCGCGTTGCGGTAGTTGGTGCGATACTCGTTGCTACTATTGTATCGGTTATTTTCCCAGTCTCCTCACCAGTACTTGTTTTCTCACTTGATGGTGGACTTGCAGTAGCTGATGTGGCTCGCGTTGCGGTAGTTGGTGTGATACTCGTTGCTACTATTGTATCGGTTATTTTTCCAGTCTCCTCACCAGTACTTGTTATCTCACTTGGTGGTGGACTTGCAGTAGCTGTTGTGGTTCGCGTTGCGGTAGTTGGTGTGATACTCGTTGCTACTATTATATCGGTTGGTTTCACAGTCTCTTCACCAGTACTTGTTTTCTCACTTGGTGGTGGACTTAAAGTAGCTGATGTGGTTCGCGTTGCGGTAGTTGGTGTGATACTCGTTGCTACTATTGTATCGGTTGGTTTCCCAGCCTCCTCACCAGTACTTGTTTTCTCACTTGGTGGTGGACTTGCAGTAGCTGATGTGGTTCGCGTTGCGGTAGTTGGTGTGATACTCGTTGCAACTATTGTATCGGTTGGTTTCGCAGTCTCTTCACCAGTACTTGTTTTCTCACTTGGTGGTGGACCTGCAGTAGCTGATGTGGTTCGCATAGCGGTAGTTGGTGTGGTACTCGTTGCTACTATTGTGTCGGTTGGTTTCCCAGTGTCCTCACCACTACTTGTTTTCTCACTTGGTGGTGGACTTGCAGTAGCTGATATGGTTCGCGTTGCGGTAGTTGGTGTGATACTCGTTGCTACTATTGTATCGGCTGATTTCCCAGTCTCCTCACCAGTACTTGTTATCTCACTTGGTGGTGGACTTGCAGTAGCTGATGTGGTTCGCGTTGCGGTAGTTGGTGTGTTACTGGTTACTACTATTGCATCGGTTGGTTTCCCAGTCTCTTCACCAGTACTTGTTTTCTCAATTCGTGGTGGACTTGCAGGAGCTGATGTGGTTCGCGTTGCGGTAGTTGGTGTGATACTGGTTACTACTATTGCATCGGTTGGTTTCCCAGTGTCTTCACCAGTACTTGTTTCCTCACTTGGTGGGGGACTTGCAGTAGCTGATGTGGTTCGCGTTGCGGTAGTTGGTGTGATACTCGTTGCTACTATTGTATCGGCTGGTTCCCCAGTCTCCTCACCAGTACTTGTTTTCTCACTTGGTGGTGGACTTGCAGTAGCTGATGTGGTTCGCGTTACGACAGTTGGTGTGATACTGGTTACTACTATTGCATCGGTTGGTTTCCCAGTCTCTTCACCAGTACTTGTTTTCTCAATTGGTGGTGGACTTGCAGGAGCTGATGTGGTTCGCGTTGCGGTAGTTGGTGTGATACTGGTTACTACTATTTTATCGGCTGGTTTCCCAGTCTCCTCACCAGTACTTGTTTTCTCAATTGGTGGTGGACTTGCAGTAGCTGATGTGGTTCGCGTTGCGGTAGTTGGTGTGATACTCGTTGCTATTATTGTATCGGTTGGTTTCACATTCTCTTCACCAGTACTTGTTTTCTCACTTGGTGGTGGACTTGCAGTAGCTGATGTGGTTTGCGTTGCGGTAGTTGGCGTGGTACTCGTTGCTACTATTGTATCGATTGGTTTCCCAGTCTCCTCACCAGTACTTGTTATCTCACTTGGTGGTGGACTTGCAGTAGCTGATGTGGTTCGCGTTGCGGTAGTTGGTGTGGTACTCGTTGCTACTATTGTGTCGGTTGGTTTCCCAGTCTCCTCACCAGTACTTGTTTTCTCACTTGGTGATGGACTTGCAGTAGCTGATGTGGTTCGCGTTGCGGTAGTCGGTGTGATACTCGTTGCTACTTTTGTATCGGTTATTTTCCCAGTCTCCTCACCAGTACTTGTTTTCTCACTTGGTGGTGGACTTGCAGTAGCTGATGTGGTTCGCGTTGCGGTAGTTGGTGTGATATTCGTTGCTACTATTGTATCGGTTGCTTTCCCAGTCTCCTCACCAGTACTTGTTTTCTCACTTGGTGGTGGACTTGCAGTAGCTGATGTGGTTCGCGCTGCGGTAGTTGGTGTGGTACTCGTTGCTACTATTGTGTCGGTTAGTTTCCCACTGTCCTCACCAGTACTTGTTTTCTCAATTGTAGGTGGACTTGCAGTAGCTGATGTGGTTCGCGTTGCGATAGTTTGTGTGATACTCGTTGCTACTATTGTATCGGTTGGTTTCCCAGTCTCCTCACCAGTACTTGTTTTTTCACTTGGTGGTGGACCTGCAGTAGCTGATGTGGTTCGCGTTGCGGTAGTTGTTGTGATACTCGTTGCTACTATTGTATCGGTTGGTTTCCCAGTCTCCTCACCAGTACTTGTTTTCTCACTTGGTGGTGGACTTGCAGTAGCTGATGTGGTTCGCGTTGCGGTAGTTGGTGTGGTACTCGTTGCTGCTATTGTATCGATTGGTTTCCCAGTCTCCTCACCCGTACTTGTTATCTCACTTGGTGGTGGACTTGCAGTAGCTAATGTGGTTCGCGTTGCGGTAGTTGGTGTGATACCCGTTGCTATTATTGTATCGGTTGGTTTCCCAGTCTCTTCACCAATACTTGTTTTCTCACTTGGTGGTGGACTTGCAGTAGCTGATGTGGTTCGCGTTGCGGTAGTTGGTGTGATATTCGTTGCTACTATTGTATCGGTTGGTTTCCCAGTCTCCTCACCAGTACTTGTTTTCTCACTTGGTGGTGGACTTGCAGTAGCTGATGTGGTTCGCGTTGCGGTAGTTGGTGTGATACTCGTTGCTACTATTGTATCGTTTGGTTTCCCAGCCTCCTCACCAGTACTTGTTTTCTCACTTGGTGGTGGACTTGCAGTAGCTGATGTGGTTCGCGTTGCGGTAGTTGGTGTGATACTCGTTGCTATTATTGTATCGGTTGGTTTCACATTCTCTTCACCAGTACTTGTTCTCTCACTTGGTGGTGGACTTGCAGTAGCTGATGTGGTTCGCGTTGCGGTAGTTGGTGTGATACTCGTTGCTATTATTGTATCGGTTGGTTTCCCAGTCTCTTCACCAGTACTTGTTTTCTCACTTGGTGGTGGACTTGCAGTAGCTGATGTGGTTCGCGTTGCGGTAGTTGGTGTGATACTCGTTGCTATTATTGTATCGGTTGGTTTCCCAGTCTTTTCACCAGTACTTGTTTCCTCACTTGGTGGTGGACTTGCAGTAGCTGATGTGGTTCGCGTTGCGGTAGTTGGTGTGATACTCGTTGCTATTATTGTATCGGTTGGTTTCCCAGTCTCTTCACCAGTACTTGTTTTCTCACTTGGTAGTGGACTTGCAGTAGCTGATGTGGTTCGCGTTGCGGTAGTTGGTGTGGTACTCGTTTCTACTATTGTATCGGTTGGTTTCCCAGTCTCCTCACCAGTACTTGTTTTCTCACTTGGCGATGGACTTGCAGTAGCTGATGTGGTTCGCGTTGCGGTAGTCGGTGTGATACTCGTTGCTACTTTTGTATCGGTTATTTTCCCAGTCTCCTCACCAGTACTTGTTTTCTCACTTGATGGTGGACTTGCAGTAGCTGATGTGGTTCGCGTTGCGGTAGTTGGTGTGGTACTCGTTGCTACTATTGTGTCGGTTGGTTTTCCAGTGTCTTCACCATTACTTGTTATCTCACTTGGTGATGGACTTGCAGTAGCTGATGTGGTTCCCGTTACGGTAGTTGGTGTTATACTCGTTGCTACTATTGTATCGGTTGGTTTCCCATTCTCCTCACCAGTACTTGTTTTCTCAATTGTAGGTGGACTTTCAGTAGCTGATGTGGTTCGCGTTGCGATAGTTGGTGTGATACTCGTTGCTACTATTGTAGCGGTTGGTTTCCCAGTGTCTTCACCAGTACTTGTTTTCTCACTTGGTGGGGGACTTGCAGTAGCTGATGTGGTTCCCGTTGCGGTAGTTGGTGTGATACTCGTTGCTACTATTGTATCGGCTGGTTTCCCAGTCTCCTCACCAGTACTTGTTATCTCACTTGATGGTGGACTTGCAGTAGCTGATGTGGTTCGCGTTGCGGTAGTTGGTGTGATACTGGTTACTACTATTGCATCGGTTGGTTTCCCAGTCTCTTCACCAGTACTTGTTTTCTCACTTGGTGGTGGACTTGCAGTAGCTGATGTGGTTCGCGTTGCGGTAGTTGGTGTGATACTCGTTGCTACTATTGTATCGGTTGGTTTCCCAGCCTCCTCACCAGTACTTGTTTTCTCACTTGGTAGGGGACTTGCAGTAGCTGATGTGGTTCCCGTTGCGGTAGTTGGTGTGATACTCGTTGCTACTATTGTATCGGCTGGTTTCCCAGTCTCCTCACCAGTACTTGTTATCTCACTTGGTGGTGGACTTGCAGTAGCTGATGTGGTTCGCGTTGCGGTAGTTGGTGTGATACTCGTTGCTACTATTATATCGGTTGGTTTTCCAGTCTCTTCACCAGTACTTGTTTTCTCACTTGGTGGTGGACTTGCAGTAGCTGATGTGGTTCGCGTTGCGGTAGTTGGTGTGATACTCGTTGCTACTATTGTATCGGTTAGTTTCCCAGCCTCCTCACCAGTACCTGTTTTCTCAGTTGGTGGTGGACTTGCAGTAGCTGATGTGGTTCGCATTGCGGTAGTTGGTGTGATACTCGTTGCTACTATTGTGTCGGTTGGTTTCCCAGTGTCCTCACCACTACTTGTTTTCTCACTTGGTGGTGGACTTGCAGTAGCTGATGTCGTTCGCGTTGCGGTAGTTGGTGTGATACTGGTTACTACTATTGCATCGGTTGGTTTCCCAGTCTCCTCACCAGTACTTGTTTTCTCATTTGGTGGTGGACTTGCAGTAGCTGATGTGGTTCGCGTTGCGGTAGTTGGTGTAATACTCGTTGCTAATATTGTATCGGTTGGTTTCCCAGTCTCCTCACCAGTACTTGTTTTCTCACTTGGTGATGGACTTGCAGTAGCTGATGTGGTTCGCGTTGCGGTAGTCGGTGTGATACTCGTTGCTACTTTTGTATCGGTTATTTTCCCAGTCTCCTCACCAGTACTTGTTTTCTCACTTGGTGGTGGACTTGCAGTAGCTGATGTGGTTCGCGTTGCGGTAGTTGGTGTAATACTCGTTGCTAATATTGTATCGGTTGGTTTCCCAGTCTCCTCACCAGTACTTGTTTTCTCACTTGGTGGTGGACTTGCAGTAGCTGATGTGGTTCGCGTTGCGGTAGTTGGTGTGATATTCGTTGCTACTATTGTATCGGTTGCTTTCCCAGTCTCCTCACCAGTACTTGTTTTCTCACTTGGTGGTGGACTTGCAGTAGCTGTTGTGGTTCGCGCTGCGGTAGTTGGTGTGGTACTCGTTGCTACTATTGTGTCGGTTAGTTTCCCAGTGTCCTCACCAGTACTTGTTTTCTCAATTGTAGGTGGACTTGCAGTAGCTGATGTGGTTCGCGTTGCGATAGTTTGTGTGATAGTCGTTGCTACTATTGTATCGGTTGGTTTCCCAGTCTCCTCACCAGTACTTGTTTTTTCACTTGGTGGTGGACTTGCAGTAGCTGATGTGGTTCGCGTTGCGGTAGTTGTTGTGATACTCGTTGCTACTATTGTATCGGTTGGTTTCCCAGTCTCCTCACCAGTACTTGTTTTCTCACTTGGTGGTGGACTTGCAGTAGCTGATGTGGTTCGCGTTGCGGTAGTTGGTGTGGTACTCGTTGCTGCTATTGTATCGATTGGTTTCCCAGTCTCCTCACCCGTACTTGTTATCTCACTTGGTGGTGGACTTGCAGTAGCTAATGTGGTTCGCGTTGCGGTAGTTGGTGTGATACCCGTTGCTATTATTGTATCGGTTGGTTTCCCAGTCTCCTCACCAGTACTTGTTTTCTCACTTGGTGGTGGACTTGCAGTAGCTGATGTGGTTCGCGTTGCGGTAGTCGGTGTGATACTCGTTGCTACTTTTGTATCGGTTATTTTCCCAGTCTCCTCACCAGTACTTGTTTTCTCACTTGGTGGTGGACTTGCAGTAGCTGATGTGGATCGCGTTGCGGAAGTTGGTGTGGTACTCGTTTCTACTATTGTATCGGTTGGTTTCCCAGTCTCCTCACCAGTACTTGTTTTCTCACTTGGTGATGGACTTGCAGTAGCTGATGTGGTTCGCGTTGCGGTAGTCGGTGTGATACTCGTTGTTACTTTTGTATCGGTTATTTTCCCAGTCTCCTCACCAGTACTTGTTTTCTCACTTGATGGTGGACTTGCAGTAGCTGATGTGGTTCGCGTTGCGGTAGTTGGTGTGGTACTCGTTGCTACTATTGTGTCGGTTGGTTTTCCAGTGTCTTCACCATTACTTGTTATCTCACTTGGTGGTGGACTTGCAGTAGCTGATGTGGTTCCCGTTACGGTAGTTGGTGTTATACTCGTTGCTACTATTGTATCGGTTGGTTTCCCATTCTCCTCACCAGTACTTGTTTTCTCAATTGTAGGTGGACTTGCAGTAGCTGATGTGGTTCGCGTTGCGATAGTTGGTCTGATACTCGTTGCTACTATTGTAGCGGTTGGTTTCCCAGTGTCTTCACCAGTACTTGTTTTCTCAATTGGTGGGGGACTTGCAGTAGCTGATGTGGTTCCCGTTGCGGTAGTTGGTGTGATACTCGTTGCTACTATTGTATCGGCTGGTTTCCCAGTCTCCTCACCAGTACTTGTTATCTCACTTGATGGTGGACTTGCAGTAGCTGATGTGGTTCGCGTTGCGGTAGTTGGTGTGATACTCGTTGCTACTATTATATCGGTTGGTTTCCCAGTCTCTTCACCAGTACTTGTTTTCTCACTTGGTGGTGGACTTGCAGTAGCTGATGTGGTTCGCGTTGCGGTAGTTGGTGTGATACTCGTTGCTACTATTGTATCGGTTGGTTTCACAGCCTCCCCACCAGTACTTGTTTTCTCACTTGGTGGGGGACTTGCAGTAGCTGATGTGGTTCCCGTTGCGGTAGTTGGTGTGATACTCGTTGCTACTATTGTATCGGCTGGTTTCCCAGTCTCCTCACCAGTACTTGTTATCTCACTTGATGGTGGACTTGCAGTAGCTGATGTGGTTCGCGTTGCGGTAGTTGGTGTGATACTCGTTGCTACTATTATATCGGTTGGTTTCCCAGTCTCTTCACCAGTACTTGTTTTCTCACTTGGTGGTGGACTTGCAGTAGCTGATGTGGTTCGCGTTGCGGTAGTTGGTGTGATACTCGTTGCTACTATTGTATCGGTTAGTTTCCCAGCCTCCTCACCAGTACCTGTTTTCTCACTTGGTGGTGGACTTGCAGTAGCTGATGTGGTTCGCATTGCGGTAGTTGGTGTGGTACTCGTTGCTACTATTGTGTCGGTTGGTTTCCCAGTGTTTTCACCACTACTTGTTTTCTCACTTGGTGGTGGACTTGCAGTAGCTGATGTCGTTCGCGTTGCGGTAGTTGGTGTGATACTGGTTACTACTATTGCATCGGTTGGTTTCCCAGTCTCCTCACCAGTACTTGTTTTCTCAATTGGTGGTGGACTTGCAGTAGCTGATGTGGTTCGCGTTGCGGTAGTTGGTGTAATACTGGTTACTACTATTGCATCGGTTGGTTTCCCAGTCTCCTCACCAGTACTTGTTTTCTCAATTGGTGGTGGACTTGCAGTAGCTGATGTGGTTCGCGTTGCGGTAGTTGGTGTGATACTCGTTGCTATTATTGTATCGGTTGGTTTCACATTCTCTTCACCAGTACCTGTTTTCTCACTTGGTGGTGGACTTGCAGTAGCTGATGTGGTTCGCGTTGCGGTAGTTGGTGTAATACTCGTTGCTAATATTGTATCGGTTGGTTTCCCAGTCTCCTCACCAGTACTTGTTTTTTCACTTGGTGGTGGACTTGCAGTAGCTGATGTGGTTCGCGTTGCGGTAGTTGGTGTGGTACTCGTTGCTACTATTGTGTCGGTTGGTTTTCCAGTGGCTTCACCATTACTTGTTATCTCACTTGGTGGTGGACTTGCAGTAGCTGATGTGGATCGCGTTGCGGTAGTTGGTGTGGTACTCGTTGCTATTATTGTATCGGTTGGTTTCCCAGTCTCTTCACCAGTACTTGTTTTCTCACTTGGTGGTGGACTTGCAGTAGCTGATGTGGTTCGCGTTGCGGTAGTTGGTGTGATACTCGTTGCTATTATTGTATCGGTTGGTTTCCCAGTCTCTTCACCAGTACTTGTTTTCTCACTTGGTGGTGGACTTGCAGTAGCTGATGTGGTTCGCGCTGCGTTAGTTGGTTTAATACTCGTTGCTAATATTGTATCGGTTGGTTTCCCAGTCTCCTCACCAGTACTTGTTTTCTCACTTGGTGATGGACTTGCAGTAGCTGATGTGGTTCGCGTTGCGGTAGTCGGTGTGATACTCGTTGCTACTTTTGTATCGGTTATTTTCCCAGTCTCCTCACCAGTACTTGTTTTCTCACTTGGTGGTGGACTTGCAGTCGCTGATGTGGTTCGCGTTGCGGTAGTTGGTGTAATACTCGTTGCTAATATTGTATTGGTTGGTTTCCCAGTCTCCTCACCAGTACTTGTTTTTTCACTTGGTGGTCGACTTGCAGTAGCTGATGTGGTTCGCGTTGCGGTAGTTGGTGTGGTACTCGTTGCTACTATTGTGTCGGTTGGTTTTCCAGTGTCTTCACCATTACTTGTTATCTCACTTGGTGGTGGACTTGCAGTAGCTGATGTGGATCGCGTTCCGGTAGTTGGTGTGGTACTCGTTGCTATTATTGTATCGGTTGGTTTCCCAGTCTCTTCACCAGTACTTGTTTTCTCACTTGGTGGTGGACTTGCAGTAGCTGATGTGGTTCGCGTTGCGGTAGTTGGTGTGATACTCGTTGCTATTATTGTATCGGTTGGTTTCCCAGTCTCTTCACCAGTACTTGTTTTCTCACTTGGTAGTGGACTTGCAGTAGCTGATGTGGTTCTCGTTGCGGTAGTTTGTGTAATACTCGTTGCTAATATTGTATCGGTTGGTTTCCCAGTCTCCTCACCAGTACTTGTTTTCTCACTTGGTGATGGACTTGCAGTAACTGATGTGGTTCGCGTTGCGGTAGTCGGTGTGATACTCGTTGCTACTTTTGTATCGGTTATTTTCCCAGTCTCCTCACTCACCAGTACTTGTTTTCTCACTTGATGGTGGACTTGTAGTAGCTGATGTGGTTCGCGTTGCGGTAGTTGGTGTGATACTCGTTGCTATTATTGTATCGGTTGGTTTCCCAGTCTCTTCACCAGTACTTGTTTTCTCACTTGGTGGTGGACTTGCAGTAACTGATGTGGTTCGCGTTGCGGTAGTTGGTGTAATACTCGTTGCTAATATTGTATCGGTTGGTTTCCCAGTCTCCTCACCAGTACTTGTTTTCTCACTTGGTGATGGACTTGCAGTAACTGATGTGGTTCGCGTTGCGGTAGTCGGTGTGATACTCGTTGCTACTTTTGTATCGGTTATTTTCCCAGTCTCCTCACCAGTACTTGTTTTCTCACTTGATGGTGGACTTGTAGTAGCTGATGTGGTTCGCGTTGCGGTAGTTGGTGTGATACTCGTTGCTATTATTGTATCGGTTTGTTTCCCAGTCTCTTCACCTGTACTTGTTTTCTCACTTGGTGGTGGACTTGCAGTAGCTGATGTGGTTCCCGTTACGGTAGTTGGTGTTATACTCGTTGCTACTATTGTATCGGTTGGTTTCCCAGTCTCCTCACCAGTACTTGTTTTCTCAATTGTAGGTGGACTTGCAGTAGCTGATGTGGTTCGCGTTGCGATAGTTGGTGTGATACTCGATGCTACTATTGTAGCGGTTGGTTTCCCAGTGTCTTCACCAGTACTTGTTTTCTCACTTGGTGGGGGACTTGCAGTAGCTGATGTGGTTCCCGTTGCGGTAGTAGGTGTGATACTCGTTGCTACTATTGTATCGGCTGGTTTCCCAGTCTCCTCACCAGTAATTGTTTTTTCACTTGGTGGTGGACTTGCAGTAGCTGATGTGGTTCGCGTTGCGGTAGTTGGTGTGATACTCGTTGCTATTATTGTATCGGTTGGTTTCCCAGTCTCTTCACCAGTACTTGTTTTCTCACTTGGTAGTGGACTTGCAGTAGCTGATGTGGTTCGCGTTGCGGTAGTTGGTGTAATACTCGTTGCTAATATTGTATCGGTTGGTTTCCCAGTCTCCTCACCAGTACTTGTTTTCTCACTTGGTGATGCACTTGCAGTAGCTGATGTGGTTCGCGTTGCGGTAGTCGGTGTGATACTCGTTGCTACTTTTGTATCGGTTATTTTCCCAGTCTCCTCACCAGTACTTGTTTTCTCACTTGGTGGTGGACTTGCAGTAGCTGATGTGGTTCGCGTTGCGGTAGTTGGTGTAATACTCGTTGCTAATATTGTATCGGTTGGTTTCCCAGTCTCCTCACCAGTACTTGTTTTTTCACTTGGTGGTGGACTTGCAGTAGCTGATGTGGTTCGCGTTGCGGTAGTTAGTGTAGTACTCGTTGCTATTATTGTATCGGTTGGTTTCCCAGACTCTTCACCAGTACTTGTTTTCTCACTTGGTGGTGGACTTGCAGTAGCTGATGTGGTTCGCGTTGCGGTAGTTGGTGTGATACTCGTTGCTATTATTGTATCGGTTGGTTTCCCAGTCTCTTCACCAGTACTTGTTTTCTCACTTGGTAGTGGACTTGCAGTAGCTGATGTGGTTCGCGTTGCGGTAGTTGGTGTAATACTCGTTGCTAATATTGTATCGGTTGGTTTCCCAGTCTCCTCACCAGTACTTGTTTTCTCACTTGGTGATGGACTTGCAGTAGCTGATGTGGTTCGCGTTGCGGTAGTCGGTGTGATACTCGTTGCTACTTTTGTATCGGTTATTTTCCCAGTCTCCTCACCAGTACTTGTTTTCTCACTTGATGGTGGACTTGCAGTAGCTGATGTGGTTCGCGTTGCGGTAGTTGGTGTGGTACTCGTTGCTACTATTGTGTCGGTTGGTTTTCCAGTGTCTTCACCATTACTTGTTATCTCACTTGGTGGTGGACTTGCAGTAGCTGATGTGGTTCCCGTTACGGTAGTTGGTGTTCTACTCGTTGCTACTATTGTATCGGTTGGTTTCCCATTCTCCTCACCAGTACTTGTTTTCTCAATTGTAGGTGGACTTGCAGTAGCTGATGTGGTTCGCGTTGCGATAGTTGGTGTGATACTCGTTGCTACTATTGTAGCGGTTGGTTTCCCAGTGTCTTCACCAGTACTTGTTTTCTCACTTGGTGGGGGACTTGCAGTAGCTGATGTGGTTCCCGTTGCGGTAGTTGGTGTGATACTCGTTGCTACTATTGTATCGGCTGGTTTCCCAGTCTCCTCACCAGTACTTGTTATCTCACTTGATGGTGGACTTGCAGTAGCTGATGTGGTTCGCGTTGCGGTAGTTGGTGTGATACTGGTTACTACTATTGCATCGGTTGGTTTCCAAGTCTCTTCACCAGTACTTGTTTTCTCACTTGGTGGTGGACTTGCAGTAGCTGATATGGTTCGCGTTGCGGTAGTTGGTGTGATACTCGTTGCTACTATTGTGTCGGTTGGTTTCCCAGTCTCCTCACCAGTACTTGTTTTTTCACTTGGTGGTGGACTTGCAGTAGCTGATGTGGTTCGCGTTGCGGTAGTTGTTGTGATACTCGTTGCTACTATTGTATCGGTTGGTTTCCCAGTCTCCTCACCAGTACTTGTTTTCTCACTTGGTGGTGGACTTGTAGTAGCTGATGTGGTTCGCGTTGCGGTAGTTGGTGTGGTACTCGTTGCTGCTATTGTATCGATTGGTTTCCCAGTCTCCTCACCCGTACTTGTTATCTCACTTGGTGGTGGACTTGCAGTAGCTAATGTGGTTCGCGTTGCGGTAGTTGGTGTGATACCCGTTGCTATTATTGTATCGGTTGGTTTCCCAGTCTCTTCACCAGTACTTGTTTTCTCACTTGGTGGTGGACTTGCAGTAGCTGATGTGGTTCGCGTTGCGGTAGTTGGTGTGATACTGGTTACTACTATTGCATCGGTTGGTTTCCAAGTCTCTTCACCAGTACTTGTTTTCTCACTTGGTGGTGGACTTGCAGTAGCTGATATGGTTCGCGTTGCGGTAGTTGGTGTGATACTCGTTGCTACTATTGTGTCGGTTGGTTTCCCAGTCTCCTCACCAGTACTTGTTTTTTCACTTGGTGGTGGACTTGCAGTAGCTGATGTGGTTCGCGTTGCGGTAGTTGTTGTGATACTCGTTGCTACTATTGTATCGGTTGGTTTCCCAGTCTCCTCACCAGTACTTGTTTTCTCACTTGGTGGTGGACTTGTAGTAGCTGATGTGGTTCGCGTTGCGGTAGTTGGTGTGGTACTCGTTGCTGCTATTGTATCGATTGGTTTCCCAGTCTCCTCACCCGTACTTGTTATCTCACTTGGTGGTGGACTTGCAGTAGCTAATGTGGTTCGCGTTGCGGTAGTTGGTGTGATACCCGTTGCTATTATTGTATCGGTTGGTTTCCCAGTCTCTTCACCAGTACTTGTTTTCTCACTTGGTGGTGGACTTGCAGTAGCAGATGTGGTTCGCGTTGCGGTAGTCGGTGTGATACTCGTTGCTACTTTTGTATCGGTTATTTTCCCAGTCTCCTCACCAGTACTTGTTTTCTCACTTGGTGGTGGACTTGCAGTAGCTGATGTGGATCGCGTTGCGGTAGTTGGTGTGGTACTCGTTTCTACTATTGTATCGGTTGGTTTCCCAGTCTCCTCACCAGTACTTGTTTTCTCACTTGGTGATGGACTTGCAGTAGCTGATGTGGTTCGCGTTGCGGTAGTCGGTGTGATACTCGTTGCTACTTTTGTATCGGTTATTTTCCCAGTCTCCTCACCAGTACTTGTTTTCTCACTTGATGGTGGACTTGCAGTAGCTGATGTGGTTCGCGTTGCGGTAGTTGGTGTGGTACTCGTTGCTACTATTGTATCGGTTGGTTTTCCAGTGTCTTCACCATTACTTGTTATCTCACTTGGTGGTGGACTTGCAGTAGCTGATGTGGTTCCCGTTACGGTAGTTGGTGTTATACTCGTTGCTACTATTGTATCGGTTGGTTTCCCATTCTCCTCACCAGTACTTGTTTTCTCAATTGTAGGTGGACTTGCAGTAGCTGATGTGGTTCGCGTTGCGATAGTTGGTGTGATACTCGTTGCTACTATTGTAGCGGTTGGTTTCCCAGTGTCTTCACCAGTACTTGTTTTCTCACTTGGTGGGGGACTTGCAGTAGCTGATGTGGTTCCCGTTGCGGTAGTTGGTGTGATACTCGTTGCTACTATTGTATCGGCTGGTTTCCCAGTCTCCTCACCAGTACTTGTTATCTCACTTGGTGGGGGACTTGCAGTAGCTGATGTGGTTCGCGTTGCGGTAGTTGGTGTGATACTCGTTGCTACTATTATATCGGTTGGTTTCCCAGTCTCTTCACCAGTACTTGTTTTCTCACTTGGTGGTGGACTTGCAGTAGCTGATGTGGTTCGCGTTGCGGTAGTTGGTGTGATACTCGTTGCTACTATTGTATCGGTTGGTTTCCCAGCCTCCTCACCAGTACTTGTTTTCTCACTTGGTGGTGGACTTACAGTAGCTGATGTGGTTCGCGTTGCGGTAGTTGGTGTGATACTCGTTGCTACTATTGTATCGGTTAGTTTCCCAGCCTCCTCACCAGTACCTGTTTTCTCACTTGGTGGTGGACTTGCAGTAGCTGATGTGGTTCGCATTGCGGTAGTTGGTGTGGTACTCGTTGCTACTATTGTGTCGGTTGGTTTCCCAGTGTCCTCACCACTACTTGTTTTCTCACTTGGTGGTGGACTTGCAGTAGCTGATGTCGTTCGCGTTGCGGTAGTTGGTGTGATACTGGTTACTACTATTGCATCGGTTGGTTTCCCAGTCTCCTCACCAGTACTTGTTTTCTCAATTGGTGGTGGACTTGCAGTAGCTGATGTGGTTCGCGTTGCGGTAGTTGGTGTGATACTGGTTACTACTATTGCATCGGTTGGTTTCCCAGTCTCCTCACCAGTACTTGTTTTCTCAATTGGTGGTGGACTTGCAGTAGCTGATGTGGTTCGCGTTGCGGTAGTTGGTGTGATACTCGTTGCTATTATTGTATCGGTTGGTTTCACATTCTCTTCACCAGTACCTGTTTTCTCACTTTGTGGTGGACTTGCAGTAGCTGATGTGGTTCGCGTTGCGGTAGTTGGTGTAATACTCGTTGCTAATATTGTATCGGTTGGTTTCCCAGTCTCCTCACCAGTACTTGTTTTTTCACTTGGTGGTGGACTTGCAGTAGCTGATGTGGTTCGCGTTGCGGTAGTTGGTGTAGTACTCGTTGCTACTATTGTGTCGGTTGGTTTTCCAGTGTCTTCACCATTACTTGTTATCTCACTTGGTGGTGGACTTGCAGTAGCTGATGTGGATCGCGTTGCGGTAGTTGGTGTGGTACTCGTTGCTATTATTGTATCGGTTGGTTTCCCAGTCTCTTCACCAGTACTTGTTTTCTCACTTGGTGGTGGACTTGCAGTAGCTGATGTGGTTCGCGTTGCGTTAGTTGGTGTAATACTCGTTGCTAATATTGTATCGGTTGGTTTCCCAGTCTCCTCACCAGTACTTGTTTTCTCACTTGGTGATGGACTTGCAGTAGCTGATGTGGTTCGCGTTGCGGTAGTTGGTGTGATACTCGTTGCTACTTTTGTATCGGTTATTTTCCCAGTCTCCTCACCAGTACTTGTTTTCTCACTTGGTGGTGGACTTGCAGTAGCTGATGTGGTTCGCGTTGCGGTAGTTGGTGTGATACTCGTTGCTATTATTGTATCAGTTGGTTTCCCAGTCTCTTCACCAGTACTTGTTTTCTCACTTGGTAGTGGACTTGCAGTAGCTGATGTGGTTCGCGTTGCGGTAGTTGGTGTAATACTCGTTGCTAATATTGTATCGGTTGGTTTCCCAGTCTCCTCACCAGTACTTGTTTTCTCACTTGGTGATGGACTTGCAGTAACTGATGTGGTTCGCGTTGCGGTAGTCGGTGTGATACTCGTTGCTACTTTTGTATCGGTTATTTTCCCAGTCTCCTCACCAGTACTTGTTTTCTCACTTGATGGTGGACTTGCAGTAGCTGATGTGGTTCGCGTTGCGGTAGTTGGTGTGATACTCGTTGCTATTATTGTATCGGTTGGTTTCCCAGTCTCTTCACCAGTACTTGTTTTCTCACTTGGTGGTGGACTTGCAGTAGCTGATGTGGTTCGCGTTGCGGTAGTTGGTGTAATACTCGTTGCTAATATTGTATCGGTTGGTTTCCCAGTCTCTTCACCAGTACTTGTTTTCTCACTTGGTGGTTTACTTGCAGGAGCTGATGTGGTTCGCGTTGCGGTAGTTGGTGGGATACTCGTTGCTATTATTGTATCGGTTTGTTTCCCAGTCTCTTCACCTGTACTTGTTTTCTCACTTGGTGGTGGACTTGCAGTAGCTGATGTGGTTCCCGTTACGGTAGTTGGTGTTATACTCGTTACTACTATTGTAACGGTTGGTTTCCCAGTCTCCTCACCAGTACTTGTTTTCTCAATTGTAGGTGGACTTGCAGTAGCTGATGTGGTTCGCGTTGCGATAGTTGGTGTGATACTCGATGCTACTATTGTAGCGGTTGGTTTCCCAGTGTCTTCACCAGTACTTGTTTTCTCACTTGGTGGGGGACTTGCAGTAGCTGATGTGGTTCCCGTTGCGGTAGTAGGTGTGATACTCGTTGCTACTATTGTCTCGGCTGGTTTCCCAGTCTCCTCACCTGTAATTGTTTTTTCACTTGGTGGTGGACTTGCAGTAGCTGATGTGGTTCGCGTTGCGGTAGTTGGTGTGATACTCGTTGCTATTATTGTATCGGTTGGTTTCCCAGTCTCTTCACCAGTACTTGTTTTCTCACTTGGTAGTGGACTTGCAGTAGCTGATGTGGTTCGCGTTGCGGTAGTTGGTGTAATACTCGTTGCTAGTATTGTATCGGTTGGTTTCCCAGTCTCCTCACCAGTACTTGTTTTCTCACTTGGTGATGGACTTGCAGTAGCTGATGTGGTTCGCGTTGCGGTAGTCGGTGTGATACTCGTTGCTAATATTGTATCGGTTGGTTTCCCAGTCTCCTCAGCAGTACTTGTTTTCTCACTTGGTGATGGACTTGCAGTAGCTGATGTGGTTCGCGTTGCGGTAGTCGGTGTAATACTCGTTGCTAATATTGTATCGGTTGGTTTACCAGTCTCCACACCAGTACTTGTTTTTTCACTTGGTGGTGGACTTGCAGTAGCTGATGTGATTCGCGTTGCGGTAGTTGGTGTGGTACTCGTTGCTACTATTGTGTCGGTTGGTTTTCCAGTGTCTTCACCATTACTTGTTATCTCACTTGGTGGTGAACTTGCAGTAGCTGATGTGGATCGCGTTGCGGTAGTTGGTGTGGTACTCGTTGCTATTATTGTATCGGTTGGTTTCCCAGTCTCTTCTCCAGTACTTGTTTTCTCACTTGGTGATGGACTTGCAGTAGCTGATGTGGTTCGCGTTGCGGTAGTCGGTGTGATACTCGTTGCTAATATTGTATCGGTTGGTTTCCCAGTCTCCTCAGCAGTACTTGTTTTCTCACTTGGTGATGGACTTGCAGTAGCTGATGTGGTTCGCGTTGCGGTAGTCGGTGTGATACTCGTTGCTACTTTTGTATCGGTTATTTTCCCAGTCTCCTCACCAGTACTTGTTTTCTCACTTGGTGGTGGACTTGCAGTAGCTGATGTGGTTCGCGTTGCGGTAGTTGGTGTAATACTCGTTGCTAATATTGTATCGGTTGGTTTCCCAGTCTCCTCACCAGTACTTGTTTTCTCACTTGGTGATGGACTTGCAGTAACTGATGTGGTTCGCGTTGCGGAAGTCGGTGTGATACTCGTTGCTACTTTTGTATCGGTTATTTTCCCAGTCTCCTCACCAGTACTTGTTTTCTCACTTGATGGTGGACTTGCAGTAGCTGATGTGGTTCGCGTTGCGGTAGTTTGTGTGATACTCGTTGCTATTATTGTATCGGTTGGTTTCCCAGTCTCTTCACCAGTACTTGTTTTCTCACTTGGTGGTGGACTTGCAGTAGCTGATGTGGTTCGCGTTGCGGTAGTTGGTGTAATACTCGTTGCTAATATTGTATCGGTTGGTTTCCCAGTCTCTTCACCAGTACTTGTTTTCTCACTTGGTGGTTTACTTGCAGTAGCTGATGTGGTTCGCGTTGCGGTAGTTGGTGGGATACTCGTTGCTATTATTGTATCGGTTTGTTTCCCAATCTCTTCACCTGTACTTGTTTTCTCACTTGGTGGTGGACTTGCAGTAGCTGATGTGGTTCCCGTTACGGTAGTTGGTGTTATACTCGTTGCTACTATTGTATCGGTTGGTTTCCCAGTCTCCTCACCAGTACTTGTTTTCTCAATTGTAGGTGGACTTGCAGTAGCTGATGTGGTTCGCGTTGCGATAGTTGGTGTGATACTCGATGCTACTATTGTAGCGGTTGGTTTCCCAGTGTCTTCACCAGTACTTGTTTTCTCACTTGGTGGGGGACTTGCAGTCGCTGATGTGGTTCGCGTTGCGGTAGTTGGTGTAATACTCGTTGCTAATATTGTATTGGTTGGTTTCCCAGTCTCCTCACCAGTACTTGTTTTTTCACTTGGTGGTCGACTTGCAGTAGCTGATGTGGTTCGCGTTGCGGTAGTTGGTGTGGTACTCGTTGCTACTATTGTGTCGGTTGGTTTTCCAGTGTCTTCACCATTACTTGTTATCTCACTTGGTGGTGGACTTGCAGTAGCTGATGTGGATCGCGTTCCGGTAGTTGGTGTGGTACTCGTTGCTATTATTGTATCGGTTGGTTTCCCAGTCTCTTCACCAGTACTTGTTTTCTCACTTGGTGGTGGACTTGCAGTAGCTGATGTGGTTCGCGTTGCGGTAGTTGGTGTGATACTCGTTGCTATTATTGTATCGGTTGGTTTCCCAGTCTCTTCACCAGTACTTGTTTTCTCACTTGGTAGTGGACTTGCAGTAGCTGATGTGGTTCGCGTTGCGGTAGTTTGTGTAATACTCGTTGCTAATATTGTATCGGTTGGTTTCCCAGTCTCCTCACCAGTACTTGTTTTCTCACTTGGTGATGGACTTGCAGTAACTGATGTGGTTCGCGTTGCGGTAGTCGGTGTGATACTCGTTGCTACTTTTGTATCGGTTATTTTCCCAGTCTCCTCACCAGTACTTGTTTTCTCACTTGATGGTGGACTTGTAGTAGCTGATGTGGTTCGCGTTGCGGTAGTTGGTGTGATACTCGTTGCTATTATTGTATCGGTTGGTTTCCCAGTCTCTTCACCAGTACTTGTTTTCTCACTTGGTGGTGGACTTGCAGTAGCTGATGTGGTTCGCGTTGCGGTAGTTGGTGTAATACTCGTTGCTAATATTGTATCAGTTGGTTTCCCAGTCTCCTCACCAGTACTTGTTTTCTCACTTGGTGATGGACTTGCAGTAACTGATGTGGTTCGCGTTGCGGTAGTCGGTGTGATACTCGTTGCTACTTTTGTATCGGTTATTTTCCCAGTCTCCTCACCAGTACTTGTTTTCTCACTTGATGGTGGACTTGTAGTAGCTGATGTGGTTCGCGTTGCGGTAGTTGGTGTGATACTCGTTGCTATTATTGTATTGGTTTGTTTCCCAGTCTCTTCACCTGTACTTGTTTTCTCACTTGGTGGTGGACTTGCAGTAGCTGATGTGGTTCCCGTTACGGTAGTTGGTGTTATACTCGTTGCTACTATTGTATCGGTTGGTTTCCCAGTCTCCTCACCAGTACTTGTTTTCTCAATTGTAGGTGGACTTGCAGTAGCTGATGTGGTTCGCGTTGCGATAGTTGGTGTGATACTCGATGCTACTATTGTAGCGGTTGGTTTCCCAGTGTCTTCACCAGTACTTGTTTTCTCACTTGGTGGGGGACTTGCAGTAGCTGATGTGGTTCCCGTTGCGGTAGTAGGTGTGATACTCGTTGCTACTATTGTATCGGCTGGTTTTCCAGTGTCTTCACCATTACTTGTTATCTCACTTGGTGGTGAACTTGCAGTAGCTGATGTGGATCGCGTTGCGGTAGTTGGTGTGGTACTCGTTGCTATTATTGTATCGGTTGGTTTCCCAGTCTCTTCTCCAGTACTTGTTTTCTCACTTGGTGATGGACTTGCAGTAGCTGATGTGGTTCGCGTTGCGGTAGTCGGTGTGATACTCGTTGCTAATATTGTATCGGTTGGTTTCCCAGTCTCCTCAGCAGTACTTGTTTTCTCACTTGGTGATGGACTTGCAGTAGCTGATGTGGTTCGCGTTGCGGTAGTCGGTGTGATACTCGTTGCTACTTTTGTATCGGTTATTTTCCCAGTCTCCTCACCAGTACTTGTTTTCTCACTTGGTGGTGGACTTGCAGTAGCTGATGTGGTTCGCGTTGCGGTAGTTGGTGTAATACTCGTTGCTAATATTGTATCGGTTGGTTTCCCAGTCTCCTCACCAGTACTTGTTTTCTCACTTGGTGATGGACTTGCAGTAACTGATGTGGTTCGCGTTGCGGTAGTCGGTGTGATACTCGTTGCTACTTTTGTATCGGTTATTTTCCCAGTCTCCTCACCAGTACTTGTTTTCTCACTTGATGGTGGACTTGCAGTAGCTGATGTGGTTCGCGTTGCGGTAGTTGGTGTGGTACTCGTTGCTACTATTGTGTCGGTTGGTTTTCCAGTGTCTTCACCATTACTTGTTATCTCACTTGGTGGTGGACTTGCAGTAGCTGATGTGGTTCCCGTTACGGTAGTTGGTGTTATACTCGTTGCTACTATTGTATCGGTTGGTTTCCCAGTCTCCTCACCAGTACTTGTTTTCTCAATTGTAGGTGGACTTGCAGTAGCTGATGTGGTTCGCGTTGCGATAGTTGGTGTGATACTCGATGCTACTATTGTGTCGGTTGGTTTCCCAGTGTCCTCACCACTACTTGTTTTCTCACTTGGTGGTGGACTTGCAGTAGCTGATGTCGTTCGCGTTGCGGTAGTTGGTGTGATACTGGTTACTACTATTGCATCGGTTGGTTTCCCAGTCTCCTCACCAGTACCTGTTTTCTCACTTGGTGGTGGACTTGCAGTAGCTGATGTGGTTCGCGTTGCGGTAGTTGGTGTGATACTCGTTGCTATTATTGTATCGGTTGGTTTCCCAGTCTCTTCACCAGTACTTGTTTTCTCACTTGGTAGTGGACTTGCAGTAGCTGATGTGGTTCCCGTTACGGTAGTTGGTGTTATACTCGTTGCTACTATTGTATCGGTTGGTTTCCCAGTCTCCTCACCAGTACTTGTTTTCTCAATTGTAGGTGGACTTGCAGTAGCTGATGTGGTTCGCGTTGCGATAGTTGGTGTGATACTCGATGCTACTATTGTGTCGGTTGGTTTCCCAGTGTCCTCACCACTACTTGTTTTCTCACTTGGTGGTGGACTTGCAGTAGCTGATGTCGTTCGCGTTGCGGTAGTTGGTGTGATACTGGTTACTACTATTGCATCGGTTGGTTTCCCAGTCTCCTCACCAGTACCTGTTTTCTCACTTGGTGGTGGACTTGCAGTAGCTGATGTGGTTCGCGTTGCGGTAGTTGGTGTGATACTCGTTGCTATTATTGTATCGGTTTGTTTCCCAGTCTCTTCACCTGTACTTGTTTTCTCACTTGGTGGTGGACTTGCAGTAGCTGATGTGGTTCCCGTTACGGTAGTTGGTGTTATACTCGTTGCTACTATTGTATCGGTTGGTTTCCCAGTCTCCTCACCAGTACTTGTTTTCTCAATTGTAGGTGGACTTGCAGTAGCTGATGTGGTTCGCGTTGCGATAGTTGGTGTGGTACTCGTTGCTACTATTGTGTCGGTTGGTTTCCCAGTGTCCTCACCACTACTTGTTTTCTCACTTGGTGGTGGACTTGCAGTAGCTGATGTCGTTCGCGTTGCGGTAGTTGGTGTGATACTGGTTACTACTATTGCATCGGTTGGTTTCCCAGTCTCCTCACCAGTACTTGTTTTCTCAATTGTAGGTGGACTTGCAGTAGCTGATGTGGTTCGCGTTGCGATAGTTGGTGTGGTACTCGTTGCTACTATTGTGTCGGTTGGTTTCCCAGTGTCCTCACCACTACTTGTTTTCTCACTTGGTGGTGGACTTGCAGTAGCTGATGTCGTTCGCGTTGCGGTAGTTGGTGTGATACTGGTTACTACTATTGCATCGGTTGGTTTCCCAGTCTCCTCACCAGTACCTGTTTTCTCACTTGGTGGTGGACTTGCAGTAGCTGATGTGGTTCGCATTGCGGTAGTTGGTGTGGTACTCGTTGCTACTATTGTGTCGGTTGGTTTCCCAGTGTCCTCACCACTACTTGTTTTCTCACTTGGTGGTGGACTTGCAGTAGCTGATGTCGTTCGCGTTGCGGTAGTTGGTGTGATACTGGTTACTACTATTGCATCGGTTGGTTTCCCAGTCTCCTCACCAGTACTTGTTTTCTCAATTGGTGGTGGACTTGCAGTAGCTGATGTGGTTCGCGTTGCGGTAGTTGGTGTGATACTGGTTACTACTATTGCATCGGTTGGTTTCCCAGTCTCCTCACCAGTACTTGTTTTCTCAATTGGTGGTGGACTTGCAGTAGCTGATGTGGGTCGCGTTGCGGTAGTTGGTGTGATACTGGTTACTACTATTGCATCGGTTGGATTCCCAGTCTCCTCACCAGTACTTGTTTTCTCAATTGGTGGTGGACTTGCAGTAGCTGATGTGGTTCGCGTTGCGGTAGTTGGTGTGATACTCGTTGCTATTATTGTATCGGTTGGTTTCCCAGTCTCTTCACCAGTACTTGTTTTCTCACTTGGTGGTGGACTTGCAGTAGCTGATGTGGTTCGCGTTGCGTTAGTTGGTGTAATACTCGTTGCTAATATTGTATCGGTTGGTTTCCCAGTCTCCTCACCAGTACTTGTTTTCTCACTTGGTGATGGACTTGCAGTAGCTGATGTGGTTCGCGTTGCGGTAGTTGGTGTGATACTCGTTGCTACTTTTGTATCGGTTATTTTCCCAGTCTCCTCACCAGTACTTGTTTTCTCACTTGGTGGTGGACTTGCAGTAGCTGATGTGGTTCGCGTTGCGGTAGTTGGTGTAATACTCGTTGCTAATATTGTATCGGTTGGTTTCCCAGTCTCCTCACCAGTACTTGTTTTTTCACTTGGTGGTGGACTTGCAGTAGCTAATGTGGTTCGCGTTGCGGTAGTTGGTGTGGTACTCGTTGCTACTATTGTGTCGGTTGGTTTTCCAGTGTCTTCACCATTACTTGTTATCTCACTTGGTGGTGGACTTGCAGTAGCTGATGTGGATCGCGTTGCGGTAGTTGGTGTGGTACTCGTTGCTATTATTGTATCGGTTGGTTTCCCAGTCTCTTCACCAGTACTTGTTTTCTCACTTGGTGGTGGACTTGCAGTAGCTGATGTGGTTCGCGTTGCGGTAGTTGGTGTGATACTCGTTGCTACTTTTGTATCGGTTATTTTCCCAGTCTCCTCACCAGTACTTGTTTTCTCACTTGGTGGTGGACTTGCAGTAGCTGATGTGGTTCGCGTTGCGGTAGTTGGTGTGATACTCGTTGCTATTATTGTATCAGTTGGTTTCCCAGTCTCTTCACCAGTACTTGTTTTCTCACTTGGTAGTGGACTTGCAGTAGCTGATGTGGTTCGCGTTGCGGTAGTTGGTGTAATACTCGTTGCTAATATTGTATCGGTTGGTTTCCCAGTCTCCTCACCAGTACTTGTTTTCTCACTTGGTGATGGACTTGCAGTAACTGATGTGGTTCGCGTTGCGGTAGTCGGTGTGATACTCGTTGCTACTTTTGTATCGGTTATTTTCCCAGTCTCCTCACCAGTACTTGTTTTCTCACTTGATGGTGGACTTGCAGTAGCTGATGTGGTTCGCGTTGCGGTAGTTGGTGTGATACTCGTTGCTATTATTGTATCGGTTGGTTTCCCAGTCTCTTCACCAGTACTTGTTTTCTCACTTGGTGGTGGACTTGCAGTAGCTGATGTGGTTCGCGTTGCGGTAGTTGGTGTAATACTCGTTGCTAATATTGTATCGGTTGGTTTCCCAGTCTCTTCACCAGTACTTGTTTTCTCACTTGGTGGTTTACTTGCAGGAGCTGATGTGGTTCGCGTTGCGGTAGTTGGTGGGATACTCGTTGCTATTATTGTATCGGTTTGTTTCCCAGTCTCTTCACCTGTACTTGTTTTCTCACTTGGTGGTGGACTTGCAGTAGCTGATGTGGTTCCCGTTACGGTAGTTGGTGTTATACTCGTTACTACTATTGTAACGGTTGGTTTCCCAGTCTCCTCACCAGTACTTGTTTTCTCAATTGTAGGTGGACTTGCAGTAGCTGATGTGGTTCGCGTTGCGATAGTTGGTGTGATACTCGATGCTACTATTGTAGCGGTTGGTTTCCCAGTGTCTTCACCAGTACTTGTTTTCTCACTTGGTGGGGGACTTGCAGTAGCTGATGTGGTTCCCGTTGCGGTAGTAGGTGTGATACTCGTTGCTACTATTGTCTCGGCTGGTTTCCCAGTCTCCTCACCTGTAATTGTTTTTTCACTTGGTGGTGGACTTGCAGTAGCTGATGTGGTTCGCGTTGCGGTAGTTGGTGTGATACTCGTTGCTATTATTGTATCGGTTGGTTTCCCAGTCTCTTCACCAGTACTTGTTTTCTCACTTGGTAGTGGACTTGCAGTAGCTGATGTGGTTCGCGTTGCGGTAGTTGGTGTAATACTCGTTGCTAGTATTGTATCGGTTGGTTTCCCAGTCTCCTCACCAGTACTTGTTTTCTCACTTGGTGATGGACTTGCAGTAGCTGATGTGGTTCGCGTTGCGGTAGTCGGTGTGATACTCGTTGCTAATATTGTATCGGTTGGTTTCCCAGTCTCCTCAGCAGTACTTGTTTTCTCACTTGGTGATGGACTTGCAGTAGCTGATGTGGTTCGCGTTGCGGTAGTCGGTGTAATACTCGTTGCTAATATTGTATCGGTTGGTTTACCAGTCTCCTCACCAGTACTTGTTTTTTCACTTGGTGGTGGACTTGCAGTAGCTGATGTGATTCGCGTTGCGGTAGTTGGTGTGGTACTCGTTGCTACTATTGTGTCGGTTGGTTTTCCAGTGTCTTCACCATTACTTGTTATCTCACTTGGTGGTGAACTTGCAGTAGCTGATGTGGATCGCGTTGCGGTAGTTGGTGTGGTACTCGTTGCTATTATTGTATCGGTTGGTTTCCCAGTCTCTTCTCCAGTACTTGTTTTCTCACTTGGTGATGGACTTGCAGTAGCTGATGTGGTTCGCGTTGCGGTAGTCGGTGTGATACTCGTTGCTAATATTGTATCGGTTGGTTTCCCAGTCTCCTCAGCAGTACTTGTTTTCTCACTTGGTGATGGACTTGCAGTAGCTGATGTGGTTCGCGTTGCGGTAGTCGGTGTGATACTCGTTGCTACTTTTGTATCGGTTATTTTCCCAGTCTCCTCACCAGTACTTGTTTTCTCACTTGGTGGTGGACTTGCAGTAGCTGATGTGGTTCGCGTTGCGGTAGTTGGTGTAATACTCGTTGCTAATATTGTATCGGTTGGTTTCCCAGTCTCCTCACCAGTACTTGTTTTCTCACTTGGTGATGGACTTGCAGTAACTGATGTGGTTCGCGTTGCGGTAGTCGGTGTGATACTCGTTGCTACTTTTGTATCGGTTATTTTCCCAGTCTCCTCACCGGTACTTGTTTTCTCACTTGATGGTGGACTTGCAGTAGCTGATGTGGTTCGCGTTGCGGTAGTTTGTGTGATACTCGTTGCTATTATTGTATCGGTTGGTTTCCCAGTCTCTTCACCAGTACTTGTTTTCTCACTTGGTGGTGGACTTGCAGTAGCTGATGTGGTTCGCGTTGCGGTAGTTGGTGTAATACTCGTTGCTAATATTGTATCGGTTGGTTTCCCAGTCTCTTCACCAGTACTTGTTTTCTCACTTGGTGGTTTACTTGCAGTAGCTGATGTGGTTCGCGTTGCGGTAGTTGGTGGGATACTCGTTGCTATTATTGTATCGGTTTGTTTCCCAATCTCTTCACCTGTACTTGTTTTCTCACTTGGTGGTGGACTTGCAGTAGCTGATGTGGTTCCCGTTACGGTAGTTGGTGTTATACTCGTTGCTACTATTGTATCGGTTGGTTTCCCAGTCTCCTCACCAGTACTTGTTTTCTCAATTGTAGGTGGACTTGCAGTAGCTGATGTGGTTCGCGTTGCGATAGTTGGTGTGATACTCGATGCTACTATTGTAGCGGTTGGTTTCCCAGTGTCTTCACCAGTACTTGTTTTCTCACTTGGTGGGGGACTTGCAGTCGCTGATGTGGTTCGCGTTGCGGTAGTTGGTGTAATACTCGTTGCTAATATTGTATTGGTTGGTTTCCCAGTCTCCTCACCAGTACTTGTTTTTTCACTTGGTGGTCGACTTGCAGTAGCTGATGTGGTTCGCGTTGCGGTAGTTGGTGTGGTACTCGTTGCTACTATTGTGTCGGTTGGTTTTCCAGTGTCTTCACCATTACTTGTTATCTCACTTGGTGGTGGACTTGCAGTAGCTGATGTGGATCGCGTTCCGGTAGTTGGTGTGGTACTCGTTGCTATTATTGTATCGGTTGGTTTCCCAGTCTCTTCACCAGTACTTGTTTTCTCACTTGGTGGTGGACTTGCAGTAGCTGATGTGGTTCGCGTTGCGGTAGTTGGTGTGATACTCGTTGCTATTATTGTATCGGTTGGTTTCCCAGTCTCTTCACCAGTACTTGTTTTCTCACTTGGTAGTGGACTTGCAGTAGCTGATGTGGTTCGCGTTGCGGTAGTTTGTGTAATACTCGTTGCTAATATTGTATCGGTTGGTTTCCCAGTCTCCTCACCAGTACTTGTTTTCTCACTTGGTGATGGACTTGCAGTAACTGATGTGGTTCGCGTTGCGGTAGTCGGTGTGATACTCGTTGCTACTTTTGTATCGGTTATTTTCCCAGTCTCCTCACCAGTACTTGTTTTCTCACTTGATGGTGGACTTGTAGTAGCTGATGTGGTTCGCGTTGCGGTAGTTGGTGTGATACTCGTTGCTATTATTGTATCGGTTGGTTTCCCAGTCTCTTCACCAGTACTTGTTTTCTCACTTGGTGGTGGACTTGCAGTAGCTGATGTGGTTCGCGTTGCGGTAGTTGGTGTAATACTCGTTGCTAAAATTGTATCAGTTGGTTTCCCAGTCTCCTCACCAGTACTTGTTTTCTCACTTGGTGATGGACTTGCAGTAACTGATGTGGTTCGCGTTGCGGTAGTCGGTGTGATACTCGTTGCTACTTTTGTATCGGTTATTTTCCCAGTCTCCTCACCAGTACTTGTTTTCTCACTTGATGGTGGACTTGTAGTAGCTGATGTGGTTCGCGTTGCGGTAGTTGGTGTGATACTCGTTGCTATTATTGTATCGGTTTGTTTCCCAGTCTCTTCACCTGTACTTGTTTTCTCACTTGGTGGTGGACTTGCAGTAGCTGATGTGGTTCCCGTTACGGTAGTTGGTGTTATACTCGTTGCTACTATTGTATCGGTTGGTTTCCCAGTCTCCTCACCAGTACTTGTTTTCTCAATTGTAGGTGGACTTGCAGTAGCTGATGTGGTTCGCGTTGCGATAGTTGGTGTGATACTCAATGCTACTATTGTAGCGGTTGGTTTCCCAGTGTCTTCACCAGTACTTGTTTTCTCACTTGGTGGGGGACTTGCAGTAGCTGATGTGGTTCCCGTTGCGGTAGTAGGTGTGATACTCGTTGCTACTATTGTATCGGCTGGTTTCCCAGTCTCCTCACCAGTAATTGTTTTTTCACTTGGTGGTGGACTTGCAGTAGCTGATGTGGTTCGCGTTGCGGTAGTTGGTGTGATACTCGTTGCTATTATTGTATCGGTTGGTTTCCCAGTCTCTTCACCAGTACTTGTTTTCTCACTTGGTAGTGGACTTGCAGTAGCTGATGTGGTTCGCGTTGCGGTAGTTGGTGTAATACTCGTTGCTAATATTGTATCGGTTGGTTTCCCAGTCTCCTCACCAGTACTTGTTTTCTCACTTGGTGATGCACTTGCAGTAGCTGATGTGGTTCGCGTTGCGGTAGTCGGTGTGATACTCGTTGCTACTTTTGTATCGGTTATTTTCCCAGTCTCCTCACCAGTACTTGTTTTCTCACTTGGTGGTGGACTTGCAGTAGCTGATGTGGTTCGCGTTGCGGTAGTTGGTGTAATACTCGTTGCTAATATTGTATCGGTTGGTTTCCCAGTCTCCTCACCAGTACTTGTTTTTTCACTTGGTGGTGGACTTGCAGTAGCTGATGTGGTTCGCGTTGCGGTAGTTAGTGTAGTACTCGTTGCTATTATTGTATCGGTTGGTTTCCCAGACTCTTCACCAGTACTTGTTTTCTCACTTGGTGGTGGACTTGCAGTAGCTGATGTGGTTCGCGTTGCGGTAGTTGGTGTGATACTCGTTGCTATTATTGTATCGGTTGGTTTCCCAGTCTCTTCACCAGTACTTGTTTTCTCACTTGGTAGTGGACTTGCAGTAGCTGATGTGGTTCGCGTTGCGGTAGTTGGTGTAATACTCGTTGCTAATAATGTATCGGTTGGTTTCCCAGTCTCCTCACCAGTACTTGTTTTCTCACTTGGTGATGGACTTGCAGTAGCTGATGTGGTTCGCGTTGCGGTAGTCGGTGTGATACTCGTTGCTACTTTTGTATCGGTTATTTTCCCAGTCTCCTCACCAGTACTTGTTTTCTCACTTGATGGTGGACTTGCAGTAGCTGATGTGGTTCGCGTTGCGGTAGTTGGTGTGGTACTCGTTGCTACTATTGTGTCGGTTGGTTTTCCAGTGTCTTCACCATTACTTGTTATCTCACTTGGTGGTGGACTTGCAGTAGCTGATGTGGTTCCCGTTACGGTAGTTGGTGTTATACTCGTTGCTACTATTGTATCGGTTGGTTTCCCATTCTCCTCACCAGTACTTGTTTTCTCAATTGTAGGTGGACTTGCAGTAGCTGATGTGGTTCGCGTTGCGATAGTTGGTGTGATACTCGTTGCTACTATTGTAGCGGTTGGTTTCCCAGTGTCTTCACCAGTACTTGTTTTCTCACTTGGTGGGGGACTTGCAGTAGCTGATGTGGTTCCCGTTGCGGTAGTTGGTGTGATACTCGTTGCTACTATTGTATCGGCTGGTTTCCCAGTCTCCTCACCAGTACTTGTTATCTCACTTGATGGTGGACTTGCAGTAGCTGATGTGGTTCGCGTTGCGGTAGTTGGTGTGATACTGGTTACTACTATTGCATCGGTTGGTTTCCAAGTCTCTTCACCAGTACTTGTTTTCTCACTTGGTGGTGGACTTGCAGTAGCTGATGTGGTTCGCGTTGCGGTAGTTGGTGTGATACTCGTTGCTACTATTGTGTCGGTTGGTTTCCCAGTCTCCTCACCAGTACTTGTTTTTTCACTTGGTGGTGGACTTGCAGTAGCTGATGTGGTTCGCGTTGCGGTAGTTGTTGTGATACTCGTTGCTACTATTGTATCGGTTGGTTTCCCAGTCTCCTCACCAGTACTTGTTTTCTCACTTGGTGGTGGACTTGTAGTAGCTGATGTGGTTCGCGTTGCGGTAGTTGGTGTGGTACTCGTTGCTGCTATTGTATCGATTGGTTTCCCAGTCTCCTCACCCGTACTTGTTATCTCACTTGGTGGTGGACTTGCAGTAGCTAATGTGGTTCGCGTTGCGGTAGTTGGTGTGATACCCGTTGCTATTATTGTATCGGTTGGTTTCCCAGTCTCTTCACCAGTACTTGTTTTCTCACTTGGTGGTGGACTTGCAGTAGCTGATGTGGTTCGCGTTGCGGTAGTTGGTGTGATATTCGTTGCTACTATTGTATCGGTTGGTTTCCCAGTCTCCTCACCAGTACTTGTTTTCTCACTTGGTGGTGGACTTGCAGTAGCAGATGTGGTTCGCGTTGCGGTAGTCGGTGTGATACTCGTTGCTACTTTTGTATCGGTTATTTTCCCAGTCTCCTCACCAGTACTTGTTTTCTCACTTGGTGGTGGACTTGCAGTAGCTGATGTGGATCGCGTTGCGGTAGTTGGTGTGGTACTCGTTTCTACTATTGTATCGGTTGGTTTCCCAGTCTCCTCACCAGTACTTGTTTTCTCACTTGGTGATGGACTTGCAGTAGCTGATGTGGTTCGCGTTGCGGTAGTCGGTGTGATACTCGTTGCTACTTTTGTATCGGTTATTTTCCCAGTCTCCTCACCAGTACTTGTTTTCTCACTTGATGGTGGACTTGCAGTAGCTGATGTGGTTCGCGTTGCGGTAGTTGGTGTGGTACTCGTTGCTACTATTGTGTCGGTTGGTTTTCCAGTGTCTTCACCATTACTTGTTATCTCACTTGGTGGTGGACTTGCAGTAGCTGATGTGGTTCCCGTTACGGTAGTTGGTGTTATACTCGTTGCTACTATTGTATCGGTTGGTTTCCCATTCTCCTCACCAGTACTTGTTTTCTCAATTGTAGGTGGACTTGCAGTAGCTGATGTGGTTCGCGTTGCGATAGTTGGTGTGATACTCGTTGCTACTATTGTAGCGGTTGGTTTCCCAGTGTCTTCACCAGTACTTGTTTTCTCACTTGGTGGGGGACTTGCAGTAGCTGATGTGGTTCCCGTTGCGGTAGTTGGTGTGATACTCGTTGCTACTATTGTATCGGCTGGTTTCCCAGTCTCCTCACCAGTACTTGTTATCTCACTTGGTGGGGGACTTGCAGTAGCTGATGTGGTTCGCGTTGCGGTAGTTGGTGTGATACTCGTTGCTACTATTATATCGGTTGGTTTCCCAGTCTCTTCACCAGTACTTGTTTTCTCACTTGGTGGTGGACTTGCAGTAGCTGATGTGGTTCGCGTTGCGGTAGTTGGTGTGATACTCGTTGCTACTATTGTATCGGTTGGTTTCCCAGCCTCCTCACCAGTACTTGTTTTCTCACTTGGTGGTGGACTTACAGTAGCTGATGTGGTTCGCGTTGCGGTAGTTGGTGTGATACTCGTTGCTACTATTGTATCGGTTAGTTTCCCAGCCTCCTCACCAGTACCTGTTTTCTCACTTGGTGGTGGACTTGCAGTAGCTGATGTGGTTCGCATTGCGGTAGTTGGTGTGGTACTCGTTGCTACTATTGTGTCGGTTGGTTTCCCAGTGTCCTCACCACTACTTGTTTTCTCACTTGGTGGTGGACTTGCAGTAGCTGATGTCGTTCGCGTTGCGGTAGTTGGTGTGATACTGGTTACTACTATTGCATCGGTTGGTTTCCCAGTCTCCTCACCAGTACTTGTTTTCTCAATTGGTGGTGGACTTGCAGTAGCTGATGTGGTTCGCGTTGCGGTAGTTGGTGTGATACTGGTTACTACTATTGCATCGGTTGGTTTCCCAGTCTCCTCACCAGTACTTGTTTTCTCAATTGGTGGTGGACTTGCAGTAGCTGATGTGGTTCGCGTTGCGGTAGTTGGTGTGATACTCGTTGCTATTATTGTATCGGTTGGTTTCACATTCTCTTCACCAGTACCTGTTTTCTCACTTTGTGGTGGACTTGCAGTAGCTGATGTGGTTCGCGTTGCGGTAGTTGGTGTAATACTCGTTGCTAATATTGTATCGGTTGGTTTCCCAGTCTCCTCACCAGTACTTGTTTTTTCACTTGGTGGTGGACTTGCAGTAGCTGATGTGGTTCGCGTTGCGGTAGTTGGTGTAGTACTCGTTGCTACTATTGTGTCGGTTGGTTTTCCAGTGTCTTCACCATTACTTGTTATCTCACTTGGTGGTGGACTTGCAGTAGCTGATGTGGATCGCGTTGCGGTAGTTGGTGTGGTACTCGTTGCTATTATTGTATCGGTTGGTTTCCCAGTCTCTTCACCAGTACTTGTTTTCTCACTTGGTGGTGGACTTGCAGTAGCTGATGTGGTTCGCGTTGCGTTAGTTGGTGGAATACTCGTTGCTAATATTGTATCGGTTGGTTTCCCAGTCTCCTCACCAGTACTTGTTTTCTCACTTGGTGATGGACTTGCAGTAGCTGATGTGGTTCGCGTTGCGGTAGTTGGTGTGATACTCGTTGCTACTTTTGTATCGGTTATTTTCCCAGTCTCCTCACCAGTACTTGTTTTCTCACTTGATGGTGGACTTGCAGTAGCTGATGTGGTTCGCGTTGCGGTAGTTGGTGTGGTACTCGTTGCTACTATTGTGTCGGTTGGTTTTCCAGTGTCTTCACCATTACTTGTTATCTCACTTGGTGGTGGACTTGCAGTAGCTGATGTGGTTCCCGTTACGGTAGTTGGTGTTATACTCGTTGCTACTATTGTATCGGTTGGTTTCCCATTCTCCTCACCAGTACTTGTTTTCTCAATTGTAGGTGGACTTGCAGTAGCTGATGTGGTTCGCGTTGCGATAGTTGGTGTGATACTCGTTGCTACTATTGTAGCGGTTGGTTTCCCAGTGTCTTCACCAGTACTTGTTTTCTCACTTGGTGGGGGACTTGCAGTAGCTGATGTGGTTCCCGTTGCGGTAGTTGGTGTGATACTCGTTGCTATTATTGTATCGGTTGGTTTCCCAGTCTCTTCACCAGTACTTGTTTTCTCACTTGGTGGTGGACTTGCAGTAGCTGATGTGGTTCGCGTTGCGTTAGTTGGTGTAATACTCGTTGCTAATATTGTATCGGTTGGTTTCCCAGTCTCCTCACCAGTACTTGTTTTCTCACTTGGTGATGGACTTGCAGTAGCTGATGTGGTTCGCGTTGCGGTAGTTGGTGTGATACTCGTTGCTACTTTTGTATCGGTTATTTTCCCAGTCTCCTCACCAGTACTTGTTTTCTCACTTGGTGGTGGACTTGCAGTAGCTGATGTGGTTCGCGTTGCGGTAGTTGGTGTGATACTCGTTGCTACTTTTGTATTGGTTATTTTCCCAGTCTCCTCACCAGTACTTGTTTTCTCACTTGGTGGTGGACTTGCAGTAGCTGATGTGGTTCGCGTTGCGGTAGTTGGTGTGATACTCGTTGCTATTATTGTATCAGTTGGTTTCCCAGTCTCTTCACCAGTACTTGTTTTCTCACTTGGTAGTGGACTTGCAGTAGCTGATGTGGTTCGCGTTGCGGTAGTTGGTGTAATACTCGTTGCTAATATTGTATCGGTTGGTTTCCCAGTCTCCTCACCAGTACTTGTTTTCTCACTTGGTGATGGACTTGCAGTAACTGATGTGGTTCGCGTTGCGGTAGTCGGTGTGATACTCGTTGCTACTTTTGTATCGGTTATTTTCCCAGTCTCCTCACCAGTACTTGTTTTCTCACTTGATGGTGGACTTGCAGTAGCTGATGTGGTTCCCGTTACGGTAGTTGGTGTTATACTCGTTACTACTATTGTATCGGTTGGTTTCCCAGTCTCCTCACCAGTACTTGTTTTCTCAATTGTAGGTGGACTTGCAGTAGCTGATGTGGTTCCCGTTGCGGTAGTAGGTGTGATACTCGTTGCTACTATTGTATCGGCTGGTTTCCCAGTCTCCTCACCAGTAATTGTTTTTTCACTTGGTGGTGGACTTGCAGTAGCTGATGTGGTTCGCGTTGCGGTAGTTGGTGTGATACTCGTTGCTATTATTGTATCGGTTGGTTTCCCAGTCTCTTCACCAGTACTTGTTTTCTCACTTGGTAGTGGACTTGCAGTAGCTGATGTGGTTCGCGTTGCGGTAGTTGGTGTAATACTCGTTGCTAATATTGTATCGGTTGGTTTCCCAGTCTCCTCACCAGTACTTGTTTTCTCACTTGGTGATGGACTTGCAGTAGCTGATGTGGTTCGCGTTGCGGTAGTCGGTGTGATACTCGTTGCTAATATTGTATCGGTTGGTTTCCCAGTCTCCTCAGCAGTACTTGTTTTCTCACTTGGTGATGGACTTGCAGTAGCTGATGTGTTTCGCGTTGCGGTAGTCGGTGTAATACTCGTTGCTAATATTGTATCGGTTGGTTTACCAGTCTCCTCACCAGTACTTGTTTTTTCACTTGGTGGTGGACTTGCAGTAGCTGATGTGATTCGCGTTGCGGTAGTTGGTGTGGTACTCGTTGCTACTATTGTGTCGGTTGGTTTTCCAGTGTCTTCACCATTACTTGTTATCTCACTTGGTGGTGAACTTGCAGTAGCTGATGTGGATCGCGTTGCGGTAGTTGGTGTGGTACTCGTTGCTATTATTGTATCGGTTGGTTTCCCAGTCTCTTCTCCAGTACTTGTTTTCTCACTTGGTGATGGACGTGCAGTAGCTGATGTGGTTCGCGTTGCGGTAGTCGGTGTGATACTCGTTGCTAATATTGTATCGGTTGGTTTCCCAGTCTCCTCAGCAGTACTTGTTTTCTCACTTGGTGATGGACTTGCAGTAGCTGATGTGGTTCGCGTTGCGGTAGTCGGTGTGATACTCGTTGCTACTTTTGTATCGGTTATTTTCCCAGTCTCCTCACCAGTACTTGTTTTCTCACTTGGTGGTGGACTTGCAGTAGCTGATGTGGTTCGCGTTGCGGTAGTTGGTGTAATACTCGTTGCTAATATTGTATCGGTTGGTTTCCCAGTCTCCTCACCAGTACTTGTTTTCTCACTTGGTGATGGACTTGCAGTAACTGATGTGGTTCGCGTTGCGGTAGTCGGTGTGATACTCGTTGCTACTTTTGTATCGGTTATTTTCCCAGTCTCCTCACCAGTACTTGTTTTCTCACTTGATGGTGGACTTGCAGTAGCTGATGTGGTTCGCGTTGCGGTAGTTTGTGTGATACTCGTTGCTATTATTGTATCGGTTGGTTTCCCAGTCTCTTCACCAGTACTTGTTTTCTCACTTGGTGGTGGACTTGCAGTAGCTGATGTGGTTCGCGTTGCGGTAGTTGGTGTAATACTCGTTGCTAATATTGTATCGGTTGGTTTCCCAGTCTCTTCACCAGTACTTGTTTTCTCACTTGGTGGTTTACTTGCAGTAGCTGATGTGGTTCGCGTTGCGGTAGTTGGTGGGATACTCGTTGCTATTATTGTATCGGTTTGTTTCCCAATCTCTTCACCTGTACTTGTTTTCTCACTTGGTGGTGGACTTGCAGTAGCTGATGTGGTTCCCGTTACGGTAGTTGGTGTTATACTCATTGCTACTATTGTATCGGTTGGTTTCCCAGTCTCCTCACCAGTACTTGTTTTCTCAATTGTAGGTGGACTTGCAGTAGCTGATGTGGTTCGCGTTGCGATAGTTGGTGTGATACTCGATGCTACTATTGTAGCGGTTGGTTTCCCAGTGTCTTCACCAGTACTTGTTTTCTCACTTGGTGGGGGACTTGCAGTAGCTGATGTGGTTCCCGTTGCGGTAGTAGGTGTGATACTCGTTGCTACTATTGTATCGGCTGGTTTCCCAGTCTCCTCACCAGTAATTGTTTTTTCACTTGGTGGTGGACTTGCAGTAGCTGATGTGGTTCGTGTTGCGGTAGTTGGTGTGATACTCGTTGCTATTATTGTATCGGTTGGTTTCCCAGTCTCTTCACCAGTACTTGTTTTCTCACTTGGTAGTGGACTTGCAGTAGCTGATGTGGTTCGCGTTGCGGTAGTTGGTGTAATACTCGTTGCTAATATTGTATCGGTTGGTTTCCCAGTCTCCTCACCAGTACTTGTTTTCTCACTTGGTGATGGACTTGCAGTAGCTGATGTGGTTCGCGTTGCGGTAGTCGGTGTGATACTCGTTGCTAATATTGTATCGGTTGGTTTCCCAGTCTCCTCACCAGTACTTGTTTTCTCACTTGGTGATGGACTTGCAGTAGCTGATGTGGTTCGCGTTGCGGTAGTCGGTGTGATACTCGTTGCTACTTTTGTATCGGTTATTTTCCCAGTCTCCTCACCAGTACTTGTTTTCTCACTTGGTGGTGGACTTGCAGTAGCTGATGTGGTTCGCGTTGCGGTAGTTGGTGTAATACTCGTTGCTAATATTGTATCGGTTGGTTTCCCAGTCTCCTCACCAGTACTTGTTTTTTCACTTGGTGGTGGACTTGCAGTAGCTGATGTGGTTCGCGTTGCGGTAGTTGGTGTGGTACTCGTTGCTACTATTGTGTCGGTTGGTTTTCCAGTGTCTTCACCATTACTTGTTATCTCACTTGGTGGTGGACTTGCAGTAGCTGATGTGGATCGCGTTGCGGTAGTTGGTGTGGTACTCGTTGCTATTATTGTATCGGTTATTTTCCCAGTCTCCTCACCAGTACTTGTTTTCTCACTTGGTGGTGGACTTGCAGTAGCTGATGTGGTTCGCGTTGCGGTAGTTGGTGTAATACTCGTTGCTATTATTGTATCGGTTGGTTTCCCAGTCTCTTCACCAGTACTTGTTTTCTCACTTGGTGGTGGACTTGCAGTAGCTGATGTGGTTCGCGTTGCGGTAGTTGGTGGGATACTCGTTGCTATTATTGTATCGGTTTGTTTCCCAATCTCTTCACCTGTACTTGTTTTCTCACTTGGTGGTGGACTTGCAGTAGCTGATGTGGTTCCCGTTACGGTAGTTGGTGTTATACTCGTTGCTACTATTGTATCGGTTGATTTCCCAGTCTCCTCACCAGTACTTGTTTTCTCAATTGTAGGTGGACTTGCAGTAGCTGATGTGGTTCGCGTTGCGATAGTTGGTGTGATACTCGATGCTACTATTGTAGCGGTTGGTTTCCCAGTGTCTTCACCAGTACTTGTTTTCTCACTTGGTGGGGGACTTGCAGTAGCTGATGTGGTTCCCGTTGCGGTAGTAGGTGTGATACTCGTTGCTACTATTGTATCGGCTGGTTTCCCAGTCTCCTCACCAGTAATTGTTTTTTCACTTGGTGGTGGACTTGCAGTGGCTGATGTGGTTCGTGTTGCGGTAGTTGGTGTGATACTCGTTGCTATTATTGTATCGGTTGGTTTCCCAGTCTCTTCACCAGTACTTGTTTTCTCACTTGGTAGTGGACTTGCAGTAGCTGATGTGGTTCGCGTTGCGGTAGTTGGTGTAATACTCGTTGCTAATATTGTATCGGTTGGTTTCCCAGTCTCCTCACCAGTACTTGTTTTCTCACTTGGTGATGGACTTGCAGTAGCTGATGTGGTTCGCGTTGCGGTAGTCGGTGTGATACTCGTTGCTAATATTGTATCGGTTGGTTTCCCAGTCTCCTCACCAGTACTTGTTTTCTCACTTGGTGATGGACTTGCAGTAGCTGATGTGGTTCGCGTTGCGGTAGTCGGTGTGATACTCGTTGCTACTTTTGTATCGGCTATTTTCCCAGTCTCCTCACCAGTACTTGTTTTCTCACTTGGTGGTGGACTTGCAGTAGCTGATGTGGTTCGCGTTGCGGTAGTTGGTGTAATACTCGTTGCTAATATTGTATCGGTTGGTTTCCCAGTCTCCTCACCAGTACTTGTTTTTTCACTTGGTGGTGGACTTGCAGTAGCTGATGTGGTTCGCGTTGCGGTAGTTGGTGTGGTACTCGTTGCTACTATTGTGTCGGTTGGTTTTCCAGTGTCTTCACCATTACTTGTTATCTCACTTGGTGGTGGACTTGCAGTAGCTGATGTGGATCGCGTTGCGGTAGTTGGTGTGGTACTCGTTGCTATTATTGTATCGGTTGGTTTCCCAGTCTCTTCACCAGTACTTGTTTTCTCACTTGGTGGTGGACTTGCAGTAGCTGATGTGGTTCGCGTTGCGGTAGTTGGTGTGATACTCGTTGCTATTATTGTATCGGTTGGTTTCCCAGTCTCTTCACCAGTACTTGTTTTCTCACTTGGTGGTGGACTTGCAGTAGCTGATGTGGTTCGCGTTGCGGTAGTTGGTGTAATACTCGTTGCTAATATTGTATCGGTTGGTTTCCCAGTCTCTTCACCAGTACTTGTTTTCTCACTTGGTGGTTTACTTGCAGGAGCTGATGTGGTTCGCGTTGCGGTAGTTGGTGGGATACTCGTTGCTATTATTGTATCGGTTTGTTTCCCAGTCTCTTCACCTGTACTTGTTTTCTCACTTGGTGGTGGACTTGCAGTAGCTGATGTGGTTCCCGTTACGGTAGTTGGTGTTATACTCGTTACTACTAATGTATCGGTTGGTTTCCCAGTCTCCTCACCAGTACTTGTTTTCTCAATTGTAGGTGGACTTGCAGTAGCTGATGTGGTTCGCGTTGCGATAGTTGGTGTGATACTCGATGCTACTATTGTAGCGGTTGGTTTCCCAGTGTCTTCACCAGTACTTGTTTTCTCACTTGGTGGGGGACTTGCAGTAGCTGATGTGGTTCCCGTTGCGGTAGTAGGTGTGATACTCGTTGCTACTATTGTATCGGCTGGTTTCCCAGTCTCCTCACCAGTAATTGTTTTTTCACTTGGTGGTGGACTTGCAGTAGCTGATGTGGTTCGCGTTGCGGTAGTTGGTGTGATACTCGTTGCTATTATTGTATCGGTTGGTTTCCCAGTCTCTTCACCAGTACTTGTTTTCTCACTTGGTAGTGGACTTGCAGTAGCTGATGTGGTTCGCGTTGTCGGTGTGATACTCGTTGCTAATATTGTATCGGTTGGTTTCCCAGTCTCCTCACCAGTACTTGTTTTCTCACTTGGTGATGGACTTGCAGTAGCTGATGTGGTTCGCGTTGCGGTAGTCGGTGTGATACTCGTTGCTACTTTTGTATCGGTTATTTTCCCAGTCTCCTCACCAGTACTTGTTTTCTCACTTGGTGGTGGACTTGCAGTAGCTGATGTGGTTCGCGTTGCGGTAGTTGGTGTAATACTCGTTGCTAATATTGTATCGGTTGGTTTCCCAGTCTCCTCACCAGTACTTGTTTTTTCACTTGGTGGTGGACTTGCAGTAGCTGATGTGGTTCGCGTTGCGGTAGTTGGTGTGGTACTCGTTGCTACTATTGTGTCGGTTGGTTTTCCAGTGTCTTCACCATTACTTGTTATCTCACTTGGTGGTGGACTTGCAGTAGCTGATGTGGATCGCGTTGCGGTAGTTGGTGTGGTACTCGTTGCTATTATTGTATCGGTTATTTTCCCAGTCTCCTCACCAGTACTTGTTTTCTCACTTGGTGGTGGACTTGCAGTAGCTGATGTGGTTCGCGTTGCGGTAGTTGGTGTAATACTCGTTGCTATTATTGTATCGGTTGGTTTCCCAGTCTCTTCACCAGTACTTGTTTTCTCACTTGGTGGTGGACTTGCAGTAGCTGATGTGGTTCGCGTTGCGGTAGTTGGTGGGATACTCGTTGCTATTATTGTATCGGTTTGTTTCCCAATCTCTTCACCTGTACTTGTTTTCTCACTTGGTGGTGGACTTGCAGTAGCTGATGTGGTTCCCGTTACGGTAGTTGGTGTTATACTCGTTGCTACTATTGTATCGGTTGATTTCCCAGTCTCCTCACCAGTACTTGTTTTCTCAATTGTAGGTGGACTTGCAGTAGCTGATGTGGTTCGCGTTGCGATAGTTGGTGTGATACTCGATGCTACTATTGTAGCGGTTGGTTTCCCAGTGTCTTCACCAGTACTTGTTTTCTCACTTGGTGGGGGACTTGCAGTAGCTGATGTGGTTCCCGTTGCGGTAGTAGGTGTGATACTCGTTGCTACTATTGTATCGGCTGGTTTCCCAGTCTCCTCACCAGTAATTGTTTTTTCACTTGGTGGTGGACTTGCAGTGGCTGATGTGGTTCGTGTTGCGGTAGTTGGTGTGATACTCGTTGCTATTATTGTATCGGTTGGTTTCCCAGTCTCTTCACCAGTACTTGTTTTCTCACTTGGTAGTGGACTTGCAGTAGCTGATGTGGTTCGCGTTGCGGTAGTTGGTGTAATACTCGTTGCTAATATTGTATCGGTTGGTTTCCCAGTCTCCTCACCAGTACTTGTTTTCTCACTTGGTGATGGACTTGCAGTAGCTGATGTGGTTCGCGTTGTGGTAGTCGGTGTGATACTCGTTGCTAATATTGTATCGGTTGGTTTCCCAGTCTCCTCACCAGTACTTGTTTTCTCACTTGGTGATGGACTTGCAGTAGCTGATGTGGTTCGCGTTGCGGTAGTCGGTGTGATACTCGTTGCTACTTTTGTATCGGTTATTTTCCCAGTCTCCTCACCAGTACTTGTTTTCTCACTTGGTGGTGGACTTGCAGTAGCTGATGTGGTTCGCGTTGCGGTAGTTGGTGTAATACTCGTTGCTAATATTGTATCGGTTGGTTTCCCAGTCTCCTCACCAGTACTTGTTTTTTCACTTGGTGGTGGACTTGCAGTAGCTGATGTGGTTCGCGTTGCGGTAGTTGGTGTGGTACTCGTTGCTACTATTGTGTCGGTTGGTTTTCCAGTGTCTTCACCATTACTTGTTATCTCACTTGGTGGTGGACTTGCAGTAGCTGATGTGGATCGCGTTGCGGTAGTTGGTGTGGTACTCGTTGCTATTATTGTATCGGTTGGTTTCCCAGTCTCTTCACCAGTACTTGTTTTCTCACTTGGTGGTGGACTTGCAGTAGCTGATGTTGTTCGCGTTGCGGTAGTTGGTGTGATACTCGTTGCTATTATTGTATCGGTTGGTTTCCCAGTCTCTTCACCAGTACTTGTTTTCTCACTTGGTAGTGGACTTGCAGTAGCTGATGTGGTTCGCGTTGCGGTAGTTGGTGTAATACTCGTTGCTAATATTGTATCGGTTGGTGTCCCAGTCTCCTCACCAGTACTTGTTTTCTCACTTGGTGATGGACTTGCAGTAGCTGATGTGGTTCGCGTTGCGGTAGTCGGTGTGATACTCGTTGCTACTTTTGTATCGGTTATTTTCCCAGTCTCCTCACCAGTACTTGTTTTCTCACTTGATGGTGGACTTGCAGTAGCTGATGTGGTTCGCGTTGCGGTAGTTGGTGGGATACTCGTTGCTATTATTGTATCGGTTTGTTTCCCAGTCTCTTCACCTGTACTTGTTTTCTCACTTGGTGGTGGACTTGCAGTAGCTGATGTGGTTCCCGTTACGGTAGTTGGTGTTATACTCGTTGCTACTATTGTATCGGTTGGTTTCCCAGTCTCCTCACCAGTACTTGTTTTCTCAATTGTAGGTGGACTTGCAGTAGCTGATGTGGTTCGCGTTGCGATAGTTGGTGTGATACTCGATGCTACTATTATAGCGGTTGGTTTCCCAGTGTCTTCACCAGTACTTGTTTTCTCACTTGGTGGGGGACTTGCAGTAGCTGATGTGGTTCCCGTTGCGGTAGTAGGTGTGATAATTGTTGCTACTATTGTATCGGCTGGTTTCCCAGTCTCCTCACCAGTACTTGTTTTTTCACTTGGTGGTGGACTTGCAGTAGCTGATGTGGTTCGCGTTGCGGTAGTTGGTGTGATACTCGTTGCTATTATTGTATCGGTTGGTTTCCCAGTCTCTTCACCAGTACTTGTTTTCTCACTTGGTGGTGGACTTGCAGTAGCTGATGTGGTTCGCGTTGCGGTAGTTGGTGTGATACTCGTTGCAACTATTGTATCGGTTGGTTTCGCAGTCTCTTCACCAGTACTTGTTTTCTCACTTGGTGATGGACTTGCAGTAACTGATGTGGTTCGCGTTGCGGTAGTCGGTGTGATACTCGTTGCTACTTTTGTATCGGTTATTTTCCCAGTCTCCTCACCAGTACTTGTTTTCTCACTTGATGGTGCACTTGCAGTAGCTGATGTGGTTCGCGTTGCGGTAGTTTGTGTGATACTCGTTGCTATTATTGTATCGGTTGGTTTCCCAGTCTCTTCACCAGTACTTGTTTTCTCACTTGGTGGTGGACTTGCAGTAGCTGATGTGGTTCGCGTTGCGGTAGTTGGTGTAATACTCGTTGCTAATATTGTATCGGTTGGTTTCCCAGTCTCCTCACCAGTACTTGTTTTCTCACTTGGTGATGGACTTGCAGTAACTGATGTGGTTCGCGTTGCGCTGGTCGGTGTGATACTCGATGCTACTATTATAGCGGTTGGTTTCCCAGTGTCTTCACCAGTACTTGTTTTCTCACTTGGTGGGGGACTTGCAGTAGCTGATGTGGTTCCCGTTGCGGTAGTAGGTGTGATAATTGTTGCTACTATTGTATCGGCTGGTTTCCCAGTCTCCTCACCAGTACTTGTTTTTTCACTTGGTGGTGGACTTGCAGTAGCTGATGTGGTTCGCGTTGCGGTAGTTGGTGTGATACTCGTTGCTATTATTGTATCGGTTGGTTTCCCAGTCTCTTCACCAGTACTTGTTTTCTCACTTGGTGGTGGACTTGCAGTAGCTGATGTGGTTCGCGTTGCGGTAGTTGGTGTAATACTCGTTGCTAATATTGTATCGGTTGGTTTCCCAGTCTCCTCACCAGTACTTGTTTTCTCACTTGGTGATGGACTTGCAGTAACTGATGTGGTTCGCGTTGCGGTAGTCGGTGTGATACTCGTTGCTACTTTTGTATCGGTTATTTTCCCAGTCTCCTCACCAGTACTTGTTTTCTCACTTGATGGTGGACTTGCAGTAGCTGATGTGGTTCGCGTTGCGGTAGTTTGTGTGATACTCGTTGCTATTATTGTATCGGTTGGTTTCCCAGTCTCTTCACCAGTACTTGTTTTCTCACTTGGTGGTGGACTTGCAGTAGCTGATGTGGTTCGCGTTGCGGTAGTTGGTGTAATACTCGTTGCTAATATTGTATCGGTTGGTTTCCCAGTCTCTTCACCAGTACTTGTTTTCTCACTTGGTGGTTTACTTGCAGTAGCTGATGTGGTTCGCGTTGCGGTAGTTGGTGGGATACTCGTTGCTATTATTGTATCGGTTTGTTTCCCAATCTCTTCACCTGTACTTGTTTTCTCACTTGGTGGTGGACTTGCAGTAGCTGATGTGGTTCCCGTTACGGTAGTTGGTGTTATACTCATTGCTACTATTGTATCGGTTGGTTTCCCAGTCTCCTCACCAGTACTTGTTTTCTCAATTGTAGGTGGACTTGCAGTAGCTGATGTGGTTCGCGTTGCGATAGTTGGTGTGATACTCGATGCTACTATTGTAGCGGTTGGTTTCCCAGTGTCTTCAATAGTACTTGTTTTCTCACTTGGTGGGGGACTTGCAGTAGCTGATGTGGTTCCCGTTGCGGTAGTAGGTGTGATACTCGTTGCTACTATTGTATCGGCTGGTTTCCCAGTCTCCTCACCAGTAATTGTTTTTTCACTTGGTGGTGGACTTGCAGTAGCTGATGTGGTTCGTGTTGCGGTAGTTGGTGTGATACTCGTTGCTATTATTGTATCGGTTGGTTTCCCAGTCTCTTCACCAGTACTTGTTTTCTCACTTGGTAGTGGACTTGCAGTAGCTGATGTGGTTCGCGTTGCGGTAGTTGGTGTAATACTCGTTGCTAATATTGTATCGGTTGGTTTCCCAGTCTCCTCACCAGTACTTGTTTTCTCACTTGGTGATGGACTTGCAGTAGCTGATGTGGTTCGCGTTGCGGTAGTCGGTGTGATACTCGTTGCTAATATTGTATCGGTTGGTTTCCCAGTCTCCTCACCAGTACTTGTTTTCTCACTTGGTGATGGACTTGCAGTAGCTGATGTGGTTCGCGTTGCGGTAGTCGGTGTGATACTCGTTGCTACTTTTGTATCGGTTATTTTCCCAGTCTCCTCACCAGTACTTGTTTTCTCACTTGGTGGTGGACTTGCAGTAGCTGATGTGGTTCGCGTTGCGGTAGTTGGTGTAATACTCGTTGCTAATATTGTATCGGTTGGTTTCCCAGTCTCCTCACCAGTACTTGTTTTTTCACTTGGTGGTGGACTTGCAGTAGCTGATGTGGTTCGCGTTGCGGTAGTTGGTGTGGTACTCGTTGCTACTATTGTGTCGGTTGGTTTTCCAGTGTCTTCACCATTACTTGTTATCTCACTTGGTGGTGGACTTGCAGTAGCTGATGTGGATCGCGTTGCGGTAGTTGGTGTGGTACTCGTTGCTATTATTGTATCGGTTATTTTCCCAGTCTCCTCACCAGTACTTGTTTTCTCACTTGGTGGTGGACTTGCAGTAGCTGATGTGGTTCGCGTTGCGGTAGTTGGTGTAATACTCGTTGCTATTATTGTATCGGTTGGTTTCCCAGTCTCTTCACCAGTACTTGTTTTCTCACTTGGTGGTGGACTTGCAGTAGCTGATGTGGTTCGCGTTGCGGTAGTTGGTGGGATACTCGTTGCTATTATTGTATCGGTTTGTTTCCCAATCTCTTCACCTGTACTTGTTTTCTCACTTGGTGGTGGACTTGCAGTAGCTGATGTGGTTCCCGTTACGGTAGTTGGTGTTATACTCGTTGCTACTATTGTATCGGTTGATTTCCCAGTCTCCTCACCAGTACTTGTTTTCTCAATTGTAGGTGGACTTGCAGTAGCTGATGTGGTTCGCGTTGCGATAGTTGGTGTGATACTCGATGCTACTATTGTAGCGGTTGGTTTCCCAGTGTCTTCACCAGTACTTGTTTTCTCACTTGGTGGGGGACTTGCAGTAGCTGATGTGGTTCCCGTTGCGGTAGTAGGTGTGATACTCGTTGCTACTATTGTATCGGCTGGTTTCCCAGTCTCCTCACCAGTAATTGTTTTTTCACTTGGTGGTGGACTTGCAGTGGCTGATGTGGTTCGTGTTGCGGTAGTTGGTGTGATACTCGTTGCTATTATTGTATCGGTTGGTTTCCCAGTCTCTTCACCAGTACTTGTTTTCTCACTTGGTAGTGGACTTGCAGTAGCTGAGGTGGTTCGCGTTGCGGTAGTTGGTGTAATACTCGTTGCTAATATTGTATCGGTTGGTTTCCCAGTCTCCTCACCAGTACTTGTTTTCTCACTTGGTGATGGACTTGCAGTAGCTGATGTGGTTCGCGTTGCGGTAGTCGGTGTGATACTCGTTGCTAATATTGTATCGGTTGGTTTCCCAGTCTCCTCACCAGTACTTGTTTTCTCACTTGGTGATGGACTTGCAGTAGCTGATGTGGTTCGCGTTGCGGTAGTCGGTGTGATACTCGTTGCTACTTTTGTATCGGCTATTTTCCCAGTCTCCTCACCAGTACTTGTTTTCTCACTTGGTGGTGGACTTGCAGTAGCTGATGTGGTTCGCGTTGCGGTAGTTGGTGTAATACTCGTTGCTAATATTGTATCGGTTGGTTTCCCAGTCTCCTCACCAGTACTTGTTTTTTCACTTGGTGGTGGACTTGCAGTAGCTGATGTGGTTCGCGTTGCGGTAGTTGGTGTGGTACTCGTTGCTACTATTGTGTCGGTTGGTTTTCCAGTGTCTTCACCATTACTTGTTATCTCACTTGGTGGTGGACTTGCAGTAGCTGATGTGGATCGCGTTGCGGTAGTTGGTGTGGTACTCGTTGCTATTATTGTATCGGTTGGTTTCCCAGTCTCTTCACCAGTACTTGTTTTCTCACTTGGTGGTGGACTTGCAGTAGCTGATGTGGTTCGCGTTGCGGTAGTTGGTGTGATACTCGTTGCTATTATTGTATCGGTTGGTTTCCCAGTCTCTTCACCAGTACTTGTTTTCTCACTTGGTGGTGGACTTGCAGTAGCTGATGTGGTTCGCGTTGCGGTAGTTGGTGTAATACTCGTTGCTAATATTGTATCGGTTGGTTTCCCAGTCTCTTCACCAGTACTTGTTTTCTCACTTGGTGGTTTACTTGCAGGAGCTGATGTGGTTCGCGTTGCGGTAGTTGGTGGGATACTCGTTGCTATTATTGTATCGGTTTGTTTCCCAGTCTCTTCACCTGTACTTGTTTTCTCACTTGGTGGTGGACTTGCAGTAGCTGATGTGGTTCCCGTTACGGTAGTTGGTGTTATACTCGTTACTACTAATGTATCGGTTGGTTTCCCAGTCTCCTCACCAGTACTTGTTTTCTCAATTGTAGGTGGACTTGCAGTAGCTGATGTGGTTCGCGTTGCGATAGTTGGTGTGATACTCGATGCTACTATTGTAGCGGTTGGTTTCCCAGTGTCTTCACCAGTACTTGTTTTCTCACTTGGTGGGGGACTTGCAGTAGCTGATGTGGTTCCCGTTGCGGTAGTAGGTGTGATACTCGTTGCTACTATTGTATCGGCTGGTTTCCCAGTCTCCTCACCAGTAATTGTTTTTTCACTTGGTGGTGGACTTGCAGTAGCTGATGTGGTTCGCGTTGCGGTAGTTGGTGTGATACTCGTTGCTATTATTGTATCGGTTGGTTTCCCAGTCTCTTCACCAGTACTTGTTTTCTCACTTGGTAGTGGACTTGCAGTAGCTGATGTGGTTCGCGTTGTCGGTGTGATACTCGTTGCTAATATTGTATCGGTTGGTTTCCCAGTCTCCTCACCAGTACTTGTTTTCTCACTTGGTGATGGACTTGCAGTAGCTGATGTGGTTCGCGTTGCGGTAGTCGGTGTGATACTCGTTGCTACTTTTGTATCGGTTATTTTCCCAGTCTCCTCACCAGTACTTGTTTTCTCACTTGGTGGTGGACTTGCAGTAGCTGATGTGGTTCGCGTTGCGGTAGTTGGTGTAATACTCGTTGCTAATATTGTATCGGTTGGTTTCCCAGTCTCCTCACCAGTACTTGTTTTTTCACTTGGTGGTGGACTTGCAGTAGCTGATGTGGTTCGCGTTGCGGTAGTTGGTGTGGTACTCGTTGCTACTATTGTGTCGGTTGGTTTTCCAGTGTCTTCACCATTACTTGTTATCTCACTTGGTGGTGGACTTGCAGTAGCTGATGTGGATCGCGTTGCGGTAGTTGGTGTGGTACTCGTTGCTATTATTGTATCGGTTATTTTCCCAGTCTCCTCACCAGTACTTGTTTTCTCACTTGGTGGTGGACTTGCAGTAGCTGATGTGGTTCGCGTTGCGGTAGTTGGTGTAATACTCGTTGCTATTATTGTATCGGTTGGTTTCCCAGTCTCTTCACCAGTACTTGTTTTCTCACTTGGTGGTGGACTTGCAGTAGCTGATGTGGTTCGCGTTGCGGTAGTTGGTGGGATACTCGTTGCTATTATTGTATCGGTTTGTTTCCCAATCTCTTCACCTGTACTTGTTTTCTCACTTGGTGGTGGACTTGCAGTAGCTGATGTGGTTCCCGTTACGGTAGTTGGTGTTATACTCGTTGCTACTATTGTATCGGTTGATTTCCCAGTCTCCTCACCAGTACTTGTTTTCTCAATTGTAGGTGGACTTGCAGTAGCTGATGTGGTTCGCGTTGCGATAGTTGGTGTGATACTCGATGCTACTATTGTAGCGGTTGGTTTCCCAGTGTCTTCACCAGTACTTGTTTTCTCACTTGGTGGGGGACTTGCAGTAGCTGATGTGGTTCCCGTTGCGGTAGTAGGTGTGATACTCGTTGCTACTATTGTATCGGCTGGTTTCCCAGTCTCCTCACCAGTAATTGTTTTTTCACTTGGTGGTGGACTTGCAGTGGCTGATGTGGTTCGTGTTGCGGTAGTTGGTGTGATACTCGTTGCTATTATTGTATCGGTTGGTTTCCCAGTCTCTTCACCAGTACTTGTTTTCTCACTTGGTAGTGGACTTGCAGTAGCTGATGTGGTTCGCGTTGCGGTAGTTGGTGTAATACTCGTTGCTAATATTGTATCGGTTGGTTTCCCAGTCTCCTCACCAGTACTTGTTTTCTCACTTGGTGATGGACTTGCAGTAGCTGATGTGGTTCGCGTTGTGGTAGTCGGTGTGATACTCGTTGCTAATATTGTATCGGTTGGTTTCCCAGTCTCCTCACCAGTACTTGTTTTCTCACTTGGTGATGGACTTGCAGTAGCTGATGTGGTTCGCGTTGCGGTAGTCGGTGTGATACTCGTTGCTACTTTTGTATCGGTTATTTTCCCAGTCTCCTCACCAGTACTTGTTTTCTCACTTGGTGGTGGACTTGCAGTAGCTGATGTGGTTCGCGTTGCGGTAGTTGGTGTAATACTCGTTGCTAATATTGTATCGGTTGGTTTCCCAGTCTCCTCACCAGTACTTGTTTTTTCACTTGGTGGTGGACTTGCAGTAGCTGATGTGGTTCGCGTTGCGGTAGTTGGTGTGGTACTCGTTGCTACTATTGTGTCGGTTGGTTTTCCAGTGTCTTCACCATTACTTGTTATCTCACTTGGTGGTGGACTTGCAGTAGCTGATGTGGATCGCGTTGCGGTAGTTGGTGTGGTACTCGTTGCTATTATTGTATCGGTTGGTTTCCCAGTCTCTTCACCAGTACTTGTTTTCTCACTTGGTGGTGGACTTGCAGTAGCTGATGTGGTTCGCGTTGCGGTAGTTGGTGTGATACTCGTTGCTATTATTGTATCGGTTGGTTTCCCAGTCTCTTCACCAGTACTTGTTTTCTCACTTGGTAGTGGACTTGCAGTAGCTGATGTGGTTCGCGTTGCGGTAGTTGGTGTAATACTCGTTGCTAATATTGTATCGGTTGGTGTCCCAGTCTCCTCACCAGTACTTGTTTTCTCACTTGGTGATGGACTTGCAGTAGCTGATGTGGTTCGCGTTGCGGTAGTCGGTGTGATACTCGTTGCTACTTTTGTATCGGTTATTTTCCCAGTCTCCTCACCAGTACTTGTTTTCTCACTTGATGGTGGACTTGCAGTAGCTGATGTGGTTCGCGTTGCGGTAGTTGGTGGGATACTCGTTGCTATTATTGTATCGGTTTGTTTCCCAGTCTCTTCACCTGTACTTGTTTTCTCACTTGGTGGTGGACTTGCAGTAGCTGATGTGGTTCCCGTTACGGTAGTTGGTGTTATACTCGTTGCTACTATTGTATCGGTTGGTTTCCCAGTCTCCTCACCAGTACTTGTTTTCTCAATTGTAGGTGGACTTGCAGTAGCTGATGTGGTTCGCGTTGCGATAGTTGGTGTGATACTCGATGCTACTATTATAGCGGTTGGTTTCCCAGTGTCTTCACCAGTACTTGTTTTCTCACTTGGTGGGGGACTTGCAGTAGCTGATGTGGTTCCCGTTGCGGTAGTAGGTGTGATAATTGTTGCTACTATTGTATCGGCTGGTTTCCCAGTCTCCTCACCAGTACTTGTTTTTTCACTTGGTGGTGGACTTGCAGTAGCTGATGTGGTTCGCGTTGCGGTAGTTGGTGTGATACTCGTTGCTATTATTGTATCGGTTGGTTTCCCAGTCTCTTCACCAGTACTTGTTTTCTCACTTGGTGGTGGACTTGCAGTAGCTGATGTGGTTCGCGTTGCGGTAGTTGGTGTGATACTCGTTGCAACTATTGTATCGGTTGGTTTCGCAGTCTCTTCACCAGTACTTGTTTTCTCACTTGGTGGTGGACCTGCAGTAGCTGTGGTTCGCATTGCGGTAGTTGGTGTGGTACTCGTTGCTACTATTGTGTCGGTTGGTTTCCCAGTGTCCTCACCACTACTTGTTTTCTCACTTGGTGGTGGACTTGCAGTAGCTGATATGGTTCGCGTTGCGGTAGTTGGTGTGATACTCGTTGCTACTATTGTATCGGCTGATTTCCCAGTCTCCTCACCAGTACTTGTTATCTCACTTGGTGGTGGACTTGCAGTAGCTGATGTGGTTCGCATTGCGGTAGTTGGTGTGGTACTCGTTGCTACTATTGTGTCGGTTGGTTTCCCAGTGTCCTCACCACTACTTGTTTTCTCACTTGGTGGTGGACTTGCAGTAGCTGATGTCGTTCGCGTTGCGGTAGTTGGTGTGATACTGGTTACTACTATTGCATCGGTTGGTTTCCCAGTCTCCTCACCAGTACTTGTTTTCTCAATTGGTGGTGGACCTGCAGTAGCTGATGTGGTTCGCGTTGCGGTAGTTGGTGTGATACTCGTTGCTATTATTGTATCGGTTGGTTTCACATTCTCTTCACCAGTACTTGTTTTCTCACTTGGTGATGGACTTGCAGTAGCTGATGTGGTTTGCGTTGCGGTAGTTGGTGTGATACTCGTTGCTACTATTGTATCGGTTGGTTTCCCAGTCTCCTCACCAGTCCTTGTTTTCTCAATTGGTGGTGGACTTTCAGTAGCTGATGTGGTTCGCGTTGCGGTAGTTGGTGCGATACTCGTTGCTACTATTGTATCGGTTATTTTCCCAGTCTCCTCACCAGTACTTGTTTTCTCACTTGATGGTGAACTTGCAGTAGCTGATGTGGCTCGCGTTGCGGTAGTTGGTGTGATACTCGTTGCTACTATTGTATCGGTTATTTTTCCAGTCTCCTCACCAGTACTTGTTATCTCACTTGGTGGTGGACTTGCAGTAGCTGTTGTGGTTCGCGTTGCGGTAGTTGGTGTGATACTCGTTGCTACTATTATATCGGTTGGTTTCACAGTCTCTTCACCAGTACTTGTTTTCTCACTTGGTGGTGGACTTAAAGTAGCTGATGTGGTTCGCGTTGCGGTAGTTGGTGTGATACTCGTTGCTACTATTGTATCGGTTGGTTTCCCAGCCTCCTCACCAGTACTTGTTTTCTCACTTGGTGGTGGACTTGCAGTAGCTGATGTGGTTCGCGTTGCGGTAGTTGGTGTGATACTCGTTGCAACTATTGTATCGGTTGGTTTCGCAGTCTCTTCACCAGTACTTGTTTTCTCACTTGGTGGTGGACCTGCAGTAGCTGATGTGGTTCGCATTGCGGTAGTTGGTGTGGTACTCGTTGCTACTATTGTGTCGGTTGGTTTCCCAGTGTCCTCACCACTACTTGTTTTCTCACTTGGTGGTGGACTTGCAGTAGCTGATATGGTTCGCGTTGCGGTAGTTGGTGTGATACTCGTTGCTACTATTGTATCGGCTGATTTCCCAGTCTCCTCACCAGTACTTGTTATCTCACTTGGTGGTGGACTTGCAGTAGCTGATGTGGTTCGCGTTGCGGTAGTTGGTGTGATACTGGTTACTACTATTGCATCGGTTGGTTTCCCAGTCTCTTCACCAGTACTTGTTTTCTCAATTCGTGGTGGACTTGCAGGAGCTGATGTGGTTCGCGTTGCGGTAGTTGGTGTGATACTGGTTACTACTATTGCATCGGTTGGTTTCCCAGTCTCTTCACCAGTACTTGTTTTCTCAATTGGTGGTGGACTTGCAGGAGCTGATGTGGTTCGCGTTGCGGTAGTTGGTGTGATACTGGTTACTACTATTTTATCGGCTAATTTCCCAGTCTCCTCACCAGTACTTGTTTTCTCAATTGGTGGTGGACTTGCAGTAGCTGATGTGGTTCGCGTTGCGGTAGTTGGTGTGATACTCGTTGCTATTATTGTATCGGTTGGTTTCACATTCTCTTCACCAGTACTTGTTTTCTCACTTGGTGGTGGACTTGCAGTAGCTGATGTGGTTTGCGTTGCGGTAGTTGGCGTGGTACTCGTTGCTACTATTGTATCGATTGGTTTCCCAGTCTCCTCACCAGTACTTGTTATCTCACTTGGTGGTGGACTTGCAGTAGCTGATGTGGTTCGCGTTGCGGTAGTTGGTGTGGTACTCGTTGCTACTATTGTGTCGGTTGGTTTCCCAGTCTCCTCACCAGTACTTGTTTTCTCACTTGGTGATGGACTTGCAGTAGCTGATGTGGTTCGCGTTGCGGTAGTCGGTGTGATACTCGTTGCTACTTTTGTATCGGTTATTTTCCCAGTCTCCTCACCAGTACTTGTTTTCTCACTTGGTGGTGGACTTGCAGTAGCTGATGTGGTTCGCGTTGCGGTAGTTGGTGTGATATTCGTTGCTACTATTGTATCGGTTGCTTTCCCAGTCTCCTCACCAGTACTTGTTTTCTCACTTGGTGGTGGACTTGCAGTAGCTGATGTGGTTCGCGCTGCGGTAGTTGGTGTGGTACTCGTTGCTACTATTGTGTCGGTTAGTTTCCCACTGTCCTCACCAGTACTTGTTTTCTCAATTGTAGGTGGACTTGCAGTAGCTGATGTGGTTCGCGTTGCGATAGTTTGTGTGATACTCGTTGCTACTATTGTATCGGTTGGTTTCCCAGTCTCCTCACCAGTACTTGTTTTTTCACTTGGTGGTGGACCTGCAGTAGCTGATGTGGTTCGCGTTGCGGTAGTTGTTGTGATACTCGTTGCTACTATTGTATCGGTTGGTTTCCCAGTCTCCTCACCAGTACTTGTTTTCTCACTTGGTGGTGGACTTGCAGTAGCTGATGTGGTTCGCGTTGCGGTAGTTGGTGTGGTACTCGTTGCTGCTATTGTATCGATTGGTTTCCCAGTCTCCTCACCCGTACTTGTTATCTCACTTGGTGGTGGACTTGCAGTAGCTAATGTGGTTCGCGTTGCGGTAGTTGGTGTGATACCCGTTGCTATTATTGTATCGGTTGGTTTCCCAGTCTCTTCACCAATACTTGTTTTCTCACTTGGTGGTGGACTTGCAGTAGCTGATGTGGTTCGCGTTGCGGTAGTTGGTGTGATATTCGTTGCTACTATTGTATCGGTTGGTTTCCCAGTCTCCTCACCAGTACTTGTTTTCTCACTTGGTGGTGGACTTGCAGTAGCTGATGTGGTTCGCGTTGCGGTAGTTGGTGTGATACTCGTTGCTACTATTGTATCGTTTGGTTTCCCAGCCTCCTCACCAGTACTTGTTTTCTCACTTGGTGGTGGACTTGCAGTAGCTGATGTGGTTCGCGTTGCGGTAGTTGGTGTGATACTCGTTGCTATTATTGTATCGGTTGGTTTCACATTCTCTTCACCAGTACTTGTTCTCTCACTTGGTGGTGGACTTGCAGTAGCTGATGTGGTTCGCGTTGCGGTAGTTGGTGTGATACTCGTTGCTATTATTGTATCGGTTGGTTTCCCAGTCTCTTCACCAGTACTTGTTTTCTCACTTGGTGGTGGACTTGCAGTAGCTGATGTGGTTCGCGTTGCGGTAGTTGGTGTGATACTCGTTGCTATTATTGTATCGGTTGGTTTCCCAGTCTTTTCACCAGTACTTGTTTCCTCACTTGGTGGTGGACTTGCAGTAGCTGATGTGGTTCGCGTTGCGGTAGTTGGTGTGATACTCGTTGCTATTATTGTATCGGTTGGTTTCCCAGTCTCTTCACCAGTACTTGTTTTCTCACTTGGTGGTGGACTTGCAGTAGCTGATGTGGTTCGCGTTGCGGTAGTTGGTGTGGTACTCGTTTCTACTATTGTATCGGTTGGTTTCCCAGTCTCCTCACCAGTACTTGTTTTCTCACTTGGTGATGGACTTGCAGTAGCTGATGTGGTTCGCGTTGCGGTAGTCGGTGTGATACTCGTTGCTACTTTTGTATCGGTTATTTTCCCAGTCTCCTCACCAGTACTTGTTTTCTCACTTGATGGTGGACTTGCAGTAGCTGATGTGGTTCGCGTTGCGGTAGTTGGTGTGGTACTCGTTGCTACTATTGTGTCGGTTGGTTTTCCAGTGTCTTCACCATTACTTGTTATCTCACTTGGTGGTGGACTTGCAGTAGCTGATGTGGTTCCCGTTACGGTAGTTGGTGTTATACTCGTTGCTACTATTGTATCGGTTGGTTTCCCATTCTCCTCACCAGTACTTGTTTTCTCAATTGTAGGTGGACTTTCAGTAGCTGATGTGGTTCGCGTTGCGATAGTTGGTGTGATACCCGTTGCTACTATTGTAGCGGTTGGTTTCCCAGTGTCTTCACCTGTACTTGTTTTCTCACTTGGTGGGGGACTTGCAGTAGCTGATGTGGTTCCCGTTGCGGTAGTTGGTGTGATACTCGTTGCTACTATTGTATCGGCTGGTTTCCCAGTCTCCTCACCAGTACTTGTTATCTCACTTGATGGTGGACTTGCAGTAGCTGATGTGGTTCGCGTTGCGGTAGTTGGTGTGATACTGGTTACTACTATTGCATCGGTTGGTTTCCCAGTCTCTTCACCAGTACTTGTTTTCTCACTTGGTGGTGGACTTGCAGTAGCTGATGTGGTTCGCGTTGCGGTAGTTGGTGTGATACTCGTTGCTACTATTGTATCGGTTGGTTTCCCAGCCTCCTCACCAGTACTTGTTTTCTCACTTGGTAGGGGACTTGCAGTAGCTGATGTGGTTCCCGTTGCGGTAGTTGGTGTGATACTCGTTGCTACTATTGTATCGGCTGGTTTCCCAGTCTCCTCACCAGTACTTGTTATCTCACTTGGTGGTGGACTTGCAGTAGCTGATGTGGTTCGCGTTGCGGTAGTTGGTGTGATACTCGTTGCTACTATTATATCGGTTGGTTTTCCAGTCTCTTCACCAGTACTTGTTTTCTCACTTGGTGGTGGACTTGCAGTAGCTGATGTGGTTCCCGTTGCGGTAGTAGGTGTGATACTCGTTGCTACTATTGTATCGGCTGGTTTCCCAGTCTCCTCACCAGTAATTGTTTTTTCACTTGGTGGTGGACTTGCAGTGGCTGATGTGGTTCGTGTTGCGGTAGTTGGTGTGATACTCGTTGCTATTATTGTATCGGTTGGTTTCCCAGTCTCTTCACCAGTACTTGTTTTCTCACTTGGTAGTGGACTTGCAGTAGCTGATGTGGTTCGCGTTGCGGTAGTTGGTGTAATACTCGTTGCTAATATTGTATCGGTTGGTTTCCCAGTCTCCTCACCAGTACTTGTTTTCTCACTTGGTGATGGACTTGCAGTAGCTGATGTGGTTCGCGTTGCGGTAGTCGGTGTGATACTCGTTGCTAATATTGTATCGGTTGGTTTCCCAGTCTCCTCACCAGTACTTGTTTTCTCACTTGGTGATGGACTTGCAGTAGCTGATGTGGTTCGCGTTGCGGTAGTCGGTGTGATACTCGTTGCTACTTTTGTATCGGTTATTTTCCCAGTCTCCTCACCAGTACTTGTTTTCTCACTTGGTGGTGGACTTGCAGTAGCTGATGTGGTTCGCGTTGCGGTAGTTGGTGTAATACTCGTTGCTAATATTGTATCGGTTGGTTTCCCAGTCTCCTCACCAGTACTTGTTTTTTCACTTGGTGGTGGACTTGCAGTAGCTGATGTGGTTCGCGTTGCGGTAGTTGGTGTGGTACTCGTTGCTACTATTGTGTCGGTTGGTTTTCCAGTGTCTTCACCATTACTTGTTATCTCACTTGGTGGTGGACTTGCAGTAGCTGATGTGGATCGCGTTGCGGTAGTTGGTGTGGTACTAGTTGCTATTATTGTATCGGTTGGTTTCCCAGTCTCTTCACCAGTACTTGTTTTCTCACTTGGTGGTGGACTTGCAGTAGCTGATGTGGTTCGCGTTGCGGTAGTTGGTGTGATACTCGTTGCTATTATTGTATCGGTTGGTTTCCCAGTCTCTTCACCAGTACTTGTTTTCTCACTTGGTGGTGGACTTGCAGTAGCTGATGTGGTTCGCGTTGCGGTAGTTGGTGTAATACTCGTTGCTAATATTGTATCGGTTGGTTTCCCAGTCTCTTCACCAGTACTTGTTTTCTCACTTGGTGGTTTACTTGCAGGAGCTGATGTGGTTCGCGTTGCGGTAGTTGGTGGGATACTCGTTGCTATTATTGTATCGGTTTGTTTCCCAGTCTCTTCACCTGTACTTGTTTTCTCACTTGGTGGTGGACTTGCAGTAGCTGATGTGGTTCCCGTTACGGTAGTTGGTGTTATACTCGTTACTACTATTGTATCGGTTGGTTTCCCAGTCTCTTCACCAGTACTTGTTATCTCACTTGGTGGTGGACTTGCAGTAGCTGATGTGGTTCGCGTTGCGGTAGTTGGTGTGGTACTCGTTGCTACTATTGTGTCGGTTGGTTTCCCAGTCTCCTCACCAGTACTTGTTTTCTCACTTGGTGATGGACTTGCAGTAGCTGATGTGGTTCGCGTTGCGGTAGTCGGTGTGATACTCGTTGCTACTTTTGTATCGGTTATTTTCCCAGTCTCCTCACCAGTACTTGTTTTCTCACTTGGTGGTGGACTTGCAGTAGCTGATGTGGTTCGCGTTGCGGTAGTTGGTGTGATATTCGTTGCTACTATTGTATCGGTTGCTTTCCCAGTCTCCTCACCAGTACTTGTTTTCTCACTTGGTGGTGGACTTGCAGTAGCTGATATGGTTCGCGCTGCGGTAGTTGGTGTGGTACTCGTTGCTACTATTGTGTCGGTTAGTTTCCCACTGTCCTCACCAGTACTTGTTTTCTCAATTGTAGGTGGACTTGCAGTAGCTGATGTGGTTCGCGTTGCGATAGTTTGTGTGATACTCGTTGCTACTATTGTATCGGTTGGTTTCCCAGTCTCCTCACCAGTACTTGTTTTTTCACTTGGTGGTGGACCTGCAGTAGCTGATGTGGTTCGCGTTGCGGTAGTTGTTGTGATACTCGTTGCTACTATTGTATCGGTTGGTTTCCCAGTCTCCTCACCAGTACTTGTTTTCTCACTTGGTGGTGGACTTGCAGTAGCTGATGTGGTTCGCGTTGCGGTAGTTGGTGTGGTACTCGTTGCTGCTATTGTATCGATTGGTTTCCCAGTCTCCTCACCCGTACTTGTTATCTCACTTGGTGGTGGACTTGCAGTAGCTAATGTGGTTCGCGTTGCGGTAGTTGGTGTGATACCCGTTGCTATTATTGTATCGGTTGGTTTCCCAGTCTCTTCACCAATACTTGTTTTCTCACTTGGTGGTGGACTTGCAGTAGCTGATGTGGTTCGCGTTGCGGTAGTTGGTGTGATATTCGTTGCTACTATTGTATCGGTTGGTTTCCCAGTCTCCTCACCAGTACTTGTTTTCTCACTTGGTGGTGGACTTGCAGTAGCTGATGTGGTTCGCGTTGCGGTAGTTGGTGTGATACTCGTTGCTACTATTGTATCGTTTGGTTTCCCAGCCTCCTCACCAGTACTTGTTTTCTCACTTGGTGGTGGACTTGCAGTAGCTGATGTGGTTCGCGTTGCGGTAGTTGGTGTGATACTCGTTGCTATTATTGTATCGGTTGGTTTCACATTCTCTTCACCAGTACTTGTTCTCTCACTTGGTGGTGGACTTGCAGTAGCTGATGTGGTTCGCGTTGCGGTAGTTGGTGTGATACTCGTTGCTATTAATGTATCGGTTGGTTTCCCAGTCTCTTCACCAGTACTTGTTTTCTCACTTGGTGGTGGACTTGCAGTAGCTGATGTGGTTCGCGTTGCGGTAGTTGGTGTGATACTCGTTGCTATTATTGTATCGGTTGGTTTCCCAGTCTTTTCACCAGTACTTGTTTCCTCACTTGGTGGTGGACTTGCAGTAGCTGATGTGGTTCGCGTTGCGGTAGTTGGTGTGATACTCGTTGCTATTATTGTATCGGTTGGTTTCCCAGTCTCTTCACCAGTACTTGTTTTCTCACTTGGTGGTGGACTTGCAGTAGCTGATGTGGTTCGCGTTGCGGTAGTTGGTGTGGTACTCGTTTCTACTATTGTATCGGTTGGTTTCCCAGTCTCCTCACCAGTACTTGTTTTCTCACTTGATGGTGGACTTGCAGTAGCTGATGTGGTTCGCGTTGCGGTAGTTGGTGTGGTACTCGTTGCTACTATTGTGTCGGTTGGTTTTCCAGTGTCTTCACCATTACTTGTTATCTCACTTGGTGGTGGACTTGCAGTAGCTGATGTGGTTCCCGTTACGGTAGTTGGTGTTATACTCGTTGCTACTATTGTATCGGTTGGTTTCCCATTCTCCTCACCAGTACTTGTTTTCTCAATTGTAGGTGGACTTTCAGTAGCTGATGTGGTTCGCGTTGCGATAGTTGGTGTGATACTCGTTGCTACTATTGTAGCGGTTGGTTTCCCAGTGTCTTCACCTGTACTTGTTTTCTCACTTGGTGGGGGACTTGCAGTAGCTGATGTGGTTCCCGTTGCGGTAGTTGGTGTGATACTCGTTGCTACTATTGTATCGGCTGGTTTCCCAGTCTCCTCACCAGTACTTGTTATCTCACTTGATGGTGGACTTGCAGTAGCTGATGTGGTTCGCGTTGCGGTAGTTGGTGTGATACTGGTTACTACTATTGCATCGGTTTGTTTCCCAGTCTCTTCACCAGTACTTGTTTTCTCACTTGGTGGTGGACTTGCAGTAGCTGATGTGGTTCGCGTTGCGGTAGTTGGTGTGATACTCGTTGCTACTATTGTATCGGTTGGTTTCCCAGCCTCCTCACCAGTACTTGTTTTCTCACTTGGTAGGGGACTTGCAGTAGCTGATGTGGTTCCCGTTGCGGTAGTTGGTGTGATACTCGTTGCTACTATTGTATCGGCTGGTTTCCCAGTCTCCTCACCAGTACTTGTTATCTCACTTGGTGGTGGACTTGCAGTAGCTGATGTGGTTCGCGTTGCGGTAGTTGGTGTGATACTCGTTGCTACTATTATATCGGTTGGTTTTCCAGTCTCTTCACCAGTACTTGTTTTCTCACTTGGTGGTGGACTTGCAGTAGCTGATGTGGTTCGCGTTGCGGTAGTTGGTGTGATACTCGTTGCTACTATTGTATCGGTTAGTTTCCCAGCCTCCTCACCAGTACCTGTTTTCTCAGTTGGTGGTGGACTTGCAGTAGCTGATGTGGTTCGCATTGCGGTAGTTGGTGTGATACTCGTTGCTACTATTGTGTCGGTTGGTTTCCCAGTGTCCTCACCACTACTTGTTTTCTCACTTGGTGGTGGACTTGCAGTAGCTGATGTCGTTCGCGTTGCGGTAGTTGGTGTGATACTGGTTACTACTATTGCATCGGTTGGTTTCCCAGTCTCCTCACCAGTACTTGTTTTCTCAATTGGTGGTGGACTTGCAGTAGATGATGTGGTTCGCGTTGCGGTAGTTGGTGTGATACTGGTTACTACTATTGCATCGGTTGGTTTCCCAGTCTCTTCACCAGTACTTGTTGTCTCATTTGGTGGTGGACTTGCAGTAGCTGATGTGGTTCGCGTTGCGGTAGTTGGTGTAATACTCGTTGCTAATATTGTATCGGTTGGTTTCCCAGTCTCCTCACCAGTACTTGTTTTCTCACTTGGTGATGGACTTGCAGTAGCTGATGTGGTTCGCGTTGCGGTAGTCGGTGTGATACTCGTTGCTACTTTTGTATCGGTTATTTTCCCAGTCTCCTCACCAGTACTTGTTTTCTCACTTGGTGGTGGACTTGCAGTAGCTAATGTGGTTCGCGTTGCGGTAGTTGGTGTAATACTCGTTGCTAATATTGTATCGGTTGGTTTCCCAGTCTCCTCACCAGTACTTGTTTTCTCATTTGGTGGTGGACTTGCAGTAGCTGATGTGGTTCGCGTTGCGGTAGTTGGTGTGATATTCGTTGCTACTATTGTATCGGTTGCTTTCCCAGTCTCCTCACCAGTACTTGTTTTCTCACTTGGTGGTGGACTTGCAGTAGCTGTTGTGGTTCGCGCTGCGGTAGTTGGTGTGGTACTCGTTGCTACTATTGTGTCGGTTAGTTTCCCAGTGTCCTCACCAGTACTTGTTTTCTCAATTGTAGGTGGACTTGCAGTAGCTGATGTGGTTCGCGTTGCGATAGTTTGTGTGATACTCGTTGCTACTACTGTATCGGTTGGTTTCCCAGTCTCCTCACCAGTACTTGTTTTTTCACTTGGTGGTGGACTTGCAGTAGCTGATGTGGTTCGCGTTGCGGTAGTTGTTGTGATACTCGTTGCTACTATTGTATCGGTTGGTTTCCCAGTCTCCTCACCAGTACTTGTTTTCTCACTTGGTGGTGGACTTGCAGTAGCTGATGTGGTTCGCGTTGCGGTAGTTGGTGTGGTACTCGTTGCTGCTATTGTATCGATTGGTTTCCCAGTCTCCTCACCCGTACTTGTTATCTCACTTGGTGGTGGACTTGCAGTAGCTAATGTGGTTCGCGTTGCGGTAGTTGGTGTGATACTCGTTGCTATTATTGTATCGGTTGGTTTCACATTCTCTTCACCAGTACCTGTTTTCTCACTTGGTGGTGGACTTGCAGTAGCTGATGTGGTTCGCGTTGCGGTAGTTGGTGTAATACTCGTTGCTAATATTGTATCGGTTGGTTTCCCAGTCTCCTCACCAGTACTTGTTTTTTCACTTGGTGGTGGACTTGCAGTAGCTGATGTGGTTCGCGTTGCGGTAGTTGGTGTGGTACTCGTTGCTACTATTGTGTCGGTTGGTTTTCCAGTGTCTTCACCATTACTTGTTATCTCACTTGGTGGTGGACTTGCAGTAGCTGATGTGGATCGCGTTGCGGTAGTTGGTGTGGTACTCGTTGCTATTATTGTATCGGTTGGTTTCCCAGTCTCTTCACCAGTACTTGTTTTCTCACTTGGTGGTGGACTTGCAGTAGCTGATGTGGTTCGCGTTGCGGTAGTTGGTGTGATACTCGTTGCTATTATTGTATCGGTTGGTTTCCCAGTCTCTTCACCAGTACTTGTTTTCTCACTTGGTGGTGGACTTGCAGTAGCTGATGTGGTTCGCGTTGCGGTAGTTGGTGTAATACTCGTTGCTGATATTGTATCGGTTGGTTTCCCAGTCTCCTCACCAGTACTTGTTTTCTCACTTTGTGATGGACTTGCAGTAGCTGATGTGGTTCGCGTTGCGGTAGTCGGTGTGATACTCGTTGCTACTTTTGTATCGGTTATTTTCCCAGTCTCCTCACCAGTACTTTTTTTCTCACTTGGTGGTGGACTTGCAGTAGCTGATGTGGTTCGCGTTGCGGTAGTTGGTGTAATACTCGTTGCTAATATTGTATCGGTTGGTTTCCCAGTCTCCTCACCAGTACTTGTTTTTTCACTTGGTGGTGGACTTGCAGTAGCTGAGGTGGTTCGCGTTGCGGTAGTTGGTGTGGTACTCGTTGCTACTATTGTGTCGGTTGGTTTTCCAGTGTCTTCACCTTTACTTGTTATCTCACTTGGTGGTGGACTTGCAGTAGCTGATGTGGATCGCGTTGCGGTAGTTGGTGTGGTACTCGTTGCTATTATTGTATCGGTTGGTTTCCCAGTCTCTTCACCAGTACTTGTTTTCTCACTTGGTGGTGGACTTGCAGTAGCTGATGTGGTTCGCGTTGCGGTAGTTGGTGTGATACTCGTTGCTATTATTGTATCGGTTGGTTTCCCAGTCTCTTCACCAGTACTTGTTTTCTCACTTGGTAGTGGACTTGCAGTAGCTGATGTGGTTCGCGTTGCGGTAGTTGGTGTAATACTCGTTGCTAATATTGTATCGGTTGGTTTCCCAGTCTCCTCACCAGTACTTGTTTTCTCACTTGGTGATGGACTTGCAGTAGCTGATGTGGTTCGCGTTGCGGTAGTCGGTGTGATACTCGTTGCTACTTTTGTATCGGTTATTTTCCCAGTCTCCTCACCAGTACTTGTTTTCTCACTTGATGGTGGACTTGCAGTAGCTGATGTGGTTCGCGTTGCGGTAGTTGGTGTGATACTCGTTGCTATTATTGTATCGGTTGGTTTCCCAGTCTCTTCACCAGTACTTGTTTTCTCACTTGGTGGTGGACTTGCAGTAGCTGATGTGGTTCGCGTTGCGGTAGTTGGTGTAATACTCGTTGCTAATATTGTATCGGTTGGTTTCCCAGTCTCTTCACCAGTACTTGTTTTCTCACTTGGTGGGGGACTTGCAGTAGCTGATGTGGTTCCCGTTGCGGTAGTAGGTGTGATAATCGTTGCTACTATTGTATCGGCTGGTTTCCCAGTCTCCTCACCAGTACTTGTTTTTTCACTTGGTGGTGGACTTGCAGTAGCTGATGTGGTTCGCGTTGCGGTAGTTGGTGTGATACTCGTTACTATTATTGTATCGGTTCGTTTCCCAGTCTCTTCACCAGTACTTGTTATCTCACTTGGTGGTGGACTTGCAGTAGCTGATGTGGTTCGCGTTGCGGTAGTTGGTGTGATACTGGTTACTACTATTGCATCGGTTGGTTTCCCAGTCTCCTCACCAGTACTTGTTTTCTCATTTGGTGGTGGACTTGCAGTAGCTGATGTGGTTCGCATTGCGGTAGTTGGTGTGATACTGGTTACTACTATTGCATCGGTTGGTTTCCCAGTGCCTTCACCAATACTTGTTTTCTCACTTGGTGGGGGACTTGCAGTAGCTGATGTGGTTCGCGTTGCGGTGGTTGGTGTGATACTCGTTGCTATTATTGTATCGGTTGGTTTCTCAGTCTCTTCACCAGTACTTGTTATCTCACTTGGTGGTGGACTTGCAGTAGCTGATGTGGTTCGCGTTGCGGTAGTTGGTGTGATACTGGTTACTACTATTGCATCGGTTGGTTTCCCAGTCTCCTCACCAGTACTTGTTTTCTCACTTGGTGATGGACTTGCAGTAGCTGATGTGGTTCGCGTTGCGGTAGTTGGTGTGATACTCGTTGCTACTTTCGTATTGGTTATTTTCCCAGTCTCCTCACCAGTACTTGTTTTCTCACTTGATGGTGGACTTGCAGTAGCTGATGTGGTTCGCGTTGCGGTAGTTGGTGTGATACTCGTTGCTACTATTGTATTGGTTGGTTTCCCAGTCTCCTCAACAGTACTTGTTATCTCACTTGGTGGTGGACTTGCAGTAGCTGTTGTGGTTCGATTTGCGGTAGTTGGTGTGATACTCGTTGCTACTATTGTAACGGTTGGTTTCCCAGTCTCCTCACCAGTACTTGTTTTCTCACTTGGTGGTGGACTTGCAGTAGCTGATGTGGTTCGCGTTATGGTAGTTGGTGTAATACTCGTTGCTACTATTGTATCGGTTGGTTTCCCAGTCTCCTCAACAGTACTTGTTATCTCACTTGGTGGTGGACTTGCAGTAGCTGATGTGGTTTGCGTTGCGGTAGTTGATGTGATACTCGTTGCGATTATTGTCTCGGTTGGTTTCCCAGTCTCCTCACCAGTACTTGTTTTCTCACTTGGTGGTGGACTTGCAGTAGCTGATGTGGTTCGCGTTGCGTTAGATGTTGTGATACTCGTTGCGACTATTGTCCCGGTTGGTTTCCCAGTCTCCTCACCAGTACTTGTTTTCTCACTTGGTGGTGGATTTGCAGTAGCTGATGTGGTTCGCGTTGCGTTAGATGTTGTGATACTCGTTGCGACTATTGTCCCGGTTGGTTTCCCAGTCTCCTCACCAGTACTTGTTTTCTCACTTGGTGGTGGACTTGCAGTAGCTGATATGGTTCGAGTTGCGTTAGATGTTGCGATACTCGTTGCGACTATTGTCTCGGTTGGTTTCCCAGTCTCCTCACCAGTACTTGTTTTCTCACTTGGTGGTGGACTTGCAGTAGCTGATGTGGTTCGCGTTGCGTTAGATGGTGCGATACTCGTTGCAACTATTGTCTCGGTTGGTTTCCCAGTCTCCTCACCAGTACTTGTTTTCTCACTTGGTGGTGGACTTGCAGTAGCTGATGTGGTTCGCGTTGCGTTAGATGTTGTGATACTCGTTGCGACTATTGTCTCGGTTGGTTTCCCAGTCTCCTCACCAGTACTTGTTTTCTCACTTGGTGGTGGACTTGCAGTAGCTGATGTGGTTCGCGTCGCGTTAGATGGTGTGATACTCGTTGCGACTATTGTCTCGGTTGGTTTCCCAGTCTCCTCACCAGTACTTGTTTTCTCACTTGGTGGTGGACTTGCAGTAGCTGATGTGGTTCGCGTTGCGGTAGTCGGTGTGATACTCGTTGCTACTTTTGTATCAGTTATTTTCCCAGTCTCCTCACCAGTACTTGTTTTCTCACTTGATGGTGGACTTGCAGTAGCTGATGTGGTTCGCGTTGCGGTAGTTGGTGTGATACTCGTTGCTATTATTGTATCGGTTGGTTTCCCAGTCTCTTCACCAGTACTTGTTTTCTCACTTGGTGGTGGACTTGCAGTAGCTGATGTGGTTCGCGTTGCGGTAGTTGGTGTAATACTCGTTGCTAATATTGTATCGGTTGGTTTCCCAGTCTCTTCACCAGTACTTGTTTTCTCACTTGGTGGGGGACTTGCAGTAGCTGATGTGGTTCCCGTTGCGGTAGTAGGTGTGATACTCGTTGCTACTATTGTATCGGCTGGTTTCCCAGTCTCCTCACCAGTACTTGTTTTTTCACTTGGTGGTGGACTTGCAGTAGCTGATGTGGTTCGCGTTGCGGTAGTTGGTGTGATACTCGTTGCTATTATTGTATCGGTTGGTTTCCCAGTCTCTTCACCAGTACTTGTTTTCTCACTTGGTGGTGGACTTGCAGTAGCTGATGTGGTTCGCGTTGCGGTAGTTGGTGTGATACTCGTTGCTATTATTGTATCGGTTGGTTTCCCAGTCTCCTCACCAGTACTTGTTTTCTCACTTGGTGATGGACTTGCAGTAGCTGATGTGGTTCGCGTTGCGGTAGTTGGTGTGATACTCGTTGCTACTTTCGTATCGGTTATTTTCCCAGTCTCCTCACCAGTACTTGTTTTCTCACTTGATGGTGGACTTGCAGTAGCTGATGTGGTTCGCGTTGCGGTAGTTGGTGTGATACTCGTTGCTACTATTGTATCGGTTGGTTTCCCAGTCTCCTCAACAGTACTTGTTATCTCACTTGGTGTGGGACTTGCAGTAGCTGATGTGGTTCGTTTTGCGGTAGTTGGTGTGATACTCGTTGCTACTATTGTAACAGTTGGTTTCCCAGTCTCCTCACCAGCACTTGTTTTCTCACTTGGTGGTGGACTTGCAGTAGCTGATGTGGTTCGCGTTATGGTAGTTGGTGTAATACTCGTTGCTACTATTGTATCGGTTGGTTTCCCAGTCTCCTCAGCATTACTTGTTATCTCACTTGGTGGTGGACTTGCAGTAGCTGATGTGGTTTGCGTTGCGGTAGTTGATGTGATACTCGTTGCGATTATTGTCTCGGTTGGTTTCCCAGTCTCCTCACCAGTACTTGTTTTCTCACTTGGTGGTGGACTTGCAGTAGCTGATGTGGTTCGCGTTGCGTTAGATGTTGTGATACTCGTTGCGACTATTGTCCCGGTTGGTTTCCCAGTCTCCTCACCAGTACTTGTTTTCTCACTTGGTGGTGGACTTGCAGTAGCTGATGTGGTTCGAGTTGCGTTAGATGTTGCGATACTCGTTGCGACTATTGTCTCGGTTGGTTTCCCAGTCTCCTCACCAGTACTTGCTTTCTCACTTGGTGGTGGACTTGCAGTAGCTGATGTGGTTCGCGTTGCGTTAGATGGTGCGATACTCGTTGCAACTATTGTCTCGGTTGGTTTCCCAGTCTCCTCACCAGTACTTGTTTTCTCACTTGGTGGTGGACTTGCAGTAGCTGATGTGGTTCGCGTTGCGTTAGATGTTGTGATACTCGTTGCGACTATTGTCTCGGTTGGTTTCCCAGTCTCCTCACCAGTACTTGTTTTCTCACTTGGTGGTGGACTTGCAGTAGCTGATGTGGTTCGCGTCGCGTTAGATGGTGTGATATTCGTTGCGACTATTGTCTCGGTTGGTTTCCCAGTCTCCTCACCAGTACTTGTTTTCTCACTTGGTGGTGGACTTGCAGCAGCTGATGTTGTTCGCGTCGCGTTAGATGGTGTGATACTCGTTGCGGCTATTGTCTCGGTTGGTTTCCCAGTCTCCTCACCAGTACTTGTTTTCCCACTTGGTGGTGGACGTGCAGTAGCTGATGTGGTTCGCGTTGCGTTAGATGGTGTGATACTCGTTGCGTTTATTGTCTCGGTTATTTTCCCAGTCTCCTCACCAGTACTTGTTTTCTCACTTGATGGTGGACTTGCAGTAGCTGATGTGGTTCGCGTTGCGTTAGATGTTGTGAGACTCGTTGCGACTATTGTCCCGGTTGGTTTCCCAGTCTCCTCGCCAGTACTTGTTTTCTCACTTGGTAGTGGACTTGCAGTAGCTGATGTGGTTCGCGTTGCGTTAGATGTGATACTCGTTGCGACTATTGTCTCGGATGGTTTCCCAGTTTCCTCACCAGTACTTGTTTTCTCACTTGGTGGTGAACTTGCAGTAGCTGATGTGGTTCGCGTTGCGGTAGTCGGTGTGATACTCGTTGCTACTTTTGTATCGGTTATTTTCCCAGTCTCCTCACCAGTACTTGTTTTCTCACTTGATGGTGGACTTGCAGTAGCTGATGTGGTTCGCGTTGCGTTAGATGTTGTGAGACTCGTTGCGACTATTGTCCCGGTTGGTTTCCCAGTCTCCTCGCCAGTACTTGTTTTCTCACTTGGTAGTGGACTTGCAGTAGCTGATGTGGTTCGCGTTGCGTTAGATGTGATACTCGTTGCGACTATTGTCTCGGATGGTTTCCCAGTTTCCTCACCAGTACTTGTTTTCTCACTTGGTGGTGAACTTGCAGTAGCTGATGTGGTTCGCGTTGCGGTAGTTGGTGTGATACTCGTTGCTATTATTGTATCGGTTGGTTTCCCAGTCTCTTCACCAGTACTTGTTTTCTCACTTGGTGGTGGACTTGCAGTAGCTGATGTGGTTCGCGTTGCGGTAGTTGGTGTGATACTCGTTGCTATTATTGTATCGGTTGGTTTCCCAGTCTCCTCACCAGTACTTGTTTTCTCACTTGGTGATGGACTTGCAGTAGCTGATGTGGTTCGCGTTGCGGTAGTTGGTGTGATACTCGTTGCTACTTTCGTATCGGTTATTTTCCCAGTCTCCTCACCAGTACTTGTTTTCTCACTTGATGGTGGACTTGCAGTAGCTGATGTGGTTCGCGTTGCGGTAGTTGGTGTGATACTCGTTGCTACTATTGTATCGGTTGGTTTCCCAGTCTCCTCAACAGTACTTGTTATCTCACTTGGTGGTGGACTTGCAGTAGCTGATGTGGTTCGATTTGCGGTAGTTGGTGTGATACTCGTTGCTACTATTGTAACGGTTGGTTTCCCAGTCTCCTCACCAGTACTTGTTTTCTCACTTGGTGGTGGACTTGCAGTAGCTGATGTGGTTCGCGTTATGGTAGTTGGTGTAATACTCGTTGCTACTATTGTATCGGTTGGTTTCCCAGTCTCCTCAACAGTACTTGTTATCTCACTTGGTGGTGGACTTGCAGTAGCTGATGTGGTTTGCGTTGCGGTAGTTGATGTGATACTCGTTGCGATTATTGTCTCGGTTGGTTTCCCAGTCTCCTCACCAGTACTTGTTTTCTCACTTGGTGGTGGACTTGCAGTAGCTGATGTGGTTCGCGTCGCGTTAGATGGTGTGATACTCGTTGCGACTATTGTCTCGGTTGGTTTCCCAGTCTCCTCACCAGTACTTGTTTTCTCACTTGGTGGTGGACTTGCAGCAGCTGATGTGGTTCGCGTCGCGTTAGATGGTGTGATACTCGTTGCGGCTATTGTCTCGGTTGGTTTCCCAGTCTCCTCACCAGTACTTGTTTTCCCACTTGGTGGTGGACGTGCAGTAGCTGATGTGGTTCGCGTTGCGTTAGATGGTGTGATACTCGTTGCGTTTATTGTCTCGGTTAATTTCCCAGTCTCCTCACCAGTACTTGTTTTCTCACTTGGTGGTGGACTTGCAGAAGCTGATGTGGTTCGCGTTGCGTTAGATGGCGTGATACTCGTTGCGACTATTTTCTCGGTTGGTTTCCCAGTCTCCTCACCAGTACTTGTTTTCTCACTTGGTGGTGGACTTGCAGTAGCTGATGTGGTTCGCGTCGCGTTAGATGGTGTGATACTCGTTGCCACTATTGTCTCGGTTGGTTTCCCAGTCTCCTCTCCTGTACTTGTTTTCTCACTTGGTGGTGGACTTGCAGTAGCTGATGTGGTTCGTGTTGCGTTAGATGTTGTGATACTCGTTGCTACTATTGTATCGGTTGGTTTCCCAGTCTCCTCACCAGTACTTGTTTTCTCAATTGGTCGTGAACTTGCAGTAGCTGATGTGGTTCGCGCTGCGGTAGTTGGTGTGGTACTCGTTGCTACTATTGTGTCGGTTAGTTTCCCAGTGTCCTCACCAGTACTTGTTTTGTCACTTGGTGGTGGACTTGCAGTAGCTGATGTGGTTTGCGTTGCGGTAGTTGATGTGATACTCGTTGCGATTATTGTCTCGGTTGGTTTCCCAGTCTCCTCACCAGTACTTGTTTTCTCACTTGGTGGTGGACTTGCAGTAGCTGATGTGGTTCGCGTCGCGTTAGATGGTGTGATACTCGTTGCGACTATTGTCTCGGTTGGTTTCCCAGTCTCCTCACCAGTACTTGTTTTCTCACTTGGTGGTGGACTTGCAGCAGCTGATGTGGTTCGCGTCGCGTTAGATGGTGTGATACTCGTTGCGGCTATTGTCTCGGTTGGTTTCCCAGTCTCCTCACCAGTACTTGTTTTCCCACTTGGTGGTGGACGTGCAGTAGCTGATGTGGTTCGCGTTGCGTTAGATGGTGTGATACTCGTTGCGTTTATTGTCTCGGTTAATTTCCCAGTCTCCTCACCAGTACTTGTTTTCTCACTTGGTGGTGGACTTGCAGAAGCTGATGTGGTTCGCGTTGCGTTAGATGGCGTGATACTCGTTGCGACTATTGTCTCGGTTGGTTTCCCAGTCTCCTCACCAGTACTTGTTTTCTCACTTGGTGGTGGACTTGCAGCAGCTGATGTGGTTCGCGTCGCGTTAGATGGTGTGATACTCGTTGCGGCTATTGTCTCGGTTGGTTTCCCAGTCTCCTCACCAGTACTTGTTTTCCCACTTGGTGGTGGACGTGCAGTAGCTGATGTGGTTCGCGTTGCGTTAGATGGTGTGATACTCGTTGCGTTTATTGTCTCGGTTAATTTCCCAGTCTCCTCACCAGTACTTGTTTTCTCACTTGGTGGTGGACTTGCAGAAGCTGATGTGGTTCGCGTTTCGTTAGATGGCGTGATACTCGTTGCGACTATTTTCTCGGTTGGTTTCCCAGTCTCCTCACCAGTACTTGTTTTCTCACTTGGTGGTGGACTTGCAGTAGCTGATGTGGTTCGCGTCGCGTTAGATGGTGTGATACTCGTTGCCACTATTGTCTCGGTTGGTTTCCCAGTCTCCTCTCCTGTACTTGTTTTCTCACTTGGTGGTGGACTTGCAGTAGCTGATGTGGTTCGTGTTGCGTTAGATGTTGTGATACTCGTTGCTACTATTGTATCGGTTGGTTTCCCAGTCTCCTCACCAGTACTTGTTTTCTCAATTGGTCGTGAACTTGCAGTAGCTGATGTGGTTCGCGCTGCGGTAGTTGGTGTGGTACTCGTTGCTACTATTGTGTCGGTTAGTTTCCCAGTGTCCTCACCAGTACTTGTTTTGTCACTTGGTGGTGGACTTGCAGTAGCTGATGTGGTTCGCGTTGCGTTAGATGTTGTGATACTCGTTGCGACTATTGTCCCGGTTGGTTTCCCAGTCTCCTCACCAGTAGTTGTTTTCTCACTTGGTGGTGGCCTTGCAGTAGCTGATGTGGTTCGCGTTGCGTTAGATGTTGTGATACTCGTTGCGACTATTGTCTCGGTTGGTTTCCCAGTCTCCTCACCAGTACTTGTTTTCTCACTTGGTAGTGGACTTGCAGTAGCTGATGTGGTTCGCGTTGCGTTAGATGTTGTGATACTCGTTGCGACTATTGTCTCGAATGGTTTCCCAGTCTCCTCACCAGTACTTGTTTTCTCACTTGGTGGTGGACTTGCAGTAGCTGATGTGGTTCGCTTCGCGTTAGATGGTGTGATACTCGTTGCGACTATTGTCCCGGTTGGTTTCCCAGTCTCCTCACCAGTACTTGTTTTCTCACTTGGTGGTGAACTTGCAGTAGTTGATGTGGTTCGCGTTGCGTTAGATGTTGTGATACTCGTTGCGACTGTTGTCTCGGTTGGTTTCCCAGTCTCCTCACCATTACTTGTTCTCTCACTTCGTGGTGGACTTGCAGTAGCTGGTGTGGTTCGCGTTGCGACTATTGTCTCGGTTGGTTTCCCAGTCTCCTCACCAGTAACTGTTTTCTCACTTGGTGGTGGACTTGCAGGAGCTGATGTGGTTCGCGTTGCGTTAGATGGTGTGATACTCGTTGCGACTATTGTTTCGGTTGGTTTCCCAGTCTCCTCAGCATTACTTGTTTTCTCACTTGGTTGTGGACTTGCAGTGGCTGGTATGGTTCGCGTTGCGACTATTGTCTCGGTTGGGTTTTCAGTCTCCTCACCAGTACTTGTTTTCTCACTTGGTGGTGGACTTGCAGTAGCTGATGTGGTTCGCGTTGCGTTAGATGGTGTGATACTCGTTGCGACTATTGTCTCGGTTGGTTTCCCAGTCTCCTCACCTGTACTTGTTTTCCCATTTGGTGGTGGACTTGCAGTAGCTGATGTGGTTTGCGATGCGTTAGATGGTGCGATACTCGTTGCGACTATTATCTTGGTTGGTTTCCCAGTCTCCTCACCAGTACTTGTTTTCTCAATTGGTGGTGGACTTGCAGCAGCTGATGTGGTTCGCGTTGCGTTAGATGGTGTGATACTCGTTGCGACTATTGTCTCGGTTGGTTTCCCAGTCTCTTCACCAGTACTTGTTTTCTCACTTGGTGGTGGACTTGCAGCAGCTGATGTGGTTCGCGTCGCGTTAGACGGTGTGATACTCGTTGCGACTATTGTCTCGGTTAATTTCCCAGTCTCCTCACCAGTACTTGTTTTCTCACTTGGTGGTGGACTTGCAGAAGCTGATGTGGTTCGCGTTGCGTTAGATGGCGTGATACTCGTTGCGACTATTGTCTCGGTTGGTTTCCCAGTCTCCTCACCAGTACTTGTTTTCTCACTTGGTGGTGGACTTGCAGCAGCTGATGTGGTTCGCGTCGCGTTAGATGGTGTGATACTCGTTGCGGCTATTGTCTCGGTTGGTTTCCCAGTCTCCTCACCAGTACTTGTTTTCCCACTTGGTGGTGGACGTGCAGTAGCTGATGTGGTTCGCGTTGCGTTAGATGGTGTGATACTCGTTGCGTTTATTGTCTCGGTTAATTTCCCAGTCTCCTCACCAGTACTTGTTTTCTCACTTGGTGGTGGACTTGCAGAAGCTGATGTGGTTCGCGTTTCGTTAGATGGCGTGATACTCGTTGCGACTATTTTCTCGGTTGGTTTCCCAGTCTCCTCACCAGTACTTGTTTTCTCACTTGGTGGTGGACTTGCAGTAGCTGATGTGGTTCGCGTCGCGTTAGATGGTGTGATACTCGTTGCCACTATTGTCTCGGTTGGTTTCCCAGTCTCCTCTCCTGTACTTGTTTTCTCACTTGGTGGTGGACTTGCAGTAGCTGATGTGGTTCGTGTTGCGTTAGATGTTGTGATACTCGTTGCTACTATTGTATCGGTTGGTTTCCCAGTCTCCTCACCAGTACTTGTTTTCTCAATTGGTCGTGAACTTGCAGTAGCTGATGTGGTTCGCGCTGCGGTAGTTGGTGTGGTACTCGTTGCTACTATTGTGTCGGTTAGTTTCCCAGTGTCCTCACCAGTACTTGTTTTGTCACTTGGTGGTGGACTTGCAGTAGCTGATGTGGTTCGCGTTGCGTTAGATGTTGTGATACTCGTTGCGACTATTGTCCCGGTTGGTTTCCCAGTCTCCTCACCAGTAGTTGTTTTCTCACTTGGTGGTGGCCTTGCAGTAGCTGATGTGGTTCGCGTTGCGTTAGATGTTGTGATACTCGTTGCGACTATTGTCTCGGTTGGTTTCCCAGTCTCCTCACCAGTACTTGTTTTCTCACTTGGTAGTGGACTTGCAGTAGCTGATGTGGTTTGCGATGCGTTAGATGGTGCGATACTCGTTGCGACTATTATCTTGGTTGGTTTCCCAGTCTCCTCACCAGTACTTGTTTTCTCAATTGGTGGTGGACTTGCAGCAGCTGATGTGGTTCGCGTTGCGTTAGATGGTGTGATACTCGTTGCGACTATTGTCTCGGTTGGTTTCCCAGTCTCTTCACCAGTACTTGTTTTCTCACTTGGTGGTGGACTTGCAGCAGCTGATGTGGTTCGCGTCGCGTTAGACGGTGTGATACTCGTTGCGACTATTGTCTCGGTTGGTTTGCCAGTCTCCTCACCAGTACTTGTTTTCCTACTTGGTGGTGGAGGTGCAGTAGCTGATGTGGTTCGCGTTGCGTTAGATGTTGTGATAGTCGTTGCGACTATTGTCTCGGTTGGTTTCTCAGTCTCCTCACCAGTACTTGTTTTCTCACTTGGTGGTAGACTTGCAGTAGCTGATGTGGTTCGCGTTGCGTTAGATGTTGTGATACTCGTTGCGACTATTGTCTCGGTTGGTTTCCCAGTCTCCTCACCAGTACTTGTTTTCTCACTTGGTGTTGGACTTGCAGTAGCTGATGTGGTTCGCGTCTCGTTAGATGGTGTGATACTCGTTGCGACTATTGTCTCGGTTGGTTTCCCAGTCTCCTCACCAGTACTTGTTTTCTCACTTAAAGGTGGACTTGCAGTAGCTGATGTGGTTCGCGTTGCGTTAGAAGGTGTGAAGCTCGTTGCGACTATTGTCTCGGTTGGTTTCCCAGTCTCCTCACCAGTACTTGTTTTCTCACTTGGTGGTGGACTTGCAGTAGCTGATGTGGTTCGCGTTGCGTTAGATGGTGTGATACTCGTTGCGACTAATGTCTCGGTTGGTTTCCCAGTCTCCTCACCAGTACTTGTTTTCCCAGTTGGTGGTGGACTTGCAGCAGCTGATGTGGTTCGCGTTAAGTTAGATGGTGTGTTACTCGTTGCGACTATTGTCTCGGTTGGTTTCCCAGTCTCCTCACCAGTACTTGTTTTCCCAGTTGGTGGTGGACTTGCAGTAGCTGATGTTGTGCGCGTTGCGTTAGATGGTGTGATACTCGTTGCGATTATTGTCTCGGTTGGTTTCCCAGTCTCCTCACCAGTACTTGTTTTCTCACTTGGTGGTGGACTTGTAGTAACTGATGTGGTTCGCGTTGCGTTAGATGGTGTGATACTCGTTGCGTTTATTGTCTCGGTTGGTTTCCCAGTCTCCTCACCAGTACTTGTTTTCTCACTTGGTGGTGGACTTGCAGTAGCTGATGTGGTTCGCGTTGCGTTAGATGTTGTGATACTCGTTGCGACTATTGTCCCGGTTGGTTTCCCAGTCTCCTCACCAGTACTTGTTTTCTCACTTGGTGGTGGACTTGCAGTAGCTGATGTGGTTCGCGTTGCGTTAGATGTTGTGATACTCGTTGCGACTATTGTCTCGGTTGTTTTCCCAGTCTCCTCACCAGTACTTGTTTTCTCACTTGGTGGTGGACTTGCAGTAGCTGATGTGGTTCGCGTTGCGTTAGATGGCGTGATACTCGTTGCGACTATTTTCTCGGTTGGTTTCCCAGTCTCCTCACCAGTACTTGTTTTCTCACTTGGTGGTGGACTTGCAGTAGCTGATGTGGTTCGCGTCGCGTTAGATGGTGTGATACTCGTTGCAACTATTGTCTCGGTTGGTTTCCCAGTCTCCTCACCAGTACTTGCTTTCTCACTTGGTGGTGGACTTGCAGTAGCTGATGTGGTTCGCATTGCGTTAGATGGCGTGATACTCGTTGGGACTATTTTCTCGGTTGGTTTCCCAGTCTCCTCACCAGTACTTGTTTTCTCACTTGGTGGTGGACATGCAGTAGCTGATGTGGTTCGCGTTGCGTTAGATGGCGTGATACTCGTTGCGACTATTTTCTCGGTTGGTTTCCCAGTCTCCTCACCAGTACTTGTTTTCTCACTTGGTGGTGGACTTGCAGTAGCTGTTGTGGTTCGCGTTGCGTTAGATGTTGGGATACTCGTTGCGACTATGTTTTCGGTTGGTTTCCCAGTCTCCTCACCAGTACTTGTTTTCTCACTTGGTGGTGGACTTGCAGTAGCTGATGTGGTTCGCGTCGCGTTAGATGGTGTGATACTCGTTGCGACTATTGTCTCGGTTGGTTTCCCAGTCTCCTCACCAGTACTTGTTTTCTCACTTGGTGGTGGACGTGCAGTAGCTGATGTGGTTCGCGTTGCGTTAGATGGTGTGATACTCGTTGCGTTTATTGTCTTGGTTGGTTTCCCAGTCTCCTCACCAGTACTTGTTCTCTCACTTGGTGGTGGACGTGCAGTAGCTGATGTGGTTCGCGTTGCGTTAGATGGTGTGATACTCGTTGCGTTTATTGTCTCGGTTGGTTTCCCAGTCTCCTCACCAGTACTTGTTTTCTCCCTTGGTGGTGGACTTGCAGTAGCTGATGTGGTTCGCGTTGCGTTAGATGTTGTGATACTCGTTGCGACTATTGTCCCGGTTGGTTTCCCAGTCTCCTCACCAGTACTTGTTTTCTCACTTGGTGGTGGACTTGCAGTAGCTGATGTGGTTCGCGTTGCGTTAGATGTTGTGATACTCGTTGCGACTATTGTCTCGGTTGGTTTCCCAGTCTCCTCGCCAGTACTTGTTTTCTCACTGGGTGGTGGACTTGCAGTAGCTGATGTGGTTCGCGTCGCGTTAGATGGTGTGATACTCGTTGCGACTATTGTCTCGGTTGGTTTCCCAGTCTCCTCACCAGTACTTGTTTTCTCACTTGGTGGTGGACTTGCAGTAGCTGATGTGGTTCGCGTTGCGTTAGATGTTGTGATGCTCGTTGCGACTATTGTCTCTGTTGATTTCCCAGTCTCCTCACCAGTACTTGTTTTCTCACTTGGAGGTGGACTTGCAGTAGCTGATGGGGTTCGCGTTGCTTTAGATGGTGTGATACTCGTTGCGACTATTGTCTCGGTTGGTTTCCCAGTCTCCTCACTAGTACTTGTTTTCTCACTTGGTGGTGGACTTGCAGTAGCTGGTGTGGTTCGCGTCGCGTTAGATGGTGTGATACTCGTTGCGACTATTTTCTCGGTTGGTTTCCCAGTCTCCTCACCAGTACTTGTTTTCTCACTTGGTGGTGGACTTGCAGGAGCTGATGTGTTTCGCGTTCCGTTAGATGGTGTGATACTCGTTGCGACTATTGTCTCGGTTGGTTTCCCAGTCTCCTCACCAGTACTTGTTTTCCCACTTGCTTGTGGACCTGCAGTAGCTGATGTGGTTCGCGTTGCGTTAGATGGTGTGATACTCGTTGCGACTATTGTCTCGGTTGGTTTCCCAGTCTCCTCACCAGTACTTGTTTTCTCACTTGGTGGTAGACTTGCAGTAGCTGGTGTGGTTCGCGTTGCGACTGTTGTCTCGGTTGGTTTCCCAGTCTCCTTACCGGTACTTGTTTTCTCACTTGGTGGTGGACTTGCAGTGGCTGATGTGGTTCGCGTTGCGTTAGATGGTGTGATACTCGTTGCGATTATTGTCTCGGTTGGTTTCCCAGTCTCCTCACCAGTACTTGTGTATTCACTGGGTGGTGGACTTGCAGTAGCTGATGTGATTCGCGTTGCGTTAGATGATGTGATACTCGTTGCGTTTATTGTCTCGGTTGGTTTCCCAGTCTCCTCACCAGTACTTGTTTTCTCACTTGGTGGTGGACTTGCAGTAGCTGATGTGGTTCGCGTTGTGTTAGATGGTGTGATAGTCGTTGCGACTATTGTCTCGGTTGGTTTCCCAGTCTCCTCACCAGTACTTGTTTTCTCACTTGGTGGTTTACTTGCAGTAGCTGATGTGGTTCGCGTTGCGTTAGATGGTATGATACTCGTTGCGACTATTGTCTCGGTTGGTTTCCCAGTTTCCTCACCAGTACTTGTTTTCTCACTTGGTGGTGGACTTGCAGTAGCTGATGTGGTTCGCGTTGCGTTAGATGGTGTGATACTCGTTGCGACTATTGTCTCGGTTGGTTTCCCAGTCTCCTCACCAGTACTTGTTTTCTCCCTTGGTGGTGGACTTGCAGTAGCTGATGTGGTTCGCGTTGCGTTAGATGTTGTGATACTCGTTGCGACTATTGTCTCGGTTGGTTTCCCCGTCTCCTCACCAGTACTTGTTTTCTCACTTGGTGGTGGACTTGCAGTAGCTAGTGTGGTTCGCGTTGCGACTATTGTCTCGGTTGGTTTCCCAGTCTCCTCACCAGTATTTGTTTTCTCACTTGGTTGTGGACTAGCAGTAGTTGGTGTGGTTCGCGTTGCGACCATTGTCTCGGTTGGTTTCCCAGTCTCCTCACCAGTACTTGTTTTCTCACTTGGTGGTGGACTTGCAGTAGCTGGTGTGGTTCGCGTTGCGACTATTGTCTCGGTTGGTTTCCCAGTCTCCTCACTAGTACTTGTTTTCTTACTTGGTGGTGGACTTGCAGTAGCTAGTGTGGTTCGCGTTGCGACTATTGTCTCGGTTGTTTTCCCAGTCTCCTCACCAGTACTTGTTTCCTCACTTGGTGGTGGACTTGCAGTAGCTGATGTGGTTCGCATTGCGTTAGATGGTGTGATACTCGTTGCGACTATTGTCTCGGTTGGTTTCCCAGTCTCATCACCAGTACTTGTTTTCTCACTTGGTGGTGGACTTGCAGTAGCTGGTGTGGTTCGCGTTGCGACCATTGTCTCGGTTGGTTTCCCAGTCTCCTCACCAGTACTTGTTTTCTCACTTGGATGTGGACTTGCAGTAGCTGATGTGGTTTGCGTTGCGGGGGTTGGTGTGATACTCGTTGTTACTATTGTTTCGGTTGGTTTCATAGTGTCCTCACCAGTACTTGTTATCTCACTTGGTGGCGGACTTGCAGTAGCTGATGTGGTTTGCGTTGCGGTGGTTGGTGTGATACTCGTTGCGACCATTGTCTCGGTTGGTTTCCCAGTCTCCTCATAGACTGTGAGATAGGGGCTGTTTAGTGGAGTCATTTTTTTTGTCTGGCATTTTGAGGGTTGAATGTAGCTACTAAGCTGATGAGAATATGGGTGATTTCAATGCCTGCCTCCCGTTCGAAAATTTGCAGAAGAAAAAAAATGATTTACATGAAGAATTTTTTTTGAATGATCTCAAATTTTTTGGCTTCTAAATAAAAGATTCACATTGATGAATAATTCACCCATAAAAAATACCAGTTGCTTTTCAATAGCTGAAAAAGTGGGGATGAGTGTCAACTTCCAAGAGAAAAGAAAAGAACCTTCCGCGTTTACTTTTTGTCTGGTAATCGAGAGAATGGAAGGTTTTGTTGTGAAAATAACGCTAAAAAATCGCCAGACGGTAATAACAATTCGAAATCGAGTTTTCCGGCAAAACATTCCGTGGACATTTCGAATAGAAGGCTGGCATTAAAACCACTTATATTCTCATCAGCTAACTAACCACATTCATTCCTCAAAATGCCAGATAAAAAAAAATGACTCCCCTAAACAGGCCCTATCTCAGGGTCTATCACCAGTACCTGTTTTCTCACTTGGTGGTGGACTTGCAGTAGCTGGTGTGGTTCGCTTTGCGACTATTGTCTCGGTTGGTTTCCCAGTCTCATCACCAGTACTTGTTTTCTCACTTGGTGGTGGACTTGCAGTAGCTGATGTGGTTCGCGTTGCGTTAGATGGTGTGATACTCGTTGCGACTATTGCCTCGGTTGGTTTCCCAGTCTCCTCAGACTCCTCACCAGTACTTGTTTTCTCACTTGGTGGTGGACTTGCAGTAGCTAGTATGGTTCGCGTTGCGTTAGATGTTGAGATACTCGTTGCGACTATTGTCTCGGTTGGTTTCCCAGTCTCCTCACCAGTACTTGTTTTCTCACTTGGTGGTGGACTTGCAGTAGCTGATGTGGTTCGCGTTGCGTCAGATGGTGTGATACTCGATGCGACTATTGCCTCGGTTGGTTTCCCAGTCTCCTCAGACTCCTCACCAGTACTTGTTTTCCCACTTGGTGGTGGACTTGCAGTAGCTAATGTAGTTCGCGTTGCGTTAGATGGTGTGATACTCGTTGCGACTATTGTCTCGGTTGTTTTCCCAGTCTCCTCAGACTCCTCACCAGTGCTTGTTTTCTCAGTTGGTGGTGCACTTGCAGTAGCTGGTGTGGTTCGCGTTGCGTTAGATGTTGTGATACTCGTTGCGACTATTGTCTCGGTTGGTTTCCCAATCTCCTCACCAGTACTTGTTTTCTCACTTGGTGGTGGACTTGCAGTAGCTGATGTGGTTCGCGTTGCGTTAGATGGTGTGATACTCGTTGCGACTATTGTCTCGGTTGGTTTCCCAGTCTCCTCACCAGTACTTGTTTCCTCACTTGGTGGTGGACTTGCAGTAGCTGATGTGGTTCGCGTTGCGTTGAATGGTGTGATACTCGTTGCGACTATTGTCTCGGTTGTCTTCCCAGTCTCCTCACCAGTACTTGTTTTCTCACTTGGTGGACTTGCAGTAGCTGATGTGGTTCGCGTTGCGTTAGATGGTGTGATACTCGTTGCGATTATTGTCTCGAATGGTTTCCTAGTCTCCTCACCAGTACTTGTTTTCTCACTAGGTGGTGGACTTGCAGTAGCTGATGTGGTTCGCGTTGCGTTAGATGTTGTGATACTCGTTGCGACTATTGTTTCGGTTGGTTTCCCAGTCTCCTCACCAGTACTTGTTTTCTCAGTTGGTGGTGGACTTGCAGTAGCTGATGTGGTTCGCGTTGCGTTAAATGGTGTGATACTCGTTGCGACTATTGCCTCGGTTGGTTTCCCAGTCTCCTCACCAGTACTTGTTTTCTCAGTTGGTGGTGGACTTGCAGTAGCTGATGTGGTTCGCGTTGCGTTAGATGGTGTGATACTCGTTGCGACTATTGTCTCGGTTGGTTTCCCAGTCTCCTCAACAGTACTTGTTTTCTCACTTGGTGGTGGACTAGCAGTAGCTGATGTGGTTCGCGTTGCGTTAGATGGTGTGATACTCGTTGCGACTATTGCCTCGGTTGGTTTCCCAGTCTCCTCAGACTCCTCACCAGTACTTGTTTTCTCACTTGGTGGTGGACTTGCAGTAGCTAGTATGGTTCGCGTTGCGTTAGATGTTGAGATACTCGTTGCGACTATTGTCTCGGTTGGTTTCCCAGTCTCCTCACCAGTACTTGTTTTCTCACTTGGTGGTGGACTTGCAGTAGCTGATGTGGTTCGCGTTGCGTCAGATGGGGTGATACTCGATGCGACTATTGCCTCGGTTGGTTTCCCAGTCTCCTCAGACTCCTCACCAGTACTTGTTTTCCCACTTGGTGGTGGACTTGCAGTAGCTAATGTAGTTCGCGTTGCGTTAGATGGTGTGATACTCGTTGCGACTATTGTCTCGGTTGTTTTCCCAGTCTCCTCAGACTCCTCACCAGTGCTTGTTTTCTCACTTGGTGGTGGACTTGCAGTAGCTGGTGTGGTTCGCGTTGCGTTAGATGTTGTGATACTCGTTGCGACTATTGTCTCGGTTGGTTTCCCAATCTCCTCACCAGTACTTGTTTTCTCACTTGGTGGTGGACTTGCAGTAGCTGATGTGGTTCGCGTTGCGTTAGATGGTGTGATACTCGTTGCGACTATTGTCTCGGTTGGTTTCCCAGTCTCCTCACCAGTACTTGTTTCCTCACTTGGTGGTGGACTTGCAGTAGCTGATGTGGTTCGCGTTGCGTTGAATGGTGTGATACTCGTTGCGACTATTGTCTCGGTTGTCTTCCCAGTCTCCTCAACAGTACTTGTTTTCTCACTTGGTGGACTTGCAGTAGCTGATGTGGTTCGCGTTGCGTTAGATGGTGTGATACTCGTTGCGATTATTGTCTCGAATGGTTTCCTAGTCTCCTCACCAGTACTTGTTTTCTCACTAGGTGGTGGACTTGCAGTAGCTGATGTGGTTCGCGTTGCGTTAGATGTTGTGATACTCGTTGCGACTATTGTTTCGGTTGGTTTCCCAGTCTCCTCACCAGTACTTGTTTTCTCAGTTGGTGGTGGACTTGCAGTAGCTGATGTGGTTCGCGTTGCGTTAAATGTTGTGATACTCGTTGCGACTATTGCCTCGGTTGGTTTCCCAATCTCCTCACCAGTACTTGTTTTCTCAGTTGGTGGTGGACTTGCAGTAGCTGATGTGGTTCGCGTTGCGTTAGATGGTGTGATACTCGTTGCGACTATTGTCTCGGTTGGTTTCCCAGTCTCCTCAACAGTACTTGTTTTCTCACTTGGTGGTGGACTAGCAGTAGCTGATGTGGTTCGCGTTGCGTTAGATGGTGTGATACTCGTTGCGACTATTGTCTCGGTTGGTTTCCCAGTCTCCTCACCAGTACTTGTTTTCTCACTTGGTGGTGGACTTGCAGTAGCTGGTGTGATTCGCGTTGCGACTATTGGCTCGGTTGGTATCCCAGTCTCCTCACCAGTACTTGTTTTCTCACTTGGTGGTGGACTTGCAGTAGCTGATGTGGTTCGCGTTGCGTTAGATGGTGTGATACTCGTTGCGACTATTGCCTCGGTTGGTTTCCCAGTCTCCTCCCCAGTACTTGTTTTCTCACTTGGTGGTGGACTTGCAGTAGCTGATGTGGTTCGCGTTGCGTTAGTTGGTGTGATACTCGTTGCGACTATTGTCTCGGTTGGTTTCCCAGTCTCCTCGACAGTACTTTTTTTCTCACTTGGTGGTGGACTTGCAGTAGCTGGTGTGATTCGCGTTGCGACTATTGGCTCGGTTGGTATCCCAGTCTCCTCACCAGTACTTGTTTTCTCACTTGGTGGTGGACTTGCAGTAGCTGATGTGGTTCGCGTTGCGTTAGATGGTGTGATACTCGTTGCGACTATTGCCTCGGTTGGTTTCCCAGTCTCCTCCCCAGTACTTGTTTTCTCACTTGGTGGTGGACTTGCAGTAGCTGATGTGGTTCGCGTTGCGTTAGATGGTGTGATACTCGTTGCGACTATTGTCTCGGTTGGTTTCCCAGTCTCCTCCCCAGTACTTGTTTTCTCAGTTGGTGGTGGACTTGCAGTAGCTGATGTGGTTCGCGTTGCGTTAGATATTGTGATACTCGTTGCGACTATTGTTTTGGTTGGTTTCCTAGTCTCCTCACCAGTACTAGTTTTATCAATTGGTGGTGGACTTGCAGTAGCTGATGTGGTTCGCGATGCGTTAGATGGTGTGATACTCGTTGCGACTATTGTCTCTATTGGTTTCCCAGTCTCCTCACCAGTACTTGTTTTCTCACTTCGTGGTGGACTTGCAGTAGCTGATGTGGTTCGCGTTGCGTTAGATGGTGTGATACTCGTTGCGACTATTGCCTCAGTTGGTTTCCCAGTCTCCTCAGACTCCTCACCAGTACTTGTTTTCTCACTTGGTGGTGGACTTGCAGTAGCTGGTGTGGTTCGCGTTGCGTTAGATGTTGTGATACTCGTTGCGACTATAGTCTCGGTCGGTTTCCCAGTCTCCTCACCAGTACTTGTTTTCTCATTTGGTGGTGGACTTGCAGTAGCTGATGTGGTTCGCGTTGCGTTAGATGGTGTGATACTCGTTGCGACTATTGCCTCGGTTGGTTTCCCAGTCTCCTCAGACTCCTCACCAGTACTTGTTTTCTCACTTGGTGGTGGATTTGCAGAAGCTAGTGTGGTTCGCGTTGCGTTAGATGTGATACTCGTTGCGACTATAGTCTCGGTCGGTTTCCCAGTCTCCTCACCAGTACTTGTCTTCTCACTTGGTGGTGGGCTTGCAGTAGCTGATGTGGTTCGCGTTGCGTTAGATGGTGTGATACTCGTTGCGACTATTGTCGCGGTTGGTTTCCCAGTCTCCTCACCAGTACTTGTTTCCTCACTTGGTGGTGGACTTGCAGTAGCTGATGTGGTTCGCGTTGCGTTGAATGGTGTGATACTCGTTGCGACTATTGTCTCGGTTGTTTTCCCAGTCTCCTCACCAGTAGTTGTTTTCTCACCTGGTAGTTGAGTTGCAGTAGCTGATGTGGTTCGCGTTGCGTTAGATGGTGTGATACTCGTTGCGACTATTGTCGCGGTTGGTTTCCCAGTCTCCTCACCAGTACTTGTTTTCTCACTTGGTGGACTTGCAGTAGCTGATGTGGTTCGCGTTGCGTTAGATGGTGTGATACTCGTTGCGATTATTGTCTCGAATGGTTTCCTAGTCTCCTCACCAGTACTTGTTTTCTCACTTGGTGGTGGACTTGCAGTAGCTGATGTGGTTCGCGTTGCGTTAGATGTTGTGATACTCGTTGCGACTATTGTTTCGGTTGGTTTCCCAGTCTCTTCAACTGTACTTGTTTTCTCACTTGGTGGTGGACTTGCAGTAGCTGATGTGGTTCGCGTTGCGTTAGATGGTGTGATACTCGTTGCGACTATTGTCTCGGTTGGTTTCCCAGTCTCCTCACCAGTACTTGTTTTCTCACTTGGTGGTGGACTTGCAGTAGCTGATGCGGTTCGCGTTGCGTTAAATGGTGTGATACTCGTTGCGACTATTGTCTCGGTTGGTTTCCCAGTCTCCTCACCAGTACTTGTTTTCTCAGTTGGTGGTGGACTTGCAGTAGCTGGTGTGGTTCGCGTTGCGTTAGATGTTGTGATACTCGTTGCGACTATTGTCTCGGTTGGTTTCCCAGTCTCCTCACCAGTACTTGTTTTCTCACTTGGTTGTGGACTTGCAGTAGCTGATGTGGTTCGCGTTGCGTTAGATGGTGTGATACTCGTTGCGACTATTGTGTCGGTTGGTTTCCCAGTCTCCTCACCAGTACTTGTTTTCTCACTTGGTGGTGGACTTGCAGTAGCTGATGTGGTTCGCGTTGCGTTAAATGGTGTGATACTCGTTGCGACTATTGTCTCGGTTGGTTTCCCAGTCTCCTCACCAGTACTTGTTTTCTCACTTGGTGGTGGACTTGCAGTAGCTGATGTGGTTCGCGTTGCGTTAGATGGTGTGATACTCGTTGCGACTATTGTCTCGGTTGGTTTCCCAGTCTCCTCAACAGTACTTGTTTTCTCACTTGGTGGTGGACTTGCAGTAGCTGTTGTGGTTCGCGTTGCGTTAGATGTTGTGATACTCGTTGCGACTATTGTCTCGGTTGGTTTCCCAGTCTCCTCACCAGTACTTGTTTTCTCACTTGGTGGTGGACTTGCAGTAGCTGATGTGGTTCGCGTTGCGTTAAATAGTGTGATACTCGTTGCGACTATTGTCTCGGTTGGTTTCCCAGTCTCCTCCCCAGTACTTGTTTTCTCACTTGGTGGTGAACTTGCAGTAGCTGATGTGGTTCGCGTTGCGTTAAATGGTGTGATACTCGTTGCGACTATTGTCTCGGTTGGTTTCCCAGTCTCCTCAGACTCCTCACCAGTACTTGTTTTCTCACTTGGTGGTGGACTTGCAGTAGCTGATGTGGTTCGTGTTGCGTTAGATGGTGTGATACTCGTTGCGACTATTGTCTCGGTTGGTTTCCCAATCTCCTCACCAGTACTTGTTTTCTCACTTGGTGGTGAACTTGCAGTAGCTGATGTGGTTCGCGTTGCGATAAATGGTGTGATACTCGTTGCGACTATTGTCTCGGTTGGTTTCCCAGTCTCCTCGCCAGTACTAGTTTTCTCAATTGGTGGTGGACTTGCAGTAGCTGATGTGGTTCGCGTTGCGTTAGATGGTGTGATAATCGTTGCGACTATTGTCTCGGTTGGTTTCCCAATCTCCTCACCAGTACTTGTTTTCTCACTTGGTGGTGAACTTGCAGTAGCTGATGTGGTTCGCGTTGCGTTAAATGGTGTGATACTCGTTGCGACTATTGTCTCGGTTGGTTTCCCAGTCTCCTCAGACTCCTCACCAGTACTTGTTTTCTCACTTGGTGGTGGACTTGCAGTAGCTGGTGTGGTTCGCGTTGCGTTAGATGTTGTGATACTCGTTGCGACTATTGTTTCGGTTGGTTTCCCAGTCTCCTCAACAGTACTTGTTTTCTCACCTGGTAGTGGAGTTGCAGTAGCTGATGTGGTTCGCGATGCGTTAGATGGTGTGATACTCGTTGCGACTATTGTCCCGGTTGGTTTCCCAGTCTCCTCACCAGTACTTGTTTTCTCACCTGGTAGTGTAGTCGCAGTAGCTGATGTGGTTCGCGATGCGTTAGATGGTGTGATACTCGTTGCGACTATTGTCCCGGTTGGTTTCCCAGTCTCCTCACCAGTACTTGTTTTCTCACTTGGTGGTGGACTTGCAGTAGCTGATGTGGTTCGCGTTGCGTTAAATGGTGTGATACTCGTTGCGACTATTGTCTCGGTTGGTGTCCCAGACTCCTCACCTGTACTTGTTTTCTCACTTGGTGGTGGACTTGCAGTAGCTGATGTGGTTCGCGTTGCGTTAGATGGTGTGATACGCGATGCGACTATTGCCTCGGTTGGTTTCCCAGTCTCCTCAGACTCCTCACCAGTACTTGTTTTCTCACTTGGCAGTGGACTTGCAATAGCTGATGTGGTTCGCGTTGCGTTAGATGGTGTGGTACTCGTTGCGACTATTGTCTCGGTTGGTTTCCCAGTCTCCTCACCAGTACTTGTTTTCTCACCTGGTAGTGGAGTTGCAGTAGCTGATGTGGTTCGCGTTGCGTTAGATGGTGTGATACTCGTTGCGACTATGGTCTCGGTTGGTTTCCCAGTGTCCTCACCAGTACTTGTTTTCTCACTTGGTGGTGGACTTGCAGTAGCTGATGTGGTTCGCGTTGCCTTAGATGGTGTGATACTCGTTGCGACTATTGTCTCGGTTGGTTTCCCAGTCTCCTCAGACTCCTCACCAGTACTTGTTTTCTCACTTGGTGGTGGACTTGCAGTAGCTGGTGTGGTTCGCGTCGCGACTATTGCCTCGGTTGGTTTCCCAGTCTCCTCAGACTCCTCACCAGTACTTGTTTTCTCACTTGGTGGTGGACTTGCAGTAGCTGATGTGGTTCGCGTTGCGTTAGATGGTGTGATACTCGTTGCGACTATTGTCTCGGTTGGTTTCCCAGTCTCCTCAGACTCCTCACCAGTACTTGTTTTCTCACTTGGTGGTGGACTTGCTGTAGCTGGTGTGGTTCGCGTTGCGTTAGATGGTGTGGTACTCGTTGCGACTATTGTCTCGGTTGGTTTTCCAGTCTCCTCACCAGTACTTGTTTTCTCACCTGGTAGTGGAGTTGCAGCAGCTGATGTGGTTCGCGTTGCGTTAGATGGTGTGATACTCATTGCGACTATGGTCTCGGTTGGTTTCCCAGTGTCCTCACCAGTACTTGTTTTCTCACTTGGTGGTGGACTTGCAGTAGCTGATGTGGTTCGCGTTGCGTTAGATGGTGTGGTACTCGTTGCGACTATTGTCTCGGTTGGTTTCCCAGTCTCCTCACCAGTACTTGTTTTCTCACCTGGTAGTGGAGTTGCAGTAGCTGATGTGGTTCGCGTTGCGTTAGATGGTGTGATACTCGTTGCGACTATTGTTTCGGTTGGTTTCCCAGTCTCCTCAACAGTACTTGTTTTCTCACTTGGTGGTGGACTTGCAGTAGCTGATGTGGTTCGCGTGGCGTTAGATGGTGTGATACTCGTTGCGACTATTGTCTCGGTTGGTTTCCCAGTCTCCTCACCAGTACTTGTTTTCTCACTTGGTGGTGGACTTGCAGTAGCTGATGCGGTTCGCGTTGCGTTAAATGGTGTGATACTCGTTGCGACTATTGTCTCGGTTGGTTTCCCAGTCTCCTCACCAGTACTTGTTTTCTCAGTTGGTGGTGGACTTGCAGTAGCTGGTGTGGTTCGCGTTGCGTTAGATGTTGTGATACTCGTTGCGACTATTGTCTCGGTTGGTTTCCCAGTCTCCTCACCAGTACTTGTTTTCTCACTTGGTGGTGGACTTGCAGTAGCTGATGTGGTTCGCGTTGCGTTAGATGGTGTGATACTCGTTGCGACTATTGTCTCGGTTGGTTTCCCAGTCTCCTCACCAGTACTTGTTTTCTCACTTGGTGGTGGACTTGCAGTAGCTGATGTGGTTCGCGTTGCGTTAGATGGTGTGATACTCGTTGCGACTATTGTCTCGGTTGGTTTCCCAGTCTCCTCAACAGTACTTGTTTTCTCACTTGGTGGTGGACTTGCAGTAGCTGTTGTGGTTCGCGTTGCGTTAGATGTTGTGATACTCGTTGCGACTATTGTCTCGGTTGGTTTCCCAGTCTCCTCACCAGTACTTGTTTTCTCACTTGGTGGTGGACTTGCAGTAGCTGATGTGGTTCGCGTTGCGTTAAATAGTGTGATACTCGTTGCGACTATTGCCTCGGTTGGTTTCCCAGTCTCCTCCCCAGTACTTGTTTTCTCACTTGGTGGTGAACTTGCAGTAGCTGATGTGGTTCGCGTTGCGTTAAATGGTGTGATACTCGTTGCGACTATTGTCTCGGTTGGTTTCCCAGTCTCCTCAGACTCCTCACCAGTACTTGTTTTCTCACTTGGTGGTGGACTTGCAGTAGCTGATGTGGTTCGCGTTGCGTTAGATGGTGTGATACTCGTTGCGACTATTGTCTCGGTTGGTTTCCCAGTCTCCTCAACAGTACTTGTTTTCTCACCTGGTAGTGGAGTTGCAGTAGCTGATGTGGTTCGCGATGCGTTAGATGGTGTGATACTCGTTGCGACTATTGTCCCGGTTGGTTTCCCAGTCTCCTCACCAGTACTTGTTTTCTCACCTGGTAGTGTAGTCGCAGTAGCTGATGTGGTTCGCGATGCGTTAGATGGTGTGATACTCGTTGCGACTATTGTCCCGGTTGGTTTCCCAGTCTCCTCACCAGTACTTGTTTTCTCACTTGGTTGTGGACTTGCAGTAGCTGATGTGGTTCGCGTTGCGTTAAATGGTGTGATACTCGTTGCGACTATTGTCTCGGTTGGTGTCCCAGTCTCCTCACCAGTACTTGTTTTCTCACTTGGTGGTGGACTTGCAGTAGCTGATGTGGTTAGCGTTGCGTTAGATGGTGTGATACGCGATGCGACTATTGCCTCGGTTGGTTTCCCAGTCTCCTCAGACTCCTCGCCAGTACTTGTTTTCTCACTTGGCAGTGGACTTGCAATAGCTGATGTGGTTCGCGTTGCGTTAGATGGTGTGGTACTCGTTGCGACTATTGTCTCGGTTGGTTTTCCAGTCTCCTCACCAGTACTTGTTTTCTCACCTGGTAGTGGAGTTGCAGTAGCTGATGTGGTTCGCGTTGCGTTAGATGGTGTGATACTCGTTGCGACTATGGTCTCGGTTGGTTTCCCAGTGTCCTCACCAGTACTTATTTTCTCACTTGGTGGTGGACTTGCAGTAGCTGATGTGGTTCGCGTTGCGTTAGATGGTGTGATACTCATTGCGACTATTGTCTCGGTTGGTTTCCCAGTCTCCTCAGACTCCTCACCAGTACTTGTTTTCTCACTTGGTGGTGGACTTGCAGTAGCTGGTGTGGTTCGCGTCGCGACTATTGCCTCGGTTGGTTTCCCAGTCTCCTCAGACTCCTCACCAGTACTTGTTTTCTCACTTGGTGGTGGACTTGCAGTAGCTGATGTGGTTCGCGTTGCGTTAGATGGTGTGATACTCTTTGCGACTATTGTCTCGGTTGGTTTCCCAGTCTCCTCAGACTCCTCACCAGTACTTGTTTTCTCACTTGGTGGTGGACTTGCAGTAGCTGGTGTGGTTCGCGTTGCGTTAGATGGTGTGGTACTCGTTGCGACTATTGTCTCGGTTGGTTTTCCAGTCTCCTCACCAGTACTTGTTTTCTCACCTGGTAGTGGAGTTGCAGCAGCTGATGTGGTTCGCGTTGCGTTAGATGGTGTGATACTCATTGCGACTATGGTCTCGGTTGGTTTCCCAGTGTCCTCACCAGTACTTGTTCTCTCACTTGGTGGTGGACTTGCAGTAGCTGATGTGGTTCGCGTTGCGTTAGATGGTGTGGTACTCGTTGCGAATATTGTCTCGGTTGGTTTCCCAGTCTCCTCACCAGTACTTGTTTTCTCACCTGGTAGTGGAGTTGCAGTAGCTGATGTGGTTCGCGTTGCATTAGATGGTGCGATACTCGTTGCGACTATTGTCCCGGTTGGTTTCCCAGTCTCCTCACCAGTACTTGTTTTCTCACTTGGTGGTGGACTTGCAGTAGCTGGTGTGGTTCGCGTTGCGTTAGTTGTTGTGATACTCGCTGCGACTATTGTCTCGGTTGGTTTCCCAGACTCCTCACCAGTACTTGTTTTCTCACTTGGTGGTGGACTTGCAGTAGCTGATGTGGTTCGCGTTGCGTTAGATGGTGTGGTACTCGTTGCGACTATTGTCTCGGTTGGTTTCCCAGTCTCCTCACCAGTACTTGTTTTCTCACCTGGTAGTGGAGTTGCAGTAGCTGATGTGGTTCGCGTTGCGTTAGATGGTGCGATACTCGTTGCGACTATTGTCTCGGTTGGTTTCCCAGTCTCCTCACCAGTACTTGTTTTCTCACTTGGTGGTGGACTTGCAGTAGCTGATGTGGTTCGCGTTGCGTTAGATGGTGTGATACGCGATGCGACTATTGCCTCGGTTGGTTTCCCAGTCTCCTCAGACTCCTCACCAGTACTTGTTTTCTCACTTGGTGGTGGACTTGCAGTGGCTGATGTGGTTCGCGTTGCGTTATATGGTGTGATACTCGTTGCGACTATTGTCTCGGTTGGTTTCCCAGTCTCCTCACCAGTACTTGTTTTCTCACTTGGTGGTGGACTTGCACTAGCTGATGTGGTTCGCGTTGCGTTAAATGGTGTGAAACTCGTTGCGACTATTGTCTCGGTTGGTTTTCCGGTCTCCTCACCAGTACTGGTTTTCTCACCTGGTAGTGGAGTTGCAGTAGCTGATGTGGTTCGCGATGCGTTAGATGGTGTGATACTCGTTGCGACTATTGTCCCGGTTGGTTTCCCAGTCTCCTCACCAGTACTTGTTTTCTCACCTGGTAGTGGAGTCGCAGTAGCTGATGTGGTTCGCGATGCGTTAGATGGTGTGATACTCGTTGCGACTATTGTCTCGGTTGGTTTCCCAGTCTCCTCAGACTCCTCACCAGTACTTGTTTTCTCACTTGGTGGTGGACTTGCAGTAGCTGATGTGGTTCGCGTTGCGTTATATGGTGTGATACTCGTTGCGACTATTGTCTCGGTTGGTTTCCCAGTCTCCTCACCAGTACTTGTTTTCTCACTTGGTGGTGGACTTGCAGTAGCTGATGTGGTTCGCGTTGCGTTAGATGGTGTGATACTCGATGCGACTATTGCCTCGGTTGGTTTCCCAGTCTCCTCAGACTCCTCACCAGTACTTGTTTTCTCACTTGGCGGTGGACTTGCAATAGCTGATGTGGTTCGCGTTGCGTTAGATGGTGTGGTACTCGTTGCGACTATTGTCTCGGTTGGTTTTCCAGTCTCCTCACCAGTACTTGTTTTCTCACCTGGTAGTGGAGTTGCAGTTACTGATGTGGTTCGCGTTGCGTTAGATGGTGTGATACTCGTTGCGACTTTGGTCTCGGTTGGTTTCCCAGTGTCCTCACCAGTACTTGTTTTCTCACTTGGTGGTGGACTTGCAGTAGCTGATGTGGTTCGCGTTGCGTTAGATGGTGTGGTACTCGTTGCGACTATTGTCTCGGTTGGTTTCCCAGTCTCCTCACCAGTACTTGTTTTCTCACCTGGTAGTGGAGTTGCAGTAGCTGATGTGGTTCGCGTTGCGTTGGATGGTGCGATACTCTTTGCGACTATTGTCTCGGTTGGTTTCCCAGTCTCCTCACCAGTACTTGTTTTCTCACTTGGTGGTGGACTTGCAGTAGCTGGTGTAGTTTGCGTTGCGTTAGTTGTTGTGATACTCGTTGCGACTATTGTCTCGGTTGGTTTCCCAGTCTCCTCACCAGTACTTGTTTTCTCACTTGGTGGTGGACTTGCAGTAGCTGATGTGGTTCGCGTTGCGTTAAATGGTGTGATACTCGTTGCGACTATTGTCTCGGTTGGTTTCCCAGTCTCCTCACAAGTACTTGTTTTCTCACTTGGTGGTGGACTTGCAGTAGCTGATGTGGTTCGCGTTGCGTTAAATGGTGTGAAACTCGTTGCGACTATTGTCTCGGTTGGTTTTCCAGTCTCCTCACCATTACTTGTTTTCTCACCTGGTAGTGGAGTTGCAGTAGCTGATGTGGTTCGCGATGCGTTAGATGGTGTGATACTCGTTGCGACTATTGTCCCGGTTGGTTTCCCAGTCTCCTCACCAGTACTTGTTTTCTCACTTTGTGGTGGACTTGCAGTGGCTGATGTGGTTCGCCTTGCGTTAGATGTTGTGATACTCGTTGCGACTATTGTTTCGGTTGGTTTCCCAGTCTCCTCGCCAGTACTAGTTTTCTCAATTGGTGGTGGACTTGCAGTAGCTGATGTGGTTCGCGTTGCGTTAAATGGTGTGAAACTCGTTGCGACTATTGTCTTGGTTGGTTTTCCAGTCTCCTCACCAGTACTTGTTTTCTCACCTGGTAGTGGAGTTGCAGTAGCTGATGTGGTTCGCGATGCGTTAGATGGTGTGATACTTGTTGCGACTATTGTCCCGGTTGGTTTCCCAGTCTCCTCACCAGTACTTGTTTTCTCACTTTGTGGTGGATTTGCAGTAGCTGATGTGGTTCGCGTTGCGTTAGATGTTGTGATACTCGTTGCGACTATTGTTTCGGTTGGTTTCCCAGTCTCCTCGCCAGTACTAGTTTTCTCAATTGGTGGTGGACTTGCAGTAGCTGATGTGGTTCGCGTTGCGTTAGATGGTGTGATACTCGTTGCGACTATTGTCTCGGTTGGTTTCCCATTCTCCTCACCAGTACTTGTTTTCTCACTTGGTGGTGGACTTGCAGTAGCTGATGTGGTTCGCGTTGCGTTAAATGGTGTGATATTCGTTGCGACTATTGTCTCGGTTGGTTTCCCAGTCTCCTCAGACTCCTCACCAGTACTTGTTTTCTCACTTGGTGGTGGACTTGCAGTAGCTGGTGTGGTTCGCGTTGCGTTAGATGTTGTGATACTCGTTGCGACTATTGTTTCGGTTGGTTTCCCAGTCTCCTCAACAGTACTTGTTTTCTCACTTGGTGGTGGACTTGCAGTAGCTGGTGTGGTTCGCGTCGCGACTATTGCCTCGGTTGGTTTCCCAGTCTCCTCAGACTCCTCACCAGTACTTGTTTTCTCACTTGGTGGTGGACTTGCAGTAGCTGATGTGGTTCGCGTTGCGTTAGATGGTGTGATACTCGTTGCGACTATTGTCTCGGTTGGTTTCCCAGTCTCCTCAGACTCCTCACCAGTACTTGTTTTCTCACTTGGTGGTGGACTTGCAGTAGCTGGTGTGGTTCGCGTTGCGTTAGATGGTGTGGTACTCGTTGCGACTATTGTCTCGGTTGGTTTTCCAGTCTCCTCACCAGTACTTGTTTTCTCACCTGGTAGTGGAGCTGCAGCAGCTGATGTGGTTCGCGTTGCGTTAGATGGTGTGATACTCATAGCGACTATGGTCTCGGTTGGTTTCCCAGTGTCCTCACCAGTACTTGTTTTCTCACTTGGTGGTGGACTTGCAGTAGCTGATGTGGTTCGCGTTGCGTTAGATGGTGTGGTACTCGTTGCGACTATTGTCTCGGTTGGTTTCCCAGTCTCCTCACCAGTACTTGTTTTCTCACCTGGTAGTGGAGTTGCAGTAGCTGATGTGGTTCGCGTTGCATTAGATGGTGCGATACTCGTTGCGACTATTGTCTCGGTTGGTTTCCCAGTCTCCTCACCAGTACTTGTTTTCTCACTTGGTGGTGGACTTGCAGTAGCTGGTGTGGTTCGCGTTGCGTTAGTTGTTGTGATACTCGTTGCCACTATTGTCTCGGTTGGTTTCCCAGTCTCCTCACCAGTACTTGTTTTCTCACTTGGTGGTGGACTTGCAGTAGCTGATGTGGTTCGCGTTGCGTTAAATGGTGTGATACTCGTTGCGACCATTGTCTCGGTTGGTTTCCCAGTCTCCTCACCAGTACTTGTTTTCTCACTTGGTGGTGGACTTGCAGTAGCTGATGTGGTTCGCGTTGCGTTAAATGGCGTGAAACTCGTTGCGACTATTGTCTCGGTTGGTTTTCCAGTCTCCTCACCAGTACTTGTTTTCTCACCTGGTAGTGGAGTTGCAGTAGCTGATGTGGTTCGCGATGCGTTAGCTGTTGTGATACTCGCTGCGACTATTGTCTCGGTTGGTTTCCCAGACTCCTCACCAGTACTTGTTTTCTCACTTGGTGGTGGACTTGCAGTAGCTGATGTGGTTCGCGTTGCGTTAGATGGTGTGGTACTCGTTGCGACTATTGTCTCGGTTGGTTTCCCAGTCTCCTCACCAGTACTTGTTTTCTCACCTGGTAGTGGAGTTGCAGTAGCTGATGTGGTTCCAGTTCGCGTCGCGACTATTGCCTCGGTTGGTTTCCCAATCTCCTCAGACTCCTCACCAGTACTTGTTTTCTCACTTGGTGGTGGACTTGCAGTAGCTGGTGTGGTTCGCGTTGCGTTAGATGGTGTGGTACTCGTTGCGACTATTGTCTCGGTTGGTTTTCCAGTCTCCTCACCAGTACTTGTTTTCTCACCTGGTAGTGGAGTTGCAGCAGCTGATGTGGTTCGCGTTGCGTTAGATGGTGTGATACTCATTGCGACTATGGTCTCGGTTGGTTTCCCAGTGTCCTCACCAGTACTTGTTTTCTCACTTGGTGGTGGACTTGCAGTAGCTGATGTGGTTCGCGTTGCGTTAGATGGTGTGGTACTCGTTGCGACTATTGTCTCGGTTGGTTTCCCAGTCTCCTCACCAGTACTTGTTTTCTCACCTGGTAGTGGAGTTGCAGTAGCTGATGTGGTTCGCGTTGCGTTAAATGGTGTGATACTCGTTGCGACTATTGTCTCGGTTGGTTTCCCAGTCTCCTCACCAGTACTTGTTTTCTCACTTGGTGGTGGACTTGCAGTAGCTGATGTGGTTCGCGTTGCGTTAAATGGTGTGAAACTCGTTGCGCCTATTGTCTCGGTTGGTTTTCCAGTCTCCTCACCAGTACTTGTTTTCTCACCTGGTAGTGGAGTTGCAGTAGCTGATGTGGTTCGCGATGCGTTAGTTGTTGTGATACTCGCTGCGACTATTGTCTCGGTTGGTTTCCCAGACTCCTCACCAGTACTTGTTTTATCACTTGGTGGTGGACTTGCAGTAGCTGATGTGGTTCGCGTTGCGTTAGATGGTGTGGTACTCGTTGCGACTATTGTCTCGGTTGGTTTCCCAGTCTTTTCACCAGTACTTGTTTTCTCACCTGGTAGTGGACTTGCAGTAGCTGATGTGGTTCGCGTTGCGTTAGATGGTGTGATACTCATTGCGACTATGGTCTCGGTTGGTTTCCCAGTGTCCTCACCAGTACTTGTTTTCTCACTTGGTGGTGGACTTGCAGTAGCTGATGTGGTTCGCGTTGCGTTAGATGGTGTGGTACTCGTTGCGACTATTGTCTCGGTTGGTTTCCCAGTCTCCTCACCAGTACTTGTTTTCTCACCTGGTAGTGGAGTTGCAGTAGCTGATGTGGTTCGCGTTGCATAAGATGGTAAGATACTCGTTGCGACTATTGTCTCGGTTGGTTTCCCAGTCTCCTCACCAGTACTTGTTTTCTCACTTGGTGGTGGACTTGCAGTAGCTGGTGTGGTTCGCGTTGCGTTAGTTGTTGTGATACTCGTTGCCACTATTGTCTCGGTTGGTTTCCCAGTCACCTCACCAGTACTTGTTTTCTCACTTGGTGGTGGACTTGCAGTAGCTGATGTGGTTCGCGTTGCGTTAAATGGTGTGATACTCGTTGCGACTATTGTCTCGGTTGGTTCCCCAGTCTCCTCACCAGTACTTGTTTTCTCACTTAGTGGTGGACTTGCAGTAGCTGATGTGGTTCGCGTTGCGTTAAATGGTGTGAAACTCGTTGCGACTATTGTCTCGGTTGGTTTTCCAGTCTCCTCACCAGTACTTGTTTTCTCACCTGGTAGTGGAGTTGCAGTAGCTGATGTGGTTCGCGATGCGTTAGTTGTTGTGATACTCGCTGCGACTATTGTCTCGGTTGGTTTCCCAGACTCCTCACCAGTACTTGTTTTCTCACTTGGTGGTGGACTTGCAGTAGCTGATGTGGTTCGCGTTGCGTTAAATGGTGTGAAACTCGTTGCGACTATTGTCTCGGTTGGTTTTCCAGTCTCCTCACCATTACTTGTTTTCTCACCTGGTAGTGGAGTTGCAGTAGCTGATGTGGTTCGCGATGCGTTAGATGGTGTGATACTCGTTGCGACTATTGTCCCGGTTGGTTTCCCAGTCTCCTCACCAGTACTTGTTTTCTCACTTTGTGGTGGACTTGCAGTGGCTGATGTGGTTCGCGTTGCGTTAGATGTTGTGATACTCGTTGCGACTATTGTTTCGGTTGGTTTCCCAGTCTCCTCGCCAGTACTAGTTTTCTCAATTGGTGGTGGACTTGCAGTAGCTGATGTGGTTCGCGTTGCGTTAAATGGTGTGAAACTCGTTGCGACTATTGTCTCGGTTGGTTTTCCAGTCTCCTCACCAGTACTTGTTTTCTCACCTGGTAGTGGAGTTGCAGTAGCTGATGTGGTTCGCGATGCGTTAGATGGTGTGATACTCGTTGAGACTATTGTCCCGGTTGGTTTCCCAGTGTCCTCACCAGTACTTGTTTTCTCACTTTGTGGTGGACTTGCAGTAGCTGATGTGGTTCGCGTTGCGTTAGATGTTGTGATACTCGTTGCGACTATTGTTTCGGTTGGTTTCCCAGTCTCCTCGCCAGTACTAGTTTTCTCAATTGGTGGTGGACTTGCAGTAGCTGATGTGGTTCGCGTTGCGTTAGATGGTGTGATACTCGTTGCGACTATTGTCTCGGTTGGTTTCCCATTCTCCTCACCAGTACTTGTTTTCTCACTTGGTGGTGGACTTGCAGTAGCTGATGTGGTTCGCGTTGCGTTAAATGGTGTGATACTCGTTGCGACTATTGTCTCGGTTGGTTTCCCAGTCTCCTCAGACTCCTCACCACTACTTGTTTTCTCACTTGGTGGTGGACTTGCAGTAGCTGGTGTGGTTCGCGTTGCGTTAGATGGTGTGGTACTCGTTGCGACTATTGTCTCGGTTGGTTTTCCAGTCTCCTCACCAGTACTTGTTTTCTCACCTGGTAGTGGAGTTGCAGCAGCTGATGTGGTTCGCGTTGCGTTAGATGGTGTGATACTCATTGCGACTATGGTCTCGGTTGGTTTCCCAGTGTCCTCACCAGTACTTGTTTTCTCACTTGGTGGTGGACTTGCAGTAGCTGATGTGGTTCGCGTTGCGTTAGATGGTGTGGTACTCGTTGCGACTATTGTCTCGGTTGGTTTCCCAGTCTCCTCACCAGTACTTGTTTTCTCACCTGGTAGTGGATTTGCAGTAGCTGATGTGGTTCGCGTTGCATTAGATGGTGCGATACTCGTTGCGACTATTGTCTCGCTTGGTTTCCCAGTCTCCTCACCAGTACTTGTTTTCTCACTTGGTGGTGGACTTGCAGTAGCTGGTGTGGTTCGCGTTGCGTTAGTTGTTGTGATACTCGTTGCCACTATTGTCTCGGTTGGTTTCCCAGTCTCCTCACCAGTACTTGTTTTCTCACTTGGTGGTGGAGTTGCAGTAGCTGATGTGGTTCGCGTTGCGTTAAATGGTGTGATACTCGTTGCGACTATTGTCTCGGTTGGTTTCCCAGTCTCCTCACCAGTACTTGTTTTCTCACTTGGTGGTGGATTTGCAGTAGCTGGTGTGGTTCGCGTTGCGTTAGTTGTTGTGATACTCGTTGCCACTATTGTCTCGGTTGGTTTCCCAGTCTCCTCACCAGTACTTGTTTTCTCACTTTGTGGTGGACTTGCAGTAGCTGATGTGGTTCGCGTTGCGTTAGATGTTGTGATACTCGTTGCGAGTATTGTTTCGGTTGGTTTCCCAGTCTCCTCAACAGTACTTGTTTTCTCACTTGGTGGTGGACTTGCAGTAGCTGGTGTGGTTCGCGTCGCGACTATTGCCTCGGTTGGTTTCCCAGTCTCCTCAGACTCCTCACCAGTACTTGTTTTCTCACTTGGTGGTGGACTTGCAGTAGCTGATGTGGTTCGCGTTGCGTTAGATGGTGTGATACTCGTTGCGACTATTGTCTCGGTTGGTTTCCCAATCTCCTCACCAGTACTTGTTTTCTCACTTTGTGGTGAACTTGCAGTAGCTGATGTGGTTCGCGTTGCGTTAAATGGTGTGATACTCGTTGCGACTATTGTCTCGGTTGGTTTCCCAGTCTCCTCAGACTCCTCACCAGTACTTGTTTTCTCACTTGGTGGTGGACTTGCAGTAGCTGGTGTGGTTCGCGTTGCGTTAGATGTTGTGATACTCGTTGCGACTATTGTTTCGGTTGGTTTCCCAGTCTCCTCAACAGTACTTGTTTTCTCACCTGGTAGTGGAGTTGCAGTAGCTGATGTGGTTCGCGATGCGTTAGATGGTGTGATACTCGTTGCGACTATTGTCCCGGTTGGTTTCCCAGTCTCCTCACCAGTACTTGTTTTCTCACTTGGTGGTGGACTTGCAGCAGCTGATGTGGTTCGCGTTGCGTTAAATGGTGTGATACTCGTTGCGACTATTGTCTCGGTTGGTTTCCCAGTCTCCTCACCAGTACTTGTTTTTTCACTTGGTGGTGGACTTGCAGTAGCTGATGTGGTTCGCGTTGCGTTAGATGGTGTGATACGCGATGCGACTATTGCCTCGGTTGGTTTCCCAGTCTCCTCAGACTCCTCACCAGTACTTGTTTTCTCACTTGGCAGTGGACTTGCAATAGCTGATGTGGTTCGCGTTGCGTTAGATGGTGTGGTACTCGTTGCGACTATTGTCTCGGTTGGTTTTCCAGTCTCCTCACCAGTACTTGTTTTCTCACCTGGTAGTGGAGTTGCAGTAGCTGATGTGGTTCGCGTTGCGTTAGATGGTGTGATACTCGTTGCGACTATGGTCTCGGTTGGTTTCCCAGTGTCCTCACCAGTACTTGTTTTCTCACTTGGTGGTGGACTTGCAGTAGCTGATGTGGTTCTTGTTGCGTTAGATGGTGTGATACTCGTTGCGACTATTGTCTCGGTTGGTTTCCCAGTCTCCTCAGACTCCTCACCAGTACTTGTTTTCTCACTTGGTGGTGGACTTGCAGTAGCTGGTGTGGTTCGCGTCGCGACTATTGCCTCGGTTGGTTTCCCAGTCTCCTCAGACTCCTCACCAGTACTTGTTTTCTCACTTGGTGGTGGACTTGCAGTAGCTGGTGTGGTTCGCGTTGCGTTAGATGGTGTGGTACTCGTTGCGACTATTGTCTCGGTTGGTTTTCCAGTCTCCTCACCAGTACTTGTTTTCTCACCTGGTAGTGGAGTTGCAGCAGCTGATGTGGTTCGCGTTGCGTTAGATGGTGTGATACTCATTGCGACTATGGTCTCGGTTGGTTTCCCAGTGTCCTCACCAGTACTTGTTTTCTCACTTGGTGCTGGACTTGCAGTAGCTGATGTGGTTCGCGTTGCGTTAGATGGTGTGGTACTCGTTGCGACTATTATCTCGGTTGGTTTCCCAGTCTCCTCAGACTCCTCACCAGTACTTGTTTTCTCACTTGGTGGTGGACTTGCAGTAGCTGGTGTGGTTCGCGTTGCGTTAGATGGTGTGGTACTCGTTGCGACTATTGTCTCGGTTGGTTTTCCAGTCTCCTCACCAGTACCTGGTAGTGGAGTTGCAGCAGGTGATGTGGTTCGCGTTGCGTTAGATGGTGTGATACTCATTGCGACTATGGTCTCGGTTGGTTTCCCAGTGTCCTCACCAGTACTTGTTTTCTCACTTGGTGGTGGACTTGCAGTAGCTGATGTGGTTCGCGTTGCGTTAGATGGTGTGGTACTCGTTGCGACTGTTGTCTCGTTTGGTTTCCCAGTCTCCTCACCAGTACTTGTTTTCTCACCTGGTAGTGGAGTTGCAGTAGCTGATGTTGTTCGCGTTGCATTAGATGGTGCGATACTCGTTGCGACTATTGTCTCGGTTGGTTTCCCAGTCTCCTCACCAGTACTTGTTTTCTCACTTGGTGGTGGACTTGCAGTAGCTGATGTGGTTCGCGTTGCGTTAGATGGTGTGATACGCGATGCGACTATTGCCTCGGTTGGTTTCCCAGTCTCCTCAGACTCCTCACCAGTACTTGTTTTCTCACTTGGCAGTGGACTTGCAATAGCTGATGTGGTTCGCGTTGCGTTAGATGGTGTGGTACTCGTTGCGACCATTGTCTCGGTTGGTTTTCCAGTCTCCTCACCAGTACTTGTTTTCTCACCTGGTAGTGGAGTTGCAGTAGCTGATGTTGTTCGCGTTGCATTAGATGGTGCGATACTCGTTGCGACTATTGTCTCGGTTGGTTTCCCAGTCTCCTCACCAGTACTTGTTTTCTCACTTGGTGGTGGACTTGCAGTAGCTGGTGTGGTTCGCGTTGCGTTAGTTGTTGTGATACTCGTTGCCACTATTGTCTCGGTTGGTTTCCCAGTCTCCTCACCAGTACTTGTTTTCTCACTTGGTGGTGGACTTGCAGTAGCTGATGTGGTTCGCGTTGCGTTAGATGGTGTGATACGCGATGCGACTATTGCCTCGGTTGGTTTCCCAGTCTCCTCAGACTCCTCACCAGTACTTGTTTTCTCACTTGGCAGTGGACTTGCAATAGCTGATGTGGTTCGCGTTGCGTTAGATGGTGTGGTACTCGTTGCGACTGTTGTCTCGTTTGGTTTCCCAGTCTCCTCACCAGTACTTGTTTTCTCACCTGGTAGTGGAGTTGCAGTAGCTGATGTTGTTCGCGTTGCATTAGATGGTGCGATACTCGTTGCGACTATTGTCTCGGTTGGTTTCCCAGGCTCCTCACCAGTACTTGTTTTCTCACTTGGTGGTGGACTTGCAGTAGCTGGTGTGGTTCGCGTTGCGTTAGTTGTTGTGATACTCGTTGCCACTATTGTCTCGGTTGGTTTCCCAGTCTCCTCACCAGTACTTGTTTTCTCACTTGGTGGTGGACTTGCAGTAGCTGATGTGGTTCGCGTTGCGTTAAATGGTGTGATACTCGTTGCGACTATTGTCTCGGTTGGTTTCCCAGTCTCCTCACCAGTACTTGCTTTCTCACTTGGCAGTGGACTTGCAATAGCTGATGTGGTTCGCGTTGCGTTAGATGGTGTGGTACTCGTTGCGACTATTGTCTCGGTTGGTTTTCCAGTCTCCTCACCAGTACTTGTTTTCTCACCTGGTAGTGGAGTTGCAGTAGCTGATGTGGTTCGCGTTGCGTTAGATGGTGTGATACTCGTTGCGACTATGGTCTCGGTTGGTTTCCCAGTGTCCTCACCAGTACTTGTTTTCTCACTTGGTGGTGGACTTGCAGTAGCTGATGTGGTTCGCGTTGCGTTAGATGGTGTGATACTCGTTGCGACTATTGTCTCGGTTGGTTTCCCAGTCTCCTCAGACTCCTCACCAGTACTTGTTTTCTCACTTGGTGGTGGACTTGCAGTAGCTGGTGTGGTTCGCGTCGCGACTATTGCCTCGGTTGGTTTCCCAGTCTCCTCAGACTCCTCACCAGTACTTGTTTTCTCACTTGGTGGTGGACTTGCAGTAGCTGATGTGGTTCGCGTTGCGTTAGATGGTGTGATACTCGTTGCGACTATTGTCTCGGTTGGTTTCCCAGTCTCCTCAGACTCCTCACCAGTACTTGTTTTCTCACTTGGTGGTGGACTTGCAGTAGCTGGTGTGGTTCGCGTTGCGTTAGATGGTGTGGTACTCGTTGCGACTATTGTCTCGGTTGGTTTTCCAGTCTCCTCACCAGTACTTGTTTTCTCACCGGGTAGTGGAGTTGCAGCAGCTGATGTGGTTCGCGTTGCGTTAGATGGTGTGATACTCATTGCGACTATGGTCTCGGTTGGTTTCCCAGTGTCCTCACCAGTACTTGTTTTCTCACTTGGTGGTGGACTTGCAGTAGCTGATGTGGTTCGCGTTGCGTTAGATGGTGTGGTACTCGTTGCGACTATTGTCTCGGTTGGTTTCCCAGTCTCCTCACCAGTACTTGTTTTCTCACCTGGTAGTGGAGTTGCAGTAGCTGATGTGGTTCGCGTTGCATTAGATGGTGCCATACTCGTTGCGACTATTGTCTCGGTTGGTTTCCCAGTCTCCTCACCAGTACTTGTTTTCTCACTTGGTGGTGGACTTGCAGTAGCTGGTGTGGTTCGCGTTGCGTTAGTTGTTGTGATACTCGTTGCCACTATTGTCTCGGTTGGTTTCCCAGTCTCCTCACCAGTACTTGTTTTCTCACTTGGTGGTGGACTTGCAGTAGCTGGTGTGGTTCGCGTTGCGTTAGTTGTTGTGATACTCGTTGCCACTATTGTCTCGGTTGGTTTCCCAGTCTCCTCACCAGTACTTGTTTTCTCACTTGGTGGTGGACTTGCAGTAGCTGATGTGGTTCGCGTTGCGTTAAATGGTGTGATACTCGTTGCGACTATTGTCTCGGTTGGTTTCCCAGTCTCCTCACCAGTACTTGTTTTCTCACTTGGCAGTGGACTTGCAATAGCTGATGTGGTTCGCGTTGCGTTAGATGGTGTGGTACTCGTTGCGACTATTGTCTCGGTTGGTTTTCCAGTCTCCTCACCAGTACTTGTTTTCTCACCTGGTAGTGGAGTTGCAGTAGCTGATGTGGTTCGCGTTGCGTTAGATGGTGTGATACTCGTTGCGACTATGGTCTCGGTTGGTTTCCCAGTGTCCTCACCAGTACTTGTTTTCTCACTTGGTGGTGGACTTGCAGTAGCTGATGTGGTTCGCGTTGCGTTAGATGGTGTGATACTCGTTGCGACTATTGTCTCGGTTGGTTTCCCAGTCTCCTCAGACTCCTCACCAGTACTTGTTTTCTCACTTGGTGGTGGACTTGCAGTAGCTGGTGTGGTTCGCGTCGCGACTATTGCCTCGGTTGGTTTCCCAGTCTCCTCAGACTCCTCACCAGTACTTGTTTTCTCACTTGGTGGTGGACTTGCAGTAGCTGATGTGGTTCGCGTTGCGTTAGATGGTGTGATACTCGTTGCGACTATTGTCTCGGTTGGTTTCCCAGTCTCCTCAGACTCCTCACCAGTACTTGTTTTCTCACTTGGTGGTGGACTTGCAGTAGCTGGTGTGGTTCGCGTTGCGTTAGATGGTGTGGTACTCGTTGCGACTATTGTCTCGGTTGGTTTTCCAGTCTCCTCACCAGTACTTGTTTTCTCACCGGGTAGTGGAGTTGCAGCAGCTGATGTGGTTCGCGTTGCGTTAGATGGTGTGATACTCATTGCGACTATGGTCTCGGTTGGTTTCCCAGTGTCCTCACCAGTACTTGTTTTCTCACTTGGTGGTGGACTTGCAGTAGCTGATGTGGTTCGCGTTGCGTTAGATGGTGTGGTACTCGTTGCGACTATTGTCTCGGTTGGTTTCCCAGTCTCCTCACCAGTACTTGTTTTCTCACCTGGTAGTGGAGTTGCAGTAGCTGATGTGGTTCGCGTTGCATTAGATGGTGCCATACTCGTTGCGACTATTGTCTCGGTTGGTTTCCCAGTCTCCTCACCAGTACTTGTTTTCTCACTTGGTGGTGGACTTGCAGTAGCTGGTGTGGTTCGCGTTGCGTTAGTTGTTGTGATACTCGTTGCCACTATTGTCTCGGTTGGTTTCCCAGTCTCCTCACCAGTACTTGTTTTCTCACTTGGTGGTGGACTTGCAGTAGCTGATGTGGTTCGCGTTGCGTTAAATGGTGTGAAACTCGTTGCGACTATTGTCTCGGTTGGTTTTCCAGTCTCCTCACCAGTACTTGTTTTCTCACCTGGTAGTGGAGTTGCAGTAGCTGCTGTGGTTCGCGTTGCGTTAGATGGTGCGATACTCGTTGCGACTATTGTCTCGGTTGGTTTCCCAGTCTCCTCACCAGTACTTGTTTTCTCACTTGGTGGTGGACTTGCAGTAGCTGATGTGGTTCGCGTTGCGTTAGATGGTGTGATACGCGATGCGACTATTGCCTCGGTTGGTTTCCCAGTCTCCTCACCAGTACTTGTTTTCTCACCTGGTAGTGGAGTTGCAGTAGCTGATGTGGTTCGCGTTGCGTTAGATGGTGTGATACTCGTTGCGACTATGGTCTCGGTTGGTTTCCCAGTGTCCTCACCAGTACTTGTTTTCTCACTTGGTGGTGGAGTTGCAGTAGCTGCTGTGGTTCGCGTTGCGTTAGATGGTGCAATACTCGTTGCGACTATTGTCTCGGTTGGTTTCCCAGTCTCCTCACCAGTACATGTTTTCTCACTTGGTGGTGGACTTGCAGTAGCTGATGTGGTTCGCGTTGCGTTAGATGGTGTGATACGCGATGCGACTATTGCCTCGGTTGGTTTCCCAGTCTCCTCAGACTCCTCACCAGTACTTGTTTTCTCACTTGGCAGTGGACTTGCAATAGCTGATGTGGTTCGCGTTGCGTTAGATGGTGTGGTACTCGTTGCGACTATTGTCTCGGTTGGTTTTCCAGTCTCCTCACCAGTACTTGTTTTCTCACCTGGTAGTGGAGTTGCAGTAGCTGATGTGGTTCGCGTTGCGTTAGATGGTGTGATACTCGTTGCGACTATGGTCGCGGTTGGTTTCCCAGTGTCCTCACCAGTACTTGTTTTCTCACTTGGTGGTGGATTTGCAGTAGCTGATGTGGTTCGCGTTGCGTTAGATGGTGTGGTACTCGTTGCGACTATTGTCTCGGTTGGTTTCCCAGTCTCCTCACCAGTACTTGTTTTCTCACCTGGTAGTGGAGTTGCAGTAGCTGATGTGGTTCGCGTTGCGTTAAATGGTGTGAAACTCGTTGCGACTATTGTCTCGGTTGGTTTTCCAGTCTCCTCACCAGTACTGGTTTTCTCACCTGGTAGTGGAGTTGCAGTAGCCGATGTGGTTCGCGTTGCGTTAGATGGTGCGATACTCGTTGCGACTATTGTCTCGGTTGGTTTCCCAGTCTCCTCACCAGTACTTGTTTTCTCACTTGGTGGTGGACTTGCAGTAGCTGGTGTGGTTCGCATTGCGTTAGTTGTTGTCATACTCGTTGCGACTATTGTCTCGGTTGGTTTCCCAGTCGCCTCACCAGTACTTGTTTTCTCACTTGGTGGTGGACTTGCAGTAGCTGATGTGGTTCGCGTTGCGTTAAATGGTGTGATACTCGTTGCGACTATTGTCTCGGTTGGTTTCCCAGTCTCCTCACCAGTACTGGTTTTCTCACCTGGTAGTGGAGTTGCAGTAGCTGATGTGGTTCGCGATGCGTTAGATGGTGTGATACTCGTTGCGACTATTGTCCCGGTTGGTTTCCCAGTCTCCTCACCAGTACTTGTTTTCTCACCTGGTAGTGGAGTCGCAGTAGCTGATGTGGTTCGCGATGCGTTAGATGGTGTGATACTCGTTGCGAGTATTGTTTCGGTTGGTTTCCCAGTCTCCTCAACAGTACTTGTTTTCTCACTTGGTGGTGGACTTGCAGTAGCTGGTGTGGTTCGCGTCGCGACTATTGCCTCGGTTGGTTTCCCAGTCTCCTCAGACTCCTCACCAGTACTTGTTTTCTCACTTGGTGGTGGACTTGCAGTAGCTGGTGTGGTTCGCGTTGCGTTAGATGTTGTGATACTCGTTGCGACTATTGTCTCGGTTGGTTTCCCAATCTCCTCACCAGTACTTGTTTTCTCACTTTGTGGTGAACTTGCAGTAGCTGATGTGGTTCGCGTTGCGTTAAATGGTGTGATACTCGTTGCGACTATTGTCTCGGTTGGTTTCCCAGTCTCCTCAGACTCCTCACCAGTACTTGTTTTCTCACTTGGTGGTGGACTTGCAGTAGCTGGTGTGGTTCGCGTTGCGTTAGATGTTGTGATACTCACTGCGACTATTGTTTCGGTTGGTTTCCCAGTCTCCTCAACAGTACTTGTTTTCTCACCTGGTAGTGGAGTTGCAGTAGCTGATGTGGTTCGCGATGCGTTAGATGGTGTGATACTCGTTGCGACTATTGTCCCGGTTGGTTTCCCAGTCTCCTCACCAGTACTTGTTTTCTCACTTGGTGGTGGACTTGCAGTAGCTGATGTGGTTCGCGTTGCGTTAAATGGTGTGATACTCGTTGCGACTATTGTCTCGGTTGGTTTCCCAGTCTCCTCACCAGTACTTGTTTTCTCACTTGGTGGTGGACTTGCAGTAGCTGATGTGGTTCGCGTTGCGTTAGATGGTGTGATACGCGATGCGACTATTGCCTCGGTTGGTTTCCCAGTCTCCTCAGACTCCTCACCAGTACTTGTTTTCTCACTTGGCAGTGGACTTGCAATAGCTGATGTGGTTCGCGTTGCGTTAGATGGTGTGGTACTCGTTGCGACTATTGTCTCGGTTGGTTTTCCAGTCTCCTCACCAGTACTTGTTTTCTCACCTGGTAGTGGAGTTGCAGTAGCTGATGTGGTTCGCGTTGCGTTAGATGGTGTGATACTCGTTGCGACTATGGTCTCGGTTGGTTTCCCAGTGTCCTCACCAGTACTTGTTTTCTCACTTGGTGGTGGACTTGCAGTAGCTGATGTGGTTCTTGTTGCGTTAGATGGTGTGATACTCGTTGCGACTATTGTCTCGGTTGGTTTCCCAGTCTCCTCAGACTCCTCACCAGTACTTGTTTTCTCACTTGGTGGTGGACTTGCAGTAGCTGGTGTGGTTCGCGTCGCGACTATTGCCTCGGTTGGTTTCCCAGTCTCCTCAGACTCCTCACCAGTACTTGTTTTCTCACTTGGTGGTGGACTTGCAGTAGCTGATGTGGTTCGCGTTGCGTTAGATGGTGTGATACTCGTTGCGACTATTGTCTCGGTTGGTTTCCCAGTCTCCTCAGACTCCTCACCAGTACTTGTTTTCTCACTTGGTGGTGGACTTGCAGTAGCTGGTGTGGTTCGCGTTGCGTTAGATGGTGTGGTACTCGTTGCGACTATTGTCTCGGTTGGTTTTCCAGTCTCCTCACCAGTACTTGTTTTCTCACCTGGTTGTGGAGTTGCAGCAGCTGATGTGGTTCGCGTTGCGTTAGATGGTGTGATACTCATTGCGACTATGGTCTCGGTTGGTTTCCCAGTGTCCTCACCAGTACTTGTTTGCTCACTTGGTGGTGGACTTGCAGTAGCTGATGTGGTTCGCGTTGCGTTAGATGGTGTGGTACTCGTTGCGACTATTGTCTCGGTTGGTTTCCCAGTCTCCTCACCAGTACTTGTTTTCTCACCTGGTAGTGGAGTTGCAGTAGCTGATGTGGTTCGCGTTGCATTAGATGGTGCGATACTCGTTGCGACTATTGTCTCGGTTGGTTTCCCAGTCTCCTCACCAGTACTTGTTTTCTCACTTGGTGGTGGACTTGCAGTAGCTGGTGTGGTTCGCGTTGCGTTAGTTATTGTGATACTCGTTGCCACTATTGTCTCGGTTGGTTTCCCAGTCTCCTCACCAGTACTTGTTTTCTCACTTGGTGGTGGACTTGCAGTAGCTGATGTGGTTCGCGTTGCGTTAAATGGTGTGATACTCGTTGCGACTATTGTCTCGGTTGGTTTCCCAGTCTCCTCACCAGTACTTGTTTTCTCACTTGGTGGTGGACTTGCAGTAGCTGATGCGGTTCGCGTTGCGTTAAATGGTGTGAAACTCGTTGCGACTATTGTCTCGGTTGGTTTTCCAGTCTCCTCACCAGTACTTGTTTTCTCACCTGGTAGTGGAGTTGCAGTAGCTGATGTGGTTCGCGATGCGTTAGTTGTTGTGATACTCGCTGCGACTATTGTCTCGGTTGGTTTCCCAGACTCCTCACCAGTACTTGTTTTCTCACTTGGTGGTGGACTTGCAGTAGCTGATGTGGTTCGCGTTGCGTTAGATGGTGTGGTACTCGTTGCGACTATTGTCTCGGTTGGTTTCCCAGTCTCCTCACCAGTACTTGTTTTCTCACCTGGTAGTGGAGTTGCAGTAGCTGATGTGGTTCGCGTTGCGTTAGATGGTGCGATACTCGTTGCGACTATTGTCTCGGTTGGTTTCCCAGTCTCCTCACCAGTACTTGTTTTCTCACTTGGTGGTGGACTTGCAGTAGCTGATGTGGTTCGCGTTGCGTTAGATGGTGTGATACGCGATGCGACTATTGCCTCGGCTGGTTTCCCAGTCTCCTCAGACTCCTCACCAGTACTTGTTTTCTCACTTGGCAGTGGACTTGCAATAGCTGATGTGGTTCGCGTTGCGTTAGATGGTGTGGTACTCGTTGCGACTATTGTCTCGGTTGGTTTTCCAGTCTCCTCACCAGTACTTGTTTTCTCACCTGGTAGTGGAGTTGCAGTAGCTGATGTGGTTCGCGTTGCGTTAGATGGTGTGATACTCGTTGCGACAATGGTCTCGGTTGGTTTCCCAGTGTCCTCACCAGTACTTGTTTTCTCACTTGGTGGTGGACTTGCAGTAGCTGATGTGGTTCGCATTGCGTTAGATGGTGTGGTACTCGTTGCGACTATTGTCTCGGTTGGTTTCCCAGTCTCCTCACCAGTACTTGTTTTCTCACCTGGTAGTGGAGTTGCAGTAGCTGATGTGGTTCGCGTTGCGTTAGATGGTGCGATACTCGTTGCGACTATTGTCTCGGTTGGTTTCCCAGTCTCCTCACCAGTACTTGTTTTCTCACTTGGTGGTGGACTTGCAGTAGCTGGTGTGGTTCGCATTGCGTTAGTTGTTGTCTTACTCGTTGCGACTATTGTCTCGGTTGGTTTCCCAGTCTCCTCACCAGTACTTGTTTTCTCACTTGGTGGTGGACTTGCAGTAGCTGATGTGGTTCGCGTTGCGTTAAATGGTGTGATACTCGTTGCGACTATTGTCTCGGTTGGTTTCCCAGTCTCCTCACCAGTACTTGTTTTCTCACTTGGTGGTGGACTTGCAGTAGCTGATGTGGTTCGCGTTGCGTTAAATGGTGTGAAACTCGTTGCGACTATTGTCTCGGTTGGTTTTCCAGTCTCCTCACCAGTACTGGTTTTCTCACCTGGTAGTGGAGTTGCAGTAGCTGATGTGGTTCGCGATGCGTTAGATGGTGTGATACTCGTTGCGACTATTGTCCCGGTTGGTTTCCCAGTCTCCTCACATGTACTTGTTTTCTCACCTGGTAGTGGAGTCGCAGTAGCTGATGTGGTTCGCGATGCGTTAGATGGTGTGATTCTCGTTGCGACTATTGTCCCGGTTGGTTTCCCAGTCTCCTCACCAGTACTTGTTTTCTCACTTTGTGGTGGACTTGCAGTAGCTGATGTGGTTCGCGGTGCGTTAGATGTTGTGATACTCGTTGCGACTATTGTTTCGGTTGGTTTCCCAGTCTCCTCAACAGTACTTGTTTTCTCACTTGGTGGTGGACTTGCAGTAGCTGGTGTGGTTCGCGTCGCGACTATTGCCTCGGTTGGTTTCCCAGTCTCCTCAGACTCCTCACCAGTACTTGTTTTCTCACTTGGTGGTGGACTTGCAGTAGCTGATGTGGTTCGCGTTGCGTTAAATGGTGTGAAACTCGTTGCGACTATTGTCTCGGTTGGTTTTCCAGTCTCCTCACCAGTACTTGTTTTCTCACCTGGTAGTGGAGTTGCAGTAGCTGATGTGGTTCGCGATGCGTTAGTTGTTGTGATGCTCGCTGCGACTATTGTCTCGGTTGGTTTCCCAGACTCCTCACCAGTACTTGTTTTCTCACTTGGTGGTGGACTTGCAGTAGCTGATGTGGTTCGCGTTGCGTTAGATGGTGTGGTACTCGTTGCGACTATTGTCTGGGTTGGTTTCCCAGTCTCCTCACCAGTACTTGTTTTCTCACTTGGTGGTGGACTTGCAGTAGCTGGTGTGGTTCGCGTTGCGTTAGTTGTTGTGATACTCGTTGCCACTATTGTCTCGGTTGGTTTCCCAGTCTCCTCACCAGTACTTGTTTTCTCACTTGGTGGTGGACTTGCAGTAGCTGATGTGGTTCGCGTTGCGTTAAATGGTGTGATACTCGTTGCGACTATTGTCTCGGTTGGATTCCCAGTCTCCTCACCAGTACTTGTTTTCTCACTTGGTGGTGGACTTGCAGTAGCTGATGTGGTTCGCGTTGCGTTAAATGGTGTGAAACTCGTTGCGACTATTGTCTCGGTTGGTTTTCCAGTCTCCTCACCAGTACTTGTTTTCTCACCTGGTAGTGGAGTTGCAGTGGCTGATGTGGTTCGCGATGCGTTAGTTGTTGTGATGCTCGCTGCGACTATTGTCTCGGTTGGTTTCCCAGACTCCTCACCAGTACTTGTTTTCTCACTTGGTGGTGGACTTGCAGTAGCTGATGTGGTTCGCGTTGCGTTAGATGGTGCGATACTCGTTGCGACTATTGTCTCGGTTGGTTTCCCAGTCTCCTCACCAGTACTTGTTTTCTCACTTGGTGGTGGACTTGCAGTAGCTGATGTGGTTCGCGTTGCGTTAGATGGTGTGATACGCGATGCGACTATTGCCTCGGTTGGTTTCCCAGTCTCCTCAGACTCCTCACGTGTACTTGTTTTCTCACTTGGCAGTGGACTTGCAATAGCTGATGTGGTTCGCGTTGCGTTAGATGGTGTGGTACTCGTTGCGACTATTGTCTCGGTTGGTTTTCCAGGCTCCTCACCAGTACTTGTTTTCTCACCTGGTAGTGGAGTTGCAGTAGCTGATGTGGTTCGCGTTGCGTTAGATGGTGTGATACTCGTTGCGACTATGGTCTCGGTTGTTTTCCCAGTGTCCTCACCAGTACTTGTTTTCTCACTTGGTGGTGGACTTGCAGTAGCTGATGTGGTTCGCGTTGCATTAGATGGTGTGATACTCGTTGCGACTATTGTCTCGGTTGGTTTCCCAGTCTCCTCAGACTCCTCACCAGTACTTGTTTTCTCACTTGGTGGTGGACTTGCAGTAGCTGGTGTGGTTCGCGTCGCGACTATTGCCTCGGTTGGTTTCCCAGTCTCCTCAGACTCCTCACCAGTACTTGTTTTCTCACTTGGTGGTGGAATTGCAGTAGCTGATGTGGTTCGCGTTGCGTTAGATGGTGTGATACTCGTTGCGACTATTGTCTCGGTTGGTTTCCCAGTCTCCTCAGACTCCTCACGTGTACTTGTTTTCTCACTTGGCAGTGGACTTGCAATAGCTGATGTGGTTCGCGTTGCGTTAGATGGTGTGGTACTCGTTGCGACTATTGTCTCGGTTGGTTTTCCAGTCTCCTCACCAGTACTTGTTTTCTCACCTGGTAGTGGAGTTGCAGTAGCTGATGTGGTTCGCGTTGCGTTAGATGGTGTGATACTCGTTGCGACTATGGTCTCGGTTGGTTTCCCAGTGTCCTCACCAGTACTTGTTTTCTCACTTGGTGGTGGACTTGCAGTAGCTGATGTGGTTCGCGTTGCGTTAGATGGTGTGATACTCGTTGCGACTATTGTCTCGGTTGGTTTCCCAGTCTCCTCAGACTCCTCACCAGTACTTGTTTTCTCACTTGGTGGTGGACTTGCAGTAGCTGGTGTGGTTCGCGTCGCGACTATTGCCTCGGTTGGTTTCCCAGTCTCCTCAGACTCCTCACCAGTACTTGTTTTCTCACTTGGTGGTGGACTTGCAGTAGCTGATGTGGTTCGCGTTGCGTTAGATGGTGTGATACTCGTTGCGACTATTGTCTCGGTTGGTTTCCCAGTCTCCTCAGACTCCTCACCAGTACTTGTTTTCTCACTTGGTGGTGGACTTGCAGTAGCTAGTGTGGTTCGCGTTGCGTTAGATGGTGTGGTACTCGTTGCGACTATTGTCTCGGTTGGTTTTCCAGTCTCCTCACCAGTACTTGTTTTCTCACCTGGTAGTGGAGTTGCAGCAGCTGATGTGGTTCGCGTTGCGTTAGATGGTGTGATACTCATTGCGACTATGGTCTCGGTTGGTTTCCCAGTGTCCTCACCAGTACTTGTTTTCTCACTTGGTGGTGGACTTGCAGTAGCTGATGTGGTTCGCGTTGCGTTAGATGGTGTGGTACTCGTTGCGACTATTGTCTCGGTTGGTTTCCCAGTCTCCTCACCAGTACTTGTTTTCTCACCTGGTAGTGGAGTTGCAGTAGCTGATGTGGTTCGCGTTGCATTAGATGGTGCGATACTCGTTGCGACTATTGTCTCGGTTGGTTTCCCAGTCTCCTCACCAGTACTTGTTTTCTCACTTGGTGGTGGACTTGCAGTAGCTGGTGTGGTTCGCGTTGCGTTAGTTGTTGTGATACTCGTTGCCACTATTGTCTCGGTTGGTTTCCCAGTCTCCTCACCAGTACTTGTTTTCTCACTTGGTGGTGGACTTGCAGTAGCTGATGTGGTTCGCGTTGCGTTAAATGGTGTGAAACTCGTTGCGACTATTGTCTCGGTTGGTTTTCCAGTCTCCTCACCAGTACTTGTTTTCTCACCTGGTAGTGGAGTTGCAGTAGCTGATGTGGTTCGCGATGCGTTAGTTGTTGTGATACTCGCTGCGACTATTGTCTCGGTTGGTTTCCCAGACTCCTCACCAGTACTTGTTTTCTCACTTGGTAGTGGAGTTGCAGTAGCTGATGTGGTTCGCGTTGCGTTAGAAGGTGTGGTACTCGTTGCGACTATTGTCTCGGTTGGTTTTCCAGTCTCCTCACCAGTACTTGTTTTCTCACTTGGTGGTGGAGTTGCAGTAGCTGCTGTGGTTCGCGTTGCGTTAGATGGTGCAATACTCGTTGCGACTATTGTCTCGGTTGGTTTCCCAGTCTCCTCACCAGTACATGTTTTCTCACTTGGTGGTGGACTTGCAGTAGCTGATGTGGTTCGCGTTGCGTTAGATGGTGTGATACGCGATGCGACTATTGCCTCGGTTGGTTTCCCAGTCTCCTCAGACTCCTCACCAGTACTTGTTTTCTCACTTGGCAGTGGACTTGCAATAGCTGATGTGGTTCGCGTTGCGTTAGAAGGTGTGGTACTCGTTGCGACTATTGTCTCGGTTGGTTTTCCAGTCTCCTCACCAGTACTTGTTTTCTCACTTGGTGGTGGAGTTGCAGTAGCTGCTGTGGTTCGCGTTGCGTTAGATGGTGCAATACTCGTTGCGACTATTGTCTCGGTTGGTTTCCCAGTCTCCTCACCAGTACATGTTTTCTCACTTGGTGGTGGACTTGCAGTAGCTGATGTGGTTCGCGTTGCGTTAGATGGTGTGATACGCGATGCGACTATTGCCTCGGTTGGTTTCCCAGTCTCCTCAGACTCCTCACCAGTACTTGTTTTCTCACTTGGCAGTGGACTTGCAATAGCTGATGTGGTTCGCGTTGCGTTAGATGGTGTGGTACTCGTTGCGACTATTGTCTCGGTTGGTTTTCCAGTCTCCTCACCAGTACTTGTTTTCTCACCTGGTAGTGGAGTTGCAGTAGCTGATGTGGTTCGCGTTGCGTTAGATGGTGTGATACTCGTTGCGACTATGGTCTCGGTTGGTTTCCCAGTGTCCTCACCAGTACTTGTTTTCTCACTTGGTGGTGGATTTGCAGTAGCTGATGTGGTTCGCGTTGCGTTAGATGGTGTGGTACTCGTTGCGACTATTGTCTCGGTTGGTTTCCCAGTCTCCTCACCAGTACTTGTTTTCTCACCTGGTAGTGGAGTTGCAGTAGCTGATGTGGTTCGCGTTGCGTTAAATGGTGTGAAACTCGTTGCGACTATTGTCTCGGTTGGTTTTCCAGTCTCCTCACCAGTACTTGTTTTCTCACCTGGTAGTGGAGTTGCAGTAGCTGATGTGGTTCGCGTTGCGTTAGATGGTGCGATACTCGTTGCGACTATTGTCTCGGTTGGTTTCCCAGTCTCCTCACCAGTACTTGTTTTCTCACTTGGTGGTGGACTTGCAGTAGCTGGTGTGGTTCGCATTGCGTTAGTTGTTGTCATACTCGTTGCGACTATTGTCTCGGTTGGTTTCCCAGTCGCCTCACCAGTACTTGTTTTCTCACTTGGTGGTGGACTTGCAGTAGCTGATGTGGTTCGCGTTGCGTTAAATGGTGTGATACTCGTTGCGACTATTGTCTCGGTTGGTTTCCCAGTCTCCTCACCAGTACTGGTTTTCTCACCTGGTAGTGGAGTTGCAGTAGCTGATGTGGTTCGCGATGCGTTAGATGGTGTGATACTCGTTGCGACTATTGTCCCGGTTGGTTTCCCAGTCTCCTCACCAGTACTTGTTTTCTCACCTGGTAGTGGAGTCGCAGTAGCTGATGTGGTTCGCGATGCGTTAGATGGTGTGATACTCGTTGCGAGTATTGTTTCGGTTGGTTTCCCAGTCTCCTCAACAGTACTTGTTTTCTCACTTGGTGGTGGACTTGCAGTAGCTGGTGTGGTTCGCGTCGCGACTATTGCCTCGGTTGGTTTCCCAGTCTCCTCAGACTCCTCACCAGTACTTGTTTTCTCACTTGGTGGTGGACTTGCAGTAGCTGATGTGGTTCGCGTTGCGTTAGATGGTGTGATACTCGTTGCGACTATTGTATCGGTTGGTTTCCCAATCTCCTCACCAGTACTTGTTTTCTCACTTTGTGGTGAACTTGCAGTAGCTGATGTGGTTCGCGTTGCGTTAAATGGTGTGATACTCGTTGCGACTATTGTCTCGGTTGGTTTCCCAGTCTCCTCAGACTCCTCACCAGTACTTGTTTTCTCACTTGGTGGTGGACTTGCAGTAGCTGGTGTGGTTCGCGTTGCGTTAGATGTTGTGATACTCGTTGCGACTATTGTTTCGGTTGGTTTCCCAGTCTCCTCAACAGTACTTGTTTTCTCACCTGGTAGTGGAGTTGCAGTAGCTGATGTGGTTCGCGATGCGTTAGATGGTGTGATACTCGTTGCGACTATTGTCCCGGTTGGTTTCCCAGTCTCCTCACCAGTACTTGTTTTCTCACTTGGTGGTGGACTTGCAGTAGCTGATGTGGTTCGCGTTGCGTTAAATGGTGTGATACTCGTTGCGACTATTGTCTCGGTTGGTTTCCCAGTCTCCTCACCAGTACTTGTTTTCTCACTTGGTGGTGGACTTGCAGTAGCTGATGTGGTTCGCGTTGCGTTAGATGGTGTGATACGCGATGCGACTATTGCCTCGGTTGGTTTCCCAGTCTCCTCAGACTCCTCACCAGTACTTGTTTTCTCACTTGGCAGTGGACTTGCAATAGCTGATGTGGTTCGCGTTGCGTTAGATGGTGTGGTACTCGTTGCGACTATTGTCTCGGTTGGTTTTCCAGTCTCCTCACCAGTACTTGTTTTCTCACCTGGTAGTGGAGTTGCAGTAGCTGATGTGGTTCGCGTTGCGTTAGATGGTGTGATACTCGTTGCGACTATGGTCTCGGTTGGTTTCCCAGTGTCCTCACCAGTACTTGTTTTCTCACTTGGTGGTGGACTTGCAGTAGCTGATGTGGTTCTTGTTGCGTTAGATGGTGTGATACTCGTTGCGACTATTGTCTCGGTTGGTTTCCCAGTCTCCTCAGACTCCTCACCAGTACTTGTTTTCTCACTTGGTGGTGGACTTGCAGTAGCTGGTGTGGTTCGCGTCGCGACTATTGCCTCGGTTGGTTTCCCAGTCTCCTCAGACTCCTCACCAGTACTTGTTTTCTCACTTGGTGGTGGACTTGCAGTAGCTGATGTGGTTCGCGTTGCGTTAGATGGTGTGATACTCGTTGCGACTATTGTCTCGGATGGTTTCCCAGTCTCCTCAGACTCCTCACCAGTACTTGTTTTCTCACTTGGTGGTGGACTTGCAGTAGCTGGTGTGGTTCGCGTTGCGTTAGATGGTGTGGTACTCGTTGCGACTATTGTCTCGGTTGGTTTTCCAGTCTCCTCACCAGTACTTGTTTTCTCACCTGGTTGTGGAGTTGCAGCAGCTGATGTGGTTCGCGTTGCGTTAGATGGTGTGATACTCATTGCGACTATGGTCTCGGTTGGTTTCCCAGTGTCCTCACCAGTACTTGTTTGCTCACTTGGTGGTGGACTTGCAGTAGCTGATGTGGTTCGCGTTGCGTTAGATGGTGTGGTACTCGTTGCGACTATTGTCTCGGTTGGTTTCCCAGTCTCCTCACCAGTACTTGTTTTCTCACCTGGTAGTGGAGTTGCAGTAGCTGATGTGGTTCGCGTTGCATTAGATGGTGCGATACTCGTTGCGACTATTGTCTCGGTTGGTTTCCCAGTCTCCTCACCAGTACTTGTTTTCTCACTTGGTGGTGGACTTGCAGTAGCTGGTGTGGTTCGCGTTGCGTTAGTTATTGTGATACTCGTTGCCACTATTGTCTCGGTTGGTTTCCCAGTCTCCTCACCAGTACTTGTTTTCTCACTTGGTGGTGGACTTGCAGTAGCTGATGTGGTTCGCGTTGCGTTAAATGGTGTGATACTCGTTGCGACTATTGTCTCGGTTGGTTTCCCAGTCTCCTCACCAGTACTTGTTTTCTCACTTGGTGGTGGACTTGCAGTAGCTGATGCGGTTCGCGTTGCGTTAAATGGTGTGAAACTCGTTGCGACTATTGTCTCGGTTGGTTTTCCAGTCTCCTCACCAGTACTTGTTTTCTCACCTGGTAGTGGAGTTGCAGTAGCTGATGTGGTTCGCGATGCGTTAGTTGTTGTGATACTCGCTGCGACTATTGTCTCGGTTGGTTTCCCAGACTCCTCACCAGTACTTGTTTTCTCACTTGGTGGTGGACTTGCAGTAGCTGATGTGGTTCGCGTTGCGTTAGATGGTGTGGTACTCGTTGCGACTATTGTCTCGGTTGGTTTCCCAGTCTCCTCACCAGTACTTGTTTTCTCACCTGGTAGTGGAGTTGCAGTAGCTGATGTGGTTCGCGTTGCGTTAGATGGTGCGATACTCGTTGCGACTATTGTCTCGGTTGGTTTCCCAGTCTCCTCACCAGTACTTGTTTTCTCACTTGGTGGTGGACTTGCAGTAGCTGATGTGGTTCGCGTTGCGTTAGATGGTGTGATACGCGATGCGACTATTGCCTCGGCTGGTTTCCCAGTCTCCTCAGACTCCTCACCAGTACTTGTTTTCTCACTTGGCAGTGGACTTGCAATAGCTGATGTGGTTCGCGTTGCGTTAGATGGTGTGGTACTCGTTGCGACTATTGTCTCGGTTGGTTTTCCAGTCTCCTCACCAGTACTTGTTTTCTCACCTGGTAGTGGAGTTGCAGTAGCTGATGTGGTTCGCGTTGCGTTAGATGGTGTGATACTCGTTGCGACAATGGTCTCGGTTGGTTTCCCAGTGTCCTCACCAGTACTTGTTTTCTCACTTGGTGGTGGACTTGCAGTAGCTGATGTGGTTCGCATTGCGTTAGATGGTGTGGTACTCGTTGCGACTATTGTCTCGGTTGGTTTCCCAGTCTCCTCACCAGTACTTGTTTTCTCACCTGGTAGTGGAGTTGCAGTAGCTGATGTGGTTCGCGTTGCGTTAGATGGTGCGATACTCGTTGCGACTATTGTCTCGGTTGGTTTCCCAGTCTCCTCACCAGTACTTGTTTTCTCACTTGGTGGTGGACTTGCAGTAGCTGGTGTGGTTCGCATTGCGTTAGTTGTTGTCTTACTCGTTGCGACTATTGTCTCGGTTGGTTTCCCAGTCTCCTCACCAGTACTTGTTTTCTCACTTGGTGGTGGACTTGCAGTAGCTGATGTGGTTCGCGTTGCGTTAAATGGTGTGATACTCGTTGCGACTATTGTCTCGGTTGGTTTCCCAGTCTCCTCACCAGTACTTGTTTTCTCACTTGGTGGTGGACTTGCAGTAGCTGATGTGGTTCGCGTTGCGTTAAATGGTGTGAAACTCGTTGCGACTATTGTCTCGGTTGGTTTTCCAGTCTCCTCACCAGTACTGGTTTTCTCACCTGGTAGTGGAGTTGCAGTAGCTGATGTGGTTCGCGATGCGTTAGATGGTGTGATACTCGTTGCGACTATTGTCCCGGTTGGTTTCCCAGTCTCCTCACAAGTACTTGTTTTCTCACCTGGTAGTGGAGTCGCAGTAGCTGATGTGGTTCGCGATGCGTTAGATGGTGTGATTCTCGTTGCGACTATTGTCCCGGTTGGTTTCCCAGTCTCCTCACCAGTACTTGTTTTCTCACTTTGTGGTGGACTTGCAGTAGCTGATGTGGTTCGCGGTGCGTTAGATGTTGTGATACTCGTTGCGACTATTGTTTCGGTTGGTTTCCCAGTCTCCTCAACAGTACTTGTTTTCTCACTTGGTGGTGGACTTGCAGTAGCTGGTGTGGTTCGCGTCGCGACTATTGCCTCGGTTGGTTTCCCAGTCTCCTCAGACTCCTCACCAGTACTTGTTTTCTCACTTGGTGGTGGACTTGCAGTAGCTGATGTGGTTCGCGTTGCGTTAAATGGTGTGAAACTCGTTGCGACTATTGTCTCGGTTGGTTTTCCAGTCTCCTCACCAGTACTTGTTTTCTCACCTGGTAGTGGAGTTGCAGTAGCTGATGTGGTTCGCGATGCGTTAGTTGTTGTGATGCTCGCTGCGACTATTGTCTCGGTTGGTTTCCCAGACTCCTCACCAGTACTTGTTTTCTCACTTGGTGGTGGACTTGCAGTAGCTGATGTGGTTCGCGTTGCGTTAGATGGTGTGGTACTCGTTGCGACTATTGTCTGGGTTGGTTTCCCAGTCTCCTCACCAGTACTTGTTTTCTCACTTGGTGGTGGACTTGCAGTAGCTGGTGTGGTTCGCGTTGCGTTAGTTGTTGTGATACTCGTTGCCACTATTGTCTCGGTTGGTTTCCCAGTCTCCTCACCAGTACTTGTTTTCTCACTTGGTGGTGGACTTGCAGTAGCTGATGTGGTTCGCGTTGCGTTAAATGGTGTGATACTCGTTGCGACTATTGTCTCGGTTGGATTCCCAGTCTCCTCACCAGTACTTGTTTTCTCACTTGGTGGTGGACTTGCAGTAGCTGATGTGGTTCGCGTTGCGTTAAATGGTGTGAAACTCGTTGCGACTATTGTCTCGGTTGGTTTTCCAGTCTCCTCACCAGTACTTGTTTTCTCACCTGGTAGTGGAGTTGCAGTGGCTGATGTGGTTCGCGATGCGTTAGTTGTTGTGATGCTCGCTGCGACTATTGTCTCGGTTGGTTTCCCAGACTCCTCACCAGTACTTGTTTTCTCACTTGGTGGTGGACTTGCAGTAGCTGATGTGGTTCGCGTTGCGTTAGATGGTGCGATACTCGTTGCGACTATTGTCTCGGTTGGTTTCCCAGTCTCCTCACCAGTACTTGTTTTCTCACTTGGTGGTGGACTTGCAGTAGCTGATGTGGTTCGCGTTGCGTTAGATGGTGTGATACGCGATGCGACTATTGCCTCGGTTGGTTTCCCAGTCTCCTCAGACTCCTCACGTGTACTTGTTTTCTCACTTGGCAGTGGACTTGCAATAGCTGATGTGGTTCGCGTTGCGTTAGATGGTGTGGTACTCGTTGCGACTATTGTCTCGGTTGGTTTTCCAGGCTCCTCACCAGTACTTGTTTTCTCACCTGGTAGTGGAGTTGCAGTAGCTGATGTGGTTCGCGTTGCGTTAGATGGTGTGATACTCGTTGCGACTATGGTCTCGGTTGTTTTCCCAGTGTCCTCACCAGTACTTGTTTTCTCACTTGGTGGTGGACTTGCAGTAGCTGATGTGGTTCGCGTTGCATTAGATGGTGTGATACTCGTTGCGACTATTGTCTCGGTTGGTTTCCCAGTCTCCTCAGACTCCTCACCAGTACTTGTTTTCTCACTTGGTGGTGGACTTGCAGTAGCTGGTGTGGTTCGCGTCGCGACTATTGCCTCGGTTGGTTTCCCAGTCTCCTCAGACTCCTCACCAGTACTTGTTTTCTCACTTGGTGGTGGAATTGCAGTAGCTGATGTGGTTCGCGTTGCGTTAGATGGTGTGATACTCGTTGCGACTATTGTCTCGGTTGGTTTCCCAGTCTCCTCAGACTCCTCACGTGTACTTGTTTTCTCACTTGGCAGTGGACTTGCAATAGCTGATGTGGTTCGCGTTGCGTTAGATGGTGTGGTACTCGTTGCGACTATTGTCTCGGTTGGTTTTCCAGTCTCCTCACCAGTACTTGTTTTCTCACCTGGTAGTGGAGTTGCAGTAGCTGATGTGGTTCGCGTTGCGTTAGATGGTGTGATACTCGTTGCGACTATGGTCTCGGTTGGTTTCCCAGTGTCCTCACCAGTACTTGTTTTCTCACTTGGTGGTGGACTTGCAGTAGCTGATGTGGTTCGCGTTGCGTTAGATGGTGTGATACTCGTTGCGACTATTGTCTCGGTTGGTTTCCCAGTCTCCTCAGACTCCTCACCAGTACTTGTTTTCTCACTTGGTGGTGGACTTGCAGTAGCTGGTGTGGTTCGCGTCGCGACTATTGCCTCGGTTGGTTTCCCAGTCTCCTCAGACTCCTCACCAGTACTTGTTTTCTCACTTGGTGGTATACTTGCAGTAGCTGATGTGGTTCGCGTTGCGTTAGATGGTGTGATACTCGTTGCGACTATTGTCTCGGTTGGTTTCCCAGTCTCCTCAGACTCCTCACCAGTACTTGTTTTCTCACTTGGTGGTGGACTTGCAGTAGCTAGTGTGGTTCGCGTTGCGTTAGATGGTGTGGTACTCGTTGCGACTATTGTCTCGGTTGGTTTTCCAGTCTCCTCACCAGTACTTGTTTTCTCACCTGGTAGTGGAGTTGCAGCAGCTGATGTGGTTCGCGTTGCGTTAGATGGTGTGATACTCATTGCGACTATGGTCTCGGTTGGTTTCCCAGTGTCCTCACCAGTACTTGTTTTCTCACTTGGTGGTGGACTTGCAGTAGCTGATGTGGTTCGCGTTGCGTTAGATGGTGTGGTACTCGTTGCGACTATTGTCTCGGTTGGTTTCCCAGTCTCCTCACCAGTACTTGTTTTCTCACCTGGTAGTGGAGTTGCAGTAGCTGATGTGGTTCGCGTTGCATTAGATGGTGCGATACTCGTTGCGACTATTGTCTCGGTTGGTTTCCCAGTCTCCTCACCAGTACTTGTTTTCTCACTTGGTGGTGGACTTGCAGTAGCTGGTGTGGTTCGCGTTGCGTTAGTTGTTGTGATACTCGTTGCCACTATTGTCTCGGTTGGTTTCCCAGTCTCCTCACCAGTACTTGTTTTCTCACTTGGTGGTGGACTTGCAGTAGCTGATGTGGTTCGCGTTGCGTTAAATGGTGTGAAACTCGTTGCGACTATTGTCTCGGTTGGTTTTCCAGTCTCCTCACCAGTACTTGTTTTCTCACCTGGTAGTGGAGTTGCAGTAGCTGATGTGGTTCGCGATGCGTTAGTTGTTGTGATACTCGCTGCGACTATTGTCTCGGTTGGTTTCCCAGACTCCTCACCAGTACTTGTTTTCTCACTTGGTAGTGGAGTTGCAGTAGCTGATGTGGTTCGCGTTGCGTTAGATGGTGCGATACTCGTTGCGACTATTGTCTCGGTTGGTTTCCCAGTCTCCTCACCAGTACTTGTTTTCTCACTTGGTGGTGGACTTGCAGTAGCTGATGTGGTTCGCGTTGCGTTAGATGGTGTGATACGCGATGCGACTATTGCCTCGGTTGGTTTCCCAGTCTCCTCAGACTCCTCACCAGTACTTGTTTTCTCACTTGGCAGTGGACTTGCAATAGCTGATGTGGTTCGCGTTGCGTTAGAAGGTGTGGTACTCGTTGCGACTATTGTCTCGGTTGGTTTTCCAGTCTCCTCACCAGTACTTGTTTTCTCACCTGGTAGTGGAGTTGCAGTAGCTGATGTGGTTCGCGTTGCGTTAGATGGTGTGATACTCGTTGCGACTATGGTCTCGGTTGGTTTCCCAGTGTCCTCACCAGTACTTGTTTTCTCACTTGGTGGTGGACTTGCAGTAGCTGATGTGGTTCGCGTTGCGTTAGATGGTGTGATACGCGATGCGACTATTGCCTCGGTTGGTTTCCCAGTCTCCTCAGACTCCTCACCAGTACTTGTTTTCTCACTTGGCAGTGGACTTGCAATAGCTGATGTGGTTCGCGTTGCGTTAGATGGTGTGGTACTCGTTGCGACTATTGTCTCGGTTGGTTTCCCAGTCTCCTCAGACTCCTCACCAGTAATTGTTTTCTCACTTGGTGGTGGACTTGCAGTGGCTGGTGTGGTTCGCGTTGCGTTAGATGGTGTGGTACTCGTTGCGACTATTGTCTCGGTTGGTTTTCCAGTCTCCTCACCAGTACTTGTTTTCTCACCTGGTAGTGGAGTTGCAGCAGCTGATGTGGTTCGCGTTGCGTTAGATGGTGTGATACTCATTGCGACTATGGTCTCGGTTGGTTTCCCAGTGTCCTCACCAGTACTTGTTTTCTCACTTGGTGGTGGACTTGCAGTAGCTGATGTGGTTCGCGTTGCGTTAGATGGTGTGGTACTCGTTGCGACTATTGTCTCGGTTGGTTTCCCAGTCTCCTCACCAGTACTTGTTTTCCCACCTGGTAGTGGAGTTGCAGTAGCTGATGTGGTTCGCGTTGCATTAGATGGTGCGATACTCGTTGCGACTATTGTCTCGGTTGGTTTCCCAGTCTCCTCACCAGTACTTGTTATCTCACTTGGTGGTGGACTTGCAGTAGCTGGTGTGGTTCGCGTTGCGTTAGTTATTGTGATACTCGTTGCCACTATTGTCTCGGTTGGTTTCCCAGTCTCCTCACCAGTACTTGTTTTCTCACTTGGTGGTGGACTTGCAGTAGCTGATGTGGTTCGCGTTACGTTAGATGGTGTGATACGCGATGCGACTATTGCCTCGGTTGGTTTCCCAGTCTCCTCAGACTCCTCACCAGTACTTGTTTTCTCACTTGGCAGTGGACTTGCAATAGCAGATGTGGTTCGCGTTGCGTTAGAAGGTGTGGTACTCGTTGCGACTATTGTCTCGGTTGGTTTTCCAGTCTCCTCACCAGTACTTGTTTTCTCACCTGGTAGTGGAGTTGCAGTAGCTGATGTGGTTCGCGTTGCGTTAGATGGTGTGATACTCATTGCGACTATGGTCTCGGTTGGTTTCCCAGTGTCCTCACCAGTACTTGTTTTCTCACTTGGTGGTGGACTTGCAGTAGCTGATGTGGTTCGCGTTGCGTTAGATGGTGTGATACTCGTTGCGACTATTGTCTCGGTTGGTTTCCCAGTCTCCTCACCAGTACTTGTTTTCTCACTTGGTGGTGGACTTGCAGTAGCTGATGTGGTTCGCGTTGCGTTAAATTGTGTGAAACTCGTTGCGACTATTGTCTCGGTTGGTTTTCCAGTCTCCTCACCAGTACTTGTTTTCTCACCTGGTAGTGGAGTTGCAGTAGCTGATGTGGTTCGCGATGCGTTAGTTGTTGTGATACTCGCTGCGACTATTGTCTCGGTTGGTTTCCCAGACTCCTCACCAGTACTTGTTTTCTCACTTGGTGGTGGACTTGCAGTAGCTGATGTGGTTCGCGTTGCGTTAGATGGTGTGGTACTCGTTGCGACTATTGTCTCGGTTGGTTTCCCAGTCTCCTCACCAGTACTTGTTTTCTCACCTGGTAGTGGAGTTGCAGTAGCTGATGTGGTTCGCGTTGCGTTAGATGGTGCGATACTCGTTGCGACTATTGTCTCGGTTGGTTTCCCAGTCTCCTCACCAGTACTTGTTTTCTCACTTGGTGGTGGACTTGCAGTAGCTGATGTGGTTCGCGTTGCGTTAGATGGTGTGATACGCGATGCGACTATTGCCTCGGTTGGTTTCCCAGTCTCCTCAGACTCCTCACCAGTACTTGTTTTCTCACTTGGCAGTGGACTTGCAATAGCTGATGTGGTTCGCGTTGCGTTAGATGGTGTGGTACTCGTTGCGACTATTGTCTCGGTTGGTTTTCCAGTCTCCTCACCAGTACTGGTTTTCTCACCTGGTAGTGGAGTTGCAGTAGCTGATGTGGTTCGCGTTGCGTTAGATGGTGTGATACTCGTTGCGACTATGGTCTCGGTTGGTTTCCCAGTGTCCTCACCAGTACTTGTTTTCTCACTTGGTGGTGGACTTGCAGTAGCTGATGTGGTTCGCGTTGCGTTAGATGGTGTGGTACTCGTTGCAACTATTGTCTCGGTTGGTTTCCCAGTCTCCTCACCAGTACTTGTTTTCTCACCTGGTAGTGGAGTTGCAGTAGCTGATGTGGTTCGCGTTGCGTTAGATGGTGCGATACTCGTTGCGACTATTGTCTCGGTTGGTTTCCCAGTCTCCTCACCAGTACTTGTTTTCTCACTTGGTGGTGGACTTGCAGTAGCTGGTGTGGTTCGCATTGCGTTAGTTGTTGTCTTACTCGTTGCGACTATTGTCTCGGTTGGTTTCCCAGTCTCCTCACCAGTACTTGTTTTCTCACTTGGTGGTGGACTTGCAGTAGCTGATGCGGTTCGCGTTGCGTTAAATGGTGTGATACTCGTTGCGACTATTGTCTCGGTTGGTTTCCCAGTCTCCTCACCAGTACTTGTTTTCTCACTTGGTGGTGGACTTGCAGTAGCTGGTGTGGTTCGCGTTGCGTTAGTTATTGTGATACTCGTTGCCACTATTGTCTCGGTTGGTTTCCCAGTCTCCTCACCAGTACTTGTTTTCTCACTTGGTGGTGGACTTGCAGTTGCTGATGTGGTTCGCGTTGCGTTAAATGGTGTGATACTCGTTGCGACTATTGTCTCGGTTGGTTTCCCAGTCTCCTCACCAGTACTTGTTTTCTCACTTGGTGGTGGACTTGCAGTAGCTGATGTGGTTCGCGTTGCGTTAAATGGTGTGAAACTCGTTGCGACTATTGTCTCGGTTGGTTTTCCAGTCTCCTCACCAGTACTTGTTTTCTCACCTGGTAGTGGAGTTGCAGTAGCTGATGTGGTTCGCGATGCGCTAGTTGTTGTGATACTCGCTGCGACTATTGTCTCGGTTGGTTTCCCAGACTCCTCACCAGTACTTGTTTTCTCACTTGGTGGTGGACTTGCAGTAGCTGATGTGGTTCGCGTTGCGTTAGATGGTGTGGTACTCGTTGCGACTATTGTCTCGGTTGGTTTCCCAGTCTCCTCACCAGTACTTGTTTTCTCACCTGGTAGTGGAGTTGCAGTAGCTGATGTGGTTCGCGTTGCGTTAGATGGTGCGATACTCGTTGCGACTATTGTCTCGGTTGGTTTCCCAGTCTCCTCACCAGTACTTGTTTTCTCACTTGGTGGTGGACTTGCAGTAGCTGATGTGGTTCGCGTTGCGTTAGATGGTGTGATACGCGATGCGACTATTGCCTCGGTTGGTTTCCCAGTCTCCTCAGACTCCTCACCAGTACTTGTTTTCTCACTTGGCAGTGGACTTGCAATAGCTGATGTGGTTCGCGTTGCGTTAGATGGTGTGGTACTCGTTGCGACTATTGTCTCGGTTGGTTTTCCAGTCTCCTCACCAGTACTTGTTTTCTCACCTGGTAGTGGAGTTGCAGTAGCTGATGTGGTTCGCGTTGCGTTAGATGGTGTGATACTCGTTGCGACTATGGTCTCGGTTGGTTTCCCAGTGTCCTCACCAGTACTTGTTTTCTCACTTGGTGGTGGACTTGCAGTAGCTGATGTGGTTCGCGTTGCGTTAGATGGTGTGGTACTCGTTGCGACTATTGTCTCGGTTGGTTTCCCAGTCTCCTCACCAGTACTTGTTTTCTCACCTGGTAGTGGAGTTGCAGTAGCTGATGTGGTTCGCGTTGCGTTAGATGGTGCGATACTCGTTGCGACTATTGTCTCGGTTGGTTTCCCAGTCTCCTCACCAGTACTTGTTTTCTCACTTGGTGGTGGACTTGCAGTAGCTGGTGTGGTTCGCATTGCGTTAGTTGTTGTCTTACTCGTTGCGACTATTGTCTCGGTTGGTTTCCCAGTCTCCTCACCAGTACTTGTTTTCTCACTTGGTGGTGGACTTGCAGTAGCTGATGTGGTTCGCGTTGCGTTAAATGGTGTGATACTCGTTGCGACTATTGTCTCGGTTGGTTTCCCAGTCTCCTCACCAGTACTTGTTTTCTCACTTGGTGGTGGACTTGCAGTAGCTGATGTGGTTCGCGTTGCGTTAAATGGTGTGAAACTCGTTGCGACTATTGTCTCGATTGGTTTTCCAGTCTCCTCACCAGTACTTGTTTTCTCACCTGGTAGTGGAGTTGCAGTAGCTGATGTGGTTCGCGTTGCGTTAGATGGTGCGATACTCGTTGCGACTATTGTCTCGGTTGGTTTCCCAGTCTCCTCACCAGTACTTGTTTTCTCACCTGGTAGTGGAGTTGCAGTAGCTGATGTGGTTCGCGTTGCGTTAGTTGGTGTGATACTCGTTGCGACTATGGTCTCGGTTGGTTTCCCAGTGTCCTCACCAGTACTTGTTTTCTCACTTGGTGGTGGACTTGCAGTAGCTGATGTGGTTCGCGTTGCGTTAGATGGTGTGGTACTCGTTGCGACTATTGTCTCGGTTGGTTTCCCTGTCTCCTCACCAGTACTTGTTTTCTCACCTGGTAGTGGAGTTGCAGTAGCTGATGTGGTTCGCGTTGCGTTAGATGGTGCGATACTCGTTGCGACTATTGTCTCGGTTGGTTTCCCAGTCTCCTCACCAGTACTTGTTTTCTCACTTGGTGGTGGACTTGCAGTAGCTGGTGTGGTTCGCATTGCGTTAGTTGTTGTCATACTCGTTGCGACTATTGTCTCGGTTGGTTTCCCAGTCTCCTCGCCAGTACTTGTTTTCTCACTTGGTGGTGGACTTGCAGTAGCTGATGTGGTTCGCGTTGCGTTAAATGGTGTGAAACTCGTTGCGACTATTGTCTCGGTTGGTTTTCCAGTCTCCTCACCAGTACTGGTTTTCTCACCTGGTAGTGGAGTTGCAGTAGCTGATGTGGTTCGCGTTGCGTTAGATGGTGTGATACTCATTGCGACTATTGTCTCGGTTGGTTTCCCAGTCTCCTCACCAGTACTTGTTTTCTCACTTGGTGGTGGACTTGCAGTAGCTGATGTGGTTCGCGTTGCGTTAAATGGTGTGAAACTCGTTGCGACTATTGTCTCGGTTGGTTTTCCAGTCTCCTCACCAGTACTTGTTTTCTCACCTGGTAGTGGAGTTGCAGTAGCTGATGTGGTTCGCGATGCGTTAGTTGTTGTGATACTCGCTGCGACTATTGTCTCGGTTGGTTTCCCAGACTCCTCACCAGTACTTGTTTTCTCACTTGGTGGTGGACTTGCAGTAGCTGATGTGGTTCGCGTTGCGTTAGATGGTGTGGTACTCGTTGCGACTATTGTCTCGGTTGGTTTCCCAGTCTCCTCACCAGTACTTGTTTTCTCACTTGGTGGTGGACTTGCAGTAGCTGATGTGGTTCGCGTTGCGTTAGATGGTGCGATACGCGATGCGACTATTGCCTCGGTTGGTTTCCCAGTCTCCTCAGACTCCTCACCAGTACTTGTTTTCTCACTTGGCAGTGGACTTGCAATAGCTGATGTGGTTCGCGTTGCGTTAGATGGTGTGGTACTCGTTGCGACTATTGCCTCGGTTGGTTTTCCAGACTCCTCACCAGTACTTGTTTTCTCACCTGGTAGTGGAGTTGCAGTAGCTGATGTGGTTCGCGTTGCGTTAGATGGTGTGATACTCGTTGCGACTTTGGTCTCGGTTGGTTTCCCAGTGTCCTCACCAGTACTTGTTTTCTCACTTGGTGGTGGACTTGCAGTAGCTGATGTGGTTCGCGTTGCGTTAGATGGTGTGATACTCGTTGCGACTATTGTCTCGGTTTGTTTCCCAGTCTCCTCAGACTCCTCACCAGTACTTGTTTTCTCACTTGGTGGTGGACTTGCAGTAGCTGGTGTGGTTCGCGTTGCGTTAGTTGTTGTGATACTCGTTGCCACTATTGTCTCGGTTGGTTTCCCAGTCTCCTCACCAGTACTTGTTTTCTCACTTGGTGGTGGACTTGCAGTAGCTGATGTGGTTCGCGTTGCGTTAGATGGTGTGGTACTCGTTGCGACTATTGTCTCGGTTGGTTTCCCAGTCTCCTCACCAGCACTTGTTTTCTCACCTGGTAGTGGAGTTGCAGTAGCTGATGTGGTTCGCGTTGCATTAGATGGTGCGATACTCGTTGCGACTATTGTCTCGGTTGGTTTCCCAGTCTCCTCACCAGTACTTGTTTTCTCACTTGGTGGTGGACTTGCAGTAGCTGGTGTGGTTCGCGTTGCGTTAGTTGTTGTGATACTCGTTGCCACTATTGTCTCGGTTGGTTTCCCAGTCTCCTCACCAGTACTTGTTTTCTCACTTGGTGGTGGACTTGCAGTAGCTGATGTGGTTCGCGTTGCGTTAAATGGTGTGATACTCGTTGCGACTATTGTCTCGGTTGGTTTCCCAGTCTCCTCACCAGTACTTGTTTTCTCACTTGGTGGTGGACTTGCAGTAGCTGATGTGGTTCGCGTTGCGTTAGATGGTGTGGTACTCGTTGCGACTATTGTCTCGGTTGGTTTCCCAGTCTCCTCACCAGTACTTGTTTTCTCATTTGGTGGTGGACTTGCAGTAGCTGGTGTGGTTCGCGTTGCGTTAGATGGTGTGGTACTCGTTGCGACTATTGTCTCGGTTGGTTTTCCAGTCTCCTCACCAGTACTTGTTTTCTCACCTGGTAGTGTAGTTGCAGCAGCTGAGGTGGTTCGCGTTGCGTTAGATGGTGTGATACTCATTGCGACTATGGTCTCGGTTGGTTTCCCAGTGGCCTCACCAGTACTTGTTTTCTCACTTGGTGGTGGACTTGCAGTAGCTGATGTGGTTCTCGTTGCGTTAGATGGTGTGGTACTCGTTGCGACTATTGTCTCGGTTGGTTTCCCAGTCTCCTCACCAGTACTTGTTTTCTCACCTGGTAGTGGAGTTGCAGTAGCTGATGTGGTTCGCGTTGCATTAGATGGTGCGATACTCGTTGCGACTATTGTCTCGGTTGGTTTCCCAGTCTCCTCACCAGTACTTGTTTTCTCACTTGGTGGTGGACTTGCAGTAGCTGGTGTGGTTCGCGTTGCGTTAGTTGTTGTGATACTCGTTGCCACTATTGTATCGGTTGGTTTCCCAGTCTCCTCACCAGTACTTGTTTTCTCACTTGGTGGTGGACTTGCAGTAGCTGATGTGGTTCGCGTTGCGTTAAATGGTGTGATACTCGTTGCGACTATTGTCTCGGTTGGTTTCCCAGTCTCCTCACCAGTACTTGTTTTCTCACTTGGTGGTGGACTTGCAGTATTTGATGTGGTTCGCGTTGCGTTAAATGGTGTGAAACTCGTTGCGACTATTGTCTCGGTTGGTTTCCCAGTCTCCCCACCAGTACTTGTTTTCTCACTTGGTGGTGGACTTGCAGTAGCTGATGTGGTTCGCGTTGCGTTAGATGGTGTGATACGCGATGCGACTATTGCCTCGGTTGGTTTCCCAGTCTCCTCAGACTCCTCACTACTTGTTTTCTCACTTGGCAGTGGACTTGCAATAGCTGATGTGGTTCGCGTTGCGTTAGATGGTGTGGTACTCGTTGCGACTATTGTCTCGGTTGGTTTCCCAGTCTCCTCACCAGTACTTGTTTTCTCACTTGGTGGTGGACTTGCAGTAGCTGATGTGGTTCGCGTTGCGTTAGATGGTGTGATACTCATTGCGACTATGGTCTCGGTTGGTTTCCCAGTGTCCCCACCAGTACTTGTTTTCTCACTTGGTGGTGGACTTGCAGTAGCTGATGTGGTTCGCGTTGCGTTAGATGGTGTGGTACTCGTTGCGACTATTGTCTCGGTTGGTTTCCCAGTCTCCTCACCAGTACTTGTTTTCTCACTTGGTGGTGGACTTGCAGTAGCTGGTGTGGTTCGCGATACGTTAGTTGTTGTGATACTCGTTGCCACTATTGTCTCGGTTGGTTTCCCAGTCTCCTCACCAGTACTTGTTTTCTCACTTGGTGGTGGACTTGCAGTAGCTGATGTGGTTCGCGTTGCGTTAAATGGTGTGATACTCGTTGCGACTATTGTCTCGGTTGGTTTCCCAGTCTCCTCACCAGTACTTGTTTTCTCACTTGGTGGTGGACTTGCAGTAGCTGATGTAGTTCGCGTTGCGTTAAATGGTGTGAAACTCGTTGCGACTATTGTCTCGGTTGGTTTTCCAGTCTCCTCACCAGTACTTGTTTTCTCACCTGGTAGTGGAGTTGCAGTAGCTGATGTGGTTCGCGATGCGTTAGTTGTTGTGATACTCGCTGCGACTATTGTCTCGGTTGGTTTCCCAGACTCCTCACCAGTACTTGTTTTCTCACTTGGTGGTGGACTTGCAGTAGCTGATGTGGTTCGCGTTGCGTTAGATGGTGTGGTACTCGTTGCGACTATTGTCTCGGTTGGTTTTCCAGTCTCCTCACCAGTACTTGTTTTCTCACCTGGTAGTGGAGTTGCAGTAGCTGATGTGGTTCGCGTTGCGTTAAATGGTGTGATACTCGTTGCGACTATGGTCTCGGTTGGATTCCCAGTGTCCTCACCAGTACTTGTTTTCTCACTTGGTGGTGGACTTGCAGTAGCTGATGTGGTTCGCGTTGCGTTAGATGGTGTGATACTCGTTGCGACTATTGTCTCGGTTGGTTTCCCAGTCTCCTCAGACTCCTCACCAGTACTTGTTTTCTCACTTGGTGGTGGACTTGCAGTAGCTGGTGTGGTTCGCGTCGCGACTATTGCCTCGGTTGGTTTCCCAGTCTCCTCAGACTCCTCACCAGTACTTGTTTTCTCACTTGGTGGTGGACTTGCAGTAGCTGGTGTGGTTCGCGTCGCGACTATTGCCTCGGTTGGTTTCCCAGTCTCCTCAGACTCCTCACCAGTACTTGTTTTCTCACTTGGTGGTGGACTTGCAGTAGCTGATGTGGTTCGCGTTGCGTTAAATGGTGTGAAACTCGTTGCGACTATTGTCGCGGTTGGTTTTCCAGTCTCCTCACCAGTACTTGTTTTCTCACCTGGTAGTGGAGTTGCAGTAGCTGATGTGGTTCGCGATGCGTTAGATGGTGTGATACTCGTTGCGACTATTGTCCCGGTTGGTTTCCCAGTCTCCTCACCAGTACTTGTTTTCTCACCTGGTAGTGGAGTTGCAGTAGCTGATGTGGTTCGCGATGCGTTAGATGGTGTGATACTCGTTGCGACTATTGTCCCGGTTGGTTTCCCAGTCTCCTCACCAGTACTTGTTTTCTCACTTTGTGGTGGACTTGCAGTAGCTGATGTGGTTCGCGTTGCGTTAGATGTTGTGATACTCGTTGCGACTATTGTTTCGGTTGGTTTCCCAGTCTCCTCGCCAGTACTAGTTTTCTCAATTGGTGGTGGACTTGCGGTAGCTGATGTGGTTCGCGTTGCGTTAGATGGTGTGATAATCGTTGCGACTATTGTCTCGGTTGGTTTCCCAATCTCCTCACCAGTACTTGTTTTCTCACTTGGTGGTGAACTTGCAGTAGCTGATGTGGTTCGCGTTGCGTTAAATGGTGTGATACTCGTTGCGACTATTGTCTCGGTTGGTTTCCCAGTCTCCTCAGACTCCTCACCAGTACTTGATTTCTCACTTGGTGGTGGACTTGCAGTAGCTGGTGTGGTTCGCGTTGCGTTAGATGTTGTGATACTCGTTGCGACTATTGTTTCGTTTGGTTTCCCAGTCTCCTCAACAGTACTTGTTTTCTCAGTTGGTGGTGGACTTGCAGTAGCTGGTGTGTTTCGCGTCGCGACTATTGTCTCGGTTGGTTTCCCAGTCTCCTCAGACTCCTCACCAGTACTTGTTTTCTCACTTGGTGGTGGACTTGCAGTAGCTGATGTGGTTCGCGTTGCGTTAGATGGTGTGATACTCGTTGCGACTATTGTCTCGGTTGGTTTCCCAGTCTCCTCACCAGTACTTGTTTTCTCACTTGGTGGTGGACTTGCAGTAGCTGATGTGGTTCGCGTTGCGTTAAATGGTGTGATACTCGTTGCGACTATTGTCTTGGTTGGTTTCCCAGTCTCCTCACCAGTACTTGTTTTCTCACCTGGTGGTGGAGTTGCAGTAGCTGATGTGGTTCGCGTTGCGTTAGATGTTGTGATACTCGTTGCGACTATTGTCTCGGTTGGTTTCCCAGTCTCCTCACCAGTACTTGTTTTCTCACTTGGTGGTGGACTTGCAGTAGCTGATGTGGTTCGCGTTGCGTTAAATGGTGTGATACTCGTTGCGACTATTGTTTCGGTTGGTTTCCCACTCTCCTCACCAGTACTTGTTTTCTCACTTGGTGGTGGACTTGCAGTAGCTGATGTGGTTCGCGTTGCGTTAAATGGTGTGATACTCGTTGCGAATATTGTCTCGGTTGGTTTCCCAGTCTCCTCACCAGTACTTGTTTTCTCACCTGGTGGTGGAGTTGCAGTAGCTGATGTGGTTCGCGTTGCCTTAGATGTTGTGATACTCGTTGCGACTATTGTCTCGGTTGGTTTCCCAGTCTCCTCACCAGTACTAGTTTTCTCAATTGGTGGTGGACTTGCAGTAGCTGATGTGGTTCGCGTTGCGTTAGATGGCGTGATACTCGTTGCGACTATTGTCTCGGTTGGTTTCCCAGTCTCCTCACCAGTACTTGTTTTCTCACTTGGTGGTGGACTTGCAGTAGCTGGTGTGGTTCGCGTTGCGTTAGATGTTGTGATACTCGTTGCGACTATTGTCTCGGTTGGTTTCCCAGTCTCCTCACCAGTACTTGATTTCTCACTTGGTGGTGGACTTGCAGTAGCTGATGTGGTTCGCGTTGCGTTAGATGGTGTGATACTCGTTGCGACTATTGCCTCGGTTGGTTTCCCAGTCTCTTCCCCAGTACTTGTTTTCTCACTTGGTGGTGGACTTGCAGTAGCTGATGTGGTTCGCGTTGCGTTAGATGGCGTGATACTCGTTGCGACTATTGTCTCGGTTGGTTTCCCAGTCTCCTCACCAGTACTTGTTTTCTCACTTGGTGGTGGACTTGCAGTAGCTGGTGTGGTTCGCGTTGCGTTAGATGTTGTGATACTCGTTGCGACTATTGTCTCGGTTGGTTTCCCAGTCTCCTCACCAGTACTTGATTTCTCACTTGGTGGTGGACTTGCAGTAGCTGATGTGGTTCGCGTTGCGTTAGATGGTGTGATACTCGTTGCGACTATTGTCTCGGTTGGTTTCCCAGTCTCCTCACCAGTACTTGTTTTCTCACCTGGTGGTGGAGTTGCAGTAGCTGATGTGGTTCGCGTTGCGTTAGATGTTGTGATACTCGTTGCGACTATTGTCTCGGTTGGTTTCCCAGTCTCCTCACCAGTACTAGTTTTCTCAATTGGTGGTGGACTTGCAGTAGCTGATGTGGTTCGCGTTGCGTTAGATGGCGTGATACTCGTTGCGACTATTGTCTCGGTTGGTTTCCCAGTCTCCTCACCAGTACTTGTTTTCTCACTTGGTGGTGGACTTGCAGTAGCTGGTGTGGTTCGCGTTGCGTTAGATGTTGTGATACTCGTTGCGACTATTGTCTCGGTTGGTTTCCCAGTCTCCTCACCAGTACTTGATTTCTCACTTGGTGGTGGACTTGCAGTAGCTGATGTGGTTCGCGTTGCGTTAGATGGTGTGATACTCGTTGCGACTATTGTCTCGGTTGGTTTCCCAGTCTCCTCACCAGTACTTGTTTTCTCACTTGGTGGTGGACTTGCAGTAGCTGATGTGGTTCGCGTTGCGTTAGATGGTGTGATACTCGATGCGACTATTGCCTCGGTTGGTTTCCCAGTCTCCTCAGACTCCTCACCAGTACTTGTTTTCTCACTTGGCGGTGGACTTGCAATAGCTGATGTGGTTCGCGTTGCGTTAGATGGTGTGGTACTCGTTGCGACTATTGTCTCGGTTGGTTTTCCAGTCTCCTCACCAGTACTTGTTTTCTCACCTGGTAGTGGAGTGGCAGTAGCTGATGTAGTTCGCGTTGCGTTAGATGGTGTGATACTCGTTGCGACTATTGCCTCGGTTGGTTTCCCAGTCTCTTCCCCAGTACTTGTTTTCTCACTTGGTGGTGGACTTGCAGTACCTGATGTGGTTCGCGTTGCGTTAATTGGTGTGATACTCGTTGCGACTATTGTCTCGGTTGGTTTTCCAGTCTCCTCACCAGTACTTGTTTTCTCACCTGGTAGTGGACTTGCAGTAGCTGATGTGGTTCGCGTTGCGTTAGATGGTGTGGTACTCGTTCCGACTATTGTCTCGGTTGGTTTCCCAGTCTCCTCACCAGTACTTGTTTTCTCACCTGGTAGTGGAGTTGCAGTAGCTGATGTGGTTCGCGTTGCGTTAGATGGTGCGATACTCGTTGCGACTATTGTCTCGGTTGGTTTCCCAGTCTCCTCACCAGTACTTGTTTTCTCACTTGGTGGTGGACTTGCAGTAGCTGGTGTGGTTCGCGTTGCGTTAGTTGTTGTGATACTCGTTGCGACTATTGTCTCGGTTGGTTTCCCAGTCTCCTCACCAGTACTTGTTTTCTCACTTGGTGGTGGACTTGCAGTAGCTGATGTGGTTCGCGTTGCGTTAAATGGTGTGATACTCGTTGCGACTATTGTCTCGGTTGGTTTCCCAGTCTCCTCACCAGTACTAGTTTTCTCACTTAGTGGTGGACTTGCAGTAGCTGATGTGGTTCGCGTTGCGTTAAATGGTGTGTTGGATGGTGTGATACTCGTTGCGACTATTGTCTCGGTTGGTTTCCCAGTCTCCTCAGACTCCTCACCAGTACTTGTTTTCTCACTTGGTGGTGGACTTGCAGTAGCTGGTGGGGTTCGCGTCGCGACTATTGCCTCGGTTGGTTTCCCAGTCTCCTCAGACTCCTCACCAGTTATTGTTTTCTCACTTGGTGGTGGACTTGCAGTAGCTGATGTGGTTCGCGTTGCGTTAGATGGTGTGATACTCGTTGCGACTATTGTCTCGGTTGGGTTCCCAGTCTCCTCAGACTCCTCACCAGTACTTGTTTTCTCACTTGGTGGTGGACTTGCAGTAGCTGGTGTGGTTCGCGTTGCGTTAGATGGTATGGTACTCGTTGCGACTATTGTCTCGGTTGGTTTTCCAGTCTCCTCACCAGTACTTGTTTTCTCACCTGGTAGTGGAGTTGCAGCAGCTGATGTGGTTCGCGTTGCGTTAGATGGTGTGATACTCATTGCGACTATGGTCTCGGTTGGTTTCCCAGTGTCCTCACCAGTACTTGTTTTCTCATTTGGTGGTGGACTTGCAGTAGCTGATGTGGTTCGCGTTGCGTTAGATGGTGTGGTACTCGTTGCGACTATTGTCTCGGTTGGTTTCCCAGTCTCCTCACCAGTACTTGTTTTCTCACCTGGTAGTGGAGTTGCAGTAGCTGATGTGGTTCGCGTTGCATTAGATGGTGCGATACTCGTTGCGACTATTGTCTCGGTTGGTTTCCCAGTCTCCTCACCAGTACTTGTTTTCTCACTTGGTGGTGGACTTGCAGTAGCTGGTGTGGTTCGCGTTGCGTTAGTTGATGTGATACTCGTTGCCACTATTGTCTCGGTTGGTTTCCCAGTCTCCTCACCAGTACTTGTTTTCTCACTTGGTGGTGGACTTGCAGTAGATGATGTGGTTCGCGTTGCGTTAAATGGTGTGATACTCGTTGCGACTATTGTCTCGGTTGGTTTCCCAGTCTCCTCAACAGTACTTGTTTTCTCACTTGGTGGTGGACTTGCAGTAGCTGATGTGGTTCGCGTTGCGTTAAATGGTGTGAAACTCGTTGCGACTATTGTCTCGGTTGGTTTTCCAGTCTCCTCACCAGTACTTGTTTTCTCACCTGGTAGTGGAGTTGCAGTAGCTGATGTGGTTCGCGATGCGTTAGTTGTTGTGATACTCGCTGCGACTATTGTCTCGGTTGGTTTCCCAGACTCCTCACCAGTACTTGTTTTCTCACTTGGTGGTGGACTTGCAGTAGCTGATGTGGTTCGCGTTGCGTTAGATGGTGTGGTACTCGTTGCGACTATTGTCTCGGTTGGTTTTCCAGTCTCCTCACCAGTACTTGTGTTCTCACCTGGTAGTGGAGTTGCAGTAGCTGATGTGGTTCGCGATGCGTTAGTTGTTGTGATACTCGCTGCGACTATTGTCTCGGTTGGTTTCCCAGACTCCTCACCAGTACTTGTTTTCTCACTTGGTGGTGGACTTGCAGTAGCTGATGTGGTTCGCGTTGCGTTAGATGGTGTGGTACTCGTTGCGACTATTGTCTCGGTTGGTTTCCCAGTCTCCTCACCAGTACTTGTTTTCTCACTTGGTGGTGGACTTGCAGTAGCTGATGTGGTTCGCGTTGCGTTAGATGGTGTGATACGCGATGCGACTATTGCCTCGGTTGGTTTCCCAGTCTCCTCAGACTCCTCACCAGTACTTGTTTTCTCACTTGGCAGTGGACTTGCAATAGCTGATGTGGTTCGCGTTGCGTTAGATGGTGTGGTACTCGTTGCGACTATTGTCTCGGTTGGTTTTCCAGTCTCCTCACCAGTACTTGTTTTCTCACCTGGTAGTGGAGTTGCAGTAGCTGATGTGGTTCGCGTTGCGTTAGATGGTGCGATACTCGTTGCGACTATTGTCTCGGTTGGTCTCCCAGTCTCCTCACCAGTACTTGTTTTCTCACTTGGTGGTGGTCTTGCAGTAGCTGGTGTGGTTCGCATTGCGTTAGTTGTCATACTCGTTGCGACTATTGTCTCGGTTGGTTTCCCAGTCTCCTCACCAGTACTTGTTTTCTCACTTGGTGGTGGACTTGCAGTAGCTGATGTGGTTCGCGTTGCGTTAAATGGTGTGATACTCGTTGCGACTATTGTCTCGGTTGGTTTCCCAGTCTCCTCACCAGTACTTGTTTTCTCACTTGGTGGTGGACTTGCAGTAGCTGATGTGGTTCGCGTTGCGTTAAATGGTGTGAAACTCGTTGCGACTATTGTCTCGGCTGGTTTTCCAGTCTCCTCACCAGTACTGGTTTTCTCACCTGGTAGTGGAGTTGCAGTAGCTGATGTGGTTCGCGATGCGTTAGATGGTGTGATACTCGTTGCGACTATTGTCCCGGTTGGTTTCCCAGTCTCCTCTCCAGTACTTGTTTTCTCACCTGGTAGTGGAGTCGCAGTAGCTGATGTGGTTCGCGATGCGTTAGATGGTGTGATACTCGTTGCGACTATTGTCCCGGTTGGTTTCCCAGTCTCCTCACCAGTACTTGTTTTCTCACTTTGTGGTGGACTTGCAGTAGCTGATGTGGTTCGCGTTGCGTTAGATGTTGTGATACTCGTTGCGACTATTGTTTCGGTTGGTTTCCCAGTCTCCTCAACAGTACTTGTTTTCTCACTTGGTGGTGGACTTGCAGTAGCTGGTGTGGTTCGCGTCGCGACTATTGCCTCGGTTGGTTTCCCAGTCTCCTCAGACTCCTCACCAGTACTTGTTTTCTCACTTGGTGGTGGACTTGCAGTAGCTGATGTGGTTCGCGTTGCGTTAGATGGTGTGATACTCGTTGCGACTATTGTCTCGGTTGGTTTCCCAATCTCCTCACCAGTACTTGTTTTCTCACTTTGTGGTGAATTTGCAGTAGCTGATGTGGTTCGCGTTGCGTTAAATGGTGTGATACTTGTTGCGACTATTGTATCGGTTGGTTTCCCAGTCTCCTCAGACTCCTCACCAGTACTTGTTTTCTCACTTGGTGGTGGACTTGCAGTAGCTGATGTGGTTCCCGTTGCGTTAGATGGTGTGATACTCGTTGCGACTATTGTCTCGGTTGGTTTCCCAGTCTCCTCGCCAGTACTAGTTTTCTCAATTGGTGGTGGACTTGCAGTAGCTGATGTGGTTCGCGTTGCGTTAGATGGTGTGATAATCGTTGCGACTATTGTCTCGGTTGGTTTCCCAATCTCCTCACCAGTACTTGTTTTCTCACTTGGTGGTGAACTTGCAGTAGCTGATGTGGTTCGCGTTGCGTTAGATGGTGTGGTACTCGTTGCGACTATTGTCTCGGTTGGTTTCCCAGTCTCCTCACCAGTACTTGTTTTCTCACCTGGTAGTGGAGTTGCAGTAGCTGATGTGGTTCGCGTTGCATTAGATGGTGCGATACTCGTTGCGACTATTGTCTCGGTTGGTTTCCCAGTCTCCTCACCAGTACTTGTTTTCTCACTTGGTGGTGGACTTGCAGTAGCTGGTGTGGTTCGCGTTGCGTTAGTTGTTGTGATACTCGTTGCCACTATTGTCTCGGTTGGTTTCCCAGTCTCCTCACCAGTACTTGTTTTCTCACTTGGTGGTGGACTTGCAGTAGCTGATGTGGTTCGCGTTGCGTTAAATGGTGTGGAACTCGTTGCGACTATTGTCTCGGTTGGTTTTCCAGTCTCCTCACCAGTACTTGTTTTCTCACCTGGTAGTGGAGTTGCAGTAGCTGATGTGGTTCGCGATGCGTTAGTTGTTGTGATACTCGCTGCGACTATTGTCTCGGTTGGTTTCCCAGACTCCTCACCAGTACTTGTTTTCTCACTTGGTAGTGGACTTGCAGTAGCTGATGTGGTTCGCGTTGCGTTAGATGGTGTGGTACTCGTTGCGACTATTGTCTCGGTTGGTTTCCCAGTCTCCTCACCAGTACTTGTTTTCTCACCTGGTAGTGGAGTTGCAGTAGCTGATGTGGTTCGCGTTGCGTTAGATGGTGTGATACGCGATGCGACTATTGCCTCGGTTGGTTTCCCAGTCTCCTCAGACTCCTCACCAGTACTTGTTTTCTCACTTGGCAGTGGACTTGCAATAGCTGATGTGGTTCGCGTTGCGTTAGATGGTGTGGTACTCGTTGCGACTATTGTCTCGGTTGGTTTTCCAGTCTCCTCACCAGTACTTGTTTTCTCACCTGGTAGTGGAGTTGCAGTAGCTGATGTGGTTCGCGTTGCGTTAGATGGTGTGATACTCGTTGCGACTATGGTCTCGGTTGGTTTCCCAGTGTCCTCACCAGTACTTGTTTTCTCACTTGGTGGTGGACTTGCAGTAGCTGATGTGGTTCGCGTTGCGTTGGATGGTGTGATACTCGTTGCGACTATTGTCTCGGTTGGTTTCCCAGTCTCCTCAGTCTCCTCACCAGTACTTGTTTTCTCACTTGGTGGTGGACTTGCAGTAGCTGATGTGGTTCGCGTTGCGTTAGATGTTGTGATACTCGTTGCGACTATTGTTTCGGTTGGTTTCCCAGTCTCCTCACCAGTACTAGTTTTCTCAATTGGTGGTGGACTTGCAGTAGCTGATGTGGTTCGCGTTGCGTTAGATGGTGTGATACTCGATGCAACTATTGTCTCGGTTGGTTTCCCAGTCTCCTCACCAGTACTTGTTTTCTCACTTGGTGGTGGACTTGCAGTAGCTGATGTGGTTCGCGATGCGTTAGATGGTGTGATACTCGTTGCGACTATTGTCTCGGTTGGTTTCCCAGTCTCCTCACCAGTACTTGTTTTCTCACTTGGTGGTGGACTTGCAGTAGCTGATGTGGTTCGCGTTGCGTTAGATGGTGTGATACTCGATGCGACTATTGCCTCGGTTGGTTTCCCAGTCTCCTCACCAGTACTTGTTTTCTCACTTGGTGGTGGACTTGCAGTAGCTGATGTGGTTCGCGTTGCGTTAGATGGTGTGGTACTCGTTGCGACTATTGTCTCGGTTGGTTTCCCAGTCTCCTCACCAGTACTTGTTTTCTCACTTGGTGGTGGACTTGCAGTAGCTGGTGTGGTTCGCGTTGCGTTAGTTGTTGTGATACTCGTTGCCACTATTGTCTCCGTTGGTTTCCCAGTCTCCTCACCAGTACTTGTTTTCTCACTTGGTGGTGGACTTGCAGTAGCTGATGTGGTTCGCGTTGCGTTAAATGGTGTGATACTCATTGCGACTATTGTCTCGGTTGGTTTCCCAGTCTCCTCACCAGTACTTGTTTTCTCACTTGGTGGTGGACTTGCAGTAGCTGATGTGGTTCGCGTTGCGTTAAATGGTGTGGAACTCGTTGCGACTATTGTCTCGGTTGGTTTTCCAGTCTCCTCACCAGTACTTGTTTTCTCACCTGGTAGTGGAGTTGCAGTAGCTGATGTGGTTCGCGATGCGTTAGTTGTTGTGATACTCGCTGCGACTATTGTCTCGGTTGGTTTCCCAGACTCCTCACCAGTACTTGTTTTCTCACTTGGTAGTGGACTTGCAGTAGCTGATGTGGTTCGCGTTGCGTTAGATGGTGTGGTACTCGTTGCGACTATTGTCTCGGTTGGTTTCCCAGTCTCCTCACCAGTACTTGTTTTCTCACCTGGTAGTGGAGTTGCAGTAGCTGATGTGGTTCGCGTTGCGTTAGATGGTGTGATACGCGATGCGACTATTGCCTCGGTTGGTTTCCCAGTCTCCTCAGACTCCTCACCAGTACTTGTTTTCTCACTTGGCAGTGGACTTGCAATAGCTGATGTGGTTCGCGTTGCGTTAGATGGTGTGGTACTCGTTGCGACTATTGTCTCGGTTGGTTTTCCAGTCTCCTCACCAGTACTTGTTTTCTCACCTGGTAGTGGAGTTGCAGTAGCTGATGTGGTTCGCGTTGCGTTAGATGGTGTGATACTCGTTGCGACTATGGTCTCGGTTGGTTTCCCAGTGTCCTCACCAGTACTTGTTTTCTCACTTGGTGGTGGACTTGCAGTAGCTGATGTGGTTCGCGTTGCGTTGGATGGTGTGATACTCGTTGCGACTATTGTCTCGGTTGGTTTCCCAGTCTCCTCAGTCTCCTCACCAGTACTTGTTTTCTCACTTGGTGGTGGACTTGCAGTAGCTGATGTGGTTCGCGTTGCGTTAGATGTTGTGATACTCGTTGCGACTATTGTTTCGGTTGGTTTCCCAGTCTCCTCACCAGTACTAGTTTTCTCAATTGGTGGTGGACTTGCAGTAGCTGATGTGGTTCGCGTTGCGTTAGATGGTGTGATACTCGATGCAACTATTGTCTCGGTTGGTTTCCCAGTCTCCTCACCAGTACTTGTTTTCTCACTTGGTGGTGGACTTGCAGTAGCTGATGTGGTTCGCGATGCGTTAGATGGTGTGATACTCGTTGCGACTATTGTCTCGGTTGGTTTCCCAGTCTCCTCACCAGTACTTGTTTTCTCACTTGGTGGTGGACTTGCAGTAGCTGATGTGGTTCGCGTTGCGTTAGATGGTGTGATACTCGATGCGACTATTGCCTCGGTTGGTTTCCCAGTCTCCTCACCAGTACTTGTTTTCTCACCTGGTGGTGGAGTTGCAGTAGCTGATGTGGTTCGCGTTGCGTTAGATGTTGTGATACTCGCTGCGACTATTGTCTCGGTTGGTTTCCCAGTCTCCTCACCAGTACTTGTTTTCTCACTTGGTGGTGGACTTGCAGTAGCTGATGTGGTTCGCGTTGCGTTAAATGGTGTGATACTCGTTGCGACTATTGTCTCGGTTGGTTTGCCAGTCTCCTCACCAGTACTTGTTTTCTCACTTGGTGGTGGACTTGCAGTAGCTGATGTGGTTCGCGTTGCGTTAAATGGTGTGATACTCGTTGCGACTATTGTCTCGGTTGGTTTCCCAGTCTCCTCACCAGTACTTGTTTTCTCACCTGGTGGTGGAGTTGCAGTAGCTGATGTGGTTCGCGTTGCGTTAGATGTTGTGATACTCGTTGCGACTATTGTCTCGGTTGGTTTCCCAGTCTCCTCACCAGTACTAGTTTTCTCAATTGGTGGTGGACTTGCAGTAGCTGATGTGGTTCGCGTTGCGTTAGATAGCGTGATACTCGTTGCGACTATTGTCTCGGTTGGTTTCCCAGTCTCCTCACCAGTACTTGATTTCTCACTTGGTGGTGGACTTGCAGTAGCTGATGTGGTTCGCGTTGCGTTAGATGGTGTGGTACTCGTTGCGACTATTGTCTCGGTTGGTTTCCCAGTCTCCTCACCAGTACTTGTTTTCTCACCTGGTAGTGGAGTTGCAGTAGCTGATGTGGTTCGCGTTGCGTTAGATGGTGCGATACTCGTTGCGACTATTGTCTCGGTTGGTTTCCCAGTCTCCTCACCAGTACTTGTTTTCTCACTTGGTGGTGGACTTGCAGTAGCTGATGTGGTTCGCGTTGCGTTAGGTGTGGTACTCGTTGCGACTATTGTCTCGGTTGGTTTCCCAGTCTCCTCACCAGTACTTGTTTTCTCACTTGGTGGTGGACTTGCAGTAGCTGATGTGGTTCGCGTTGCGTTAGATGGTGTGATACTCGATGCGACTATTGTCGCGGTTGGTTTCCCAGTCTCCTCACCAGTACTTGTTTTCTCACCTGGTAGTGGAGTTGCAGTAGCTGATGTGGTTCGCGTTGCGTTAGATGGTGCGATACTCGTTGCGACTATTGTCTCGGTTGGTTTCCCAGTCTCCTCACCAGTACTTGTTTTCTCACTTGGTGGTCGACTTGCAGTAGCTGATGTGGTTCGCGTTGCGTTAGATGGTGTGATACTCGATGCGACTATTGTCTCGGTTGGTTTCCCAGTCTCCTCACCAGTACTTGTTTTCTCACCTGGTAGTGGAGTTGCAGTAGCTGATGTGGTTCGCGTTGCGTTAGATGGTGCGATACTCGTTGCGACTATTTTCTCGGTTGGTTTCCCAGTCTCCTCACCAGTACTTGTTTTCTCACTTGGTGGTGGACTTGCAGTAGCTGATGTGGTTCGCGTTGCGTTAGATGGTGTGATACTCGATGCGACTATTGCCTCGGTTGGTTTCCCAGTCTCCTCAGACTCCTCACCAGTACTTATTTTCTCACTTGGTGGTGGACTTGCAGTAGCTGATATGGTTCGCGTTGCGTTAGATGGTGTGATACTCGTTGCGACTATGGTCTCGGTTGGTTTCCCAGTCTCCTCACCAGTACTTGTTTCCTCACCTGGTAGTGGAGTTGCAGTAGCTGATGTGGTTCGCGTTGCGTTAGATGGTGTGAGACTCGTTGCGACTATGGTCTCGGTTGGTTTCCCAGTGTCCTCACCAGTACTTGTTTTCTCACTTGGTGGTGGACTTGCAGTAGCTGATGTGGTTCGCGTTGCGTTAAATGGTGTGAAACTCGTTGCGACTATTGTCTCGGTTGGTTTTCCAGTCTCCTCACCAGTACTTGTTTTCTCACCTGGTAGTGGAGTTGCAGTAGCTGATGTGGTTCGCGATGCGTTAGTTGTTGTGATACTCGCTGCGACTATTGTCTCGGTTGGTTTCCCAGTCTCCTCACCAGTACTTGTTTTCTCACTTGGTGGTGGACTTGCAGTAGCTGATGTGGTTCGCGTTGCGTTAGATGGTGTGGTACTCGTTGCGACTATTGTCTCGGTTGGTTTCCCAGTCTCCTCACCAGTACTTGTTTTCTCACCTGGTAGTGGAGTTGCAGTAGCTGATGTGGTTCGCGTTGCGTTAGATGGTGCGATACTCGTTGCGACTATTGTCTCGGTTGGTTTCCCAGTCTCCTCACCAGTACTTGTTTTCTCACTTGGTGGACTTGCAGTAGCTGATGTGGTTCGCGTTGCGTTAGATGGTGTGATACTCGATGCGACTATTGCCTCGGTTGGTTTCCCAGTCTCCTCAGACTCCTCACCAGTACTTATTTTCTCACTTGGTGGTGGACTTGCAGTAGCTGATGTGGTTCGCGTTGCGTTAAATGGTGTGAAACTCGTTGCGACTATTGTCTCGGTTGGTTTTCCAGTCTCCTCACCAGTACTTGTTTTCTCACCTGGTAGTGGAGTTGCAGTAGCTGATGTGGTTCGCGATGCGTTAGTTGTTGTGATACTCGCTGCGACTATTGTCTCGGTTGGTTTCCCAGTCTCCTCACCAGTACTTGTTTTCTCACTTGGTGGTGCACTTGCAGTAGCTGATGTGGTTCGCGTTGCGTTAGATGGTGTGGTACTCGTTGCGACTATTGTCTCGGTTGGTTTCCCAGTCTCCTCACCAGTACTTGTTTTCTCACCTGGTAGTGGAGTTGCAGTAGCTGATGTGGTTCGCGTTGCGTTAGATGGTGCGATACTCGTTGCGACTATTGTCTCGGTTGGTTTCCCAGTCTCCTCACCAGTACTTGTTTTCTCACTTGGTGGTGGACTTGCAGTAGCTGATGTGGTTCGCGTTGCGTTAGATGGTGTGATACTCGATGCGACTATTGCCTCGGTTGGTTTCCCAGTCTCCTCAGACTCCTCACCAGTACTTATTTTCTCACTTGGTGGTGGACTTGCAGTAGCTGATATGGTTCGCGTTGCGTTAGATGGTGTGATACTCGTTGCGACTATGGTCTCGGTTGGTTTTCCAGTCTCCTCACCAGTACTTGTTTCCTCACCTGGTAGTGGAGTTGCAGTAGCTGATGTGGTTCGCGTTGCGTTAGATGGTGTGAGACTCGTTGCGACTATGGTCTCGGTTGGTTTCCCTGTGTCCTCACCAGTACTTGTTTTCTCACTTGGTGGTGGACTTGCAGTAGCTGATGTGGTTCGCGTTGCGTTAAATGGTGTGAAACTCGTTGCGACTATTGTCTCGGTTGGTTTTCCAGTCTCCTCACCAGTACTTGTTTTCTCACCTGGTAGTGGAGTTGCAGTAGCTGATGTGGTTCGCGATGCGTTAGTTGTTGTGATACTCGCTGCGACTATTGTCTCGGTTGGTTTCCCAGTCTCCTCACCAGTACTTGTTTTCTCACTTGGTGGTGGACTTGCAGTAGCTGATGTGGTTCGCGTTGCGTTAGATGGTGTGGTACTCGTTGCGACTATTGTCTCGGTTGGTTTCCCAGTCTCCTCACCAGTACTTGTTTTCTCACCTGGTAGTGGAGTTGCAGTAGCTGATGTGGTTCGCGTTGCGTTAGATGGTGCGATACTCGTTGCGACTATTGTCTCGGTTGGTTTCCCAGTCTCCTCACCAGTACTTGTTTTCTCACTTGGTGGTGGACTTGCAGTAGCTGATGTGGTTCGCGTTGCGTTAGATGGTGTGGTACTCGTTGCGACTATTGTCTCGGTTGGTTTCCCAGTCTCCTCACCAGTACTTGTTTTCTCACCTGGTAGTGGAGTTGCAGTAGCTGATGTGGTTCGCGTTGCGTTAGATGGTGCGATACTCGTTGCGACTATTGTCTCGGTTGGTTTCCCAGTCTCCTCACCAGTACTTGTTTTCTCACTTGGTGGTGGACTTGCAGTAGCTGGTGTGGTTCGCGTTGCGTTAGTTGTTGTGATACTCGTTGCGACTATTGTCTCGGTTGGTTTCCCAGTCTCCTCACCAGTACTTGTTTTCTCACTTGGTGGTGGACTTGCAGTAGCTGATGTGGTTCGCGTTGCGTTAAATGGTGTGATACTCGTTGCGACTATTGTCTCGGTTGGTTTCCCAGTCTCCTCACCAGTACTTGTTTTCTCACTTGGTGGTGGACTTGCAGTAGCTGATGTGGTTCGCGTTGCGTTAAATGGTGTGAAACTCGTTGCGACTATTGTCTCGGTTGGTTTTCCAGTCTCCTCAACAGTACTTGTTTTCTCACCTGGTAGTGGAGTTGCAGTAGCTGATGTGGTTCGCGATGCGTTAGTTGTTGTGATACTCGCTGCGACTATTGTCTCGGTTGGTTTCCCAGACTCCTCACCAGTATTTGTTTTCTCACTTAGTGGTGGACTTGCAGTAGCTGATGTGGTTCGCGTTGCGTTAGATGGTGTGGTACTCGTTGCGACTATTGTCTCGGTTGGTTTCCCAGTCTCCTCACCAGTACTTGTTTTCTCACCTGGTAGTGGAGTTGCAGTAGCTGATGTGGTTCGCGTTGCGTTAGATGGTGCGATACTCGTTGCGACTATTGTCTCGGTTGGTTTCCCAGTCTCCTGACCAGTACTTGTTTTCTCACTTGGTGGTGGACTTGCAGTAGCTGATGTGGTTCGCGTTGCGTTAGATGGTGTGATACTCGATGCGACTATTGCCTCGGTTGGTTTCCCAGTCTCCTCAGACTCCTCACCAGTACTTGTTTTCTCACTTGGCGGTGGACTTGCAATAGCTGATGTGGTTCGCGTTGCGTTAGATGGTGTGGTACTCGTTGCGACTATTGTCTCGGTTGGTTTTCCAGTCTCCTCACCAGTACTTGTTTTCTCACCTGGTAGTGGAGTTGCAGTAGCTGATGTGGTTCGCGTTGCGTTAAATGGTGTGATACTCGTTGCGACTATTGTCTCGGTTGGTTTCCCAGTCTCCTCACCAGTACTTGTTTTCTCACTTGGTGGTGGACTTGCAGTAGCTGATGTGGTTGGCGTTGCGTTAAATGGTGTGAAACTCGTTGCGACTATTGTCTCGGTTGGTTTTCCAGTCTCCTCACCAGTACTTGTTTTCTCACCTGGTAGTGGAGTTGCAGTAGCTGATGTGGTTCGCGTTGCGTTAGATGGTGTGATACTCGTTGCGACTATGGTCTCGGTTGGTTTCCCAGTGTCCTCACCAGTACTTGTTTTCTCACTTGGTGGTGGACTTGCAGTAGCTGATGTGGTTCGCGTTGCGTTAAATGGTGTGAAACTCGTTGCGACTATTGTCTCGGTTGGTTTTCCAGTCTCCTCACCAGTACTTGTTTTCTCACTTGGTGGTGGACTTGCAGTAGCTGATGTGGTTCGCGTTGCGTTAGATGGTGTGGTACTCGTTGCGACTATTGTCTCGGTTGGTTTCCCAGTCTCCTCACCAGTACTTGTTTTCTCACCTGGTAGTGGAGTTGCAGTAGCTGATGTGGTTCGCGTTGCGTTAGATGGTGCGATACTCGTTGCGACTATTGTCTCGGTTGGTTTCCCAGTCTCCTGACCAGTACTTGTTTTCTCACTTGGTGGTGGACTTGCAGTAGCTGATGTGGTTCGCGTTGCGTTAGATGGTGTGATACTCGATGCGACTATTGCCTCGGTTGGTTTCCCAGTCTCCTCAGACTCCTCACCAGTACTTATTTTCTCACTTGGTGGTGGACTTGCAGTAGCTGATATGGTTCGCGTTGCGTTAGATGGTGTGATACTCGTTGCGACTATGGTCTCGGTTGGTTTTCCAGTCTCCTCACCAGTACTTGTTTCCTCACCTGGTAGTGGAGTTGCAGTAGCTGATGTGGTTCGCGTTGCGTTAGATGGTGTGAGACTCGTTGCGACTATGGTCTCGGTTGGTTTCCCAGTGTCCTCACCAGTACTTGTTTTCTCACTTGGTGGTGGACTTGCAGTAGCTGATGTGGTTCGCGTTGCGTTAAATGGTGTGAAACTCGTTGCGACTATTGTCTCGGTTGGTTTTCCAGTCTCCTCACCAGTACTTGTTTTCTCACCTGGTAGTGGAGTTGCAGTAGCTGATGTGGTTCGCGATGCGTTAGTTGTTGTGATACTCGCTGCGACTATTGTCTCGGTTGGTTTCCCAGTCTCCTCACCAGTACTTGTTTTCTCACTTGGTGGTGGACTTGCAGTAGCTGATGTGGTTCGCGTTGCGTTAGATGGGGTGGTACTCGTTGCGACTATTGTCTCGGTTGGTTTCCCAGTCTCCTCACCAGTACTTGTTTTCTCACCTGGTAGTGGAGTTGCAGTAGCTGATGTGGTTCGCGTTGCGTTAGATGGTGCGATACTCGTTGCGACTATTGTCTCGGTTGGTTTCCCAGTCTCCTCACCAGTACTTGTTTTCTCACTTGGTGGTGGACTTGCAGTAGCTGATGTGGTTCGCGTTGCGTTAGATGGTGTGATACTCGATGCGACTATTGCCTCGGTTGGTTTCCCAGTCTCCTCAGACTCCTCACCAGTACTTATTTTCTCACTTGGTGGTGGACTTGCAGTAGCTGATGTGGTTCGCGTTGCGTTAAATGGTGTGAAACTCGTTGCGACTATTGTCTCGGTTGGTTTTCCAGTCTCCTCACCAGTACTTGTTTTCTCACCTGGTAGTGGAGTTGCAGTAGCTGATGTGGTTCGCGATGCGTTAGTTGTTGTGATACTCGCTGCGACTATTGTCTCGGTTGGTTTCCCAGTCTCCTCACCAGTACTTGTTTTCTCACTTGGTGGTGCACTTGCAGTAGCTGATGTGGTTCGCGTTGCGTTAGATGGTGTGGTACTCGTTGCGACTATTGTCTCGGTTGGTTTCCCAGTCTCCTCACCAGTACTTGTTTTCTCACCTGGTAGTGGAGTTGCAGTAGCTGATGTGGTTCGCGTTGCGTTAGATGGTGCGATACTCGTTGCGACTATTGTCTCGGTTGGTTTCCCAGTCTCCTCACCGGTACTTGTTTTCTCACTTGGTGGTGGACTTGCAGTAGCTGATGTGGTTCGCGTTGCGTTAGATGGTGTGATACTCGATGCGACTATTGCCTCGGTTGGTTTCCCAGTCTCCTCAGACTCCTCACCAGTACTTATTTTCTCACTTGGTGGTGGACTTGCAGTAGCTGATGTGGTTCGCGTTGCGTTAGTTGTTGTGATACTCGTTGCGACTATTGTCTCGGTTGGTTTCCCAGTCTCCTCACCAGTACTTGTTTTCTCACTTGGTGGTGGACTTGCAGTAGCTGATGTGGTTCGCGTTGCGTTAGATGGTGTGATACTCGATGCGACTATTGCCTCGGTTGGTTTCCCAGTCTCCTCAGACTCCTCACCAGTACTTGTTTTCTCACTTAGCGGTGGACTTGCAATAGCTGATGTGGTTCGCGTTGCGTTAGATGGTGTGGTACTCGTTGCGACTATGGTCTCGGTTGGTTTCCCAGTCTCCTCACCAGTACTTGTTTTCTCACCTGGTAGTGGAGTTGCAGTAGCTGATGTGGTTCGCGTTGCGTTAGATGGTGCGATACTCGTTGCGACTATTGTCTCGGTTGGTTTCCCAGTCTCCTCACCAGTACTTGTTTTCTCACTTGGTGGTGGACTTGCAGTAGCTGGTGTGGTTCGCGTTGCGTTAGTTGTTGTGATACTCGTTGCGACTATTGTCTCGGTTGGTTTCCCAGTCTCCTCACCAGTACTTGTTTTCTCACTTGGTGGTGGACTTGCAGTAGCTGATGTGGTTCGCGTTGCGTTAAATGGTGTGAAACTCGTTGCGACTATTGTCTCGGTTGGTTTTCCAGTCTCCCCACCAGTACTTGTTTTCTCACCTGGTAGTGGAGTTGCAGTAGCTGATGTGGTTCGCGATGCGTTAGTTGTTGTGATACTCGCTGCGACTATTGTCTCGGTTGGTTTCCCAGACTCCTCACCAGTACTTGTTTTCTCACTTGGTGGTGGACTTGCAGTAGCTGATGTGGTTCGCGTTGCGTTAGATGGTGTGGTACTCGTTGCGACTATTGTCTCGGTTGGTTTCCCAGTCTCCTCACCAGTACTTGTTTTCTCACCTGGTAGTGGAGTTGCAGTAGCTGATGTGGTTCGCGTTGCGTTAGATGGTGCGATACCCGTTGCGACTATTGTCTCGGTTGGTTTCCCAGTCTCCTCACCAGTACTTGTTTTCTCACTTAGTGGTGGACTTGCAGTAGCTGATGTGGTTCGCGTTGCGTTAGATGGTGTGATACTCGATGCGACTATTGCCTCGGTTGGTTTCCCAGTCTCCTCAGACTCCTCACCAGTACTTGTTTTCTCACCTGGTAGTGGAGTTGCAGTAGCTGATGTGGTTCGCGTTGCGTTAGATGGTGCGATACTCGTTGCGACTATTGCCTCGGTTGGTTTCCCAGTCTCCTCACCAGTACTTGTTTTCTCACCTGGTAGTGGAGTTGCAGTAGCTGGTGTGGTTCGCGTTGCGTTAGTTGTTGTGATACTCGTTGCGACTATTGTCTCGGTTGGTTTCCCAGTCTCCTCACCAGTACTTGTTTTCTCACTTGGTGGTGGACTTGCAGTAGCTGATGTGGTTCGCGTTGCGTTAAATGGTGTGAAACTCGTTGCGACTATTGTCTCGGTTGGTTTTCCAGTCTCCTCACCAGTACTTGTTTTCTCACCTGGTAGTGGAGTTGCAGTAGCTGATGTGGTTCGCGATGCGTTAGATGGTGTGATACTCGTTGCGACTATTGTCCCGGTTGGTTTCCCAGTCTCCTCACCAGTACTTGTTTTCTCACCTGGTAGTGGAGTTGCAGTAGCTGATGTGGTTCGCGATGCGTTAGATGGTGTGATACTCGTTGTGACTATTGTCCCGGTTGGTTTCCCAGTCTCCTCACCAGTACTTGTTTTCTCACTTTGTGGTGGACTTGCAGTAGCTGATGTGGTTCGCGTTGCGTTAGATGTTGTGATACTCGTTGCGACTATTGTTTCGGTTGGTTTCCCAGTCTCCTCGCCAGTACTAGTTTTCTCAATTGGTGGTGGACTTGCGGTAGCTGATGTGGTTCGCGTTGCGTTAGATGGTGTGATAATCGTTGCGACTATTGTCTCGGTTGGTTTCCCAATCTCCTCACCAGTACTTGTTTTCTCACTTGGTGGTGAACTTGCAGTAGCTGATGTGGTTCGCGTTGCGTTAAATGGTGTGATACTCGTTGCGACTATTGTCTCGGTTGGTTTCCCAGTCTCCTCAGACTCCTCACCAGTACTTGTTTTCTCACTTGGTGGCGGACTTGCAGTAGCTGGTGTGGTTCGCGTTGCGTTAGATGTTGTGATACTCGTTGCGACTATTGTTTCGGTTGGTTTCCCAGTCTCCTCAACAGTACTTGTTTTCTCACTTGGTGGTGGACTTGCAGTAGCTGGTGTGGTTCGCGTCGCGACTATTGCCTCGGTTGGTTTCCCAGTCTCCTCAGACTCCTCACCAGTACTTGTTTTCTCACTTGGTGGTGGACTTGCAGTAGCCGATGTGGTTCGCGTTGCGTTAGATGGTGTGATACTCGTTGCGACTATTGTCTCGGTTGGTTTCCCAGTCTCCTCAGACTCCTCACCAGTACTCGTTTTCTCACTTGGTGGTGGACTTGCAGTAGCTGGTGTGGTTCGCGTTGCGTTAAATGTTGTGATACTCGTTGAGACTATTGTTTCGGTTGGTTTCCCAGTCTCCTCAACAGTACTTGTTTTCTCACTTGGTGGTGGACTTGCAGTAGCTGGTGTGGTTCGCGTGGCGACTATTGCCTCGGTTGGTTTCCCAGTCTCCTCAGACTCCTCACCAGTACTTGTTTTCTCACTTGGTGGTGGACTTGTAGTAGCTGATGAGGTTCGCGTTGCGTTAGATGGTGTGATACTCGTTGCGACTGTTGTCTCGGTTGGTTTCCCAGTCTCCTCACCAGTACTTGTTTTCTCACTTGGTGGTGGACTTGCAGTAGCTGATGTGGTTCGCGTTGCGTTAAATGGTGTGATACTCGTTGCGACTATTGTCTTGGTTGGTTTCCCAGTCTCCTCACCAGTACTTGTTTTCTCACCTGGTGGTGGAGTTGCAGTAGCTGATGTGGTTCGCGTTGCGTTAGATGTTGTGATACTCGTTGCGACTATTGTCTCGGTTGGTTTCCCAGTCTCCTCACCAGTACTTGTTTTCTCACTTGGTGGTGGACTTGCAGTAGCTGATGTGGTTCGCGTTGCGTTAAATGGTGTGATACTCGTTGCGACTATTGTTTCGGTTGGTTTCCCAGTCTCCTCACCAGTACTTGTTTTCTCACTTGGTGGTGGACTTGCAGTAGCTGATGTGGTTCGCGTTGCGTTAAATGGTGTGATACTCGTTGCGAATATTGTCTCGGTTGGTTTCCCAGTCTCCTCACCAGTACTTGTTTTCTCACCTGGTGGTGGAGTTGCAGTAGCTGATGTGGTTCGCGTTGCGTTAGATGTTGTGATACTCGTTGCGACTATTGTCTCGGTTGGTTTCCCAGTCTCCTCACCAGTACTAGTTTTCGCAATTGGTGGTGGACTTGCAGTAGCTGATGTGGTTCGCGTTGCGTTAGATGGCGTGATACTCGTTGCGACTATTGTCTCGGTTGGTTTCTTAGTCTCCTCACCAGTACTTGTTTTCTCACTTGGTGGTGGACTTGCAGTAGCTGGTGTGGTTCGCGTTGCGTTAGATGTTGTGATACTCGTTGCGACTATTGTCTCGGTTGGTTTCCCAGTCTCCTCACCAGTACTTGATTTCTCACTTGGTGGTGGACTTGCAGTAGCTGATGTGGTTCGCGTTGCGTTAAATGGTGTGATACTCGTTGCGACTATTGTCTCGGTTGGTTTCCCAGTCTCCTCACCAGTACTTGTTTTCTCACTTGGTGGTGGACTTGCAGTAGCTGATGTGGTTCGCGTTGCATTAAATGGTGTGATACTCGTTGCGACTATTGTCTCGGTTGGTTTCCCAGTCTCCGCACCAGTACTTGTTTTCTCACTTGGTGGTGGACTTGCAGTAGCTGGTCTGGTTCGCGTTGCGTTAGATGTTGTGATACTCGTTGCGACTATTGTCTCGGTTGGTTTCCCAGTCTCCTCACCAGTACTTGATTTCTCACTTGGTGGTGGACTTGCAGTAGCTGATGTGGTTCGCGTTGCGTTAGATGGTGTGATACTCGTTGCGACTATTGTCTCGGTTGGTTTCCCAGTCTCCTCACCAGTACTTGTTTTCTCACTTGGTGGTGGACTTGCAGTAGCTGATGTGGTTCGCGTTGCGTTAGATGGTGTGATACTCGATGCGACTATTGCCTCGGTTGGTTTCCCAGTCTCCTCAGACTCCTCACCAGTACTTGTTTTCTCACTTGGCGGTGGACTTGCAATAGCTGATGTGGTTCGCGTTGCGTTAGATGGTGTGGTACTCGTTGCGACTATTGTCTCGGTTGGTTTTCCAGTCTCCTCACCAGTACTTGTTTTCTCACCTGGTAGTGGAGTTGCAGTAGCTGATGTGGTTCGCGTTGCGTTAGATGGTGTGATACTCGTTGCGACTATTGCCTCGGTTGGTTTCCCAGTCTCTTCCCCAGTACTTGTTTTCTCACTTGGTGGTGGACTTGCAGTACCTGATGTGGTTCGCGTTGCGTTAATTGGTGTGATACTCGTTGCGACTATTGTCTCGGTTGGTTTTCCAGTCTCCTCACCAGTACTTGTTTTCTCACCTGGTAGTGGACTTGCAGTAGCTGATGTGGTTCGCGTTGCGTTAGATGGTGTGGTACTCGTTGCGACTATTGTCTCGGTTGGTTTCCCAGTCTCCTCACCAGTACTTGTTTTCTCACCTGGTAGTGGAGTTGCAGTAGCTGATGTGGTTCGCGTTGCGTTAGATGGTGCGATACTCGTTGCGACTATTGTCTCGGTTGGTTTCCCAGTCTCCTCACCAGTACTTGTTTTCTCACTTGGTGGTGGACTTGCAGTAGCTGGTGTGGCTCGCGTTGCGTTAGTTGTTGTGATACTCGTTGCGACTATTGTCTCGGTTGGTTTCCCAGTCTCCTCACCAGTACTTGTTTTCTCACTTGGTGGTGGACTTGCAGTAGCTGATGTGGTTCGCGTTGCGTTAAATGGTGTGATACTCGTTGCGACTATTGTCTCGGTTGGTTTCCCAGTCTCCTCACCAGTACTTGTTTTCTCACTTGGTGGTGGACTTGCAGTAGCTGATGTGGTTCGCGTTGCGTTAAATGGTGTGAAACTCGTTGCGACTATTGTCTCGGTTGGTTTTCCAGTCTCCTCAACAGTACTTGTTTTCTCACCTGGTAGTGGAGTTGCAGTAGCTGATGTGGTTCGCGATGCGTTAGTTGTTGTGATACTCGCTGCGACTATTGTCTCGGTTGGTATCCCAGACTCCTCACCAGTATTTGTTTTCTCACTTAGTGGTGGACTTGCAGTAGCTGATGTGGTTCGCGTTGCGTTAGATGGTGCGATACTCGTTGCGACTATTGTCTCGGTTGGTTTCCCAGTCTCCTCACCAGTACTTGTTTTCTCACCTGGTAGTGGAGTTGCAGTAGCTGATGTGGTTCGCGTTGCGTTAGATGGTGCGATACTCGTTGCGACTATTGTCTCGGTTGGTTTCCCAGTCTCCTCACCAGTACTTGTTTTCTCACTTGGTGGTGGACTTGCAGTAGCTGGTGTGGTTCGCGTTGCGTTAGTTGTTGTGATACTCGTTGCGACTATTGTCTCGGTTGGTTTCCCAGTCTCCTCACCAGTACTTGTTTTCTCACTTGGTGGTGGACTTGCAGTAGCTGATGTGGTTCGCGTTGCGTTAAATGGTGTGATACTCGTTGCGACTATTGTCTCGGTTGGTTTCCCAGTCTCCTCACCAGTACTTGTTTTCTCACTTGGTGGTGGACTTGCAGTAGCTGATGTGGTTCGCGTTGCGTTAAATGGTGTGAAACTCGTTGCGACTATTGTCTCGGTTGGTTTTCCAGTCTCCTCAACAGTACTTGTTTTCTCACCTGGTAGTGGAGTTGCAGTAGCTGATGTGGTTCGCGATGCGTTAGTTGTTGTGATACTCGCTGCGACTATTGTCTCGGTTGGTTTCCCAGACTCCTCACCAGTATTTGTTTTCTCACTTAGTGGTGGACTTGCAGTAGCTGATGTGGTTCGCGTTGCGTTAGATGGTGTGGTACTCGTTGCGACTATTGTCTCGGTTGGTTTCCCAGTCTCCTCACCAGTACTTGTTTTCTCACCTGGTAGTGGAGTTGCAGTAGCTGATGTGGTTCGCGTTGCGTTAGATGGTGCGATACTCGTTGCGACTATTGTCTCGGTTGGTTTCCCAGTCTCCTCACCAGTACTTGTTTTCTCACTTGGTGGTGGACTTGCAGTAGCTGATGTGGTTCGCGTTGCGTTAGATGGTGTGATACTCGATGCGACTATTGCCTCGGTTGGTTTCCCAGTCTCCTCAGACTCCTCACCAGTACTTGTTTTCTCACTTGGCGGTGGACTTGCAATAGCTGATGTGGTTCGCGTTGCGTTAGATGGTGTGGTACTCGTTGCGACTATTGTCTCGGTTGGTTTTCCAGTCTCCTCACCAGTACTTGTTTTCTCACCTGGTAGTGGAGTTGCAGTAGCTGATGTGGTTCGCGTTGCGTTAAATGGTGTGATACTCGTTGCGACTATTGTCTCGGTTGGTTTCCCAGTCTCCTCACCAGTACTTGTTTTCTCACTTGGTGGTGGACTTGCAGTAGCTGATGTGGTTCGCGTTGCGTTAAATGGTGTGAAACTCGTTGCGACTATTGTCTCGGTTGGTTTTCCAGTCTCCTCACCAGTACTTGTTTTCTCACCTGGTAGTGGAGTTGCAGTAGCTGATGTGGTTCGCGTTGCGTTAGATGGTGTGATACTCGTTGCGACTATGGTCTCGGTTGGTTTCCCAGTGTCCTCACCAGTACTTGTTTTCTCACTTGGTGGTGGACTTGCAGTAGCTGATGTGGTTCGCGTTGCGTTAAATGGTGTGAAACTCGTTGCGACTATTGTCTCGGTTGGTTTTCCAGTCTCCTCACCAGTACTTGTTTTCTCACTTGGTGGTGGACTTGCAGTAGCTGATGTGGTTCGCGTTGCGTTAGATGGTGTGGTACTCGTTGCGACTATTGTCTCGGTTGGTTTCCCAGTCTCCTCACCAGTACTTGTTTTCTCACCTGGTAGTGGAGTTGCAGTAGCTGATGTGGTTCGCGTTGCGTTAGATGGTGCGATACTCGTTGCGACTATTGTCTCAGTTGGTTTCCCAGTCTCCTCACCAGTACTTGTTTTCTCACTTGGTGGTGGACTTGCAGTAGCTGATGTGGTTCGCGTTGCGTTAGATGGTGTGATACTCGATGCGACTATTGCCTCGGTTGGTTTCCCAGTCTCCTCAGACTCCTCACCAGTACTTGTTATCTCACTTGGCGGTGGACTTGCAATAGCTGATGTGGTTCGCGTTGCGTTAGATGGTGTGGTACTCGTTGCGACTATTGTCTCGGTTGGTTTTCCAGTCTCCTCACCAGTACTTGTTTTCTCACCTGGTAGTGGAGTTGCAGTAGCTGATGTGGTTCGCGTTGCGTTAAATGGTGTGATACTCGTTGCGACTATTGTCTCGGTTGGTTTCCCAGTCTCCTCACCAGTACTTGTTTTCTCACTTGGTGGTGGACTTGCAGTAGCTGATGTGGTTCGCGTTGCGTTAAATGGTGTGAAACTCGTTGCGACTATTGTCTCGGTTGGTTTTCCAGTCTCCTCACCAGTACTTGTTTTCTCACCTGGTAGTGGAGTTGCAGTAGCTGATGTGGTTCGCGTTGCGTTAGATGGTGTGATACTCGTTGCGACTATTATTGTCTCGGTTGGTTTCCCAGTCTCCTCACCAGTACTTGTTTTCTCACCTGGTAGTGGAGTTGCAGTAGCTGATGTGGTTCGCGTTGCGTTAGATGGTGCCATACTCGTTGCGACTATTGTCTCGGTTGGTTTCCCAGTCTCCTCACCAGTACTTGTTTTCTCACTTGGTGGTGGACTTGCAGTAGCTGGTGTGGTTCGCGTTGCGTTAGTTAATGTGATACTCGTTGCGACTATTGTCTCGGTTGGTTTCCCAGTCTCCTCACCAGTACTTGTTTTCTCACTTGGTGGTGGACTTGCAGTAGCTGATGTGGTTCGCGTTGCGTTAAATGGTGTGATACTCGTTGCGACTATTGTCTCGGTTGGTTTCCCAGTCTCCTCACCAGTACTTGTTTTCTCACTTGGTGGTGGACTTGCAGTAGCGGATGTGGTTCGCGTTGCGTTAAATAGTGTGAAACTCGTTGCGACTATTGTCTCGGTTGGTTTTCCAGTCTCCTCACCAGTACTTGTTTTCTCACCTGGTAGTGGAGTTGCAGTAGCTGATGTGGTTCGCGTTGCGTTAGATGGTGTGATACTCGTTGCGACTATGGTCTCGGTTGGTTTCCCAGTGTCCTCACCAGTACTTGTTTTCTCACTTGGTGGTGGACTTGCAGTAGCTGATGTGGTTCGCGTTGCGTTAGATGGTGTGGTACTCGTTGCGACTATTGTCTCGGTTGGTTTCCCAGTCTCCTCACCAGTACTTGTTTTCTCACCTGGTAGTGGAGTTGCAGTAGCTGATGTGGTTCGCGTTGCGTTAGATGGTGCCATACTCGTTGCGACTATTGTCTCGGTTGGTTTCCCAGTCTCCTCACCAGTACTTGTTTTCTCACTTGGTGGTGGACTTGCAGTAGCTGGTGTGGTTCGCGTTGCGTTAGTTGTTGTGATACTCGTTGCGACTATTGTCTCGGTTGGTTTCCCAGTCTCCTCACCAGTACTTGTTTTCTCACTTGGTGGTGGACTTGCAGTAGCTGATGTGGTTCGCGTTGCGTTAAATGGTGTGATACTCGTTGCGACTATTGTCTCGGTTGGTTTCCCAGTCTCCTCACCAGTACTTGTTTTCTCACTTGGTGGTGGACTTGCAGTAGCTGATGTGGTTCGCGTTGCGTTAAATGGTGTGAAACTCGTTGCGACTATTGTCTCGGTTGGTTTTCCAGTCTCCTCACCAGTACTTGTTTTCTCACCTGGTAGTGGAGTTGCAGTAGCTGATGTGGTTCGCGATGCGTTAGATGGTGTGATACTCGTTGTGACTATTGTCCCGGTTGGTTTCCCAGTCTCCTCACCAGTACTTGTTTTCTCACCTGGTAGTGGAGTTGCAGTAGCTGATGTGGTTCGCGATGCGTTAGATGGTGTGATACTCGTTGCGACTCTTGTCCCGGTCGGTTTCCCAGTCTCCTCACCAGTACTTGTTTTCTCACTTTGTGGTGGACTTGCAGTAGCTGATGTGGTTCGCGTTGCATTAAATGGTGTGATACTCGTTGCGACTATTGTCTCGGTTGGTTTCCCAGTCTCCTCACCAGTACTTGTTTTCTCACTTGGTGGTGGACTTGCAGTAGCTGATGTGGTTCGCGTTGCGTTAGATGGTGTGATACTCGATGCGACTATTGCCTCGGTTGGTTTCCCAGTCTCCTCAGACTCCTCACCAGTACTTGTTTTCTCACTTGGCGGTGGACTTGCAATAGCTGATGTGGTTCGCGTTGCGTTAGATGGTGTGGTACTCGTTGCGACTATTGTCTCGGTTGGTTTTCCAGTCTCCTCACCAGTACTTGTTTTCTCACCTGGTAGTGGAGTTGCAGTAGCTGATGTGGTTCTTGCGACTATTGCCTCGGTTGGTTTCCCAGTCTCTTCCCCAGTACTTGTTTTCCTCACTTGGTGGTGGACTTGCAGTACCTGATGTGGTTCGCGTTGCGTTAATTGGTGTGATACTCGTTGCGACTATTGTCTCGGTTGGTTTTCCAGTCTCCTCACCAGTACTTGTTTTCTCACCTGGTAGTGGACTTGCAGTAGCTGATGTGGTTCGCGTTGCGTTAGATGGTGTGGTACTCGTTGCGACTATTGTCTCGGTTGGTTTCCCAGTCTCCTCACCAGTACTTGTTTTCTCACCTGGTAGTGGAGTTGCAGTAGCTGATGTGGTTCGCGTTGCGTTAGATGGTGCGATACTCGTTGCGACTATTGTCTCGGTTGGTTTCCCAGTCTCCTCACCAGTACTTGTTTTCTCACTTGGTGGTGGACTTGCAGTAGCTGGTGTGGTTCGGGTTGCGTTAGTTGTTGTGATACTCGTTGCGACTATTGTCTCGGTTGGTTTCCCAGTCTCCTCACCAGTACTTGTTTTCTCACTTGGTGGTGGACTTGCAGTAGCTGATGTGGTTCGCGTTGCGTTAAATGGTGTGATACTCGTTGCGACTATTGTCTCGGTTGGTTTCCCCAGTCTCCCTCACCAGTACTTGTTTTCTCACTTGGTGGTGGACTTGCAGTAGCTGATGTGGTTCGCGTTGCGTTAAATGGTGTGAAACTCGTTGCGACTATTGTCTCGGTTGGTTTTCCCAGTCTCCTCAACAGTACTTGTTTTCTCACCTGGTAGTGGAGTTGCAGTAGCTGATGTGGTTCGCGATGCGTTAGTTGTTGTGATACTCGCTGCGACTATTGTCTCGGTTGGTTTCCCCAGACTCCTCACCAGTATTTGTTTTCTCACTTAGTGGTGGACTTGCAGTAGCTGATGTGGTTCGCGTTGCGTTAGATGGTGTGGTACTCGTTGCGACTATTGTCTCGGTTGGTTTCCCAGTCTCCTCACCAGTACTTGTTTTCTCACCTGGTAGTGGAGTTGCAGTAGCTGATGTGGTTCGCGTTGCGTTAGATGGTGCGATACTCGTTGCGACTATTGTCTCGGTTGGTTTCCCAGTCTCCTGACCAGTACTTGTTTTCTCACTTGGTGGTGGACTTGCAGTAGCTGATGTGGTTCGCGTTGCGTTAGATGGTGTGATACTCGATGCGACTATTGCCTCGGTTGGTTTCCCAGTCTCCTCAGACTCCTCACCAGTACTTGTTTTCTCACTTGGCGGTGGACTTGCAATAGCTGATGTGGTTCGCGTTGCGTTAGATGGTGTGGTACTCGTTGCGACTATTGTCTCGGTTGGTTTCCCAGTCTCCTCACCAGTACTTGTTTTCTCACCTGGCGGTGGACTTGCAATAGCTGATGTGGTTCGCGTTGCGTTAGATGGTGTGGTACTCGTTGCGACTATTGTCTCGGTTGGTTTTCCAGTCTCCTCACCAGTACTTGTTTTCTCACCTGGTAGTGGAGTTGCAGTAGCTGATGTGGTTCGCGTTGCGTTAAATGGTGTGATACTCGTTGCGACTATTGTCTCGGTTGGTTTCCCAGTCTCCTCACCAGTACTTGTTTTCTCACTTGGTGGTGGACTTGCAAGTAGCTGATGTGGTTCGCGTTGCGTTAAATGGTGTGAAACTCGTTGCGACTATTGTCTCGGTTGGTTTTCCAGTCTCCTCACCAGTACTTGTTTTCTCACCTGGTAGTGGAGTTGCAGTAGCTGATGTGGTTCGCGTTGCGTTAGATGGTGTGATACTCGTTGCGACTATGGTCTCGGTTGGTTTCCCAGTGTCCTCACCAGTACTTGTTTTCTCACTTGGTGGTGGACTTGCAGTAGCTGATGTGGTTCGCGTTGCGTTAAATGGTGTGAAAACTCGTTGCGACTATTGTCTCGGTTGGTTTTCCAGTCTCCTCACCAGTACTTGTTTTCTCACTTGGTGGTGGACTTGCAGTAGCTGATGTGGTTCGCGTTGCGTTAGATGGTGTGGTACTCGTTGCGACTATTGTCTCGGTTGGTTTCCCAGTCTCCTCACCAGTACTTGTTTTCTCACCTGGTAGTGGAGTTGCAGTAGCTGATGTGGTTCGCGTTGCGTTAGATGGTGCGATACTCGTTGCGACTATTGTCTCAGTTGGTTTCCCAGTCTCCTCGCCAGTACTTGGTTTTCTCACTTGGTGGTGGACTTGCAGTAGCTGATGTGGTTCGCGTTGCGTTAGATGGTGTGATACTCGATGCGACTATTGCCTCGGTTGGTTTCCCAGTCTCCTCAGACTCCTCACCAGTACTTGTTTTCTCACTTGGCGGTTTTCTCACTTGGCGGTGGACTTGCAATAGCTGATGTGGTTCGCGTTGCGTTAGATGGTGTGGTACTCGTTGCGACTATTGTCTCGGTTGGTTTTCCAGTCTCCTCACCGGTACTTGTTTTCTCACCTGGTAGTGGAGTTGCAGTAGCTGATGTGGTTCGCGTTGCGTTAAATGGTGTGATACTCGTTGCGACTATTGTCTCGGTTGGTTTCCCAGTCTCCTCACCAGTACTTGTTTTCTCACTTGGTGGTGAACTTGCAGTAGCTGATGTGGTTCGCGTTGCGTTAAATGGTGTGAAACTCGTTGCGACTATTGTCTCGGTTGGTTTTCCAGTCTCCTCACCAGTACTTGTTTTCTCACCTGGTAGTGAAGTTGCAGTAGCTGATGTGGTTCGCGTTGCGTTAGATGGTGTGATACTCGTTGCGACTATGGTCTCGGTTGGTTTCCCAGTGTCCTCACCAGTACTTGTTTTCTCACTTGGTGGTGGACTTGCAGTAGCTGATGTGGTTCGCGTTGCGTTAGATGGTGTGATACTCGTTGCGACTATTGTCTCGGTTGGTTTCCCAGTCTCCTCACCAGTACTTGTTTTCTCACTTGGTGGTGGACTTGCAGTAGCTGATGTGGTTCGCGTTGCGTTAGATGGTGTGATACTCGATGCGACTATTGCCTCGGTTGGTTTCCCAGTCTCCTCAGACACCTCACCAGTACTTGTTTTCTCACTTGGCGGTGGACTTGCAATAGCTGATGTGGTTCGCGTTGCGTTAGATGGTGTGGTACTCGTTGCGACTTTTGTCTCGGTTGGTTTTCCAGTCTCCTCACCAGTACTTGTTTTCTCACCTGGTAGTGGAGTTGCAGTAGCTGATGTGGTTCGCGTTGCGTTAGATGGTGTGATACTCGTTGCGACTATTGCCTCGGTTGGTTTCCCAGTCTCTTCCCCAGTACTTGTTTTCTCACTTGGTGGTGGACTTGCAGTACCTGATGTGGTTCGCGTTGCGTTAATTGGTGTGATACTCGTTGCGACTATTGTCTCGGTTGGTTTTCCAGTCTCCTCACCAGTACTTGTTTTCTCACCTGGTAGTGGACTTGCAGTAGCTGATGTGGTTCGCGTTGCGTTAGATGGTGTGGTACTCGTTGCGACTATTGTCTCGGTTGGTTTCCCAGTCTCCTCACCAGTACTTGTTTTCTCACCTGGTAGTGGAGTTGCAGTAGCTGATGTGGTTCGCGTTGCGTTAGATGGTGCGATACTCGTTGCGACTATTGTCTCGGTTGGTTTCCCAGTCTCCTCACCAGTACTTGTTTTCTCACTTGGTGGTGGACTTGCAGTAGCTGGTGTGGTTCGCGTTGCGTTAGTTGTTGTGATACTCGTTGCGACTATTGTCTCGGTTGGTTTCCCAGTCTCCTCACCAGTACTTGTTTTCTCACTTGGTGGTGGACTTGCAGTAGCTGATGTGGTTCGCGTTGCGTTAAATGGTGTGATACTCGTTGCGACTATTGTCTCGGTTGGTTTCCCAGTCTCCTCACCAGTACTTGTTTTCTCACTTGGTGGTGGACTTGCAGTAGCTGATGTGGTTCGCGTTGCGTTAAATGGTGTGAAACTCGTTGCGACTATTGTCTCGGTTGGTTTTCCAGTCTCCTCAACAGTACTTGTTTTCTCACCTGGTAGTGGAGTTGCAGTAGCTGACGTGGTTCGCGATGCGTTAGTTGTTGTGATACTCGCTGCGACTATTGTCTCGGTTGGTTTCCCAGACTCCTCACCAGTATTTGTTTTCTCACTTAGTGGTGGACTTGCAGTAGCTGATGTGGTTCGCGTTGCGTTAGATGGTGTGGTACTCGTTGCGACTATTGTCTCGGTTGGTTTTCCAGTCTCCTCACCAGTACTTGTTTTCTCACCTGGTAGTGGAGTTGCAGTAGCTGATGTGGTTCGCGTTGCGTTAGATGGTGTGATACTCGTTGCGACTATTGCCTCGGTTGGTTTCCCAGTCTCTTCCCCAGTACTTGTTTTCTCACTTGGTGGTGGACTTGCAGTACCTGATGTGGTTCGCGTTGCGTTAATTGGTGTGATACTCGTTGCGACTATTGTCTCGGTTGGTTTTCCAGTCTCCTCACCAGTACTTGTTTTCTCACCTGGTAGTGGACTTGCAGTAGCTGATGTGGTTCGCGTTGCGTTAGATGGTGTGGTACTCGTTGCGACTATTGTCTCGGTTGGTTTCCCAGTCTCCTCACCAGTACTTGTTTTCTCACCTGGTAGTGGAGTTGCAGTAGCTGATGTGGTTCGCGTTGCGTTAGATGGTGCGATACTCGTTGCGACTATTGTCTCGGTTGGTTTCCCAGTCTCCTCACCAGTACTTGTTTTCTCACTTGGTGGTGGACTTGCAGTAGCTGGTGTGGCTCGCGTTGCGTTAGTTGTTGTGATACTCGTTGCGACTATTGTCTCGGTTGGTTTCCCAGTCTCCTCACCAGGACTTGTTTTCTCACTTGGTGGTGGACTTGCAGTAGCTGATGTGGTTCGCGTTGCGTTAAATGGTGTGATACTCGTTGCGACTATTGTCTCGGTTGGTTTCCCAGTCTCCTCACCAGTACTTGTTTTCTCACCTGGTAGTGGAGTTGCAGTAGCTGATGTGGTTCGCGTTGCGTTAGATGGTGCGATACTCGTTGCGACTATTGTCTCGGTTGGTTTCCCAGTCTCCTCACCAGTACTTGTTTTCACACTTGGTGGTGGACTTGCAGTAGCTGATGTGGTTCGCGTTGCGTTAGATGGTGTGATACTCGATGCGACTATTGCCTCGGTTGGTTTCCCAGTCTCCTCAGACTCCTCACCAGTACTTATTTTCTCACTTGGTGGTGGACTTGCAGTAGCTGATGTGGTTCGCGTTGCGTTAAATGGTGTGAAACTCGTTGCGACTATTGTCTCGGTTGGTTTTCCAGTCTCCTCACCAGTACTTGTTTTCTCACCTGGTAGTGGAGTTGCAGTAGCTGATGTGGTTCGCGATGCGTTAGTTGTTGTGATACTCGCTGCGACTATTGTCTCGGTTGGTTTCCCAGTCTCCTCACCAGTACTTGTTTTCTCACTTGGTGGTGCACTTGCAGTAGCTGATGTGGTTCGCGTTGCGTTAGATGGTGTGGTACTCGTTGCGACTATTGTCTCGGTTGGTTTCCCAGTCTCCTCACCAGTACTTGTTTTCTCACCTGGTAGTGGAGTTGCAGTAGCTGATGTGGTTCGCGTTGCGTTAGATGGTGCGATACTCGTTGCGACTATTGTCTCGGTTGGTTTCCCAGTCTCCTCACCAGTACTTGTTTTCTCACTTGGTGGTGGACTTGCAGTAGCTGATGTGGTTCGCGTTGCGTTAGATGGTGTGATACTCGATGCGACTATTGCCTCGGTTGGTTTCCCAGTCTCCTCAGACTCCTCACCAGTACTTATTTTCTCACTTGGTGGTGGACTTGCAGTAGCTGATGTGGTTCGCGTTGCGTTAGTTGTTGTGATACTCGTTGCGACTATTGTCTCGGTTGGTTTCCCAGTCTCCTCACCAGTACTTGTTTTCTCACTTGGTGGTGGACTTGCAGTAGCTGATGTGGTTCGCGTTGCGTTAGATGGTGTGATACTCGATGCGACTATTGCCTCGGTTGGTTTCCCAGTCTCCTCAGACTCCTCACCAGTACTTGTTTTCTCACTTAGCGGTGGACTTGCAATAGCTGATGTGGTTCGCGTTGCGTTAGATGGTGTGGTACTCGTTGCGACTATGGTCTCGGTTGGTTTCCCAGTCTCCTCACCAGTACTTGTTTTCTCACCTGGTAGTGGAGTTGCAGTAGCTGATGTGGTTCGCGTTGCGTTAGATGGTGCGATACTCGTTGCGACTATTGTCTCGGTTGGTTTCCCAGTCTCCTCACCAGTACTTGTTTTCTCACTTGGTGGTGGACTTGCAGTAGCTGGTGTGGTTCGCGTTGCGTTAGTTGTTGTGATACTCGTTGCGACTATTGTCTCGGTTGGTTTCCCAGTCTCCTCACCAGTACTTGTTTTCTCACTTGGTGGTGGACTTGCAGTAGCTGATGTGGTTCGCGTTGCGTTAAATGGTGTGAAACTCGTTGCGACTATTGTCTCGGTTGGTTTTCCAGTCTCCCCACCAGTACTTGTTTTCTCACCTGGTAGTGGAGTTGCAGTAGCTGATGTGGTTCGCGAGGCGTTAGTTGTTGTGATACTCGCTGCGACTATTGTCTCGGTTGGTTTCCCAGACTCCTCACCAGTACTTGTTTTCTCACTTGGTGGTGGACTTGCAGTAGCTGATGTGGTTCGCGTTGCGTTAGATGGTGTGGTACTCGTTGCGACTATTGTCTCGGTTGGTTTCCCAGTCTCCACACCAGTACTTGTTTTCTCACCTGGTAGTGGAGTTGCAGTAGCTGATGTGGTTCGCGTTGCGTTAGATGGTGCGATACTCGTTGCGACTATTGTCTCGGTTGGTTTCCCAGTCTCCTCACCAGTACTTGTTTTCTCACTTAGTGGTGGACTTGCAGTAGCTGATGTGGTTCGCGTTGCGTTAGATGGTGTGATACTCGATGCGACTATTGCCTCGGTTGGTTTCCCAGTCTCCTCAGACTCCTCACCAGTACTTGTTTTCTCACCTGGTAGTGGAGTTGCAGTAGCTGATGTGGTTCGCGTTGCGTTAGATGGTGCGATACTCGTTGCGACTATTGCCTCGGTTGGTTTCCCAGTCTCCTCACCAGTACTTGTTTTCTCACCTGGTAGTGGAGTTGCAGTAGCTGGTGTGGTTCGCGTTGCGTTAGTTGTTGTGATACTCGTTGCGACTATTGTCTCGGTTGGTTTCCCAGTCTCCTCACCAGTACTTGTTTTCTCACTTGGTGGTGGACTTGCAGTAGCTGATGTGGTTCGCGTTGCGTTAAATGGTGTGAAACTCGTTGCGACTATTGTCTCGGTTGGTTTTCCAGTCTCCTCACCAGTACTTGTTTTCTCACCTGGTAGTGGAGTTGCAGTAGCTGATGTGGTTCGCGATGCGTTAGATGGTGTGATACTCGTTGCGACTATTGTCCCGGTTGGTTTCCCAGTCTCCTCACCAGTACTTGTTTTCTCACCTGGTAGTGGAGTTGCAGTAGCTGATGTGGTTCGCGATGCGTTAGATGGTGTGATACTCGTTGTGACTATTGTCCCGGTTGGTTTCCCAGTCTCCTCACCAGTACTTGTTTTCTCACTTTGTGGTGGACTTGCAGTAGCTGATGTGGTTCGCGTTGCGTTAGATGTTGTGATACTCGTTGCGACTATTGTTTCGGTTGGTTTCCCAGTCTCCTCGCCAGTACTAGTTTTCTCAATTGGTGGTGGACTTGCGGTAGCTGATGTGGTTCGCGTTGCGTTAGATGGTGTGATAATCGTTGCGACTATTGTCTCGGTTGGTTTCCCAATCTCCTCACCAGTACTTGTTTTCTCACTTGGTGGTGAACTTGCAGTAGCTGATGTGGTTCGCGTTGCGTTAAATGGTGTGATACTCGTTGCGACTATTGTCTCGGTTGGTTTCCCAGTCTCCTCAGACTCCTCACCAGTACTTGTTTTCTCACTTGGTGGCGGACTTGCAGTAGCTGGTGTGGTTCGCGTTGCGTTAGATGTTGTGATACTCGTTGCGACTATTGTTTCGGTTGGTTTCCCAGTCTCCTCAACAGTACTTGTTTTCTCACTTGGTGGTGGACTTGCAGTAGCTGGTGTGGTTCGCGTCGCGACTATTGCCTCGGTTGGTTTCCCAGTCTCCTCAGACTCCTCACCAGTACTTGTTTTCTCACTTGGTGGTGGACTTGCAGTAGCTGATGTGGTTCGCGTTGCGTTAGATGGTGTGATACTCGTTGCGACTATTGTCTCGGTTGGTTTCCCAGTCTCCTCAGACTCCTCACCAGTACTCGTTTTCTCACTTGGTGGTGGACTTGCAGTAGCTGGTGTGGTTCGCGTTGCGTTAAATGTTGTGATACTCGTTGAGACTATTGTTTCGGTTGGTTTCCCAGTCTCCTCAACAGTACTTGTTTTCTTACTTGGTGGTGGACTTGCAGTAGCTGATGTGGTTCGCGTGGCGACTATTGCCTCGGTTGGTTTCCCAGTCTCCTCAGACTCCTCACCAGTACTTGTTTTCTCACTTGGTGGTGGACTTGTAGTAGCTGATGAGGTTCGCGTTGCGTTAGATGGTGTGATACTCGTTGCGACTGTTGTCTCGGTTGGTTTCCCAGTCTCCTCACCAGTACTTGTTTTCTCACTTGGTGGTGGACTTGCAGTAGCTGATGTGGTTCGCGTTGCGTTAAATGGTGTGATACTCGTTGCGACTATTGTCTTGGTTGGTTTCCCAGTCTCCTCACCAGTACTTGTTTTCTCACCTGGTGGTGGAGTTGCAGTAGCTGATGTGGTTCGCGTTGCGTTAGATGTTGTGATACTCGTTGCGACTATTGTCTCGGTTGGTTTCCCAGTCTCCTCACCAGTACTTGTTTTCTCACTTGGTGGTGGACTTGCAGTAGCTGATGTGGTTCGCGTTGCGTTAAATGGTGTGATACTCGTTGCGACTATTGTTTCGGTTGGTTTCCCAGTCTCCTCACCAGTACTTGTTTTCTCACTTGGTGGTGGACTTGCAGTAGCTGATGTGGTTCGCGTTGCGTTAAATGGTGTGATACTCGTTGCGAATATTGTCTCGGTTGGTTTCCCAGTCTCCTCACCAGTACTTGTTTTCTCACCTGGTGGTGGAGTTGCAGTAGCTGATGTGGTTCGCGTTGCGTTAGATGTTGTGATACTCGTTGCGACTATTGTCTCGGTTGGTTTCCCAGTCTCCTCACCAGTACTAGTTTTCTCAATTGGTGGTGGACTTGCAGTAGCTGATGTGGTTCGCGTTGCGTTAGATGGCGTGATACTCGTTGCGACTATTGTCTCGGTTGGTTTCTTAGTCTCCTCACCAGTACTTGTTTTCTCACTTGGTGGTGGACTTGCAGTAGCTGGTGTGGTTCGCGTTGCGTTAGATGTTGTGATACTCGTTGCGACTATTGTCTCGGTTGGTTTCCCAGTCTCCTCACCAGTACTTGATTTCTCACTTGGTGGTGGACTTGCAGTAGCTGATGTGGTTCGCGTTGCGTTAAATGGTGTGATACTCGTTGCGACTATTGTCTCGGTTGGTTTCCCAGTCTCCTCACCAGTACTTGTTTTCTCACTTGGTGGTGGACTTGCAGTAGCTGATGTGGTTCGCGTTGCATTAAATGGTGTGATACTCGTTGCGACTATTGTCTCGGTTGGTTTCCCAGTCTCCTCACCAGTACTTGTTTTCTCACTTGGTGGTGGACTTGCAGTAGCTGGTCTGGTTCGCGTTGCGTTAGATGTTGTGATACTCGTTGCGACTATTGTCTCGGTTGGTTTCCCAGTCTCCTCACCAGTACTTGATTTCTCACTTGGTGGTGGACTTGCAGTAGCTGATGTGGTTCGCGTTGCGTTAGATGGTGTGATACTCGTTGCGACTATTGTCTCGGTTGGTTTCCCAGTCTCCTCACCAGTACTTGTTTTCTCACTTGGTGGTGGACTTGCAGTAGCTGATGTGGTTCGCGTTGCGTTAGATGGTGTGATACTCGATGCGACTATTGCCTCGGTTGGTTTCCCAGTCTCCTCAGACTCCTCACCAGTACTTGTTTTCTCACTTGGCGGTGGACTTGCAATAGCTGATGTGGTTCGCGTTGCGTTAGATGGTGTGGTACTCGTTGCGACTATTGTCTCGGTTGGTTTTCCAGTCTCCTCACCAGTACTTGTTTTCTCACCTGGTAGTGGAGTTGCAGTAGCTGATGTGGTTCGCGTTGCGTTAGATGGTGTGATACTCGTTGCGACTATTGCCTCGGTTGGTTTCCCAGTCTCTTCCCCAGTACTTGTTTTCTCACTCGGTGGTGGACTTGCAGTACCTGATGTGGTTCGCGTTGCGTTAATTGGTGTGATACTCGTTGCGACTATTGTCTCGGTTGGTTTTCCAGTCTCCTCACCAGTACTTGTTTTCTCACCTGGTAGTGGACTTGCAGTAGCTGATGTGGTTCGCGTTGCGTTAGATGGTGTGGTACTCGTTGCGACTATTGTCTCGGTTGGTTTCCCAGTCTCCTCACCAGTACTTGTTTTCTCACCTGGTAGTGGAGTTGCAGTAGCTGATGTGGTTCGCGTTGCGTTAGATGGTGCGATACTCGTTGCGACTATTGTCTCGGTTGGTTTCCCAGTCTCCTCACCAGTACTTGTTTTCTCACTTGGTGGTGGACTTGCAGTAGCTGGTGTGGCTCGCGTTGCGTTAGTTGTTGTGATACTCGTTGCGACTATTGTCTCGGTTGGTTTCCCAGTCTCCTCACCAGTACTTGTTTTCTCACTTGGTGGTGGACTTGCAGTAGCTGATGTGGTTCGCGTTGCGTTAAATGGTGTGATACTCGTTGCGACTATTGTCTCGGTTGGTTTCCCAGTCTCGTCACCAGTACTTGTTTTCTCACTTGGTGGTGGACTTGCAGTAGCTGATGTGGTTCGCGTTGCGTTAAATGGTGTGAAACTCGTTGCGACTATTGTCTCGGTTGGTTTTCCAGTCTCCTCAACAGTACTTGTTTTCTCACCTGGTAGTGGAGTTGCAGTAGCTGATGTGGTTCGCGATGCGTTAGTTGTTGTGATACTCGCTGCGACTATTGTCTCGGTTGGTATCCCAGACTCCTCACCAGTATTTGTTTTCTCACTTAGTGGTGGACTTGCAGTAGCTGATGTGGTTCGCGTTGCGTTAGATGGTGCGATACTCGTTGCGACTATTGTCTCGGTTGGTTTCCCAGTCTCCTCACCAGTACTTGTTTTCTCACCTGGTAGTGGAGTTGCAGTAGCTGATGTGGTTCGCGTTGCGTTAGATGGTGCGATACTCGTTGCGACTATTGTCTCGGTTGGTTTCCCAGTCTCCTCACCAGTACTTGTTTTCTCACTTGGTGGTGGACTTGCAGTAGCTGGTGTGGTTCGCGTTGCGTTAGTTGTTGTGATACTCGTTGCGACTATTGTCTCGGTTGGTTTCCCAGTCTCCTCACCAGTACTTGTTTTCTCACTTGGTGGTGGACTTGCAGTAGCTGATGTGGTTCGCGTTGCGTTAAATGGTGTGATACTCGTTGCGACTATTGTCTCGGTTGGTTTCCCAGTCTCCTCACCAGTACTTGTTTTCTCACTTGGTGGTGGACTTGCAGTAGCTGATGTGGTTCGCGTTGCGTTAAATGGTGTGAAACTCGTTGCGACTATTGTCTCGGTTGGTTTTCCAGTCTCCTCAACAGTACTTGTTTTCTCACCTGGTAGTGGAGTTGCAGTAGCTGATGTGGTTCGCGATGCGTTAGTTGTTGTGATACTCGCTGCGACTATTGTCTCGGTTGGTTTCCCAGACTCCTCACCAGTATTTTTTTTCTCACTTAGTGGTGGACTTGCAGTAGCTGATGTGGTTCGCGTTGCGTTAGATGGTGTGGTACTCGTTGCGACTATTGTCTCGGTTGGTTTCCCAGTCCCCTCACCAGTACTTGTTTTCTCACCTGGTAGTGGAGTTGCAGTAGCTGATGTGGTTCGCGTTGCGTTAGATGGTGCGATACTCGTTGCGACTATTGTCTCGGTTGGTTTCCCAGTCTCCTCACCAGTACTTGTTTTCTCACTTGGTGGTGGACTTGCAGTAGCTGATGTGGTTCGCGTTGCGTTAGATGGTGTGATACTCGATGCGACTATTGCCTCGGTTGGTTTCCCAGTCTCCTCAGACTCCTCACCAGTACTTGTTTTCTCACTTGGCGGTGGACTTGCAATAGCTGATGTGGTTCGCGTTGCGTTAGATGGTGTGGTACTCGTTGCGACTATTGTCTCGGTTGGTTTTCCAGTCTCCTCACCAGTACTTGTTTTCTCACCTTGTAGTGGAGTTGCAGTAGCTGATGTGGTTCGCGTTGCGTTAAATGGTGTGATACTCGTTGCGACTATTGTCTCGGTTGGTTTCCCAGTCTCCTCACCAGTACTTGTTTTCTCACTTGGTGGTGGACTTGCAGTAGCTGATGTGGTTCGCGTTGCGTTAAATGGTGTGAAACTCGTTGCGACTATTGTCTCGGTTGGTTTTCCAGTCTCCTCACCAGTACTTGTTTTCTCACCTGGTAGTGGAGTTGCAGTAGCTGATGTGGTTCGCGTTGCGTTAGATGGTGTGATACTCGTTGCGACTATGGTCTCGGTTGGTTTCCCAGTGTCCTCACCAGTACTTGTTTTCTCACTTGGTGGTGGACTTGCAGTAGCTGATGTGGTTCGCGTTGCGTTAAATGGTGTGAAACTCGTTGCGACTATTGTCTCGGTTGGTTTTCCAGTCTCCTCACCAGTACTTGTTTTCTCACTTGGTGGTGGACTTGCAGTAGCTGATGTGGTTCGCGTTGCGTTAGATGGTGTGGTACTCGTTGCGACTATTGTCTCGGTTGGTTTCCCAGTCTCCTCACCAGTACTTGTTTTCTCACCTGGTAGTGGAGTTGCAGTAGCTGATGTGGTTCGCGTTGCGTTAGATGGTGCGATACTCGTTGCGACTATTGTCTCAGTTGGTTTCCCAGTCTCCTCACCAGTACTTGTTTTCTCACTTGGTGGTGGACTTGCAGTAGCTGATGTGGTTCGCGTTGCGTTAGATGGTGTGATACTCGATGCGACTATTGCCTCGGTTGGTTTCCCAGTCTCCTCAGACTCCTCACCAGTACTTGTTTTCTCACTTGGCGGTGGACTTGCAATAGCTGATGTGGTTCGCGTTGCGTTAGATGGTGTGGTACTCGTTGCGACTATTGTCTCGGTTGGTTTTCCAGTCTCCTCACCAGTACTTGTTTTCTCACCTGGTAGTGGAGTTGCAGTAGCTGATGTGGTTCGCGTTGCGTTAAATGGTGTGATACTCGTTGCGACTATTGTCTCGGTTGGTTTCCCAGTCTCCTCACCAGTACTTGTTTTCTCACTTGGTGGTGGACTTGCAGTAGCTGATGTGGTTCGCGTTGCGTTAAATGGTGTGAAACTCGTTGCGACTATTGTCTCGGTTGGTTTTCCAGTCTCCTCACCAGTACTTGTTTTCTCACCTGGTAGTGGAGTTGCAGTAGCTGATGTGGTTCGCGTTGCGTTAGATGGTGTGATACTCGTTGCGACTATGGTCTCGGTTGGTTTCCCAGTGTCCTCACCAGTACTTGTTTTCTCACTTGGTGGTGGACTTGCAGTAGCTGATGTGGTTCGCGTTGCGTTAGATGGTGTGGTACTCGTTGCGACTATTGTCTCGGTTGGTTTCCCAGTCTCCTCACCAGTACTTGTTTTCTCACCTGGTAGTGGAGTTGCAGTAGCTGATGTGGTTCGCGTTGCGTTAGATGGTGCCATACTCGTTGCGACTATTGTCTCGGTTGGTTTCCCAGTCTCCTCACCAGTACTTGTTTTCTCACTTGGTGGTGGACTTGCAGTAGCTGGTGTGGTTCGCGTTGCGTTAGTTGTTGTGATACTCGTTGCGACTATTGTCTCGGTTGGTTTCCCAGTCTCCTCACCAGTACTTGTTTTCTCACTTGGTGGTGGACTTGCAGTAGCTGATGTGGTTCGCGTTGCGTTAAATGGTGTGATACTCGTTGCGACTATTGTCTCGGTTGGTTTCCCAGTCTCCTCACCAGTACTTGTTTTCTCACTTGGTGGTGGACTTGCAGTAGCGGATGTGGTTCGCGTTGCGTTAAATGGTGTGAAACTCGTTGCGACTATTGTCTCGGTTGGTTTTCCAGTCTCCTCACCAGTACTTGTTTTCTCACCTGGTAGTGGAGTTGCAGTAGCTGATGTGGTTCGCGTTGCGTTAGATGGTGTGATACTCGTTGCGACTATGGTCTCGGTTGGTTTCCCAGTGTCCTCACCAGTACTTGTTTTCCCACTTGGTGGTGGACTTGCAGTAGCTGATGTGGTTCGCGTTGCGTTAGATGGTGTGGTACTCGTTGCGACTATTGTCTCGGTTGGTTTCCCAGTCTCCTCACCAGTACTTGTTTTCTCACCTGGTAGTGGAGTTGCAGTAGCTGATGTGGTTCGCGTTGCGTTAGATGGTGCCATACTCGTTGCGACTATTGTCTCGGTTGGTTTCCCAGTCTCCTCACCAGTACTTGTTTTCTCACTTGGTGGTGGACTTGCAGTAGCTGGTGTGGTTCGCGTTGCGTTAGTTGTTGTGATACTCGTTGCGAATATTGTCTCGGTTGGTTTCCCAGTCTCCTCACCAGTACTTGTTTTCTCACTTGGTGGTGGACTTGCAGTAGCTGATGTGGTTCGCGTTGCGTTAAATGGTGTGATACTCGATGCGACTATTGCCTCGGTTGGTTTCCCAGTCTCCTCAGACTCCTCACCAGTACTTGTTTTCTCACTTGGCGGTGGACTTGCAATAGCTGATGTGGTTCGCGTTGCGTTAGATGGTGTGGTACTCGTTGCGACTATTGTCTCGGTTGGTTTTCCAGTCTCCTCACCAGTACTTGTTTTCTCACCTGGTAGTGGAGTTGCAGTAGCTGATGTGGTTCGCGTTGCGTTAAATGGTGTGATACTCGTTGCGACTATTGTCTCGGTTGGTTTCCCAGTCTCCTCACCAGTACTTGTTTTCTCACTTGGTGGTGGACTTGCAGTAGCTGATGTGGTTCGCGTTGCGTTAAATGGTGTGAAACTCGTTGCGACTATTGTCTCGGTTGGTTTTCCAGTCTCCTCACCAGTACTTGTTTTCTCACCTGGTAGTGGAGTTGCAGTAGCTGATGTGGTTCGCGTTGCGTTAGATGGTGTGATACTCGTTGCGACTATGGTCTCGGTTGGTTTCCCAGTGTCCTCACCAGTACTTGTTTTCTCACTCGGTGGTGGACTTGCAGTAGCTGATGTGGTTCGCGTTGCGTTAAATGGTGTGAAACTCGTTGCGACTATTGTCTCGGTTGGTTTTCCAGTCTCCTCACCAGTACTTGTTTTCTCACTTGGTGGTGGACTTGCAGTAGCTGATGTGGTTCGCGTTGCGTTAGATGGTGTGGTACTCGTTGCGACTATTGTCTCGGTTGGTTTCCCAGTCTCCTCACCAGTACTTGTTTTCTCACCTGGTAGTGGAGTTGCAGTAGCTGATGTGGTTCGCGTTGCGTTAGATGGTGCGATACTCGTTGCGACTATTGTCTCAGTTGGTTTCCCAGTCTCCTCACCAGTACTTGTTTTCTCACTTGGTGGTGGACTTGCAGTAGCTGATGTGGTTCGCGTTGCGTTAGATGGTGTGATACTCGATGCGACTATTGCCTCGGTTGGTTTCCCAGTCTCCTCAGACTCCTCACCAGTACTTGTTTTCTCACTTGGCGGTGGACTTGCAATAGCTGATGTGGTTCGCGTTGCGTTAGATGGTGTGGTACTCGTTGCGACTATTGTCTCGGTTGGTTTTCCAGTCTCCTCACCAGTACTTGTTTTCTCACCTGGTAGTGGAGTTGCAGTAGCTGATGTGGTTCGCGTTGCGTTAAATGGTGTGATACTCGTTGCGACTATTGTCTCGGTTGGTTTCCCAGTCTCCTCACCAGTACTTGTTTTCTCACTTGGTGGTGGACTTGCAGTAGCTGATGTGGTTCGCGTTGCGTTAAATGGTGTGAAACTCGTTGCGACTATTGTCTCGGTTGGTTTTCCAGTCTCCTCACCAGTACTTGTTTTCTCACCTGGTAGTGGAGTTGCAGTAGCTGATGTGGTTCGCGTTGCGTTAGATGGTGTGATACTCGTTGCGACTATGGTCTCGGTTGGTTTCCCAGTGTCCTCACCAGTACTTGTTTTCTCACTTGGTGGTGGACTTGCAGTAGCTGATGTGGTTCGCGTTGCGTTAGATGGTGTGATACTCGTTGCGACTATTGTCTCGGTTGGTTTCCCAGTCTCCTCACCAGTACTTGTTTTCTCACTTGGTGGTGGACTTGCAGTAGCTGATGTGGTTCGCGTTGCGTTAGATGGTGTGATACTCGATGCGACTATTGCCTCGGTTGGTTTCCCAGTCTCCTCAGGCTCCTCACCAGTACTTGTTTTCTCACTTGGCGGTGGACTTGCAATAGCTGATGTGGTTCGCGTTGCGTTAGATGGTGTGGTACTCGTTGCGACTATTGTCTCGGTTGGTTTTCCAGTCTCCTCACCAGTACTTGTTTTCTCACCTGGTAGTGGAGTTGCAGTAGCTGATGTGGTTCGCGTTGCGTTAGATGGTGTGATACTCGTTGCGACTATTGCCTCGGTTGGTTTCCCAGTCTCTTCCCCAGTACTTGTTTTCTCACTTGGTGGTGGACTTGCAGTACCTGATGTGGTTCGCGTTGCGTTAATTGGTGTGATACTCGTTGCGACTATTGTCTCGGTTGGTTTTCCAGTCTCCTCACCAGTACTTGTTTTCTCACCTGGTGGTGGACTTGCAGTAGCTGATGTGGTTCGCGTTGCGTTAGATGGTGTGGTACTCGTTGCGACTATTGTCTCGGTTGGTTTCCCAGTCTCCTCACCAGTACTTGTTTTCTCACCTGGTAGTGGAGTTGCAGTAGCTGATGTGGTTCGCGTTGCGTTAGATGGTGCGATACTCGTTGCGACTATTGTCTCGGTTGGTTTCCCAGTCTCCTCACCAGTACTTGTTTTCTCACTTGGTGGTGGACTTGCAGTAGCTGGTGTGGTTCGCGTTGCGTTAGTTGTTGTGATACTCGTTGCGACTATTGTCTCGGTTGGTTTCCCAGTCTCCTCACCAGTACTTGTTTTCTCACTTGGTGGTGGACTTGCAGTAGCTGATGTGGTTCGCGTTGCGTTAAATGGTGTGATACTCGTTGCGACTATTGCCTCGGTTGGTTTCCCAGTCTCCTCACCAGTACTTGTTTTCTTACTTGGTGGTGGACTTGCAGTAGCTGATGTGGTTCGCGTTGCGTTAAATGGTGTGAAACTCGTTGCGACTATTGTCTCGGTTGGTTTTCCAGTCTCCTCAACAGTACTTGTTTTCTCACCTGGTAGTGGAGTTGCAGTAGCTGATGTGGTTCGCGATGCGTTAGTTGTTGTGATACTCGCTGCGACTATTGTCTCGGTTGGTTTCCCAGACTCCTCACCAGTATTTGTTTTCTCACTTAGTGGTGGACTTGCAGTAGCTGATGTGGTTCGCGTTGCGTTAGATGGTGTGGTACTCGTTGCGACTATTGTCTCGGTTGGTTTTCCAGTCTCCTCACCAGTACTTGTTTTCTCACCTGGTAGTGGAGTTGCAGTAGCTGATGTGGTTCGCGTTGCGTTAGATGGTGTGATACTCGTTGCGACTATTGCCTCGGTTGGTTTCCCAGTCTCTTCCCCAGTACTTGTTTTCTCACTTGGTGGTGGACTTGCAGTACCTGATGTGGTTCGCGTTGTGTTAATTGGTGTGATACTCGTTGCGACTATTGTCTCGGTTGGTTTTCCAGTCTCCTCACCAGTACTTGTTTTCTCACCTGGTAGTGGACTTGCAGTAGCTGATGTGGTTCGCGTTGCGTTAGATGGTGTGGTACTCGTTGCGACTATTGTCTCGGTTGGTTTCCCAGTCTCCTCACCAGTACTTGTTTTCTCACCTGGTAGTGGAGTTGCAGTAGCTGATGTGGTTCGCGTTGCGTTAGATGGTGCGATACTCGTTGCGACTATTGTCTCGGTTGGTTTCCCAGTCTCCTCACCAGTACTTGTTTTCTCACTTGGTGGTGGACTTGCAGTAGCTGGTGTGGCTCGCGTTGCGTTAGTTGTTGTGATACTCGTTGCGACTATTGTCTCGGTTGGTTTCCCAGTCTCCTCACCAGTACTTGTTTTCTCACTTGGTGGTGGACTTGCAGTAGCTGATGTGGTTCGCGTTGCGTTAAATGGTGTGATACTCGTTGCGACTATTGTCTCGGTTGGTTTCCCAGTCTCCTCACCAGTACTTGTTTTCTCACTTGGTGGTGGACTTGCAGTAGCTGATGTGGTTCGCGTTGCGTTAAATGGTGTGAAACTCGTTGCGACTATTGTCTCGGTTGGTTTTCCAGTCTCCTCAACAGTACTTGTTTTCTCACCTGGTAGTGGAGTTGCAGTAGCTGATGTGGTTCGCGATGCGTTAGTTGTTGTGATACTCGCTGCGACTATTGTCTCGGTTGGTTTCCCAGACTCCTCACCAGTATTTGTTTTCTCACTTAGTGGTGGACTTGCAGTAGCTGATGTGGTTCGCGTTGCGTTAGATGGTGTGGTACTCGTTGCGACTATTGTCTCGGTTGGTTTCCCAGTCTCCTCACCAGTACTTGTTTTCTCACCTGGTAGTGGAGTTGCAGTAGCTGATGTGGTTCGCGTTGCGTTAGATGGTGCGATACTCGTTGCGACTATTGTCTCGGTTGGTTTCCCAGTCTCCTCACCAGTACTTGTTTTCTCACTTGGTGGTGGACTTGCAGTAGCTGATGTGGTTCGCGTTGCGTTAGATGGTGTGATACTCGATGCGACTATTGCCTCGGTTGGTTTCCCAGTCTCCTCAGACTCCTCACCAGTACTTGTTTTCTCACTTGGCGGTGGACTTGCAATAGCTGATGTGGTTCGCGTTGCGTTAGATGGTGTGGTACTCGTTGCGACTATTGTCTCGGTTGGTTTCCCAGTCTCCTCACCAGTACTTGTTTTCTCACTTGGTGGTGGACTTGCAGTAGCTGATGTGGTTCGCGTTGCGTTAAATGGTGTGAAACTCGTTGCGACTATTGTCTCGGTTGGTTTTCCAGTCTCCTCACCAGTACTTGTTTTCTCACCTGGTAGTGGAGTTGCAGTAGCTGATGTGGTTCGCGTTGCGTTAGATGGTGTGATACTCGTTGCGACTATGGTCTCGGTTGGTTTCCCAGTGTCCTCACCAGTACTTGTTTTCTCACTTGGTGGTGGACTTGCAGTAGCTGATGTGGTTCGCGTTGCGTTGAATGGTGTGAAACTCGTTGCGACTATTGTCTCGGTTGGTTTTCCAGTCTCCTCACCAGTACTTGTTTTCTCACTTGGTGGTGGACTTGCAGTAGCTGATGTGGTTCGCCTTGCGTTAGATGGTGTGGTACTCGTTGCGACTATTGTCTCGGTTGGTTTCCCAGTCTCCTCACCAGTACTTGTTTTCTCACTTGGTGGTGGACTTGCAGTAGCTGATGTGGTTCGCGTTGCGTTAGATGGTGTGATACTCGATGCGACTATTGCCTCGGTTGGTTTCCCAGTCTCCTCAGACTCCTCACCAGTACTTGTTTTCTCACTTGGCGGTGGACTTGCAATAGCTGATGTGGTTCGCGTTGCGTTAGATGGTGTGGTACTCGTTGCGACTATTGTCTCGGTTGGTTTTCCAGTCTCCTCACCAGTACTTGTTTTCTCACCTGGTAGTGGAGTTGCAGTAGCTGATGTGGTTCGCGTTGCGTTAAATGGTGTGATACTCGTTGCGACTATTGTCTCGGTTGGTTTCCCAGTCTCCTCACCAGTACTTGTTTTCTCACTTGGTGGTGGACTTGCAGTAGCTGATGTGGTTCGCGTTGCGTTAAATGGTGTGAAACTCGTTGCGACTATTGTCTCGGTTGGTTTTCCAGTCTCCTCACCAGTACTTGTTTTCTCACCTGGTAGTGGAGTTGCAGTAGCTGATGTGGTTCGCGTTGCGTTAGATGGTGTGATGCTCGTTGCGACTATGGTCTCGGTTGGTTTCCCAGTGTCCTCACCAGTACTTGTTTTCTCACTTGGTGGTGGACTTGCAGTAGCTGATGTGGTTCGCGTTGCGTTAGATGGTGTGGTACTCGTTGCGACTATTGTCTCGGTTGGTTTCCCAGTCTCCTCACCAGTACTTGTTTTCTCACCTGGTAGTGGAGTTGCAGTAGCTGATGTGGTTCGCGTTGCGTTAGATGGTGCCATACTCGTTGCGACTATTGTCTCGGTTGGTTTCCCAGTCTCCTCACCAGTACTTGTTTTCTCACTTGGTGGTGGACTTGCAGTAGCTGGTGTGGTTCGCGTTGCGTTAGTTGTTGTGATACTCGTTGCGACTATTGTCTCGGTTGGTTTCCCAGTCTCCTCACCAGTACTTGTTTTCTCACTTGGTGGTGGACTTGCAGTAGCTGATGTGGTTCGCGTTGCGTTAAATGGTGTGATACTCGTTGCGACTATTGTCTCGGTTGGTTTCCCAGTCTCCTCACCAGTACTTGTTTTCTCACTTGGTGGTGGACTTGCAGTAGCGGATGTGGTTCGCGTTGCGTTAAATGGTGTGAAACTCGTTGCGACTATTGTCTCGGTTGGTTTTCCAGTCTCCTCACCAGTACTTGTTTTCTCACCTGGTAGTGGAGTTGCAGTAGCTGATGTGGTTCGCGTTGCGTTAGATGGTGTGATACTCGTTGCGACTATGGTCTCGGTTGGTTTCCCAGTGTCCTCACCAGTACTTGTTTTCTCACTTGGTGGTGGACTTGCAGTAGCTGATGTGGTTCGCGTTGCGTTAGATGGTGTGGTACTCGTTGCGACTATTGTCTCGGTTGGTTTCCCAGTCTCCTCACCAGTACTTGTTTTCTCACCTGGTAGTGGAGTTGCAGTAGCTGATGTGGTTCGCGTTGCGTTAGATGGTGCTATACTCGTTGCGACTATTGTCTCGGTTGGTTTCCCAGTCTCCTCACCAGTACTTGTTTTCTCACTTGGTGGTGGACTTGCAGTAGCTGGTGTGGTTCGCGTTGCGTTAGTTGTTGTGATACTCGTTGCGACTATTGTCTCGGTTGGTTTCCCAGTCTCCTCACCAGTACTTGTTTTCTCACTTGGTGGTGGACTTGCAGTAGCTGATGTGGTTCGCGTTGCGTTAAATGGTGTGATACTCGTTGCGACTATTGTCTCGGTTGGTTTCCCAGTCTCCTCACCAGTACTTGTTTTCTCACTTGGTGGTGGACTTGCAGTAGCTGATGTGGTTCGCGTTGCGTTAAATGGTGTGAAACTCGTTGCGACTATTGTCTCGGTTGGTTTTCCAGTCTCCTCACCAGTACTTGTTTTCTCACCTGGTAGTGGAGTTGCAGTAGCTGATGTGGTTCGCGATGCGTTAGATGGTGTGATACTCGTTGTGACTATTGTCCCGGTTGGTTTCCCAGTCTCCTCACCAGTACTTGTTTTCTCACCTGGTAGTGGAGTTGCAGTAGCTGATGTGGTTCGCGATGCGTTAGATGGTGTGATACTCGTTGCGACTCTTGTCCCGGTCGGTTTCCCAGTCTCCTCACCAGTACTTGTTTTCTCACTTTGTGGTGGACTTGCAGTAGCTGATGTGGTTCGCGTTGCGTTAGATGTTGTGATACTCGTTGCGACTATTGTTTCGGTTGGTTTCCCAGTCTCCTCGCCAGTACTAGTTTTCTCAATTGGTGGTGGACTTGCAGTAGCTGATGTGGTTCGCTTTGCGTTAGATGGAGTGATACTCGTTGCGATTATTGTCTCGGTTGGTTTCCTAGTCTCCTCACCAGTACTTGTTTTCTCACTTGGTGGTGGACTTGCAGTAGCTGATGTGGTTCGCGTTGCGTTAGATGTTGTGATACTCGTTGCGACTATTAATTCGGTTGGTTTCCCAGTCTCCTCACCAGTACTAGTTTTCTCACTTGGTGGTGGACTTGCAGTAGCTGATGTGGTTCGCGTTGCGTTAAATGGTGTGATACTCGTTGCGAATATTGTCTCGGTTGGTTTCCCAGTCTCCTCACCAGTACTTGTTTTCTCACCTGGTGGTGGAGTTGCAGTAGCTGATGTGGTTCGCGTTGCGTTAGATGTTGTGATACTCGTTGCGACTATTGTCTCGGTTGGTTTCCCAGTCTCCTCACCAGTACTAGTTTTCTCAATTGGTGGTGGACTTGCAGTAGCTGATGTGGTTCGCGTTGCGTTAGATGGCGTGATACTCGTTGCGACTATTGTCTCGGTTGGTTTCCCAGTCTCCTCACCAGTACTTGTTTTCTCACTTGGTGGTGGACTTGCAGTAGCTGGTGTGGTTCGCGTTGCGTTAGATGTTGTGATACTCGTTGCGACTATTGTCTCGGTTGGTTTACCAGTCTCCTCACCAGTACTTGATTTCTCACTTGGTGGTGGACTTGCAGTAGCTGATGTGGTTCGCGTTGCGTTAAATGGTGTGATACTCGTTGCGACTATTGTCTCGGTTGGTTTCCCAGTCTCCTCACCAGTACTTGTTTTCTCACTTGGTGGTGGACTTGCAGTAGCTGATGTGGTTCGCGTTGCATTAAATGGTGTGATACTCGTTGCGACTATTGTCTCGGTTGGTTTCCCAGTCTCCTCACCAGTACTTGTTTTCTCACTTGGTGGTGGACTTGCAGTAGCTGATGTGGTTCGCGTTGCGTTAGATGGTGTGATACTCGTTGCGACTATTGTCTCGGTTGGTTTCCCAGTCTCCTCACCAGTACTTGTTTTCTCACTTGGTGGTGGACTTGCAGTAGCTGATGTGGTTCGCGTTGCGTTAGATGGTGTGATACTCGATGCGACTATTGCCTCGGTTGGTTTCCCAGTCTCCTCAGACTCCTCACCAGTACTTGTTTTCTCACTTGGCGGTGGACTTGCAATAGCTGATGTGGTTCGCGTTGCGTTAGATGGTGTGGTACTCGTTGCGACTATTGTCTCGGTTGGTTTTCCAGTCTCCTCACCAGTACTTGTTTTCTCACCTGGTAGTGGAGTTGCAGTAGCTGATGTGGTTCGCGTTGCGTTAGATGGTGTGATACTCGTTGCGACTATTGCCTCGGTTGGTTTCCCAGTCTCTTCCCCAGTACTTGTTTTCTCACTTGGTGGTGGACTTGCAGTACCTGATGTGGTTCGCGTTGCGTTAATTGGTGTGATACTCGTTGCGACTATTGTCTCGGTTGGTTTTCCAGTCTCCTCACCAGTACTTGTTTTCTCACCTGGTAGTGGACTTGCAGTAGCTGATGTGGTTCGCGTTGCGTTAGATGGTGTGGTACTCGTTGCGACTATTGTCTCGGTTGGTTTCCCAGTCTCCTCACCAGTACTTGTTTTCTCACCTGGTAGTGGAGTTGCAGTAGCTGATGTGGTTCGCGTTGCGTTAGATGGTGCGATACTCGTTGCGACTATTGTCTCGGTTGGTTTCCCAGTCTCCTCACCAGTACTTGTTTTCTCACTTGGTGGTGGACTTGCAGTAGCTGGTGTGGTTCGCGTTGCGTTAGTTGTTGTGATACTCGTTGCGACTATTGTCTCGGTTGGTTTCCCAGTCTCCTCACCAGTACTTGTTTTCTCACTTGGTGGTGGACTTGCAGTAGCTGATGTGGTTCGCGTTGCGTTAAATGGTGTGATACTCGTTGCGACTATTGTCTCGGTTGGTTTCCCAGTCTCCTCACCAGTACTTGTTTTCTCACTTGGTGGTGGACTTGCAGTAGCTGATGTGGTTCGCGTTGCGTTAAATGGTGTGAAACTCGTTGCGACTATTGTCTCGGTTGGTTTTCCAGTCTCCTCAACAGTACTTGTTTTCTCACCTGGTAGTGGAGTTGCAGTAGCTGATGTGGTTCGCGATGCGTTAGTTGTTGTGATACTCGCTGCGACTATTGTCTCGGTTGGTTTCCCAGACTCCTCACCAGTATTTGTTTTCTCACTTAGTGGTGGACTTGCAGTAGCTGATGTGGTTCGCGTTGCGTTAGATGGTGTGGTACTCGTTGCGACTATTGTCTCGGTTGGTTTCCCAGTCTCCTCACCAGTACTTGTTTTCTCACCTGGTAGTGGAGTTGCAGTAGCTGATGTGGTTCGCGTTGCGTTAGATGGTGCGATACTCGTTGCGACTATTGTCTCGGTTGGTTTCCCAGTCTCCTCACCAGTACTTGTTTTCTCACTTGGTGGTGGACTTGCAGTAGCTGATGTGGTTCGCGTTGCATTAGATGGTGTGATACTCGATGCGACTATTGCCTCGGTTGGTTTCCCAGTCTCCTCAGACTCCTCACCAGTACTTGTTTTCTCACTTGGCGGTGGACTTGCAATAGCTGATGTGGTTCGCGTTGCGTTAGATGGTGTGGTACTCGTTGCGACTATTGTCTCGGTTGGTTTTCCAGTCTCCTCACCAGTACTTGTTTTCTCACCTGGTAGTGGAGTTGCAGTAGCTGATGTGGTTCGCGTTGCGTTAAATGGTGTGATACTCGTTGCGACTATTGTCTCGGTTGGTTTCCCAGTCTCCTCACCAGTACTTGTTTTCTCACTTGGTGGTGGACTTGCAGTAGCTGATGTGGTTCGCGTTGCGTTAAATGGTGTGAAACTCGTTGCGACTATTGTCTCGGTTGGTTTTCCAGTCTCCTCACCAGTACTTGTTTTCTCACCTGGTAGTGGAGTTGCAGTAGCTGATGTGGTTCGCGTTGCGTTAGATGGTGTGATGCTCGTTGCGACTATGGTCTCGGTTGGTTTCCCAGTGTCCTCACCAGTACTTGTTTTCTCACTTGGTGGTGGACTTGCAGTAGCTGATGTGGTTCGCGTTGCGTTAGATGGTGTGGTACTCGTTGCGACTATTGTCTCGGTTGGTTTCCCAGTCTCCTCACCAGTACTTGTTTTCTCACCTGGTAGTGGAGTTGCAGTAGCTGATGTGGTTCGCGTTGCGTTAGATGGTGCCATACTCGTTGCGACTATTGTCTCGGTTGGTTTCCCAGTCTCCTCACCAGTACTTGTTTTCTCACTTGGTGGTGGACTTGCAGTAGCTGGTGTGGTTCGCGTTGCGTTAGTTGTTGTGATACTCGTTGCGACTATTGTCTCGGTTGGTTTCCCAGTCTCCTCACCAGTACTTGTTTTCTCACTTGGTGGTGGACTTGCAGTAGCTGATGTGGTTCGCGTTGCGTTAAATGGTGTGATACTCGTTGCGACTATTGTCTCGGTTGGTTTCCCAGTCTCCTCACCAGTACTTGTTTTCTCACTTGGTGGTGGACTTGCAGTAGCGGATGTGGTTCGCGTTGCGTTAAATGGTGTGAAACTCGTTGCGACTATTGTCTCGGTTGGTTTTCCAGTCTCCTCACCAGTACTTGTTTTCTCACCTGGTAGTGGAGTTGCAGTAGCTGATGTGGTTCGCGTTGCGTTAGATGGTGTGATACTCGTTGCGACTATGGTCTCGGTTGGTTTCCCAGTGTCCTCACCAGTACTTGTTTTCTCACTTGGTGGTGGACTTGCAGTAGCTGATGTGGTTCGCGTTGCGTTAGATGGTGTGGTACTCGTTGCGACTATTGTCTCGGTTGGTTTCCCAGTCTCCTCACCAGTACTTGTTTTCTCACCTGGTAGTGGAGTTGCAGTAGCTGATGTGGTTCGCGTTGCGTTAGATGGTGCCATACTCGTTGCGACTATTGTCTCGGTTGGTTTCCCAGTCTCCTCACCAGTACTTGTTTTCTCACTTGGTGGTGGACTTGCAGTAGCTGGTGTGGTTCGCGTTGCGTTAGTTGTTGTGATACTCGTTGCGACTATTGTCTCGGTTGGTTTCCCAGTCTCCTCACCAGTACTTGTTTTCTCACTTGGTGGTGGACTTGCAGTAGCTGATGTGGTTCGCGTTGCGTTAAATGGTGTGATACTCGTTGCGACTATTGTCTCGGTTGGTTTCCCAGTCTCCTCACCAGTACTTGTTTTCTCACTTGGTGGTGGACTTGCAGTAGCTGATGTGGTTCGCGTTGCGTTAAATGGTGTGAAACTCGTTGCGACTATTGTCTCGGTTGGTTTTCCAGTCTCCTCACCAGTACTTGTTTTCTCACCTGGTAGTGGAGTTGCAGTAGCTGATGTGGTTCGCGATGCGTTAGATGGTGTGATACTCGTTGTGACTATTGTCCCGGTTGGTTTCCCAGTCTCCTCACCAGTACTTGTTTTCTCACCTGGTAGTGGAGTTGCAGTAGCTGATGTGGTTCGCGATGCGTTAGATGGTGTGATACTCGTTGCGACTCTTGTCCCGGTCGGTTTCCCAGTCTCCTCACCAGTACTTGTTTTCTCACTTTGTGGTGGACTTGCAGTAGCTGATGTGGTTCGCGTTGCGTTAGATGTTGTGATACTCGTTGCGACTATTGTTTTGGTTGGTTTCCCAGTCTCCTCGCCAGTACTAGTTTTCTCAATTGGTGGTGGACTTGCAGTAGCTGATGTGGTTCGCTTTGCGTTAGATGGAGTGATACTCGTTGCGATTATTGTCTCGGTTGGTTTCCTAGTCTCCTCACCAGTACTTGTTTTCTCACTTGGTGGTGGACTTGCAGTAGCTGATGTGGTTCGCGTTGCGTTAGATGTTGTGATACTCGTTGCGACTATTAATTCGGTTGGTTTCCCAGTCTCCTCACCAGTACTAGTTTTCTCACTTGGTGGTGGACTTGCAGTAGCTGATGTGGTTCGCGTTGCGTTAAATGGTGTGATACTCGTTGCGAATATTGTCTCGGTTGGTTTCCCAGTCTCCTCACCAGTACTTGTTTTCTCACCTGGTGGTGGAGTTGCAGTAGCTGATGTGGTTCGCGTTGCGTTAGATGTTGTGATACTCGTTGCGACTATTGTCTCGGTTGGTTTCCCAGTCTCCTCACCAGTACTAGTTTTCTCAATTGGTGGTGGACTTGCAGTAGCTGATGTGGTTCGCGTTGCGTTAGATGGCGTGATACTCGTTGCGACTATTGTCTCGGTTGGTTTCCCAGTCTCCTCACCAGTACTTGTTTTCTCACTTGGTGGTGGACTTGCAGTAGCTGGTGTGGTTCGCGTTGCGTTAGATGTTGTGATACTCGTTGCGACTATTGTCTCGGTTGGTTTACCAGTCTCCTCACCAGTACTTGATTTCTCACTTGGTGGTGGACTTGCAGTAGCTGATGTGGTTCGCGTTGCGTTAAATGGTGTGATACTCGTTGCGACTATTGTCTCGGTTGGTTTCCCAGTCTCCTCACCAGTACTTGTTTTCTCACTTGTTTTCTCACTTGGCGGTGGACTTGCAATAGCTGATGTGGTTCGCGTTGCGTTAGATGGTGTGGTACTCGTTGCGACTATTGTCTCGGTTGGTTTTCCAGTCTCCTCACCAGTACTTGTTTTCTCACCTGGTAGTGGAGTTGCAGTAGCTGATGTGGTTCGCGTTGCGTTAGATGGTGTGATACTCGTTGCGACTATTGCCTCGGTTGGTTTCCCAGTCTCTTCCCCAGTACTTGTTTTCTCACTTGGTGGTGGACTTGCAGTACCTGATGTGGTTCGCGTTGCGTTAATTGGTGTGATACTCGTTGCGACTATTGTCTCGGTTGGTTTTCCAGTCTCCTCACCAGTACTTGTTTTCTCACCTGGTAGTGGACTTGCAGTAGTGGTTCGCGTTGCGTTAGATGGTGTGGTACTCGTTGCGACTATTGTCTCGGTTGGTTTCCCAGTCTCCTCACCAGTACTTGTTTTCTCACCTGGTAGTGGAGTTGCAGTAGCTGATGTGGTTCGCGTTGCGTTAGATGGTGCGATACTCGTTGCGACTATTGTCTCGGTTGGTTTCCCAGTCTCCTCACCAGTACTTGTTTTCTCACTTGGTGGTGGACTTGCAGTAGCTGGTGTGGTTCGCGTTGCGTTAGTTGTTGTGATACTCGTTGCGACTATTGTCTCGGTTGGTTTCCCAGTCTCCTCACCAGTACTTGTTTTCTCACTTGGTGGTGGACTTGCAGTAGCTGATGTGGTTCGCGTTGCGTTAAATGGTGTGATACTCGTTGCGACTATTGTCTCGGTTGGTTTCCCAGTCTCCTCACCAGTACTTGTTTTCTCACTTGGTGGTGGACTTGCAGTAGCTGATGTGGTTCGCGTTGCGTTAAATGGTGTGAAACTCGTTGCGACTATTGTCTCGGTTGGTTTTCCAGTCTCCTCAACAGTACTTGTTTTCTCACCTGGTAGTGGAGTTGCAGTAGCTGATGTGGTTCGCGATGCGTTAGTTGTTGTGATACTCGCTGCGACTATTGTCTCGGTTGGTTTCCCAGACTCCTCACCAGTATTTGTTTTCTCACTTAGTGGTGGACTTGCAGTAGCTGATGTGGTTCGCGTTGCGTTAGATGGTGTGGTACTCGTTGCGACTATTGTCTCGGTTGGTTTCCCAGTCTCCTCACCAGTACTTGTTTTCTCACCTGGTAGTGGAGTTGCAGTAGCTGATGTGGTTCGCGTTGCGTTAGATGGTGCGATACTCGTTGCGACTATTGTCTCGGTTGGTTTCCCAGTCTCCTCACCAGTACTTGTTTTCTCACTTGGTGGTGGACTTGCAGTAGCTGATGTGGTTCGCGTTGCATTAGATGGTGTGATACTCGATGCGACTATTGCCTCGGTTGGTTTCCCAGTCTCCTCAGACTCCTCACCAGTACTTGTTTTCTCACTTGGCGGTGGACTTGCAATAGCTGATGTGGTTCGCGTTGCGTTAGATGGTGTGGTACTCGTTGCGACTATTGTCTCGGTTGGTTTTCCAGTCTCCTCACCAGTACTTGTTTTCTCACCTGGTAGTGGAGTTGCAGTAGCTGATGTGGTTCGCGTTGCGTTAAATGGTGTGATACTCGTTGCGACTATTGTCTCGGTTGGTTTCCCAGTCTCCTCACCAGTACTTGTTTTCTCACTTGGTGGTGGACTTGCAGTAGCTGATGTGGTTCGCGTTGCGTTAAATGGTGTGAAACTCGTTGCGACTATTGTCTCGGTTGGTTTTCCAGTCTCCTCACCAGTACTTGTTTTCTCACCTGGTAGTGGAGTTGCAGTAGCTGATGTGGTTCGCGTTGCGTTAGATGGTGTGATACTCGTTGCGACTATGGTCTCGGTTGGTTTCCCAGTGTCCTCACCAGTACTTGTTTTCTCACTTGGTGGTGGACTTGCAGTAGCTGATGTGGTTCGCGTTGCGTTAAATGGTGTGAAACTCGTTGCGACTATTGTCTCGGTTGGTTTTCCAGTCTCCTCACCAGTACTTGTTTTCTCTCTTGGTGGTGGACTTGCAGTAGCTGATGTGGTTCGCGTTGCGTTAGATGGTGTGGTACTCGTTGCGACTATTGTCTCGGTTGGTTTCCCAGTCTCCTCACCAGTACTTGTTTTCTCACCTGGTAGTGGAGTTGCAGTAGCTGATGTGGTTCGCGTTGCGTTAGATGGTGCGATACTCGTTGCGACTATTGTCTCAGTTGGTTTCCCAGTCTCCTCACCAGTACTTGTTTTCTCACTTGGTGGTGGACTTGCAGTAGCTGATGTGGTTCGCGTTGCGTTAGATGGTGTGATACTCGATGCGACTATTGCCTCGGTTGGTTTCCCAGTCTCCTCAGACTCCTCACCAGTACTTGTTTTCTCACTTGGCGGTGGACTTGCAATAGCTGATGTGGTTCGCGTTGCGTTAGATGGTGTGGTACTCGTTGCGACTATTGTCTCGGTTGGTTTTCCAGTCTCCTCACCAGTACTTGTTTTCTCACCTGGTAGTGGAGTTGCAGTAGCTGATGTGGTTCGCGTTGCGTTAAATGGTGTGATACTCGTTGCGACTATTGTCTCGGTTGGTTTCCCAGTCTCCTCACCAGTACTTGTTTTCTCACTTGGTGGTGGACTTGCAGTAGCTGATGTGGTTCGCGTTGCGTTAAATGGTGTGAAACTCGTTGCGACTATTGTCTCGGTTGGTTTTCCAGTCTCCTCACCAGTACTTGTTTTCTCACCTGGTAGTGGAGTTGCAGTAGCTGATGTGGTTCGCGTTGCGTTAGATGGTGTGATACTCGTTGCGACTATGGTCTCGGTTGGTTTCCCAGTGTCCTCACCAGTACTTGTTTTCTCACTTGGTGGTGGACTTGCAGTAGCTGATGTGGTTCGCGTTGCGTTAGATGGTGTGATACTCGTTGCGACTATTGTCTCGGTTGGTTTCCCAGTCTCCTCACCAGTACTTGTTTTCTCACTTGGTGGTGGACTTGCAGTAGCTGATGTGGTTCGCGTTGCGTTAGATGGTGTGATACTCGATGCGACTATTGCCTCGGTTGGTTTCCCAGTCTCCTCAGACTCCTCACCAGTACTTGTTTTCTCACTTGGCGGTGGACTTGCAATAGCTGATGTGGTTCGCGTTGCGTTAGATGGTGTGGTACTCGTTGCGACTATTGTCTCGGTTGGTTTTCCAGTCTCCTCACCAGTACTTGTTTTCTCACCTGGTAGTGGAGTTGCAGTAGCTGATGTGGTTCGCGTTGCGTTAGATGGTGTGATACTCGTTGCGACTATTGCCTCGGTTGGTTTCCCAGTCTCTTCCCCAGTACTTGTTTTCTCACTTGGTGGTGGACTTGCAGTACCTGATGTGGTTCGCGTTGCGTTAATTGGTGTGATACTCGTTGCGACTATTGTCTCGGTTGGTTTTCCAGTCTCCTCACCAGTACTTGTTTTCTCACCTGGTAGTGGACTTGCAGTAGCTGATGTGGTTCGCGTTGCGTTAGATGGTGTGGTACTCGTTGCGACTATTGTCTCGGTTGGTTTCCCAGTCTCCTCACCAGTACTTGTTTTCTCACCTGGTAGTGGAGTTGCAGTAGCTGATGTGGTTCGCGTTGCGTTAGATGGTGCGATACTCGTTGCGACTATTGTCTCGGTTGGTTTCCCAGTCTCCTCACCAGTACTTGTTTTCTCACTTGGTGGTGGACTTGCAGTAGCTGGTGTGGTTCGCGTTGCGTTAGTTGTTGTGATACTCGTTGCGACTATTGTCTCGGTTGGTTTCCCAGTCTCCTCACCAGTACTTGTTTTCTCACTTGGTGGTGGACTTGCAGTAGCTGATGTGGTTCGCGTTGCGTTAAATGGTGTGATACTCGTTGCGACTATTGTCTCGGTTGGTTTCCCAGTCTCCTCACCAGTACTTGTTTTCTCACTTGGTGGTGGACTTGCAGTAGCTGATGTGGTTCGCGTTGCGTTAAATGGTGTGAAACTCGTTGCGACTATTGTCTCGGTTGGTTTTCCAGTCTCCTCAACAGTACTTGTTTTCTCACCTGGTAGTGGAGTTGCAGTAGCTGATGTGGTTCGCGATGCGTTAGTTGTTGTGATACTCGCTGCGACTATTGTCTCGGTTGGTTTCCCAGACTCCTCACCAGTATTTGTTTTCTCACTTAGTGGTGGACTTGCAGTAGCTGATGTGGTTCGCGTTGCGTTAGATGTTGTGGTACTCGTTGCGACTATTGTCTCGGTTGGTTTCCCAGTCTCCTCACCAGTACTTGTTTTCTCACCTGGTAGTGTAGTTGCAGTAGCTGATGTGGTTCGCGTTGCGTTAGATGGTGCGATACTCGTTGCGACTATTGTCTCGGTTGGTTTCCCAGTCTCCTCACCAGTACTTGTTTTCTCACTTGGTGGTGGACTTGCAGTAGCTGATGTGGTTCGCGTTGCGTTAGATGGTGTGATACTCGATGCGACTATTGCCTCGGTTGGTTTCCCAGTCTCCTCAGACTCCTCACCAGTACTTGTTTTCTCACTTGGCGGTGGACTTGCAATAGCTGATGTGGTTCGCGTTGCGTTAGATGGTGTGGTACTCGTTGCGACTATTGTCTCGGTTGGTTTTCCAGTCTCCTCACCAGTACTTGTTTTCTCACCTGATAGTGGAGTTGCAGTAGCTGATGTGGTTCGCGTTGCGTTAAATGGTGTGATACTCGTTGCGACTATTGTCTCGGTTGGTTTCCCAGTCTCCTCACCAGTACTTGTTTTCTCACTTGGTGGTGGACTTGCAGTAGCTGATGTGGTTCGCGTTGCGTTAAATGGTGTGAAACTCGTTGCGACTATTGTCTCGGTTGGTTTTCCAGTCTCCTCACCAGTACTTGTTTTCTCACCTGGTAGTGGAGTTGCAGTAGCTGATGTGGTTCGCGTTGCGTTAGATGGTGTGATACTCGTTGCGACTATGGTCTCGGTTGGTTTCCCAGTGTCCTCACCAGTACTTGTTTTCTCACTTGGTGGTGGACTTGCAGTAGCTGATGTGGTTCGCGTTGCGTTAAATGGTGTGAAACTCGTTGCGACTATTGTCTCGGTTGGTTTTCCAGTCTCCTCACCAGTACTTGTTTTCTCACTTGGTGGTGGACTTGCAGTAGCTGATGTGGTTCGCGTTGCGTTAGATGGTGTGGTACTCGTTGCGACTATTGTCTCGGTTGGTTTCCCAGTCTCCTCACCAGTACTTGTTTTCTCACCTGGTAGTGGAGTTGCAGTAGCTGATGTGGTTCGCGTTGCGTTAGATGGTGCGATACTCGTTGCGACTATTGTCTCAGTTGGTTTCCCAGTCTCCTCACCAGTACTTGTTTTCTCACTTGGTGGTGGACTTGCAGTAGCTGATGTGGTTCGCGTTGCGTTAGATGGTGTGATACTCGATGCGACTATTGCCTCGGTTGGTTTCCCAGTCTCCTCAGACTCCTCACCAGTACTTGTTTTCTCACTTGGCGGTGGACTTGCAATAGCTGATGTGGTTCGCGTTGCGTTAGATGGTGTGGTACTCGTTGCGACTATTGTCTCGGTTGGTTTTCCAGTCTCCTCACCAGTACTTGTTTTCTCACCTGGTAGTGGAGTTGCAGTAGCTGATGTGGTTCGCGTTGCGTTAAATCGTGTGATACTCGTTGCGACTATTGTCTCGGTTGGTTTCCCAGTCTCCTCACCAGTACTTGTTTTCTCACTTGGTGGTGGACTTGCAGTAGCTGATGTGGTTCGCGTTGCGTTAAATGGTGTGAAACTCGTTGCGACTATTGTCTCGGTTGGTTTTCCAGTCTCCTCACCAGTACTTGTTTTCTCACCTGGTAGTGGAGTTGCAGTAGCTGATGTGGTTCGCGTTGCGTTAGATGGTGTGATACTCGTTGCGACTATGGTCTCGGTTGGTTTGCCAGTGTCCTCACCAGTACTTGTTTTCTCACTTGGTGGTGGACTTGCAGTAGCTGATGTGGTTCGCGTTGCGTTAGATGGTGTGGTACTCGTTGCGACTATTGTCTCGGTTGGTTTCCCAGTCTCCTCACCAGTACTTGTTTTCTCACCTGGTAGTGGAGTTGCAGTAGCTGATGTGGTTCGCGTTGCGTTAGATGGTGCCATACTCGTTGCGACTATTGTCTCGGTTGGTTTCCCAGTCTCCTCACCAGTACTTGTTTTCTCACTTGGTGGTGGACTTGCAGTAGCTGGTGTGGTTCGCGTTGCGTTAGTTGTTGTAATACTCGTTGCGACTATTGTCTCGGTTGGTTTCCCAGTCTCCTCACCAGTACTTGTTTTCTCACTTGGTGGTGGACTTGCAGTAGCTGATGTGGTTCGCGTTGCGTTAAATGGTGTGATACTCGTTGCGACTATTGTCTCGGTTGGTTTCCCAGTCTCCTCACCAGTACTTGTTTTCTCACTTGGTGGTGGACTTGCAGTAGCGGATGTGGTTCGCGTTGCGTTAAATGGTGTGAAACTCGTTGCGACTATTGTCTCGGTTGGTTTTCCAGTCTCCTCACCAGTACTTGTTTTCTCACCTGGTAGTGGAGTTGCAGTAGCTGATGTGGTTCGCGTTGCGTTAGATGGTGTGATACTCGTTGCGACTATGGTCTCGGTTGGTTTCCCAGTGTCCTCACCAGTACTTGTTTTCTCACTTGGTGGTGGACTTGCAGTAGCTGATGTGGTTCGCGTTGCGTTAGATGGTGTGGTACTCGTTGCGACTATTGTCTCGGTTGGTTTCCCAGTCTCCTCACCAGTACTTGTTTTCTCACCTGGTAGTGGAGTTGCAGTAGCTGATGTGGTTCGCGTTGCGTTAGATGGTGCCATACTCGTTGCGACTATTGTCTCGGTTGGTTTCCCAGTCTCCTCACCAGTACTTGTTTTCTCACTTGGTGGTGGACTTGCAGTAGCTGGTGTGGTTCGCGTTGCGTTAGTTGTTGTGATACTCGTTGCGACTATTGTCTCGGTTGGTTTCCCAGTCTCCTCACCAGTACTTGTTTTCTCACTTGGTGGTGGACTTGCAGTAGCTGATGTGGTTCGCGTTGCGTTAAATGGTGTGATACTCGTTGCGACTATTGTCTCGGTTGGTTTCCCAGTCTCCTCACCAGTACTTGTTTTCTCACTTGGTGGTGGACTTGCAGTAGCTGATGTGGTTCGCGTTGCGTTAAATGGTGTGAAACTCGTTGCGACTATTGTCTCGGTTGGTTTTCCAGTCTCCTCACCAGTACTTGTTTTCTCACCTGGTAGTGGAGTTGCAGTAGCTGATGTGGTTCGCGATGCGTTAGATGGTGTGATACTCGTTGTGACTATTGTCCCGGTTGGTTTCCCAGTCTCCTCACCAGTACTTGTTTTCTCACCTGGTAGTGGAGTTGCAGTAGCTGATGTGGTTCGCGATGCGTTAGATGGTGTGATACTCGTTGCGACTCTTGTCCCGGTCGGTTTCCCAGTCTCCTCACCAGTACTTGTTTTCTCACTTTGTGGTGGACTTGCAGTAGCTGATGTGGTTCGCGTTGCGTTAGATGTTGTGATACTCGTTGCGACTATTGTTTCGGTTGGTTTCCCAGTCTCCTCACCAGTACTAGTTTTCTCAATTGGTGGTGGACTTGCAGTAGCTGATGTGGTTCGCTTTGCGTTAGATGGAGTGATACTCGTTGCGATTATTGTCTCGGTTGGTTTCCTAGTCTCCTCACCAGTACTTGTTTTCTCACTTGGTGGTGGACTTGCAGTAGCTGATGTGGTTCGCGTTGCGTTAGATGTTGTGATACTCGTTGCGACTATTAATTCGGTTGGTTTCCCAGTCTCCTCACCAGTACTAGTTTTCTCAATTGGTGGTGGACTTGCAGTAGCTGATGTGGTTCGCGTTGCGTTAGATGGTGTGATACTCGTTGCGACTATTGTCTCGGTTGGTTTCCCAGTCTCCTCACCAGTACTTGTTATCTCACTTGGTGGTGGACTTGCAGTAGCTGATGTGGTTCGCGTTGCGTTAGATGGTGTGATACTCGTTGCGACTATTGTCTCGGTTGGTTTCCCAGTCTCCTCAGACTCCTCACCAGTACTTGTTTTCTCACTTGGTGGTGGACTTGCAGTAGCTGATGTGGTTCGCGTTGCGTTAGATGGTGTGATACTCGTTCGGACTATTGCCTCGGTTGGTTTCCCAGTCTCCTCAGACCCCTCACCAGTACTTGTTTTCTCACTTGGTGGTGGACTTGCAGTAGCTGGTGTGGTTCGAGTTGCGTTAGATACTGTTATACTCGTTGCGACTATTGTCTCGTTTGGTTTCCCAGTCTCCTCACCAGTACTTGTTTTCTCACTTGGTGGTGGACTTGCAGTAGCTGATGTGGTTCGCGTTGCGTTAGATGGTGTGATACTCATTGCGACTATTGTCTTGGTTGGTTTCCCAGTCTTCTCACCAGTACTTGTTTTCTTACTTGGTGGTGGACTTGCAGTAGCTGGTGTGGTTCGATTTGTGTTAGATGTTGTGATACTCGTTGCGACTATTGTCTCGGTTGGTTTCCCAGTCTCCTCAACAGTACTTGTTTTCTCACTTGGTGGTGGACTTGCAGTAGCTGATGTGGTTCGCGTTGCGTTAGATGGTGTTATACTCGTTGCGACTATTGTCTCGGTTGGTTTCCCAGTCTCCTCACCAGTACTTGTTTTCTCACCTGGTGTTGGAGTTGCAGTAGCCGATGTGGTTCGCGTTGCGTTAGATGGAGTGATACTCGTTGCGACTATTGTCTCGGTTGGTTTCCCTGTCTCCTCACCCGTACTTGTTTTCTCACTTGGTGGTGGACTTGCAGTAGCTGATGTGGTTCGCGTTGCGTTAGATGGTGTGATACTCGTTGCGACTATTTTCTCGGTTGGTTTCCCAGTCTCCTCAGACTCCACACCAGTACTTGTTTTCTCACTTGATGGTGCACTTGCAGTAGCTCGTGTGGTTCGCGTTGCGTTAGATGTTGTGATACTCGTTGCGACTATTGTCTCGGTTGGTTTCCCAGTCTCTTCACCAGTACTTGTTTTCTCACTTGGTGGTGGACTTGCAGTAGCTGAAGTGGTTCGCGTTGCGGTAGTTGGTGTGGTACTCGTTGCGACTATTGTCTCGGTTGGTTTTCCAGTCTCCCCACCAGTACTTGTTTTCTCACTTGGTGGTGGACTTGCAGTAGCTGAAGTGGTTCGCGTTGCGGTAGTTGGTGTGGTACTCGTTGCGACTATTGTCTCGGTTGGTTTTCCAGTCTCCCCACCAGTACTTGTTTTCTCACTTGGTGGTGGACTTGCAGTAGTTGAAGTGGTTCGCGTTGCGGTAGTTGGTGTGGTACTCGTTGCGACTATTGTCTCGGTGGGTTTCCCAGTCTCCTCACCAGTACTTGTTTTCTCACTTGGTGGTGGACTTGCAGTAGCTGAAGTGGTTCGCGTTGCGGTAGTTGGTGTGGTAATCGTTGCGACTATTGTCTCGGTTGGTGTCCCAGTCTCTTCACCAGTACTTGTTTTCTCACTTGGTGGTGGACTTGCAGTAGTTGAAGTGGTTCGCGTTGCGGTAGTTGGTGTGGTACTCGTTGCGAATATTGTCTCGGTTGGTTTCCCAGTCTCCCCACCAGTACTTGTTTTCTCACTTGGTGGTGGAGTTGCAGTAGTTGAAGTGGTTCGCGTTGCGGTAGTTGGTGTGGTACTCGTTGCGACTATTGTCTCGGTGGGTTTCCCAGTCTCCTCACCAGTACTTGTTTTCTCACTTGCTGGTGGACTTGCAGTAGCTGAAGTGGTTCGCGTTGCGGTAGTTGGTGTGGTACTCGTTGCGACTATTGTCTCGGTTGGTTTCCCAGTCTCCTCACCAGTACTTGTTTTCTCACTTTGTGGTGGACTTGCAGTAGCTGAAGTCGTTCGCGTTGCGGTAGTTGGTGTGGTACTCGTTGCGACTATTGTCTCGGTTGGTTTCCCAGTCTCTTCACCAGTACTTGTTTTCTCACTTGGTGGTGGACTTGCAGTAGCTGAAGTGGTTCGCGTTGCGGTAATTGGTGTGGTACTCGTTGCGACTATTGTCTCGGTTGGTTTCCCAGTCTCCCCACCAGTACTTTTTTTCTCACTTGGTGGTGGACTTGCAGTAGTTGAAGTGGTTCGCGTTGCGGTAGTTGGTGTGGTACTCGTTGCGACTATTGTCTCGGTGGGTTTCCCAGTCTCCTCACCAGTACTTGTTTTCTCACTTGGTGGTGGACTTGCAGTAGCTGAAGTGGTTCGCGTTGCGGTAGTTGGTGTGGTACTCGTTGCGACTATTGTCTCGGTGGGTTTCCCAGTCTCCTCACCATTACTTGTTTTCTCACTTGGTGGTGGACTTGCAGTAGCTGAAGTGGTTCGCGTTGCGATAGTTGGTGTGGTACTCGTTGCGACTATTGTCTTGGTTGGTTTCCCAGTCTCCTCACCAGTACTTGATTTCTCACTTGGTGGTGGACTTGCAGTAGCTGATGTGGTTCGCGTTGCGTTAGTTGGTGTGATACTCGTTGCGACTATTGTTTCGATTGGTTTCCCAGTCTCCTCACCATTACTTGTTTTCTCACTTGGTGGTGGACTTGCAGTAGCTGAAGTGGTTCGCGTTGCGATAGTTGGTGTGGTACTCGTTGCGACTATTGTCTTGGTTGGTTTCCCAGTCTCCTCACCAGTACTTGATTTCTCACTTGGTGGTGGACTTGCAGTAGCTGATGTGATTCGCGTTGCGTTAGTTGGTGTGATACTCGTTGCGACTATTGTTTCGATTGGTTTCCCAGTCTCCTCACCAGTACTTGTTTTCTCACTTGGTGGTGGACTTGCAGTATCTGCTGTGGCTCGCGTTGCGGCTAATGTCTCGGTTGGCTTCTCAGTTGTTTCACCAGTACTTGTTTCCTGACTTGGTAATGGACTTGCAGTAGTAATATTAGCTAATGTCTCAGTTGGCTTCTCAGTCTCAATTTTTTCACCCGTACTCGTTTTGTGACTTGGTGGTGGAGTTGCAGTTGGTGTAGTTTGCGTTGCAGCTAATATGTCGGTTGGCTTGTCAGTCTTAGCTGTCCAGCCAATACTTGTTTCTTGACTTGGTGGTAGATGAGTTGTTGTAGTCCCTTCGGTGGTTGCACTCCAATCGTAGTGAATCGGGTCATCTCCCGATATACAAAAGTAGTATTCTAGGCCGAAAAGAATGACGAGAAACGGCACTGACACCAGTAAGACGTAGCTCAGAGCGCTGAAAAATATAGGAATCAAATTTTTTTGAATATGTTCTAAAATAACCAGATAATTTTTAATTTGCTGAGATTGTAGCCCCAATTTTCATTGTTTAAAATCCTAGTCTCAACCAGAAAATAGAAAATGTTGCGTCCAGGCAATTACCAATTTTTTTCAAGCAACGAGGGTTCGGAAAAAGTGATAAAATGTTGATAAAACACTCAAATTCTTTTATTATTAATAATTTTTTTATTAAAATTGAATTACAAAAACTAATAATGAAATAAATAATTAAAAAAACTACGATTCACTTTCCCTTATACCAAAGCCGTGACGTAAAATCGAAAGAAAAAATGTTAACGCACTATTTTTGTAGCTGGGTTATTGAAATTTTAGGTAGGTACTAACATCCTACCACCTGACTCACGATAAACTAAATAAGTGATTCTTATAAGAGACTTTCTTGCATAATTAAATAACAATTTTTCAGTCAGAATGTCAAAAACCCTTAAAATAAACTTACAAAAGAACAGAAACAAGTGTAACCCGTTACATAATATATTTTTTTCTACTGACGTTTCATAATAGCGACTTTTCGATTGTCATTTTAGTTTTTAAATGGCATTCTTTTAAGCACTAGTGCGTAAAAGTGACACTTTTAAGCACTAGTGCCTAAAAGTGTCACTCATTGTTCAGAAATAAAAAACACAGATTTGAATTTTGTCTATTTTTTCATAAATGTTGTAAATGCAATTATTTGAACTACTAAAGTGAACGTTTGGGTTACTCAAAACAGAACTTTCTGTTGTTTTTTCAAAAGGATTTCAATTTTCAATCAAAAAAACCTCATGAAAGGTGTCAATCAAAAGCAGGTGCCAAACTTTTTTGGCGTGATCGGCTCTTATTTACGAGGAATAAAATTATGTTTTTTTCAGTATGAAACGCCAGTAGAAAAAATCTTGTATACAACACGTAACGAAACGATGTCTTTTAGTCACTCGACGTGTTGTCCAACTCGGCTACGCCTCGTTGGATAATTTTCACGTCGCGTGCCTAAAAGACACTCATTTCGTAACTTGTTGTATAAATAGCTATTTCGGAACTCAAAATGTACTAATCGACCACACTTTGAGGTGGTACCATAGTATACACTGAAATGGATATAGTCGCTGGACAGGTTTCAATAAAGATCCTCTGATGTTTATTAACTCTAACCTGGTGGATCTGCCCAGCTTTGCCAGGGATCACTTCTATTACTCGACCCAACGCTCCTGAATATATTTATCCCTGTCATTTCCTATAAGTACTATCTCGCATAATGAAAATTTTCTGCAAGGTTTCTTTGGGCTCCAAATGTCCTAAGTATTCTGTACGAAATCTCTGCCTTAAGTTATCTGTGTCAATCATCATCTTCAATATTGTATCTTGTCTGCAATATCAATGTCAGGATCATCGTACCATTTTCTTAAACTGGGATCAAAACGGCAAGAACTCTAATATAATATGCATCCAAAATTTCAAACTAATTAGAGGGTAACTTAAATTTGTGCTTACAACTGAAAGTTTACTGTCATGTGACCGTGAAGCCTTAAGGCCGAAACCCACTAGCAACACGCCACGCCACCCCACGCCATGTGACACATGTTCACGTGGGACAGTTTGTGTGCAAATGGACGGATGGCGTGGCGTGCCAAGGCGTGGTATCGCGTATGGCAAGTGTGTACGCAGCACATATAAATAAATGGAAGAATATACGCATACATTTTCGTCACATGGCGTGGTGTGGCGAAGCATGACGTGGCGTGTTGCTAGTGAGTATCGGCCCTTATCCTCAGATTTCCACAATTCAGTGAAGCGATAACACATGTGAAGAGAAGAGCAAATCCTCCTCTGAAGCATTCTCTTCTTATCAAAGGCATAAAATTCGAAATCGGTCACTTTAAGCGAGTCATAATTAGTCTGCAGAACATCCCAAAGCACTTTTTCTAGGTCCGAAATATTTATCTTACCTTCATCAATCAATTTTTCAAAATCATTGGACTTCTTGAAAAAGCAGCTTTTCTAGCTCTTTTCTGGGTTTCCATTTTTTTCAACTATTGCGCAATTGAACGCTCATAACAATATTCATCCTGCAGTCTGGCAATCCGATTATAATTTTATTGCCAAATCAGTTAAAAGGCCGTTTCTCGAAACCCGATCGGAAAATCTATTCGATTCTACAGTGTCGATTCGAGTTCAGAACGAAAATAACGTCTATCTCCCAGTTCCTTCACGACCGCCACTAATTTATGTTGTGTCCAGAAAACTACCCGTTTTAATTTACCAAAAAGGGATCGGATAAAATGATACAATGCGGATAAAACGTTAGGTACTAATCCTTTTATTAGAATATACTAGTGGCAAAAAAGTCGCGCATAATACCTGTAACTTTTCAATTACCTCGTATAGGAAAAAACGAAAAAAGTGAATGATGCTCAGTTTTTGTCACTTCTGGTTTATTTGCTATCCAGACCAACTTTGTTTTTTCGAATAAAACACCCTGTAAGACATATTGCATATTTGGATTCTACGTAAAATTCTGAGCAGATTTCTTGTGATATAACCTTATATAACATCTAATCCCAAAATTTTATGTACTGAGATAATTTCTGTGTTCCAAACTAACTACAATGGTTTACAAGTCACTTGTCGAATCTTTGATTCGCTATGGTCTGGTGATATGGGGTGGCACATACAGGTGCAACTTGCAACCTTTAAAAATTATTCAAAACTACATTTTAAAAGTAGCATTCAAAAGGAAAAAATTATATCCAACCAGATTATTGTATAGCGTGGATATTTGCAATATAGAATGCTTATTTATTCATTGTGTTTGTGCATACATTCACAAAAATAAAACACTGAAAAGAACTCTAGACCACTATCATCAGACTAGAGCCAATATGGACAATCATCTAACCATCCCAATTAACAGGAAGACTGTGAATCTAAAATTTGTAGATTATCTTGGCCCAAAATTTTATAATCAACTACCTAATAATATAAAGGCTATTAATAGAATTAAGTCATTTAATAGCGAGAGCAAAACTTTTATTGTAAATAATTCTAAAATATTTCTAAGAATAATGATATGAGACACACATAGAACAACACTTGGTTTACTGACCGCATTATTTATATTTACTTGTATTTATAGGGAGGTCCAAAAAAAACCGGAATTTTGTTTTTGAGCTGTAACTTTTTTTTTTGTCGACCAATTTCCTTTTGTTTTAGCTTGTTTGAAAGATAAATGAACAGGCTAACGAATCAAAGTGAAACTTTTGACATTTGAAAAAAATTCAAAATGGCGGACTTCTTCAAAAATTGCCTAGTTTTGGATAGCGCTGGAACTTTTTTGTGACACCCTGTATAACTTTTCCCAATAAATTCCTAAAGTTCATCATTTTGCGAACATTTTAAGACCTCGACGGAAAAAATCGGTTGAAAATTAAGTGAAATATTGAAATTTTTGTAATATCGAATTTCAATTTTTCATATTGGCAGCAAAATCTACGATAGGTATGCTATTTTAGCTAGATTTTTTTCTTCTACTTGACATATCCTTCCTATTTGCCCTCCTTAGGCCTCCACAACCCATGCTAAACGTCTCTACGCCAAGAATCGATAGAGTTGGCAATGTTACGTTGTTCCAGTTCTCCCCAACACTCAATAATTCGGTTGTGCAGCTCGTCTAAACTATTGAACGTAGCCCCATTTATGTGGACTCTTTCTTCTAAGTTCCACCATTAAAAGTAATCATAGGGATTCATATCTGGGCTATTAGGCGGCCAGTCACCAGGCTCTACAAAATCCGCAACTTGCTCTCTTAGATAGTTGATAGTAAAGCGGCTAGTATGACACCGATTCTCATAAATAGAGAAATTACAAAAATGTACAATTTTGTCAAAGTTTTTGTGAGAGCCAGAATCTTAACAATAAATGTTGACTAGGTAAGTTATAGAATTACCTACGTCCGTCTGGTGTGAGCCATTCAATTTCGGGTAGCATATGGCTTAACACAAGCTGACAATACTTGCATGAATCCAAGCAAACTAATGGGTCGATAATAATTAGTTCAGCTTTGTGGTTTCGAGAAATTGCTGCAGATTGCATTGAATCACTGCTGAATTTTTCTCCTTCTTCAAGGATACGTTGCAGTGGTATATCTGCTTTTCGATCTTGGAGGGAAACTCGGAGTTGGTCGTTTTGCGAATTCTTTACTCCGGATAAGGTGAAAATTTTTCATCAGTGAACCAAATTTTTCGGACTTCAGCAGGAGCTCTAAATCTATGAGGTAGTCGCGTGCATCTAGTTTCCCGCCTCTGTTTCATTGCTTCGTATAGTTCAAATGTGTAGCTCCGTCTTACAAAATGATTTAGCATTAACGGAAAATTTGGTACGAAAGAAAACGCTGTTCATTTTTCATCAAAGAAGGCCATGTAAAATCTGTCACTTAGTGACACCATTTTGCTTCACGTCAAAAGTCTATTTGAGTTAATTTTTAAGTCAAATACAGGTTTTAAAACTAAAATTCTTAAGTAACTTGAGTGAGTATAATGGCTTTATCTGAAGAAGAAAAAATCGTCATCAAAAATTTAGTAAACCGCGGGTACAAAGTGCATCAGATTTTACAACATTCTGACAACACTTTGAGAAAAAGTACTGTTTACGATTTTGTAAAAAAGTTGAGAGAAACAGGATCAATTCAGAGAAGAGAAGGTAGCGGTAGACCGAAAACTGTGAGAACAGAGGTATGTAGGAGTTTTTTGTGTTTTTTTTTCTATTTTTTTGCCGTATATCAATAACAATAATTTGTAATGTTTCAGGATAATATAGCCCTAATTCGAAATTTAGCATCAGTTAGCCCTGAGAGGAGACCTAATTGTGGTACTAGCTTAACAGTTAGGCAAATAACACATGAATGCCAGATTTCTCGCAGTTCTATAAAAATAATAATTAGAAGAGATCTAGTGCTGAAGCATGTGAAACGGAGCTACACATTTAAATTATCCGAAGCAACGAAGCAGAGGCGGGAAACTAGATGTATGCGACTACTTAATAGATTTAGAGCCTGTGCTGAAATCCAAAAAATTTGGTTCACTGATGAGAAAATTTTCACCTTATCCGGAGTAAAAAATTCACAAAGCGACCAACTAAGAATTCCCCTCCAAGCACGAAAAGCAGATATACCACTGCAACGTTTGCTTAAAGAAAGAGAAAAATTCAGCAGGTATATTTAATGGTATCTGCAGCAATTTCCCGAAACCACAAAGCAGAACTAATTTTCATCGACCAAGGAGTACGCTTGGATTCTCGTAAATATTGTCAGCTTGTGTTGAGCCATAGGGCGATTACACACGAACGTGGATGTCTTAATACATATACGTGCATACATCAACGTGCAAACAACAACGTTGGCGCTTTTGTACAGACGCTCGCACAAAACTGCAGTCTTGCTATTCTTGCTACAGTGTTCCGAGTGTGCATACAAAATTGCACATTCAAAAATGCGACGGTATTTTGCATACACATTGATGTTTTTATCTGCACGTTCATGTATGTGCGTACATGTTTTCAGACATCCACGTCCGTGTGTAACCGCCTATATGCTACCTGAAATTGAACGGCTCACACCAAACTACACTTTTATGCAGGTAATTTTATAACTTACCTAGTCAACATTTATTGTTAAAATTCTGGTTCTCACAAAGACTTTGATAAAACTGTGCGTTTTTGTAATTCTCTTTTTATGTGATAAACGTGATAAATATTGTTTGTAGGATGGAGCCAGGTGTCATACTATCCAATTCACTATCAATTATCTGAGAGAGCAAGTTGCGGATTTTATAGAGCCTGGTGACTGGCCGCCTAATAGCCCAGATTTGAATCCCTGTGATTACTTTTTATGGGGGGACTTAGAAGAAAGAGTCCACAGAAATGGGACTAGGTTTAATACTTTAGAAGAGCTGCGCAACCGAATAATTGAGTGTTGGGGAGAGCTGGAACAAGGAAACATTGCCAACTCAATCGATTCTTGGCGTAGACGTTTAACATGGGTTGTTGAGGCACACGGAGGGCATATCCCCCCTTAAATATGTTATCTTAATTTTTTAAAATTTATAAATAGAATATTAGTTGTATTGTTAGAAAACTCATCGTTAACTTTTTCAAAATTAGCTATGGTAAAGGAACTGGGATATCTTAAATTTTTTCTCAAAAGTCAAAATCATTATTTCAAATCGTTACCCTATCTATTTATCTTTCGAACAAGTCCGAAATAGGAAGGATATGTCAAGTAGAAAAAAAAATTCTAGCTAAAATAGCATATCGTAGATTTTGTTGCCAATATGAAAAATTGAAATTCGATATTACAAAAATTTCAATATTTCACTTAATTTTCAACCGATTTTTTCCGTCGAGGTCTTAAAATGTTCGCAAAATGATGAACTTTAGGAATTTATTGGAAAAAGTTATACAGAGTGTCATAAAAAAGTTCCAGCGCTATCCAAAACTAGGCAATTTTTGAAGAAGTCCGCCATTTTGAATTTTTTTCAAATGTCAAAATTTTCACTTTGATTCGTTAGCCTGTTCATTTATCTTTCAAACAAGCCAAAACACAAGGAAATTGGTCGACAAAAAAAAAAGTTACAGCTCAAAAACAAAATTCCGGTTTTTTTTGGACCTCCCTATATATTTGTATTTAAATTTATATTTGTAAAAAAGGAGTCTATTTTTACAAGGATTAAATTATTTTAAGCATGTTGCAATTTAAGGGAAACATACAGATGCGCAAACATCTAGGTGACCCATTAACTTTTCATAAATAGGTACCTATTAAGTATTGTTATTGAATGTTATTAGTGATTGAATCCTGTGAAAATTGTATGTGCAAATAAATAAATAAATAAATAAATAAAATAAATAAATAAATAAATAAATAAATAACCTATACTTTAACTAAGTTCAACTGTTTCGGAAATATTGACAGGTAAAAATAATTGGCTTTTTCGCAACTTTGACCAAAGAATTAATAGACCAGGTGAATCACCTGAGTGGAAAGTTTTCCATGCTCCACCATATACAGGGTGTCCCACGGTGGATGGCGTATTAAGCCAGGGACACATCTATCATGCATTCTTCCGATCCGACTCCGATCATACAATCAAGGTCCTTATTCTTGGAACAGGAAGCAGCGTTCCCAGGAGAACGAGTGTTCCGCTGCTCCCCTGTTCCAAGAATAAGGACCTTGATTGTATGATCGGAGTCGGATCGGAAGAATGTATGATAGATGTGTCCCGGGCTTTAGACGTTTATGGAAAACTAAAAAGCGAATCATTTTGAAAATTTGGCAGCCGGGATAAACGACCATGATCTGCACTTTAAAAATATTTTTGTTTATGCGGTGTTGCCGCTTCTACTCTAAACCAGTGGCAACATTGCTATTTTAAATGAAACACCCTGTATGTAATTGCATATTTGGATTCTACGTAAAATTCTGAGCAGATTTTATGTGATATACCATATACCTAACTTCAACTGTTTTGGAAATATTAACAGTTGAAAATTGACTTTTTGCAAGTTTGACAGGCTGTAAAACCTGAGCGGTTAATTTTAGAGAAAAACCGATTTTACATTCCTGTCTTAGATTTTTATAAACTATCATTTGATACCAACTTTGAATTTAATCCATGATTAAAAATTCCAATTAAATTTAATCTCCGGTCGAATTCAAAGTTGATGTCAAATGATAGTTTATAAAAATCTAAGATAGGAATGTAAAATCGATTTTTCTCTAAAATTAACCGTTCAGGTTTTACAGCCTGTCAAAGTTGCAAAAAGTCAATTTTCAACTGCCAATATTTCTAAAACAGTTGAAGTATGGGGTATATCACATGAAATCTGCTCACAATTTTACGTAGAATCCAAATATGCAATCATATACAGGGTGTTTCATTTAAAATAGCGATGTTGCCACTGGTTTAGAGTAGAAGCGGCAACACCGCATAAACAAAAATATTTTTAAAGTGTAGAATATGGTCGTTTATCCCGGTTGCCAAAGTTTCAAAATGATCCGCTTTTTAGTTCTCCATGAACGTCTAATACGCCATCCACCGTGGAAAACTCTGTATGTATTTTTATAGTAATTTTCTGTCACTAGTTAATTCATAATACAGGGTGTTCCAGCCGAGAGTGTGCTAGCTACCTGCGGTTTGCGCCATTCGATTTCTTTTGATCTAAAGTTTTTACTAGTAGGTTGCATTTTTTTCTGGAACTTATTTTTAATGGAATACCCTGTATATCACAGCGTCAAAAAAAAAGATTATTGTTCAAGGTATCCGTGTACAGGGTGATCAATTCTAAATGTTTTTGACAAAAGTGTCAAATAAAAAAATTTCAAGAAATTCTCGAAATTTTTTGACTAAGTTAGTTTTAGACATTCAGGGTGCGTCAAAAAAGTGCAGCAGTGTGAAGTTATATTTTTTTTGAATGGAACACCCTGTATATTGTGCATTAATTTTTTAGTTCTTTTTAACCTGATTTCAACGATATACCGGGTGCCCACGAGATTACTTTCCGGCTGCCATTTTTTTATTTGTTCATTGATATCAACGAGATTTGGTAGGCTTGATATTCTAACGAAACGCCATTTTTGTGCATCCACGACAAGTTTTCCTGACTTCCGGTTTTACCGGAAATTACCGAAACTTTTGATTTTGAAATAGCACACCCTATATATTTTTTATTTTTTCGATTCTACAGATCGTTTTGCGTCATAGTGTACCACTTTTAAATCGAGTTTTGTTTAAATTTCGTTTTCAAATTAAATTTGAAGTAGAAAAAAAAATACCTACAAAAATATTTTAGCGAAAATTAAGAAAAATGTCATAGTGTATTATATCGTTGGATTCGCTTTAAAATACTGCATTTAGTGATGTGAAAGTGATTTGTTTCTATTCTAGTTTCTGAGCTTGGGCAAAAATACTAAAATAATAAAGTTTACGGCCCTTTATCAAAAAATTTTACAGAGATAAAATTGAGTTTGTATTTTTCTGAAATTAAGTAAAGTATGTAGAGTAATTTTAGGATGATTATGGCACTCTAGTTAAAAAATTTAATTTTAATTAAAAAACAAAATTTAGAAAAAAATCGATCCAAAAGTGGTGCATTCGGACGTAAAACGATTTGTAGAATCCGAAAAACAAAAAATATACAGGGTGTGCCATTCAAAAATCAAAAGTTCGGGTCATTTCCGGTAAAACCGGAAGTCAGGAAAACTTGTCATGAATGCATAAAAATGTCGTTGGGTTAGAATATCAACCCTACCAAGTTTCGTCGATATCGATGGATAAATAAAAAAATGGCAGCCGGAAAGTGATTTCGTGGGCACCTGGTATGGTTTGAAATGTCTATCTTCAATAGTTAAAAGGAAAAACATGAAACCCCTTTCAAGGTTTCATTTTGAAAAAAGGAAAATTATACTATTTAAGCTTTAGAGAATTTTTTTTATTAACAGTTTATTGCTCAAATTTTATTCATTGATATACAAGGTGAAATATTATAATAAATCATGTCTAAGTTAGTATTATTATCTAAAAAAAAATAACATGAGAAACCTAGGGAGGGATTTTCGCGTTTTTCCCTATAACTATTGGAGATAAACCGAGAGATAAACATATCAAACCGTATATCGTTTGAATCAAGTTAAAGGGGACTAACAAATAAGCGCACAATATACAGGGTGTTCCATTTAAAAAAATATAACTTCACACTGCTGCACTTTTTCGACGCACTCTGTATACCTTACAGTTTTTTTTTTTCAAAATAGACACGATGTTGATGAAGAAAGTATTATTCACCTGTCAAAAGATGAATGTGGAACCCTATCGGAAATCATCAGAAAAAAAAGAAAACTCAATTTAGAGCAAATTTTTCCATATTTTCACTCCATAGAGGCCATAAGTGCCCTAAAACTGTACCGATTTTGAAAATGGACACGTTGTTGATAGACAAAGTTAAAAACTTTTGACAATTTCTTGAAACTTTTGTATTTGACACTTCTGTCAAAAACGTCAAATGGAAAAGTTAGCAGGGGGTGACATTTATAATACGATCACTCTGTACGAATAGACATCGTCCCTAAAACTTGAAGTCTAGCCGTGAAAAAAAAAAATCGAAATCTTGGTAGGTATTCTTACAAACGTGTATTTTCAAAGCTGGTAACTTATGTTTGCCTAATAAAAAGTAAAAAGTTAAAAGAAACTGCATAGAACTAAACAAAATGCTGTAGGTATATGTATATGTTAGCAATAGGGAACTTGCACATTTTTTTTTTATTTCAAAAATGTGTTCTAATACACTAAAGACATAGGCATGCCAAAAATCAGCCGTTAATTTTTTATAAATATTTGAAGTTACGCTCGAAACATCGCCATTTGAAAAGACCGATTGATGTGACGTCACTCGGCAACAAAATTCCATTGACAGTGACCAAGGGTCGTATTTTCGAATTCATCCGAGTACATTTCGTACACGAAATTTGACTGACAGCAATGTAAATTAAATGGGGAGCATTCGAAATCGTATCAAATTTCGTATGCGAGAATATTCGAAAATACGACCCCTGCACTTCGCACTTCGAGCAGGTAGATTAAGATTATGGTTATGTTGTTATGTATGCAGTTTTTGATAGATTTGACATGGGCGACACCAGCAGCACATGACGGGGCAGCGGCGCGACCCGATTATTACTGCCTTGTGACGTCACGGCCCATAGAAACAGGTTTTTAATCGCGTAATGAATTTCGAATTATTTGGTATTTTCAATTGAAGATTTTGGAAACCAGAGATAAGATATTATATTTTTTTCCTCGTTGCATCATTTATTAGCATGATTGTTATTGTGTTTTATTATTTATTCCATATTTAATTTAATGTGCAAGTTCCTTATTCTGTCCCATGCATTTATGGATCAATAAATGGTTGAATGAATTGTGTAACATTTCCTGGAGAATTGCTTCGATGACATCACAAAGTTCCGCTTTAAGATCTCTAATGCCGGTTTTCCACCAAACGGACTGTTGAGTTTGTGTTTTAAAACATGTTTTAAAACAAAAACACAAATAAAATAAACACAAAACTCTTGTTTCCATCAAGCGGACTACGTTTTGTTTTCTCGGGGAAACAAAACTCCAACTGTCTCAAAACACGCTAGTCTTGAAAATGTTTGGGAAAAGTTTGAGTTTGGGTTTTGTTTTTGTTTTGTCTGTTTGGTGGAAAACCGGTATAAGGCTTTTTAAGCAAAGTATTACCCATTGATATTACCGCATCTTTCCTTGACATAGCCCCAGAGAAAAAAGTCTTGAATTCTCAACTCAGGAGAGTAAGCTGTCTATTATATAGGACCAGCTCTCCTTATCCGTCTTTCCCCAAATGTTATATCTAGTGATTGCCTTGCTATTATTAAAGAATAATGAGGTGGGGACACCATCCTGCTGGAAATAAACTGCTGGAACTTCGATACGCATAAAGAAATTTTTTGCCTATTTTTGAAGTCAAATATCTCAGAAAGTATACGAGATATTTGATTGCGGTTTAAAGCATATTGGGCCGCATTGTTTGGTGTTCAAGGTATATGGTATCGAGCTGATAAAAAAAAACGAAATCTACAATATACAGGGTGGACAATAAAACAGCGCATAGTTTAACAAATTTCAGGACGTCGTCATTTCTTTTCAAACATACTTCTGCTTTTTTTCTAGGTTTAAGAAGAATCAGTAGTTCAATGGTAAAAAACGACTTGAAGGGTTTTCGAATAAATCTCGTAGTTTTGCAGAAATTTCAGTTTAACTAAATTACTTCCATAACCCTGATTCTTTGTATCAATTACTCAAAACAATTTTCTTCATTATTGTTGGCTCAAGGTTTTCGTCTTTTTTTGTTTCAAAAAGATTTTATACAGGGTGAAAAAAAAATTAAGTTTTCAATACCTACTAATTTGGGTGATCCGCAGACCTATTTAGTGCTAGCGGTAGGTACACATAGATTTTTAGTAAAAAACGGCAAATTGTGTTAAAAACATGAATTTTTGCACACTTGGTCTTTAAACCATAACAATTAATTTGGCCCGTAGCACTACCCCACAACTGTCATTTGTTTATATTTGTTTAAACAATTCACTCGATCTGTTAAAAAAGCATAAAGTAGGTTCACCAGATGCCAATGCCAAATAAAATTCACATTGGAAGTTGATGAAAAGGACGTATAGTCATGTTGACCCAACCGAAGTCCCATCCTGACCCAAGCCGCCATTTTGATTTTTTGTTTAAACACATTGTTTGCTTTTGTTTATGCAAAATTATTGATGTGTGCTTCTAGGTGCACAAAATACGTATTAAACGTTAAAACATCTGATCTGATAAATCGGAAAGAAAAAAACGAAATTAGCGAGACTTGCAAACGACCACCTACGGCGAGAGTAGCGCTTGTGACGTCATTGTGCGGAACGAACAATCAGCTGGCGCGTTGGCGAGATTTGTTTACAAGTTCACAGCTCTGTTCCAACCCGACATGAGAACCGTTCTAGAACGGTAATTTCCATCAGTTCCCCACCTATTTTTCAATAAGTTGAACGTTTATCCTAATTGACAAATAATAAACTGATCGACTGGAATTTACCGTTTTAAAACGGTTCTCATGTCAGTTGGAACCGACCTGATTGTGTTGCTGACTGTTGCTTTATCCCAAGAAGCTTTATTCACTAATTCTAATTATCTGTGTTTTGTAATGATGGGAGACTCAAACAAAGTTAAACCGAGACGAAAAAAGTGGTACCTATACGTACGTGTTTTCCTACAAGATGCGGAAATGTTGTACTTTCCGCACGCAAATCGGTGCGTGGAGGCGCGTTTTCCGCACACTCGTAGGAAAAATGTGCCCAACACGAACGTAGAGTATGTTTTTCGCACTTGCGGCTTGCACAAATTCCGCTGGCGCGTCGTTCGTGCAAATTCCGTTGCATGCGGAAAAGTATAACTTTCCGCACTTGTTATACATAAATAACTATATCACTGTTCAAATTCAACTATCCCTACGTCTTATACATCTGGTTTACACCACTGGACTGGGGCTGATTCAAGTCTTGACACTTGAACAATAATTCTGATACCGTAGTAACGTCAAAGTTTGGTAACGTCCACAGTTGGCTAATTATGTGAATCGGCCTTTTGAAAACCTTCTTTCATTTCAACAATGGTACCTTTTCTACCTTAATTACGATAAACCCTAACACAGAGATCAACATGAAGGAGTGAGCAGCACTATCAAAATACTTGTTAAACCTTAAACAGACTCTCTCGTTAAATTAAAACATACCCATAATAGTAACAAAAATATTCTTATTCTTTATTTTCAAAAAAAATCGCAAAAGCAACATCACAAAAAGCTCATCCAAGTAGCTATTAGCGCCACTGTACTTGCGCGCGCTAACTGGTTACGCATTGTGACGTCAGACCAATCGGAGAGCGTTTCGTGCGTTTAAACGAATATCAATATTTCGTCTGCGTTTTTCTCATAGGAAGAATTTTCTGATTTTCGTAAAATTTTGTAGATTTTCTTATGAAACGATGCTTAATAATTTGATGATGATGGTTAAACAGGATTTTTATTATTTTGTGAACATTCCTATTCAGTGCCAGAGTAAAGAAGAGCGAAAGCGTTTTCCGATAGGATTCCACATTCATCTTCTGACAGGTGATTATAACTTTGTCTATCAACAACGTGTCCATTTTCAAAATCGGTACAGTTTTAGGGCACTTATGGCCTCTATGGAGTGAAAATATGGAAAAATTTGCTTTAAATTGAGTTTTCTTTTTTTTCTGATGATTTCCGATAGGGTTCCACATTCATCTTTTGACAGGTGAATAATACTTTCTTCATCAACATCGTTTCTATTTTGAAAAAAAAAACTGTACGGTTTTAAGGGCACATATTATTTTGATTAGATGATTCTATAAACTGCTGGAACTTCGATACACGGAATATTCGAGATTCTTGACCCCTAATTAGTCGATATCGATTCCCCACATGCAATACCTATCCGAAAAATCAATTATTTTGCAAAAACAATAGTAAACAATATGTATAAATAAAATGGACCCCTACTAGGGGCCAAATTATGGACCAACTGGTAAGTGTCTATTTGTTACCTAGCAGGTGCTTTCTATTCTCTAGTGCATAGAAAGTACCTGCTAGGTAACAACCAGACGTTTACCAGTCAGTCCATAATTTGGCCAAAAGTGTCATTTTCTATTCGCTAAACAAAGATAGCTAACTCATCGGTGAAGTCAGAGATTAGAATAAAAACGAGGGGGACGTTAAGAAACGGCGATATGGGCGCACAGCGGTGTAGTCATGAACTAAAACAAAAAGTGGAGGGGATGAATCCAGTGAATGTTCTATTTAAGATTTCATAATTTACTTTTCTATGGGCAATAGTATATTTCCTAACAAGTACGCAAAGTAAGTCTTGTTCGCACGCTGACTGCAGTTGATCGAACGACACGGAGCGGAGTTCAGGCAGCAGTCGAGTGTGAACAAGACACTTTGCGCAAGAGTCAGGAACAGTATTTTTTCTACGAGCGAGGAAATTTATAAAAATAAAAAATGAGACAATAAACTTAAAAAGAAGATTCAAAACAAAATACCCATTCAAAAACAACCAAAAACTAATTATTTCATTTGATTATTGTGAACGATATTGAGAGATTTTTCGGATGACCTTTGGGGTATCAGACTATTGCAGGCACTGGCGGCTCTATCTAAAATATGTTGTATTTCCTCGTTCGCTTCTGCTGCAATGTTATCCATTTTTTTGCGAATATCTAGGCTTAGGCTCACGATGTAGTTAAAATAACGACCAAAGAAAAAATGATAAATTAATTTGTTTGACACTGACGTGACAGACCTATAAACACTGACGGCAAATGTCATGCAATCATGAGGCCTGTTTCCAGTAGAAATATAACTAGTGCATAAAATATTTCCGGAAATTTTTGAAAATTTTGTCTGAAGCCAATTTTTTGACAAAATCATGAGTGCATAGCGCCTGAAAAAATCCCGAACCCGAAGGGTGAGGGATTTTTTCTTTGGCGCTATGCACGAATGGTTTTGTTTAAAAAAATTGACTAAAGACCAAATTTTTAAAAATTTCCCTTAGGAAATATTTTATGCACGTGTTATATTTTGATAGGAAATTTCCCGAGTTTGAAGTTTATTTATTATAAGTTGTGGCGAATATTTTAATTATGATGATGTGTTCTGTGATGGTGATTGTTATTGATATTTCCCATTTAAATTGCGTTTGTCAAAAAATATACACTTTGTCAGATTTCTGACATCAATGCATTTTAAATGGAAAAGCTGGTCTCAATGCCAAAAATGACAACCTAAAGGTGGGTTTCCGACAGACGCCGCGCGGCATTGTCGCATTGGAAATTGCACCCGGAAATATCCCTCTCACCAGGGATATTTCCACTTGTCAATTTTTGAAAATTACGAGGTAAATTTCCAGTTAAATATGCACAAGGGAAATTTCCACAGAAATCACAAACCAGTCAGACCGAATTTCATTCGTTAAAAATAGTCAGAAAACTGGTTGTTGGCGATTTGCACCAATCAAAAACGCTCTGACTGGTTTGTGATTTCTGTGGAACCCGACCTTATAACGGTACGTGATTATTTTTACCGGTACTTTGTCAAAATTAAATCTTGTCAGCACTATGTAGTGCGCAAAATCAACTCTTGTCCGCACTAGTACGCAAAGTTAAGTTTTGCGCTACCAACTGCGTGTGCAAAGTACCTATTTTACACACGCTCGTAGAAAATAGTATATTTCCTAACAAGTGCGCAAAGTAAGTCTTGTTCGCACGCTGACTGCAGTTGACCGAACAACGCGGAGCGGAGTTCGGGCAGCAGTCGAGTGCGAACAAAACACTTTGCGCAAGAGTCAGGAACGGTATTTTTTCTACGAGCGAGTAAATTTATAAAAATAAAAAATGAGACGATAAACTTTAAAAAAAAGATTCAAAACAAAATACCCACTCAAAAACAACCAAAAACTAATTATAGACCGTGAGATAGGGCCTGTTTAGTGGAGTCATTTTTTTTTTGTCTGGCATTTTGGGGGATGAATGTGGCTAGTTAGCTGATGAGAATATAGGTGGTTTTAGTGCTTGCCACCTGTTCGAAATCTCCACAGAATGTTTCGCCGGAAAACTCGACTTCGAACTGGGATTACCGTCTGGCGATTTTTCAGCGATATTTTCACAACAAAACCTTTCATTCTCTCGATTACCAGACAAAGTAAACGCGGAAGGTTCTTTTCATTTCTCTTAGAAGTTGACACTCATCCCCACTTTTTCAGCTATTGAAAAGCATCTGGTATTTTTTATGGGTGAATTATTTATCATTGTCAATCTTTTATTTAGAAGCCAAAAAATTTGAGATCATTAAAAAAAAATTCCTCATGTAAATCAATTTTTTTTTTCTGCAAATTTTTGAACGGGAGGCAGGCATTAAAACCACCCATATTCTCATCAGCTTAGTAGCCACATTCAGCCCTCAAAATGCCAGACAAAAAAAAATGACTCCACTAAACAGGCCCTATCTCACAGTCTATTATTTCATATGATTATTGTGAACGATATTGAGAGATTTTTCGGATGACCTTTGGGGTATCAGACTATTGCAGGCACTGGCGGCTCTATCTAAAATATGTTATATTTCCTCGTTCTCTACTGCTGCAATGTTTCCCATTTTTTTACGAGTATCTAGGCTTAGGCTCCCGATGTAGTTAAAATAACGACGAAAGAAAAGATGATAAATTAATTTGTTTGACACTGACGTGACAGACCTATAAACACTGACGGCAAATGTCATGTAATCATAAGGCCTGTTTCCACAGAAATCACAAACCAGTCAGACCGAATTTCATTCGTTAAAAATATTCAGAAAATTGGTTGTTGTCGATTTGTACGAATCAAAAACGCTCTGACTGGTTTGTGATTTCTGTGGAAACAGACCTTTTAACGGTACGTGAATATTTTTACTGGTACTTTGTCAAAATTGAATCTTGTCAGCACTAGTGCGCAAAATCAACTCTTGTCCGCACTAGTGCGCAAAAGTAAATTTTGCGCCAGCAACTGCGTGTGCAAAGTACCTATTTTGCACACGCTCGTAGAAAAAATATTTATTCCTATTGTACCTTCTATAACTGTTCATTTTAAAAAGTATTTCCATATTATTATTACCGATTTTTTATTTTTTTATTTTGATTATGTATTCGTGGAATTGTCGGGATAATACCACGAGAGCTTCAAAATTACCGATAATTTTTCACGATTGCGTGTTTCCTATAATTTCACGAGTCCGTAGGACGAGTGAAATTTGCAGAGAAAACACGCATGAGTGAAAAATTATCTGGTTCATTTTAAAGCTCAAGTGGTATTTAGAGGATTATTTCACGTATGAGAATGCAAAAAAATATGGAAATAAATATGTATTAAACGATTTAAACATCGTAACAATCAACACAAATAAATGGTTGCTATCAGGAACCGTTTATTGTTTGTATCAAAAATTAGCATGACAACCATGTAGGTATACAATAACATGGGAGAATTTTCGCTGTAATTCTCTCTAGTTAAACAAATGGAAAAGAGAATTTTCGTTGTAATTCTGAAAATCGTCACTTGTCTTATGGGATTTCTAACACATGGGTGGAATAATCGTACTAAATACCATTCGAGCTCAGATTTTGAGCAGGGCCGGTATTCTGGTTTTCGAAAACGCTCACTGCTTTTTAGTAGCTCGGTACTTCTTATGTGAATTTACATTAGAAGTGCCGAGCGACTAAAAAGCGGTAAGCGTTTTCGAGAACCAGAATACCGGCCCTGACTCGGGCCCTGCCTGCGTATTCTGTATCGTCATAGAGAGAAAATTTCTTTCTATCAACTCTTTCTACCACTTTATCTTATTCTGTAAGCTGCTTCGGCGCCTGTCGTATTTCACGAATGGTTCGTTCGGTAGAGAGGAATAGAAAGACCATTTAGGTCTTGCTTTGATATTTCTATTATCCCTGTCTCTTTTTAACACACTATCAAATTGGGTGATTAAATAGGGAATTTTCATATTTCTCAAATTATTTTTTTTTAGATACTTCTAGTGATCATTTATTTCATAGATTTATTTTTTTCCATTTCAATTTATACGTTGTACGAAAAAAAAATTATTGAAATTCAAATCAAATACTTTGGCGCGAAAACACGAAATCCCAATTTGACAGCGCTTGTGACATTGAGATTTTGTAAACATCAAATACGCAGCAAACGAACTCCTGCTGACGCAGTGCTATTTTTGTATTATTCAAGTGTGTTAAAGTTTGCTTTTTATGAAAATTGCCCCAATGGATGGAGAATATTGTGAAAGACTGCTTTTGTATTTTTTTAACGTGCAAGTTCCCTATCACAGATTTCCCTATTGACGGGTTTGTTTACAGAATCGTGACGTCAAAACAGGTATCAGAAGCATTGTTTTGGCGGGAAAATTTTTATTTCAAATTTAATATTATTTTTTTGTGCAACAAGGGCGGTATCAGTTAAATAAAAAGTGGTCATATGAATATTGTGCAGCACAAACTATCGATTTAAAACAAATTTGGAAAATTTTAGTTCACTTGCAAGTTCCCTATTATTTCAATAGGTGACATAAGTGTCAAGTGAATAAATTGCAAACAAAAAGTTAACAATACATTTATTGTGCATTTAAGGACGTTGAGTGACCGTATTAAAAATCAACGAAATATCATGGGTATAAGTTATATCTAAAATCAATTCCAAGGCTTTGGCACAATTACTCAAATTTTCATGTACGCAATGCAGATGATAAACGTGATTTCAAAACTCATCCTCAACAATGGAACACCATCATCAATTTTGGAGAGGAACATCCTACAATTTTCAGGCCCCAATTTAAACACATGGATGGTGATGCTAGGCAGAATGCAAAATTGTGGGAGGAATTGGTCGAAAAATTAAATTCCACGGGATTTGGGCTGAGAAGCGTTGACAAATGGAAAATGGTATCTTTTTGTGTCTCATATACCTTTTAATGTGTTATGTCACTCTATAAGTTAATAATTTCAAATATTTTTGTAGGCAATCGGCCGATGGAAGTCAAAAACAAAATCGAAAGCTGCCCAATTAAGAATCGAGGCACAGAAAACTGGTGGTGGCCCATCAAACGCCGTTCCTTTAACAGAAACAGAGGAACGGCTAATGAATTTAATGGGTTGGAAATTAGTAACTGGGGATGGAAATGCAGAATTAGGAATGGTAATTACAACTATAACACTAAAAAAAGGGTTGATATCGATTAGTGCAAATAAGATTATATTCGAATTGGATAATTGTGTGTAGAATTGCAATAAAGATAAGTATTTACAAAATTATCAAAATGTTATTTACAGCGACCCATTGCGGCCCACCTGCCTTTGCCACAACCACAACACTTGACAGACGAAGAGAATGGCTTACCACCACCAAAGGCACATCCTTCCAACAGCACCGGAACAGAAGGAGCTACCTGTTTGCCCAAATCTCCTCATTCTCCTCCACCATTGAAACCATTTAATCGCCTACCACCACCAAAAACACACCCTTCCAGCATAGAAACAGACAGAGCTGCCCATTTGCCCAAGTCTTCTCCACTATTAACATCATCCAGTGGACCAGCCAGGAAACGCAGTCGGAAGTCTGCTGAAAAGCCTGGGAAAGTGGTTTCCATGGCAAAAATGCATGAAGAGGCAATGGCAAAAAGAAGGAAACTAAGAGAAATGATCAAGAGACAGGCCGAAGCTCAAGAGGCAATAGCGCAAGCTTTGAAAGACCTTTCTGCTTGCTACAGAACTCAAAATAATATCAAGTCATAAATATACTAGTTAAAACGAAATAAGGGCCACTTTTAAAAACCCATTTTTTTTTATGAATTTTTAATAACCCTCGTAAAGTGTTTATTTCCATTTACAATATAAATTTTTTGTGCACACTTAATTTGTTTATCTATACTTATTGCAAATGGAAAAAGTCACTTTACCAGGATAATTCAAAATTAAACAAAAGCCAAGCTCTTAAAAGTGGTCCTTATTTCGTTTTGACTATTTATTTATTAGTTGGTGTCTTGTGGATTTTTTTTTTCTTAGGGAAGTGCATCCTTATCCGGGACACCCTGTATATTATTAAATTATCGCACCATCATTTCAATTTTGGAATAACTTTCCCTGATAACTTCCTATATTTATCTCCAGCCGTTATTGAAAAAAAAAACATTTCCAAAATTTTGAGCTAAAAAATAAACTTGAAATGAATCTCGATTTCTCGTCCGTGTGAATAAATGGAAAGTTAAACAAAGCCTCCAGGATTATTATTCTTTTGCGCAATCAGCAAAATGTCATACAGGAGGGCGTAAAATTAATGTTTAATAAACCAACTATAAAAGTATCGAAAAGTAGCTTATTTTAAATGGCACTCATAGTTTATTCTTATGGTATTAGAATGCTGCAAAAATCCTCCTTCTGCTCATGTGTGTCCTATAAATACCTATCTCTTATCGTGGCGAACCTAGAAGCACTTCGTCAACAAAATGTACCTATTAGGTATTTCACCTCAGCAGGTTTAAAACTACTTATGTTGACAAGGTGTTTTGACATTGACAGAAATATTTTTTTGTTTGTTTATATTTAGGTAATAATTTTCTCACATAAAAATGGCAAAAACTATAATACCTAATCAAGATATTATGAACTTATTTTTCAATTTTTTTTGCCAATGTGATTGCCAAAAAAATAGAAGCAGAACGTGCACAAAATGCAATAAAACCCATCGTAATTTACCACAAATGAACCCTGAGAAATTGAGATGCCTTCAAAATAATTTTGGAAATCATAAATCGAAATCAAAAGCGCCATTAAATCTACCAAGAACTGTAATCTTAGCCTGGAATTACAGAAGCTCTGCAACACCAAGATACAACTGCAGGACCCGCAAGTCTGAATTTTCGTATTACAGAAGCAGAATGCATTTGCAAGTCGCCTGCAAATTTGGGCATGGTGAAACGGTCCCGCAAGTCCTTGCAATCACTTTGACAACTTTGACATTTAAAACTGGTAAATCAGTAGCGCCCAAACACTTTTTCCCCATAAATATGACAAAATTGCAGATTGTTTCTGTAATTTGCTCGTTTCTGCAAATAGCGCACATATGCAAGTCGGCCATATTTGCAGAACTGCAAGTTTGCAGATGCAAATATACTGTAATTTGGCCCTTAGATGAAAAGTTATTAGGGAAAATTATTTGAAATTGAAATAAGGGTGCGAAAAATATTAACCCCAATATAATTTTCTTCCAAGGATCCTCTCCAATTTTTCACTACCTACATATTGAAATATTACTCGTAACAGTAAATCTTCTTAGGAACTAAAAGTGTGCAAATACAAGATTGTGGACTTTCAGGAGAATCAATCCTTAAATCCCATCAAAGGAAATGAGTAATGGGTGGGTAAACTTACCGGGAAAATTCTGCGGGACCTGGATTTTTTGCTCGATAACATGAGGGACAAATGACCCTTCCGTCCTCTCCTTTTTCCATTTAGTGATAATTGATACCTAGATGTCAACATAACATCGTTAGACGCATACAACGTAGATGTGTCACATTAGAACTGGTACTAAATTAAAAATAGGCCCATTTACACGTAGACTCAATCACGCATTCTTGGAACGTTGCGATCCAATCGCGCGTGATTAAACGAGTGTGTGAATGGGTGGTATATGAATAAAAACGAAGTACCTACTACTACTACTACAAGTACTAGTATATTCTACGTAGAATTTACTTTAAAAAAAAAAGGATTTAGTAATTTCCAGTAGTTTCGAAATGTAGTATCTACTTCGTTTTGAAGTAAATACTACGGAGAATCTACTAATACTTGTAGTAGTAAAATCTGTTTTTTTTTAAAGATAATTCCCCAAGTCAAAAATTTAGTAACTATGTTGGCAACACAAGCCTTTTCTACATAAAAAATTTGAAGCATTGGGTTCATTCAGGCGGTCCCAGCGGCTAAGCTCCGCCACTCAGCAGGGAGTTTATTCTCGCAACCAAGGAACAGCGTTCTCATAAGAACGATTTGTCTGTCATTGTCAGTGTTATGCCAGACGACAAAGACAGAACCTTCGTTCCAATGAGAATGCTGCTCCCCTGTTTCGAGAATAAAGTTCCCGCTGAGCACCGCCTGAATGTACCCATTGACAATTTTACATTAGCTGCGTTCGTTTTTAACGTCTGATCAATCTTTTCAATGTGAATGAATCGTTCGTTTATTACATCTGGATGTAGGGGCGGCAAATCTAAGCCGTTCGGTAATTCCACTCAGACCGTCAGACCAGTCGGAGGTAAATCTCTTGCTCGGAGTATTTAGGCCGACGAGAGAGATTAATCTGTGATTGAGGTTATGCCGTAGTTTCGAAGTGTTTAATTTTTAACAAAAATTTCATTTTCAGTAGCTTATCATCAGGGTTGCCAGATGGCTATAACTAATTTCCCCCAAAGGATTTCAAAAATCCCCCAAAAATCACTGTTTGTCAACTAAAATCCCCCAAATAAATATAGATTTATTATCGACTCATACTTGCAAAAAAAAAGACAAATTCGTTGAATATTTTAAAATGAAACTCATACCCTTACTACTTTTTTATTTTTCTAATCCCAAAAATAAAATGACAATTGACAAATGACAAATGAAATAAAATGTTGTGACTGGTGACAGCTACAGATACAGTACAGTTGTACCAAAAAGTTTGGATAGTTTAAAAAATAATCTCAATTTATAAAAATAGTAGTACTTACTTAATAACATAAAATAAGAAATAAGACATAACTTTTTGTCATTTAAATTAAATGTCAAGTCAATTGTCATTTGTCATTACAAATTGAAATAGATCTAGAACTGAGCGTTTGCGTTCATCCCGAGAAGAAGCAAACTGTATCTTTTTTATTGGTACTTGATTGAAAAAATAGATGGCGCAGTTGTTTTAATACATTTTTTACTTTAGTTTTATTCATTGAAATATACCCGATTTCCCCCAAAAGCGAAAATTCTTACAATTCTTACCCCCAAAAAATCCCCCAGAAAAAACTATCCCCCAGATTTTCCCCCATCTACTTGAAAATCCCCCAAATTTGGGGGAAAATCCCCCAATCTGGTAACACTGCTTATCATGCACTTTGAATGAAAAATGAGAAAGAAACACTTTAATATACCAGAAGAACGGAAAACAGCAAGCAAAAAAATCGTACAAGAAAAGCGCCGGTAAAAAGGGAGGTTAGAAGTTTGATTTTTTGGTCGGGCCCGGGCCGTTCGTTAATTGCAATTTGCTCGGAGTTCTGTGGCTCGAACTAATCTGTGGTCACATGACCGAAAATCTGTCGCGTCTGCGATGCAAAAACCGAACTCAGCTATTGTATTGCCAACATAATGTCATTTTGACTTTTATCTTAAAAAAAAAACCAGACTTTAGCAGATACCATAGAAAAGTGATTTATAAATTCTTAAATAGAACATTCACTGGATTCATCCCCTACACTTTTTGTTTTAGTTCATGACTACACCGCTGTGCGCCCATATCGCTGTTTCTCAACGTCCCCTTCGTTTTTATTCTAATCTGTGACTTCACCGATCAGTTAGCTATCTTTGTTTACTGGATAGGAAATGACAATGACCGACATAGAATGCTGGATATAAAAACCAGTCATAAAAACGCAGGTCCATTTGACATCATAAAATAATACATGTCATCTGAATTAATTTGTTGAGTGCATCGTCATTGATTGTTTTAAATTCCAAGACTGTGAAAGAATTAATAAGTGCATCACAAGCAGCCGGTTTATGAGTTTTTGCCACAATGTGTGACCAGGCGGCAAAAAATAAGTCGATCAAAAGCGAATTGCAGCCACAGATCAGGGAAATCTACATCAAAAACAACACAGAAACAGAAATTTTGGTTTTTTTGGAGATAAACAACCTTGTGCCACTGTATGATGCTCCATAATACATGCTCGAGGGAATTATCACGGAATTATAAATTACTTGATCAAATATGACAGTCATTCAAATGGAAAAAAGGACATTTTCAAAAAGCAAATTGAAAAGTTTTTCAGTTATAGTCCAGGAGGTGGCGCCAAAAACATGCAAGAGTTTTCGCAAGGCGGATATTTTCAAAATAGGTCGTACTTTAGTGCTAGAATGCTAGTGTACAGTCAGCACTCACAGTTCCGGGACAGCTGGCTCTGGGACGCGGGCAAAGTTGTAATTTTAAGAAGCATTCAAACTGTTTTCTCAAAGCTCAAAATTTATAGAAATTTTGCACATTATCTGTTTGAAGGTCACAGATAACGTATGTAAATCGTCAGACGTCTAGTTCGTTGCAAAAAGGGGGTCAGACGTCCTCAAAGTTTCTATTTTATGGCATTTTCTTCAAATATATTTGTCAAATACCTGCAAAAATATATTTTGACAGGATACCGAAGAAAATGCCATAAAATAAAAACTTTGAGGACGTCTGACCCCCTTTTTGCAACGAACTAGACGTTTGACGATTTACATACGTTATCTGTGACCTTCAAACAGATAATGTGCAAAATTTCTATAAATTTTGAGCTTTGAGAAAACAGTTTAGATGCTTCTTAAAATTACAACTTTGCCCGCGTCCCAGAGCCAGCTGTCCCGGAACTGTGAGTGCTGACTGTACACTAGCATTCTAACACTAAAGTACGACCTATTTTGAAAATATCCGCCTTGCGAAAACTCTTGCATGTTTTTGACGCCAGCTCCCCAACTATTAGCTTATGAGTCAGATACGCCAAATCATCTACATAGATTATAGACTATTTTATTCATTAAGTGATTCTCATAAATACCTATATGAAAATAAAATGTATAAAATTTTAGTTTATGAAGTTTTGGAGCACTGTTTTATTTTGAAATAATTGAAATGTCAAACGAGTCATTTGAAACCGAGATTCAAACTGCCCGCCAAATATTAGTTCAATGACTACACCGCTATGGCAGCACCGTCGGAAATGTCACTGGGCGACTACAACAGAAGTGAGCGTTCTATATCAAGAATATAAATCACTTTTCTATGGCAGATACTTCGTTTTTATTCATACCACCCAATGTCAAGACGCGCAAAATGCTAGGAACCTATTACGGTTTGAAATTTAAGGGTTTATTATTGTAGTATAGGAATTAAAATTGTATGAATTATAAATATTTTCTTGACTAAATGGTGAACAAATCAATAAAAAAATTCATCAAGGGATTTTGTACTTAAGCAACTAAATTTATTTAAGTTTTTATTACAACCATAATTGTTCTTATGCATCAACCATATTAATTTCATTTAACCTAAAACAAAGGAAAACATATTATTATAATCATTTATCACGAATTAAGTAATTGATAACCATCATTGTTTATTCCCATAAAATCTTGAAAATGTAGTTTGTAATGTCACTCGATGATCTATCCATTTCTTATATTGTTGTTAATCATATCCATGTAATAATTTCCACCTTGTATCTACGGGAAATTACTCTAAAAAAGAAAATTATAAGGGTTAAGGTCATGTTGCAGAAAAACAGTATTGATTCAAAAGATTTACTAAATACATTTCACTACAGATAGGTATAACGTACTTACCATTATTACTAATTATTCCAATGCTGTGAAGATTTTGTTTTTGAGTTTGTCGTCTTGGTTCCACTGGTTTCAATTTCCATCGTATTTACATTTCGATTTCTGCTCAAGTCACAATGGCGACCCTTTGCTTTGGAAATTGTTTATTTATTTTTATAAGCGCAGGTGCTGAAGCCGAGCTGACAATTTGCAACAAAAAGGAACTACCAGAAATAAGATTGAGGACAGTGTCGGACTAGGAATCTTTGAGTGATTATAATTTTTCCAGATTATTGCATCATCAAGGTTGTAATTCGTTTTCTTTTAAATTTTTCTTTCATGTTGGAACTTCTTCAAAAATCATAGTCATTAGGAAATTATTTTGTTCTAATTTAAAAATTGAAATCATGGAAATATTTTATTCCGGATCTGAGAAATTTTCAATTTCATTCTAAAGTCCAAATTGATCTAGGGAATTTTGTGGTGGTCAAAAGTTTCAGCATGAGGTATACCGGAAGGGGGATTGGAATTATGGGTAATTCTATTTTTCTATTTATACCGTCAACTCGTGAAAGGTATTCTTTCTTTTTCCTTTTGATTCCATTCGAATAGTTTGAAGAGACATATTGGCAAGTTAGTATGATCTCCAACTAGTGAGAAGTTCGAAAATAATCTGAATTTTGAGAATCCATCCAAGGATTATTTTGGGCAGAGATTAGAACTTCACAACTGGGTAACAAGATATTGTGAATATCTTTGCAGCTAAGCTGGATATACCGGGAGAAACAGCCTAACCAACACCGCCTTTTGTCAAAGAGATTTTGAATGAAGTCCTATATTTTATAGGGTAAGTTTTCTAAGGTTTTATTCATATTGAAAGCATTTGACAGCATTCTGAAGCTTATTCGAGTGTTTTATTCACAGACTTCTTTTATTGGTTCATCTTTATTGTATTCATTGGAACATCTCTATTCCTTGGTGTTGAGATTCTGATCTGTGGTCACTCGTGGATGCAGTCATTGAAGTGTAGCAGGTTCCAGACATCTTGAGCTACAATTTTCGATCGTTTTGGTTTGGTTTCGTAGAGGACATAGTAATCCACGACCGACAGATTTGGAACGAATCTTCACACCACGTTTTGGAAATAAAAGATAAGTGATTTTATATATTTTACCATCTTTGATTAATTGAAATATATTTCTCTTTAAAACAATTTATTTCTTCAACAAACCTATTTTTTTTTAGTTTAGTTTAATTTTAATTTTGAAAACGTAAAAGTTTTAATATTATAATTATAATTACGAGATTATCTTACTCCGTACTTAATTTTGGCTTTAGACTAAAAATTGAATATTTTGGTTATACATATTCTCACGATAATTGATAATTCAATCAACATAAAACAACCCCTAACCCCTATGATGAACCATTTTTGTAAATATTGTACATATTAGTGACCAAATATATTTTGACCCTCTGATTTCATTATCTTTGTTTTATTTGTGTGTGATTATCAAGGCTTAAAAATTAATTCCGTTTTGTGTTCCAATATTAGGTACGAAGAGTCTAAAAAATTAAAACTACGCGTAGTGGCCTGTCCACGGGAAAAACGTAGCAAATTGGCGCCCAACGTAAATTGTGAAAAGGATCAGTTCCAGAAGATTTGCCTTCCAGGACATCAAATTCAAGCTGAACAAAGGATTTTGGTAAATAATAATTTATGTTAGCTTTGATTTTACTTCCAATTTGTACCATTATTTTATTTTCTCTCAACAAATTTTATCACTCTTAATTATTGTTTAATATTTTTCTCAACGCCTTGTGTAAGTTTTCCTTAATTTTGCTGTTAATTTGAAACAAAACAAAAATGTTTAAGATTGAACCTGAAAGACTCGTAAAAGAGGAACTAGAATATGAAATAGGAGTAAGGGGTATTGTGCCAACAGGAACTGTTAAAGAATTAGTGAAAATTTTAAGGAATATACTTTCTCTAGAAAACGAAGGTCATTCATTCAGGGTTACGCAAGATATTGATGTAGATACAGAATTGGATGTGTGTGAATGCAAAGTATTTTACGTCATTAGATATACAGAGTGCATTTTGGCAAGTAAAAATGGCTGAAAATAGTAAAAGATTCACGAGTTTTTCAATACCTGGCAGAGGTTTATTTCATTTCAATAGAATGCCTTTTGGGTTAACTAATTCGCCAGCCAGATTTCAAGCATTAGTTGATAAACTTTTAGGACCAGAGTTAGAACCTTATTGTTTTAAATACTTAGACGATATAATAATTGTAACTCCAACGTTTGAAAATCATATTTCAATATTAAAAGAAGTATTCCAGCGCCTTACGAACTCAGGTTTAACGTTAAATAAAGATAAATGTCAATTTTGTAAAAGTGAACTTAAATTTCTTGGTTATGTAGTTAATAGGGAAGGATTGCATGTGGATCCAGATAAAGTTAGTGCGGTTGTAGAAATGCCAAGACCAAAAACACCAAAAGAAATTCGTAGGATTGTGGGTATGATCTCGTGGTATCGTAGGTTTATTCCAAACTTATCAACTTTAGTAGCACCTCTAACCAATTTAACAAAGAAAAACGTAAAATTTTTCTGGTCAAATGAATGTGAGCAGTCGTTTCAAAGTATTAAAAATTCTTTAATTAGTGCTCCTATTTTATCTCGTCCAAATTTTGATCAGGAATTTATACTAGAATGTGATGCAAGTTCTTATGGTTTAGGCGCAGTACTTTTGCAAAGGTATGATGGTGAAGATCACGTAATTTGTTATATATCTAGGACATTATCAAACAGTGAAAAAAAGTTTACTGTAACGGAATTAGAATGTTTGTCAGTCATCCATGCAGTAGAAAAAACTAGAGGTTATTTAGAAGGTAGTCATTTTACAGTAATAACTGATCACCATAGCTTACTTTGGTTACATAATTTAAAAAATCCTCAAGGACGTTTAGGTAGATGGGCTTTACGTTTACAACAATACGATTATACTATTATTCATAGACCTGGTAAAGAACATATGGTTCCAGATTGTTTGAGTAGGCAATTAAAAACTGAACTTTCTAATATTTCACTAAATACGGATAAAGTAGACAAGTGGTATGATAAAATGTGTCAATTAATTGTGAAAAACCCATTAAAATTTTCTAATTGGAGACTATCTGATGATGGCAAACTTTATAAACATATAAGAGTTAAAGGCTTGGATAGTAGTAACAATTGGAAGCTAGTAATACCTAAAGCAAAAAGAAAAGAAATTTTAAAAACATATCACGATGATCCTCTTACAGGTGGGCATTTAGTAGGGTTGCCACCTGTCCGGTTTTCACCCGGACTGTCCGGTGTCCGGGCGCATGATGAAAATGTCCGGAAATATCTGGATAACTATATAATTAATAATAATTAATACCTAATATAAAATTTATAAAGGCGATTGCCGAACGCCTTAGGATATACCCAACTAATTTCTGAACGTTCCTACTTCTTGAATGACGGGTGTGTCATGAACGTCTCTGGTTTCCATTAGCGACGGAAAAGTGGACTTTTTTTGCCTAGGCAGAAAAGTTTGTTGCTCCCCATTCAACAAACGTTATCGACGTAATTGGTAAACATAAAAAAGTAGATTATGCGTGACTTGTAACAAATTCGGAGAAAAAATGATATATGTTTCACACGGCAAAAGATCAGATTTAGTGCCTTGGTTGGTTTCCTCGCTTCGCTTTTGGCTATGGAACACTAGTCGCAGCATTAAAATTGTGCTTTTCTGCCTAATAAAACAAATAATTATGTATGTATTGTGTCGTTCTCCCTGTTCATTTACAAGTGTCTCTATTTTTTATTTTTTTTTAATTTTGAAATAGACCGTAACTACGAGGGGTGGCGTTTGAAATTGAGTAGATACCTTTTTCAATTTTTTTCTAAAAATTCATTTTACAGATAGGTATGAGTGTAAATTACCTATGCTACAAAAAAAAGTTAGCTTCGATTATGTACGGGTTTTCGGAAATCAAAAGGTGGCAACCCTAGCATTTAGGCATTTTTAAAACTCATAATAAAATAATTGAAAAATATTTTTGGCCTGGTATGAAATCAGATATAAATAAGTATGTGAATGCATGTAGGATATGCTGTGAACATAAACCTGAGCAAAGAATGAAAGCAGGAATGATGGGTAGCAAACCGAAAGTCGAAAGATGTTGGCAGTATGTAGCTACAGATCTCGTAGGACCTTTACCTAGAAGTAGTAAAAATAATCAATATATTTTGGTTTATTCAGATTATTTCAGCAAATTTTCTTTATTTATTCCTTTACGTAAAGCAACAGCATCTAAAGTAACAGAGCAGATTGAACAAATGTTTCTTATATTTGGGGTACCGGAATTTTTACGTTCAGATAACGGAGTTCAATACAAAAGTAATGAATTTAAAAAGTTAATAAATAAGTATTGTTCCGGTAATTAGATACCTGAATTGGTTCAATTGGTTCAACGCTAAATAAACGTTTATGACAACGCGGCAAGCTGGCAACAAGGCGTTCGCACGAGGCCGCAGGGCAATGTTCATAATCCGCTCCCCTTTTAGTGTTAAGTAGTACCCCAAAGAGGATGCGTGTTGCTCTTGGGCCGACAGCTTCTTGGCATTCGGGGTTATAAATTATTGCACAATATTGCAATAATATTGTACTAACTCGTTTTCCGCACATAAAGTAATAATAATAATAAAGTAAAATTAATAGGATTCGAGTTTTTTATTGCAGTAATCAATATACAGTCCACTGAAGAAGGAAAAATAAGTATTTAACCTAAAAGTGAAAAGTTCAAAAAATAAAGTGAACCAGTTTAATAATACCCCATCAAGTATAATGTTAAATTTCTCACAAATCCTTTATATCATCCGGAACCAAATTTTACTGAAAGGGTAAATAGAGTAATTAAAACAATGATATCATGTTATGTTGAGGAAAATCAGAAAAAATGGGATCAATATTTACAAGAACTGGCATGTGCTTACAGAACTGCTAAAAGTGAAGTCACAGGTATGACTCCATATTTTGTTAATTTTGGATGTGAAATGTTTGTAGATGGTAGTGAGTATGAGAGTGCGAGACAGAAAGAGAAACACACATCTGACACTGTAGATATCGTAGATGGTGATATGGGAAAAATTAATATGTCAAAATTAACAAATATTGTTGAATTGCGAAAACTTGTTCAAGAAAAGTTAATAAATGCTCATGATAAAACTTAACATCAGTACAATCTTAGACATAGGCCAGTAGTATTTCAACCTGGAAATTTAGTTTGGAAAAAGGAATACAGTCTTTCAGATGCGTCTAAAAGTTTTTCAGCGAAGTTGGGGAGAAAATATACCGGTCCTTATAAAATTAAAAAGAAACTAGGTATAAATGTATATGAATTGGAAGACTTAGGAGGCAAATCTAAAGGACACTGGCATATTAAAGATTTAAAATTAGATAAAACTATGGATTAACTTTATAGTTAATATTATTATTACCTATTGTTTATTTTGTTAATTTTTCTTCAAAAAAAAAAAATATTTTTTTTTTATTCATTTATGCAAGTGAATAGTTTAAATTTTGTGTAATGAATATTAATTGCATATAACTATTGTAATTTAAGTCTAAAGGGTCAAAAAGGGTTACTAAGCCACTGTTTAGTTTTAGTGATTTGTAGTTGTAAGGATGGTTAATTTTGGTCGCTGGGACTGTGTAAAAAAAAAATCTTCGATTTTTTTTTATTGACCTAAGGGGGGTATGTTACGGTTTGAAATTTAAGGGTTTATTATTGTAGTATAGGAATTAAAATTGTATGAATTATAAATATTTTCTTGACTAAATGGTGAACAAATCAATAAAAAAATTCATCAAGGGATTTTGTACTTAAGCAACTAAATTTATTTAAGTTTTTATTACAACCATAATTGTTCTTATGCATCAACCATATTAATTTCATTTAACCTAAAACAAAGGAAAACATATCTATTATTATAATCATTTATCACGAATTAAGTAATTGGTAACCATCATTGTTTATTCCCATAAAATCTTGAAAATGTAGTTTGTAATGTCACTCGATGATCTATCCATTTCTTATATTGTTGTTAATCATATCCATGTAATAATTTCCACCTTGTATCTACGGGAAATTACTCTAAAAAAGAAAATTATAAGGGTTAAGGTCATGTTGTAGAAATAACAGTATTGATTCAAAAGATTTACTAAATACATTTCACTACAGATATAACGTACTTACCATTATTACTAATTATTCCAATGCTGTGAAGATTTTGTTTTTGAGTTTGTCGTCTTGGTTCCACTGCTCCACTAAGCGCAGGTGCTGAAGCCGAGCTGACAATTTGCAACAAAAAGGAACTACCAGAAATAAGATTGAGGACAGTGTCGGACTAGGAATCTTTGAGTGATTATAATTTTTCCAGATTATTGCATCATCAAGGTTGTAATTCGTTTTCTTTTAAATTTTTCTTTCATGTTGGAACTTCTTCAAAAATCATAGTCATTAGGAAATTATTTTGTTCTAATTTAAAAATTGAAATCATGGAAATATTTTATTCCGGATCTGAGAAATTTTCAATTTGATTCTAAAGTCCAAATTGATCTAGGGAATTTTGTGGTGGTCAAAAGTTCATAGACCTGGTAAAGAACATATGGTTCCAGATTGTTTGAGTAGGCAATTAAAAACTGAACTTTCTAATATTTCACTAAATACGGATAAAGTAGACAAGTGGTATGATAAAATATGTCAATTAATTGTGAAAAACCCATTAAAATTTTCTAATTGGAGACTATCTGATGATGGCAAACTTTATAAACATATAAGAGTTAAAGGCTTGGATAGTAGTAACAATTGGAAGCTAGTAATACCTAAAGCAAAAAGAAAAGAAATTTTAAAAACATATCACGATGATCCTCTTACAGGTGGGCATTTAGTAGGGTTGCCACCTGTCCGGTTTTCACCCGGACTGTCCGGTGTCCGGACGCATGATGAAAATGTCCGGAAATATCTGGATAACTATATAATTAATAATAATTAATACCTAATATAAAATTTATAAAGGCGATTGCCGAACGCCTTAGGATATACCCAACTAATTTCTGAACGTTCCTACTTCTTGAATGACGGGTGTGTCATGAACGTCTCTGGTTTCCATTAGCGACGGAAAAGTGGACTTTTTTTGCCTAGGCAGAAAAGTTTGTTGCTCCCCATTCAACAAACGTTATCGACGTAATTGGTAAACATAAAAAAGTAGATTATGCGTGACTTGTAACAAATTCGGAGAAAAAATGATATATGTTTCACACGGCAAAAGATCAGATTTAGTGCCTTGGTTGGTTTCCTCGCTTCGCTTTTGGCTATGGAACACTAGTCGCAGCATTAAAATTGTGCTTTTCTGCCTAATAAAACAAATAATTATGTATGTATTGTGTCGTTCTCCCTGTTCATTTACAAGTGTCTCTATTTTTTATTTTTTTTTAATTTTGAAATAGACCGTAACTACGAGGGGTGGCGTTTGAAATTGAGTAGATACCTTTTTCAATTTTTTTCTAAAAATTCATTTTACAGATAGGTATGAGTGTAAATTACCTATGCTACAAAAAAAAGTTAGCTTCGATTATGTACGGGTTTTCGGAAATCAAAAGGTGGCAACCCTAGCATTTAGGCATTTTTAAAACTCATAATAAAATAATTGAAAAATATTTTTGGCCTGGTATGAAATCAGATATAAATAAGTATGTGAATGCATGTAGGATATGCTGTGAACATAAACCTGAGCAAAGAATGAAAGCAGGAATGATGGGTAGCAAACCGAAAGTCGAAAGATGTTGGCAGTATGTAGCTACAGATCTCGTAGGACCTTTACCTAGAAGTAGTAAAAATAATCAATATATTTTGGTTTATTCAGATTATTTCAGCAAATTTTCTTTATTTATTCCTTTACGTAAAGCAACAGCATCTAAAGTAACAGAGCAGATTGAACAAATGTTTCTTATATTTGGGGTACCGGAATTTTTACGTTCAGATAACGGAGTTCAATACAAAAGTAATGAATTTAAAAAGTTAATAAATAAGTATTGTTCCGGTAATTAGATACCTGAATTGGTTCAATTGGTTCAACGCTAAATAAACGTTTATGACAACGCGGCAAGCTGGCAACAAGGCGTTCGCACGAGGCCGCAGGGCAATGTTCATAATCCGCTCCCCTTTTAGTGTTAAGTAGTACCCCAAAGAGGATGCGTGTTGCTCTTGGGCCGACAGCTTCTTGGCATTCGGGGTTATAAATTATTGCACAATATTGCAATAATATTGTACTAACTCGTTTTCCGCACATAAAGTAATAATAATAATAAAGTAAAATTAATAGGATTCGAGTTTTTTATTGCAGTAATCAATATACAGTCCACTGAAGAAGGAAAAATAAGTATTTAACCTAAAAGTGAAAAGTTCAAAAAATAAAGTGAACCAGTTTAATAATACCCCATCAAGTATAATGTTAAATTTCTCACAAATCCTTTATATCATCCGGAACCAAATTTTACTGAAAGGGTAAATAGAGTAATTAAAACAATGATATCATGTTATGTTGAGGAAAATCAGAAAAAATGGGATCAATATTTACAAGAACTGGCATGTGCTTACAGAACTGCTAAAAGTGAAGTCACAGGTATGACTCCATATTTTGTTAATTTTGGATGTGAAATGTTTGTAGATGGTAGTGAGTATGAGAGTGCGAGACAGAAAGAGAAACACACATCTGACACTGTAGATATCGTAGATGGTGATATGGGAAAAATTAATATGTCAAAATTAACAAATATTGTTGAATTGCGAAAACTTGTTCAAGAAAAGTTAATAAATGCTCATGATAAAACTTAACATCAGTACAATCTTAGACATAGGCCAGTAGTATTTCAACCTGGAAATTTAGTTTGGAAAAAGGAATACAGTCTTTCAGATGCGTCTAAAAGTTTTTCAGCGAAGTTGGGGAGAAAATATACCGGTCCTTATAAAATTAAAAAGAAACTAGGTATAAATGTATATGAATTGGAAGACTTAGGAGGCAAATCTAAAGGACACTGGCATATTAAAGATTTAAAATTAGATAAAACTATGGATTAACTTTATAGTTAATATTATTATTACCTATTGTTTATTTTGTTAATTTTTCTTCAAAAAAAAAAAATATTTTTTTTTTATTCATTTATGCAAGTGAATAGTTTAAATTTTGTGTAATGAATATTAATTGCATATAACTATTGTAATTTAAGTCTAAAGGGTCAAAAAGGGTTACTAAGCCACTGTTTAGTTTTAGTGATTTGTAGTTGTAAGGATGGTTAATTTTGGTCGCTGGGACTGTGTAAAAAAAAAATCTTCGATTTTTTTTTATTGACCTAAGGGGGGTATGTTACGGTTTGAAATTTAAGGGTTTATTATTGTAGTATAGGAATTAAAATTGTATGAATTATAAATATTTTCTTGACTAAATGGTGAACAAATCAATAAAAAAATTCATCAAGGGATTTTGTACTTAAGCAACTAAATTTATTTAAGTTTTTATTACAACCATAATTGTTCTTATGCATCAACCATATTAATTTCATTTAACCTAAAACAAAGGAAAACATATCTATTATTATAATCATTTATCACGAATTAAGTAATTGGTAACCATCATTGTTTATTCCCATAAAATCTTGAAAATGTAGTTTGTAATGTCACTCGATGATCTATCCATTTCTTATATTGTTGTTAATCATATCCATGTAATAATTTCCACCTTGTATCTACGGGAAATTACTCTAAAAAAGAAAATTATAAGGGTTAAGGTCATGTTGTAGAAATAACAGTATTGATTCAAAAGATTTACTAAATACATTTCACTACAGATATAACGTACTTACCATTATTACTAATTATTCCAATGCTGTGAAGATTTTGTTTTTGAGTTTGTCGTCTTGGTTCCACTGCTCCACTAAGCGCAGGTGCTGAAGCCGAGCTGACAATTTGCAACAAAAAGGAACTACCAGAAATAAGATTGAGGACAGTGTCGGACTAGGAATCTTTGAGTGATTATAATTTTTCCAGATTATTGCATCATCAAGGTTGTAATTCGTTTTCTTTTAAATTTTTCTTTCATGTTGGAACTTCTTCAAAAATCATAGTCATTAGGAAATTATTTTGTTCTAATTTAAAAATTGAAATCATGGAAATATTTTATTCCGGATCTGAGAAATTTTCAATTTGATTCTAAAGTCCAAATTGATCTAGGGAATTTTGTGGTGGTCAAAAGTTTCAGCATGAGGTATACCGGAAGGGTGATTGGAATTATGGGTAATTCTATTTTTCTATTTATACCGTCAACTCGTGAAAGGTATTCTTTCTTTTTCCTTCTGATTCCATTCGAATAGTTTGAAGAGACATATTGGCAAGTTAGTGTGATCTCCAACTAGTGAGAAGTTCGAAAATAATCTGAATTTTGAGAATCCATCCAAGGATTATTTTGGGCAGAGATTAGAACTTCACAACTGGGTAACAAGATATTGTGAATATCTTTGCAGCTAAGCTGGATATACCGGGAGAAACAGCCTAAGCAACACCGCCTTTTGTCAAAGAGATTTTGAATGAAGTCCTATATTTTATAGGGTAAGTTTTCTAAGGTTTTATTCATATTGAAAGCATTTGACAGCATTCTGAAACTTATTCGAGTGTTTTATTCACAGACTTCTTTTATTGGTTCATCTTTATTGTATTCATTGGAACATCTCTATTCCTTGGTGTTGAGATTCTGATCTGTGGTCACTCGTGGATGCAGTCATTGAAGTGTAGCAGGTTCCAGACATCTTGAGCTACAATTTTGGATCGTTTTGGTTGGGTTTCGTAGAGGACATAGTAATCCACGACCGACAGATTTGGAACGAATCTTCACACCACGTTTTGGAAATAAAAGATAAGTGATTTTATATCTTTTACCATCTTTGATTAATTGAAACATATTTCTCTTTAAAACAATTTATTTCTTCAACAAACCTATTTTTTTTTAGTTTAGTTTAATTTTAATTTTGAAAACGTAAAAGTTTTAATATTATAATTATAATTACGAGATTATCTTACTCCGTACTTAATTTTGGCTTTAGACTAAAAATTGAATATTTTGGTTATACATATTTTCACGATAATTGATAATTCAATCAACATAAAACAACCCCTAACCCCTATGATGAACCATTTTTGTAAATATTGTACATATTAGTGACCAAATATATTTTGACCCTCTGATTTCATTATCTTTGTTTGATTTGTGTGTGATTATCAAGGCTTAAAAATGAATTCCGTTTTGTGTTCCAATATTAGGTACGAAGAGTCTAAAAAATTAAAACTACGCGTAGTGGCCTGTCCACGGGAAAAACGTAGCAAACCCATGATGCGTCCGTCGATCAAATCGCGCGGGACTAGCTTGACTCTTCACTGGTAGTTCCATTGGCTAGTTCTCGAATTTCATTGGTTGAAAATAGTCAGGAAATTGGTTGTTAGCGATTTGGACCAATCAAAAACGCTATGACTGGTTTGTGATTTCTGTGGAAACAGACCTTTTATGATTAAATTCATAAAGTTTTTTTTTTTTTTTAAGAGAAAAGTCAAAATGTCATTATGTTGGCACTACATGTAAAATTGACAATGCTTTCAAATTTTTTATGTGGAAAAGGCTTATGTTTCCAACATGGTCACTAAATTTTTAACATGGGGAGTTATCTTTAAAAAAAAAAAAAACAGACTTTAGAAGAATATTGTAACGGCCGCCAGTGTGTCAAGAATTATCGCGTGCATTCTAGATCGTACATGAATGGATTTACGGCTATATAAAGCAAGCTGGTATTTAGAAGTTTTAAGTTTGAGTTTGACTGTGATGTGATACGATTTAATAAGTGATTATTGTTGCGAGTTGTGAAGAGTTTAATTGTTGACTTAGTTATTGAAGTAATTGGTGTCAGACTGTATTGTTACGTGGAATAAATTATTGCTGACTTTGATTTTGGAATAAACGAAACGAACCCAAGATTTTTGTCACGCACTCCAAAGCCGTGACAATGGTGTCAGAAGTTAAACATAAAGGACCGCAGAGTGAAATCCAATTGCAGAATACTGCGGGGACACTAGTGTGTGTGAACACTAAGTGAACACTGGGACAGTTAGTTAGTGCAAACAGTGACAATCACAAAAAGAGACTTAAGCCGAATTTTCGCGACGAACTAGGTACTTCCACGATTTCATGAACACAAACATTTTCGCGAGAAATTCATGACGTCATATTTAACTTAGTTCGCGCAGCATGGACACAGCTTCTAGCCAGCGTTCTATTGATGAACTACATTCGTCGCGAAAATTCAGTTTTTACCGATCGTGTAAATTACCCCGGAAGTGACTCTATACCCGATTTTGACTGTGAATCTTCGAGTGAGTTTTAGATGATACTAAGTATTTTGAACCCTACTTGTTTGGACAAAAATTCACGATACTATCAGACCATAAACCACTCGAATGGTTATTTTCCGTGAAAGACCCTGGCTCTAAGTTAGTCAGATGGAGACTCAAACTAGACGAATTTGATTATACAATCAAGTATAAAAAAAGAAAATTGAACATGAATGCTGAAGCATTATCTAGACCCCCTTTACAGATCAATGCTATCTCTCATAATATGTCAAGTTCACACACTGAATCAGACTCTGACGAAAAATTCCACAAAACCCTAGGAGCAATCCTAAAAGATACACCTTTAAACAACGACGAAATATTACGAAAATATTTCGAAGATACTTATCTTTTCATGCCCCAAAAACCGAAAGTACCTATCGGTAAATGCAAAGAAATAAGAATAGATGATGAACACGAAAACAAGTCACTTTCAGAATCTACTATTATCAGCTGATTCTCCTTGTAACTCACCTCGTGATTCACCTCATGAAATCATTGTACCACAAAAACCACCTCCAAAATTTAAAATTCTCTCTCAAATCATCTTACCACCAAGACAAGTTCAAGAAAATCTTCCACAAGATGCACGACTACGTCACTTGAAAATCCTATTTCACCAAGACAACCTCAGCGAAATTCTCCAGAAGACGCACAAACTATTCATACGTTACTAGAGAACCCTATTTTAGGAGCTCCCTATACCAAAAAACATAACAACCTCTTTCCTAATCAAGTAATTTTCAGGTATTCGAATAACAATACCATTCGAAAAGAGATAATCATACCTTTCCCAAACAAAAAGAGATTAACATTCTTCTTGCCAAACGACCCTTCAGACCTACAAATCATCACACTAATAAAACAATATATGTCACCTTATACATATTGTATGTATTTCTACAACAAAACTCTAGAGCCCATAGTCTTACGAGTTTTACAAACATCGTTTAATTCTAATTCTTTCAAACTGTTAATTTCCAACTCTTTCGTGGAGGACATTACAGACCCTGAAGAACAGAAAGAAAAGATTCAAATGTTTCATGAAACTAAAACTTCCCACCGTGGAATGACAGAAAACGTTTCATCTTTGAAAAAACGATACTACTGGCCCAACCTTGAAAAAGACGTTCAAGCATACATAAAAGCATGTGAGATATGCAACAAAACGAAGTACGAAAGGCAACCCTACAAAATAATTTTCAAGCCTACTCCTATTGGATCAAGACCCTTCGAACATCTCTCTATCGATACTTATACTGTTTCGAATGAAAAGTTCTTAACAATAATTGACAGCTTTTCAAAGTTCGCTCAAGCTCTTCCTATCACTAGTAAGACATCCGTTGAAATTTATAGCACAGCTATTAAAATATTCCAGTAATCACGGAATCCCCCAAAGAATCACGTCGGACAATGGAGCTGAATTCAAAAATGCAATGATGACCGATCTATGTACCCTACATAAGATTGAGTTTCATTACACGACTCCTCGAAACCCGAACTCTAACAGTCAAATTGAAAGGCTACATTCTTCCTTACGAGAAAGTATAACCAGCCTGAGATTACAAAATCCACGCAAAAGCATAAACGATCTCATGATTGTTGCTATTTTAAATTATAATAATAGCATACGCAGTGTCACAGGATACACCCCATTCCAAATAATCAAAGGAGATTTAAATTATGCGATTCCCATCGAACATTCACAAAACAAAATAACGACGGATTATATCAATAATAGAGAATTATGGCACCTTCAAATAGGGACGGCCACTAACAAAAACGTTCTTATTTTGACATTATTGACACCTACGCATGCGCATTTGTGACTAAAAATAGTGGCGGTCAGTAATAAAATAAGGATTATTTGTGATTGAATAGTGAAATGCAGTATTTGTTCCACTATTTTTCGAGACATGCGCAAATCTAAATCAAATCTCAGTTGCCAAAGAATTTTTCAGATTCTAACTTCACATACTAGATTTATATTTTTTGTTTGTATTTTGTGGATGGATAAAAGCGAAAAACGTCATTTGCATCCCCTAGAATGGTAGCTTCTAACATTTTTTCCATTATAATTCCGTATTTAGAAATTTATAAGGTCATAGGTTATGTTCAATTAAGTGAACAATGCGATACTGACGCGAAAAAATAGTGCCAATTTAACATGTTGTGCCATAATTCTTTTTATCCATAAGAAATAGTGACTGTCAGTAATTAAATAAGGCCGATCAGTAATAAAATCGATCACTATTAGGAAAGTGCCATAATTCTCTAATCTCGCTGACTGTTTAGAAACTCAAAATAACGTTATTTACGACAAACCGAGGGGCAACCAATCCCCGCAATACATGTACATTTTATTAAAATGTCTCCGAAATCACTAGGAAATCCTGCAGTTGCCAAAATAGCCCGAAATCGCGCATTCTTCTTCGCATTCGCAGAAATCACGTTCGCAGTCGCGGAAATCATGTTCGCGGTCGCGAAAATCATGTTCACAGTCGCGGAAATCTTGTGAACCCGGTCATGTGGGCGTGCCTAAATTTCTCGTCGCAGCCTCCGAAATCGTTCGAAATCAATGTGGCAATCGCGCAATCTTCTTGCAGTCCCAGAAATCTTTGGAAATCACGGTGGTAGGGGTAGCACTGGTAATATTTTGAAATGTTTGAGCGCCTTTGAGAAATTAAGAAAAACCGTTTTTTTAATCGACATTTTCTGTTTTATTAGGGTATATTTAGAGTTAAATAATTATTTTAGTGGTAAGTACAAAAATCGGTGCAATGTTCATATTTCCAAGAGAAGAAAATAAAAGACTAGGGACCAATCCACCTTGCCACAATAACCTTCCGATTGTTGAAGAGATTAAAATTATAATGGAAAATGCAAAACATGATGCGATAAACTGCGCTAAAGATTTAAATATGTTGCTTCCCGACGAGTTGATAAAATCGGCGTTGGAAACAATCTCTCTACCTCCAATAGGTGTTTAAACCAATTCAACAAATATTCCTGATGAAGAACTCGATTTAGAAACAGAAGGTGGAAGACCTTCAAAATATGGACACTGAAATAAACCACGAAGATCTGGTAGAAATTGGAGAAGATTGAACATATTTAATGATTTCGAGAGCTTGGAAATCAAGGACTATAATGATATGACATGATCTGATAATTTTCGACTTAGCATCACAGTAAACATCAAAAATATGATAGTTAAAAAATCTACTTTATGTTTTCTATTTTTTGACAAAAAGGGAAAACTCCCATCCGACAGACGAATACAGTGCCATAACAGTGCAGAGGAATGCAGGGAAGAGTATAAAGGTAAAACTAGGAAAAAATTGGTAAATAATAAGGATTTTGACACTTCTTCCTCTGAAGACGAGCCTGATAGAAGCTATGCAGATAGGTCTTCAAGTGGCTTAGAAGAACTTACAGAAGACGAAGAGTTACCAAGTTTCACAAGTTCAAAAGATTCAATTTCTGTCTTTGTTTGTGAAAACTACTATGCGGTTTATTAAGACACTTGGTATACTGGACGTGTTCTAGAAATTTTGGATCAAGAAACCTTTAAAATAAAATTTCTGAAGTCTGAACTTGATGAGTATGTTTAGCCCAGAAGATGATATACAAATCGTCGAAAAAAAAAATAATTTGTGGTTTTAAATAAAAGTTTAGCAGTTTTACTAGTTTCAATTTCAAGTATTTTTTTCAAAATCCCTTCCGCAGTCCTGCAATAATCATTTTTTCTACGAGCGTGCGGAAAAGTGCACTTTTCCGCACGCATTTTAGTTTGGAAAGTTTCACTTTTTGTGTTATTTATTAAATTATTTTGGTTTAAACTTAACTTTTCTTGTGAAGTTACTATAGAATGGTTACTTTATGCCTGAAAATTTCGAAAATTTCATAGTAGATACACGTACAAATTATTGTTAAAAGTTCTCGATTTTATTGTATTCAGAATAAGGCACATTATTTCAGAATTAGATTTTTTTTTTTTTAATCAATAAATAAATAAGATTTATTTCTAAGAGTAGGTACCTAATTTATAATAAGAAAAAATTACTCGATTTGTTTTTAATACGTGTTGCAGAAGAAATATCAAATATTGGTGTTAAAATTTACATTACAGGTATATTCCTTCTATCTCGTAGAAAAAATAGTGTTCCGAACTCGTGCGGAAAGTCTCTTTTCCTCACTTAATTGCTTGCCGAACGACGCGTAGCGGAGTTCGGCAAACTGCAAGCGCGTGCGGAAAAGTGGCACTTTCCGCACTTGTTAGGAAATATATTATTTACTACAGCCGTGCGGAAAAATCGATTTTCCGCACTGATATGCGTGCGGAAAATACCGCACGGTGCGGTAAAACTTTTTTTTTGACATATCAGTGCGGAATAGTTATTTACCTAACAAATGCAGAAAGTGATACTTTACCGCACGCAACGGCAGTCAAGCCGTTAAGGGCGGTAAAGGCACTTTCCGCATGTGTTAGGTACAACATTTTACCTATGAGCATCTACATCTCTGAAAAAAGGCATTGATAAAATTAATTATTGAATCAGATTAATTAATGAAATTAGATTAGATATAGAAACGATCAAAAATCCATTTTCTGAAAAAGAGAGGATTTCTGATTAAAAATATTAAATTTTACTTTACCACACACTATGCGGTAAAGTGCACTTTACCGCACACTTTGTAGTCCACTTTACCGCATACTATGCTGTAAAGTTAACTTTACCGCACACTATGCTGTAAAGTTAACTTTACCGCACACTATGCGGTAAAGTGCACTTTACCGCATAGTGTGCGGTAAAGTGATACTTTCCATTTGCAAATACGTGCGGTAAAGTGCACTTTACCGCACGCTCGTAGGTAAAAAGTTTTTCCGGCGGTAAAGGCACTTTCCGAATGTGTTAGGTACAAAAAATTTTCTACGAGCGTGCGGAAAAGTACACTTTTGACAGATGTCAATTTTTAAATTATGAGCTGACACACTTACACAAATATCAGCATTGAGAATTATTGACACAATAACGTTATTTATTAATTTATTTTATGGATCACGACCGTTAATAATTGATATTTTTGTAAAAGAGCAATAAATCTATAATACTGACTGTTTCCCAGTTATTCGAAAAATATGTTATTTATTAAATTATTTTGGTTTAAACTCAACTTTTCTTGTGAAATTACTATAGAATGGTTACTTTATGCTTAAAAATTTCGAAAATTTCATAGTAGATACATCAAACGTACAAATTATTGTTAAAAGTTCTCGATTTTATTGTCTTCAGAATAAGGCACATTATTTCAGAATTAGTTTTTTTTTTTATTAATAAATAATAGTTATTTTTGTATCAAGGGCGCGAAATGCTACTTTGGTGATCGAGATCTGATTCTGTAGGAAAAAAATTGTACCTAACACTTGCGGAAAATATTTTTCCACACTTGTTAGGTAAATAGCTATTTCAGTCCCGCAATCTTGGAAATCATTGCGATTATTCCAGAAATCTTGGAAATCATTTCGATTTTCATGGCAATCTTTGAAATCCCCTAAATTATCATGGCAGCCCTGGAAATCTCAGTGATTGCCAAGAAATCATAGGATTTCCGCAATACGTGTACATTTTTAAAAGGAGTGGCTTGCCCCTCGCGACAAACTAATAACGAAACAAACGCAAAATTTGGAGAAGATCAATAAAAAACGCGAAACAGAACCCTAACTAGAACAACCTATTTTTATCAAACAATTCGATATGACGTCAATACTCAATTACGAACCTAAACAACCAAAACAATTTGTTTCAGACCAACCGAAATGTTCCTGGCAACATTGTAACCCCTTTTGTTAATAAACTAATTAGGGGTTCATAATCTTTTTTTTTTTTACGGATATGCGCACTCGCAAGGAAATGTCCTATCACGCTCGAGAAGCGGCAAGTGCGCGGAAATGTCGGTGTATGTTGGTCTTGAAACGGTTCAGGTTGTAACCTGCAGGGAAAACCGTCGCAGAGAGTTTATTCCACAGCGATGCTGTTCTCCAGAGATATGAATTCTGATATAATGAGGTTCTTGGTGCCTCTAGTTTGACAGTAAATTCATGGTTACCGTCTGTTTGACGGGTTGGCCTGGTAGGTGCTACTCTCGATGGAATCATACGTGCCAACTCTTCAGAGCATTTTCCGTGATAGTACCTGTAGAAGAGAGATAAATCGCCCACAGATCTGCGATGTTCGAGACCATCCAAGTTACGAGTAAGTGCGGGGTCATTGATCAGCTTGATAGCTCGTTTTTGCACGGTATTCAAAAGCATTAAGGTATGTTTGGGTGCTGCACTCCATATATGTGAGCAGTACTCCATAGTTGGTCGAATCTGGGCTTTGTAGAGTGTCAGCAATTGGCTTGGTGTGTATAGATGTCTTGTACGAAATAGCATCCCCAGCTTTTGGGAGGCCCTTTTAGCAATATCTGCCACGTGACTGTGCCAAGACATGTTGGTCTCTGCAGTAACCCCCAAGATGTTCAACTGACTCTGTAATGTGACAGCACTTCCAGATAGCATGATGTTTGGCTCACCGGTGCTGGTCTTTTTTGAAAACAGAGCTGCTTGGGTTTTCTGCGCGTTGAACTGTACAAGGTTTTTCTTACCCCAGTCCTCTATTATCTCCAGGTCGTTATTTATCTGCGATATTTGAGTTAGTCTAAGATGATGGAATTCACGTGCGGAAAGACCTGTGGGTGGTATGAGTGAGGAGACTACATTGCCATCGTCTGCAAAGCAATAAAGTGGATTTACTGTTTTATCTATGAGGTCATTTATGTAAATCAGGAAAAGAGTTGGCGAAAGGATTGCTCCCTGTGGCACACCAGCATTTATTTGGTAAGAGTTGGAGTTCTGGCCATCCAGTGCAACATAAATGGATCTGTCGTTTAGGTAACTTTCAAACCAAGTGCAAAGTTTCGGCGATAATCCCATTGCTTTGAGCTTGTTGAGCAGATTTTCATGCCAAACTTTGTCGAATGCTTAAGATATATCTAAGGCAATTGTTCTTGTTTCACCCCGCAACTCAATCGCTTTTTGCCATAAGTGAGTGACGTATGTAAGTAAATCGCCAGTTGACCTATATTTTCGAAATCCGTATTGCTTATCGTTGATAATTTTGTACTTTTCCAAGTACTTGGTTAGGTGATTGTTCACAACTCTTTCCATTACTTTTGATATCACCGGAAGTAGAGCAATTGGTCTATAGTTTAACGGATCTGTCTTTTTTCCTTTCTTTGGAATGGGTTGTACTGCGGCAGACTTCCATGATGATGGATATACTCCTTGCCTGTAAGACAAATTGAATAATTTTGCGAAAGTTGGGGTGAGTTCGTTGGCGCAATTTTTGAGTACCTACTATTGCGGGAATGCCATCCGGGCCCATTGCTTTGTCTGTATCCAGCTTTTTTAGGGATTTTCGTATTTCTCTGTGACAAAAGGGTACCTCTGGCATACTATGGGAAACCTTTTCAATGAACGGTGGAGTTTTTCCGTTTGGCACTGTTAGGTTGGAGTTGGAGGAAAACATTTGGGCAAGCATATTGGCTTTTTCCTCTGATGTTGTGGCTAAGTGATTATTTTTATCTGTGTGGTATGGATGACTTGGTGAAGTTAGATCCAACAGCTTTTGCAAGAGACCAAAAAGACCTAGAACTACTTGGACAATTCAGCAACCTGTTTTTTATTCTTTGATTGTATGTTTCTTTAGCGGAGTCAATAGTAATTTTGCAACTATTTCTGGCTTCTATAAATTCTGTGTGGTTTTGAGCGGTTTGTTGTCGTTTCCAAAGGTTATATGCTCTGTGTTTTTTCTGTACAGCCGTTTGACACTGGCTGTTGAACCAAGGTTTTGCATTAGCTCTACGTTTAGTTGTATGTGGGATATATGCGTCCATTCCAGATAAGATTACTTGTGTTATTTCATTACAGCAAATAGTGGGATCAGCTGTTTTAAAGCAAACCTCTTGCCATGGAAAATCGAGGTAATACTGTTTTAGGTCATTCCATTTTGCCGATTTATAGTGCCACATTTTACGAGGAAGTGGTTGTAGGCTTGGTGGGATGAGCATTTCGCACTTTGTTATTATAAGTTTATGATCGGACGAACCAAGTGGAGCATCTACTTGAATTGTGTACGAGTCAGGATTGGTGGTTAGGAACAAGTCTAAAAGCGCTGCAAATTCGCCGTTTTCTGAGATACGGGTAGGTTCATCGACAAGCTGCGTTAGACCACAACTTATGGCAAAAACTTCTGCTACTCTGCCTTCGTTATCTGTTTTGTTGTGGTGTTTCAGCCAGGGTATATTGTGGACGTTGAAATCGCCTAAAAAGACAATTTCCGCCTGTGGATAGTTTGACTGTATACTATCACAGCTTTCGGATAATGTCGCGAAAAAGTTTTGGTAATCGGTGTTACTTGGCGATCGGTAGAGGCAGCAGATAAACTTGGTCGATGACTTTGAGGTGAATTTTAGCCATATGATATCAAGGTTCGCTGGTTCTAGCTTCTCCTCTCGATGACATGAAAGGTCATTTTTAATGTACACACAGATCCCAAAATTATGTCGAAATCGGTGGTGTAGGTCATAGCCGGGATAAAGATAGTTCACAATAGGTGTTGCAGAACTGATTTTAGTTTCAGTGAGAACAAGGATGTCAGGTCTTTGTTCTTCAAGATGTTGGTGAACTGAATTCATATTTGTACTTATTCCTCTTATATTGCTAAAATCAATTCGGAGTTGAGTTTTTGATCTTCTCTTTATATCTTTGCATGAAGGACCCCCAGGATCACCCGACGCCCGGAGATCCGAGTGGTCGGGTATTTTACCTCCGGAATATTTTGATCCTGGAGGCGCCATCATGCTATCTGTTACTCATTGTTGGAACCGGACTGCCAGCGCAGTAGCGGAACGTGGTGATACCACTTTGCGCTACTCAATTCTGGCATGGTGGTATCTCACCGGTCGACGCCCAATGAGTAAAAAGCGTCTACCACCTTTAATCTGCTCAGTTAGCTCAGCCAAAAAAAATATTAGGGGTGGGTTGATTGTTTATTCAGTACAGAATGGCGATGGCGCCACTGAATTTAAAAAAAAATCATTCAATTGCACAAAATATGGAAGTGTGAAAATTCAGAAACACACCTAGAAAATAATTAGCAAACGTTAATTAGTAATCCTGAAAAAAGAAAAAATAATAATGCACACAACTCAACTCTTGACCTACGGGTAAACCAATAAAACAATTCAGTAAAATTTCAAATCAAAATAGTGTATATTTCACAGTCAGCAAACAATAATTCAGTATTGGTCTATTCCAAAATGTAAGAACAATTATTGTTGGTAAGACACCGTTCAGTTAATCAAATTATGTAAGCTCGAAGAAGAAATAAAAATAATAATAATGATAAAAATAGCATAACTACCAGTGTTGCCACATCTCACGATTATTCGTAAGATTACACGAGTTTGGTCAGAATTTCACGATCTCATGAATGAGGTAGCAATTCTTACGAATTCTCTCTGTAGTAATACAAATCAGTAAATAATGTAATCGGAAATAATCGGAATAAAAATCTACTATACAATATTTAGTTATTTTAAGCCGCTCCTGGTACATGTGCGCCCAAGAACACTTAACTTAATAGCACGGCATATACAAAAACAATCAGCAGGCTAACTGGAGCTTTGTATCCCAAAATGGCGGCGTGCGTAGATGCGATGGGCGTTAAATCTCATTGTTCTGCCATTTAAAGATAGGCTGTATCCTCGAATGGCGGCGTGCGCAGAAGAGATGCGCGTGAGAGTTAACCTGCTGTTTGTTTTTGTATATGCTGTGCTTTGGCTGTGCTAATAGGACTGCTTATTGAGCTGAAAGTGTCTGCGAAGTCCACGAGACCCCAATATTTGTGACGTCAGCTGCAGACCTCAACTCTTGGCAGAAAATGCATTATCCGAGTCCAAAAAACGAATTCATAAACGTTGAAATCGCCTTTTCTAAATTTAAAATTCCCAAGAAAATTAACTCACTAGCACAGCCTGAATCGCCAGCAATCCATCAAAGTCTGCGGGTCACGTTACCACTATCAACTGCTGATAGTGGTGAAGTCACTCGCAGACCAGCTGCCGACTCGAGAATTGGCGAACGTACGCCTTATTAAGATAAGCAATCCTGCGGATAATGAAAACGAGGTTCAGCTCTCAGAAACACCTGCTAAAAAACGGAATAAACAAGGATACAAGATTTAATAATAAAATTTCTATTTCTTGTGGATGTAAAATCATATCACTTTATCAAAAATCTATAAAAAAAAGAATGTTGTGCAATATTGTGCATTATTTTCTTACAAGTAATTTTAAGTCTCACGATTTCTCACGATTTTTCTTTCTCGATTCTCACGAATTTTTTAAATTTCATCTGGCAACCTGGCTACTACCTCAAAATTTTCAAACGAGACAGGGGATCGAGTGATAGATCATTTTAAAGGGTCGTTTAATCTGTATATTTTGCCGTCCTATTATTTGATTTTGACCTCACTGTTGCAGAATAACACCCATTTCAATGTTTAAAAATGCCTATTTATCCTTAAACACACCTGCTTTTTTACCTACCTTTTTATTACAGTAACAGGTAAACAAGCAGGTGCATTTAAAGGGGGTTTGCGCCAAAAAAACAACTTCATCTAAAAAAAAAGAGAAAAAAAATCTAAGAATAACAGTGAAAACCGCACCCCTTTATGACAAATAATACCGAAGATATATGGCTCTATGAAGGTGCCGCATCTCACCATATGACGTCATGAAAGCTCAAGCGACGTACGAGAAAGTAAAGTAAATTGAATTTACATATGTTTTGCCTGTGTCACCTGCAATAATCTAAACAAAAACCACCCACGCGTGCCGGGAACAATCAAATTAACAATGCGGAGCGCGGCTGGACGAAGCTCTCGTGACGTCACACACACTTTAAAGCGGTATAGCTCAGCGATGGTTTGTCGTAGAATAACGAGGTTTGAACAGTTATTCTTAGATTTTTTTACACTATAACTTTAATTTTTGGCGCACACCCCCTTTAAGGATAAATAGGTATTTTTAAACATTTTAATGGGTGTTATTCTGTAACACAGGTCAATTTAAAAAAAAAGGACGGCAAAATGTACACATTAAACAGCCCTTTAAAATGATCTATCACTCAACCCCCTGTCTCATTTGAAAACTTTGGGGTGGTAGCTCTAGGGCTTAGGGGGTTGAAGGGGCAAAGTCCAGTTTTACGTAAAAAAACATTCCCCCTCAATAAATTTGTTGACGTGTTTTGCAGATAACGTGGGTGGCAAGTTTTGAAATGAAAGCCCTGTATAAATAAAATATAGATTTTTTTTTTGAACCCTTCCCAATTTTATTGTTCTTTATTAAATAGCTAACTATCTACTTGGGCGATTTTATCTCAAAAAACGCAAGAGTCCAGGGGTGCGATTTTCGAAACCATTCGAGTACATTTCGTACACGAAAGTTGACTGCTTCTCATTTAATTTACATTGCTGTCAGCCAAATTTCGTGTACGAAATGTACTCGAATGGTTTCGAGAATCGCACCCCAGGAAAAATCCATAGGCCGAACTCAAGGATAATACACACTACTACTACAGGATAGCCTATCCTCATAAGGCCTTGGCGTAGGCTGTTTGCACCACAGGTTATGATTCCGCGGGCTTTTGCTTTATGCATACTTGGTTTTACTACATTTTAATAATTAACATTCTATAAAAACAACCCTTTTTTAGATAGGTATCGTTTTCATCTTCCTGTTTGCCTATTAGGTATGTTAATCAAAATTTAATAATAATTTTCTTCATAAATTCAAATTCTAAACTACGACCGCTAGTGCAAATAGCTGACGACTTAGTCAATGACGTCAGACTTCGGATATGGTGACCAGGCAACCTACCTCTCTCAAACTGCCTTGCCATTGTATTATCCTTGGGCCAAACCCGCCAAATTTTAGACTGTCGAATGTCAAATGCTTTTGCATAACCGATCGCATGTTGCGATTTGCTGAGACTAGAGATGAGGCGGAAAAATCGATTTATTTATGCCACCGCAGAGACTAAGAATGACACGTAAAAATCAAATTATTTTACGCTTTCTAAAATATCAGAGAATGCGGGACATTTAAAGTCTGTTTTTTTTTTAAAGATAATTAGGCAATTCAATCCATCTGTCAAAAAGGAAAATTCAATGTGGCGTGGCGGCCAAGCAAGTTTGTTTTGAATATGTTTTTATGCGTATTTCAAATTATTTTGCATACAGTTTTGCTAACAACTTTGATTTTCATTATTTAATAAACTATTTTTTGACTAGGTGCCTAAACTAATAATTCGGGCAGAAACTAGATATTTTTTTGTGTTTTTTGGCCCATGTGTGGCCGCCACGCCATCTTGAATGTCACGTGGTTTGAATTGCCTAATTCCCCAAGTCAAAAATTTATTAACTATGTTGGCAAGACAAGCCTTTTCTACATAATGAAAGCATTGACAATTTTACATTTTATTGCCAACCTAATGTCATTTTGACATTTATCTTTAAAAAAAAAACAGACTTTACGCGTCCCGACAACAAACTTGGGGAAGCAGGACATGGACCTTAAAATAAGGGACGTATGACGTATGGCAGGCTTTAAACAAGTTCCTTGTAGAACTTTATAATGCATCTCCATATTTTTCTTGAAAACAAGGTTAGAAACTACAAGGATATAAATTATATAAATTTAAGGCCGCGTTAATGGCCGCCATGTTCAAACTGTAATTGGTAGATTTTTCGAAACTTTTTTTAGGGTCTTTAAAAAAACGGCACATCAGAATTGGCTCAAATTTCATAAACATTATTTGATCGATTATCTACAATTCCTTATTTTGGTTTGTCGATATTCAGCTATTCAGCCTTTTTTTTTTTAATTCAAAAATCATGTTCGCAACCACCAAAACAATTAAATGTGTTGGTGGTTGCATATTTACAAGCTTCAAGCTTGGATCCGTGAAAAACATATTTTTTCTATTTTGGTGTCATTTCGAAGTCTTTTCGACACTAAAAGTAGTTTCGAAAAGAAGCTCTTTGTGACACTCCTTTTTTACTTATCGGAGGTTGGTGACACTGGCTGATTGATGGTTATCGAACTGTCATTCGCGATTTTATAATAGAAGATTTCTATATTTGGTATGTAGTGTTACCAACCCAAACATATGAAGTCAGGAAATATGAGAATAAAATTTGAAAAATTTGTTTTTTTTTAAATTAAATAATACCAAAATAAAAAAAATAGTATAAAATATTCGTTTCATAAAACATTTTATGAAACTTGTATTTTAATGTACTATATTGATAACCACGAAAAACAAAAAAAAAACTAATTGCAGAGATTGTAGATAATATATCAAATAATGTTTATGCCAAAGGATTTTGGAAATTATTGCGGATTTTTTGAGATGACCTTAAAACGAATTTTGAAGGTGAAAAGAGTTCAAGCAATTTCAAGTAGATGGCGCCACGGCAAAAAAGCTACATTGGGAGCATCATAGTTGTATATTTGTCTTTCTCTGTCACTAAGTGTTTCACCGACAAACAGATTTTGTTTTGAACAAATAATAAAATATTGAACCCTATGTGTAGAGTGACGCAGTCGTCATTTTCAAAAACTAAATTTAAACATGGCGGCCATTAACGCGGCCTTAATTGATCATAAATACTATAATTTGCTTATTTGTTTCTAATAAAATATTTTGATTTGATTTTGATTTGATTTGATATATGTATGTCTCTCTAATCCAGTACGCAAAAAGAGAAAGAGATGGTTTCGGCGAGAAAAGCTGTGGAACGGAGTCACGCAACAGGATTGTATCAGAAAAAAGAAAAAGAAAAGTTTCTTGATTGAAATTACTGCAGAATAGACCTATATATTTTTACCTGTATGCGCGCGCAACACGAGGCAATGCATTTTTATTGGCTAACTAGTACAGGTGTTAAGTAATCCTTTTGCACGCTAGGCATCTCCTTGTCCTTGTTCATTGCCCGTGGTCTGACAAGGATAAAATTACGCTTGATATTCAACTTGACGTACAGGCCCCGCAACATAAGGTGGCGAAAAAGCAATTTGCGCACTAGACAAAATTCGGAAATGGTAGGGGCGTAAACTGAACTGTAAATCCTACCCTCGGTAAACGGATGGGGAACAGTGGTGTGTAGGTACAATATGATAATTTATTTGTGATGTCAACTGCATCGTGTTTGTGCTGCAGTCGGCTCTGTTTGGGGTGTTTTGCTATATTATTAATTATTTCGAAATTATAATATCATCCCGTTTTATTTTCAATGTAAATGCATTAAACTTGAAAAAGGAAAATCGAAATCAGGCGTTTTTGTTGACCTAAAACGCTACAAGGAGGTTCTAAGGAAGAATATGGTAGACTGCCGCATCGAAACTAGCAACTGGGATGAGACAACGGCAAATTATAGGCCTTCATGGCGTCAAGTAGTCCACGAAGGACCACAAACTTTTGACGAACAGCGACAGACACGAGACCGAAAAGAGGGACCGCAGAAAGGACCGAGAGAGGGGAAGAGAATAGACACTTTTAGCAAACACTAAATTTTTCTACGGATCCGTATCCGCACCCGTAAACGCATCGACTTATGTTGACCGCCTAAAAGTTCTTTTAAGCGTGGTCATATATTACGTGAACGATCGTATCCTTGGATGAACGTTTTCTAACTTCAAAAGTGCTGTATTGATTTTGTAGCTGCGTCTGCAGGTGTGTGTTCATGTTGTTAAAGATATTTTAGTGATAACTGACAGGAAGATCTCTCAATAGTAGACGTTTTGAGCAGGTCATAAATTTCAAACGTACTCGTATCCGCATCGATCTGCGCATGTGCAGATTGGATACGGTGATTTCGTTCCGTTTCGTTGTGCTCATCGTTACGGGCCTTGCCTCGTATCCGTATCCGAAAACGTATCTCAAACATTTGACACTATTGAGAGATATTTCTGTCAGTTATCACTGAAATAACTCAAACAACATAAACACAGTACATATAGATTAAAAGAAAACCTACAAACACAAATACAAAATCAACATCACATTTTTTGAGGTTAGAAAACGTTTCATCCAAGAATACGATCGTTTACGTAATGTATGGCCATTCTTAAAGTGACTTTTGTGAGGCAGACAACGTAAGTCGATGCGTTTACGGATGCGGATAGGAATACGTAGAAAAATTTATGGTTTGCTTAGAGGTCTATTATCAAATTATTGAGATACGTTTCCAGATACGGATACGAGACGAGGCCCGTAATGATACGGATAACGCAACGCAACGAAACCATCGTATCCATCCTACGCATGCGCAGATCGATGCGGATACGGATACGTTTGAAATTCAGAACCTGCTTAAAGTGTCTAATGCTGCCAGAGGCTGGGTGTGCCATAAGTGTGGAAGAGAGTGCGGTTCCAGAATTGGTTTATTTATAGTCATCAGAAAACGCACAATCGACGACAGTAAAAATAGAAGATAATCATTCTCGGTATCGATGAGTGATCGAATCCTAGTTCGACTCTGTCCACGGCCCAGCCATATGATTCTAGCGTAAACGATCAATATTGACCACTGACATTGGAAACCAATCGTTTCGTGCCTCTGCAGCGTTGCCAGACGTACGACAGGTGTAGTATTTGTACGACAGTTCGGGGCATGTTCGTTACAAGAAAATCAATGCGTACGGTAGTACGGTAATGTACCACAGTTTTGAAATCTTGGGTTGAGTGGGTAATATTTTATGGTAATATGTACCTTTCTAAATTCTCCTTTTTTCTTATGAGTGCTGGCCAAATTGGGAAAAAAAATTTATAACAGAGTTGCTTGAATACAGTCTATAGGCAATTTTTCGCGAGAATAATCAAGCATAATCGATTATGCTGGATTAGGTGATGTCGATTGTGTCATACTCCCCTTACTCCGTCGGGGACCAAGAATACCTAATTTCTACTGTAAGAACAGAGAACAGACCAAAAAAATTAACTCCTAGCACATCCTGAATCGCGACCATTCCATCGAGGTCTGCGGGTGACGTCATCATTATAATCTGTTGATAGTGACGTCACTCGCAGGCCCAAAATCTGATGGAGAGGGAGTTAGAGGGGAGTATGACACAATTGACACATCAAATAACCCAGCATAATCAGATTATGCTTAATTATCCTTGCGAAAAATTGCCTTATAAGCTTGAGAAAGTTGAGCAATTATCAAAGTTCGAGGATTATTCCGATAGAAATTTTTTTGACAGGAATTTTCATATTAAGTTAGCAATTATTGTCAACGTTACAAAAAAAATTATTTCCCATTTGACTTATTATCCACAAAGTACTCGAGATGACTTTAGTAAATTTAATAAATAGTTTTATTTGATTTCCGGACACTCCTGTTGCTGTAATTTTTAATTCAAGGTCTATTTTCAAGTTTTTAACATTTTGCGCTCTCAAAAAAATCATATTTTTCAAGTAAATATGTACCTACTAAAAATGTAAAGTAATGTGTACCACAAGTATTTGTGGCGCGTACGTCCCTGTACGACAGTTTTTGAACATTGTGTACCACACTTCCATATTTAAAGTCTGGCAACGCTGTGCCTCTGATAATTATTCAAACAAAATTAACAATAAAACCCAAAATGAGTACTGAACGAGCTCCAGAAGCACCAGAAAATGATATGAAAAATTCACCAGAAGCCACACTGAAGCCGTCTCCGAAGCCCCCCGTCGATGAACAGCCTTTTTCCATGTTCTCTGGAAGAGCCATGGGGCAGATCGGGGCACCCATGTCTTCAAGCCCCCCTGTCGATGGAGCAGAATTTTCCACATTCTCCGAAAAACCTAGGAAGGACACCTGGCAGACATGGTACAAGCTGTTACCGAAAAATTACAAGCCAATTTCTGAATCCCACGCCCCCAAACCCGGGTACAAGCTGTTACCGGTGGATAATTACAAGCCAGTTTTTGATGCGCAAGGTAGAGCCCTCAGACCGATTTTAGGAAAGGGAGAGATGCTGCAGTGCAAGCAAGTTAGGGATGAAACTTCTTGGTGCCCATACTGCCCCCACTGCAACGAACAGAGGATGAAGAAGCTTCAATAGATGGGTACTATCTATTTGTAGTTTTTGTTCCGACTTAAGGTTAACCTTAATCATAAGAAAAAAAATGCTTCCTCAGAATACTTTTGTGTTATTAGAATGTAGCTTTTTCATTCAGAATTTTTTGTTTAATTAATTATTCATATTAGGTACCTACTATATAGTTAGAGTTTTGAGTTCTGTTCAGTTTTAATAATAAATAAATGCAATTAATTTAATGTAGGTATGTGCGTTTGCTTTTCGAGGATTATTGCGTTGATAAACAGTTAACAGGTCCAAAGGCTTAGGGGACGGGGACCTACTTGAATGTCTTTCATATATAAATTCTCAAATCGATTCAGACAGGGCCGGCTCCAGACATTTCGGCGCCCTGTGCAAAAGGTATTTTTGCCGCCCCTCTTACCGATTACTTTCCTACTTTGTAGTTCCAGTACTACCCTCGGTACTACCTATTTGCTAAACTTATAGTAATGCAACCTACAATTGGCAGCAACTCTCAAATAACACCAAAACATAACCTGCAAATCGCATGCGGACGCATGGAACTAGAGCTGCTTTCCAGTATGTGACTATGACGCTCGGAGCTACTGGGGAGTGTTGAGTTCCCGAGCTGTGAAGTCCGTCGATTTTAATCTGATACTCCAAAGGAATGTGAGCTGGTGGCTCCCTACATTAGAACGCCAATGGTCACCTGACGTCACACCTGTTTTTGCCATAAGCTTCACGTCCTCGCTCCTCATACGGAAAGTGTCAGATTAAAAACGACGGACAATACGTGTACGGTCGTATAGTAGCCGTGTTCGCTTATGCCATCTTTTTCGTCGATTTGCTCCGAAATTTTGACAGCAGGCACGTGATTTGTAAATTGAAACTGTCTGATCCAGTCACGTGCCTGTCAAAATTTCGGAGCAAATCGATGAAAAAGATGACAAAAACGAATACGGCCAGTATTTACAAAGTCAATTGAAACAAGGTGATAATAAATTGCAACTAGTGACTGGCTAGTGGCAGTGCATTTCTTAAGAAAATATTAAGTCACCGGTGCTTGAAGCTCCGAGAAATCGGGTGTAGCTTCAGGGGGCAGGAGGGACATGCGTCTCACGCCATGATACTGGAAAGGTACAAATCTAGTACGGGGCACTTCCGTGGTGCTCCAAAGCGCTCCGGGTTCTCGTTTTTCGAACTGTTCGCGAACCATCCTGGAACTGCGCAGAACTAGTTGCGTACTTATTAAGTCCTTAGAACTGTGCTCAGATCGTTTGGAATTGATCAGAGCAGGCGAACGCGATAATTGTTGAAATAAATCTTGAAGCTTTTGTACTTTGTAGTGTCGTTTTTTTTACCCAACAATTCTCCCTGAGATTTTTGCCGCCCTTCGATTTTGCCGCCACGTGCAGGGGCACAGGCTGCACGGGTCTTGGAGCCGGCCCTGGATTCAGATGCTTCATAACATAACTGGTAGTCGATTCTCGAATTTGGTAGAAGTGAACGTTCCCCTAGGAGAAGTGAGAGATCACATCGCACGCTCGTTCTCTTGGTGCCAAAGTTGGTATTCTCGAACGTATGGGATTATGATAGAATGAGAGAAAACTTGTCAAATCATAATGCGTTGTTGCCAACAGTAATATGTAAAATTAGCCACAATTTTAGTGCGTTAAAAGGACGAATGTCATGAGAAAGAAGAAAACCAGTATCCCTGTGTTTTTATTCTCATCAAATTTTACCGAAGGATCCACCATTCTATGTCGGTCATTATCATTTTCCATTCACTAAACAAAGATAGCTAACTCATCGGTGAATCCCGATTAGAATAAAAACGAGGGGTTTGTTTTATTTGTGTTTTGGGACGTAATCTCATTCTTTGCCTATTTATTTACTGAAAATCAAATCATTAATCATTCTATTTACAATTTTTATTTTCGTGTTGTTTTGTTTATGTGGAAAATGAATTTGGAAAAATCAAGATGTTCACCTATAAATCATACTCAAAAAGAACTGCTCATTGAATTTGTAAGGCAAAATGAGAAACTTCAAAATGGAAAATTTACCTCCGATTTTACCACAGTTTTTAATGATGAAGTTCTAGTTGAAGTCCGTATAAAAGGTGTCAATAAAGCAAGTAAATTTCGAGCAAGATCTTTGCTTAATCTAAATAGTTTTATAAATTTATTATCCGTTAAATCAAAAGGATTTTCTCTTCTGTGAAATCTCCTATTATAGGCCTTTCTTCTTGCTCTTCTGCATCTAGTAGATCATTCAGTACAAGAATTCTTCCTATAACCCCCAGCTTCCATGGTTTCCCACGTTTTCGTATTAGACCGTATTTTCCACTTCAACACAATATGCAAATGTACCCAATTGACGTTTTCAATTAAAAGAGATGGACGATAAAGTATGAAAACATTCAGATTCCCGCCAACATTTGCTTGCTCGTCAATGTCAAGTGTATAGGGTGTTTAGCAATCCCCTGGTTTTTATTCTAATCGGTGACTCCACCAATAAGTAAGGTATCTTTGTTCAGTGAATGGAGAATGACAATGACCGACATAGAATGGTGAAATTTGAAATTGGAAAGAAAATGTGGGAAGCAAACAGCTTCCGCAAACTAAACTTGAACGTGGATATCTTTGTATACTTGATGGATCGTGGATTTCCCTTACTTTTGCGAGTATCAGATCTGATTTTGTGTATCCAAATTTTGACAAATGTAGGATTTGATGAAAACTTATGGAAAGACACGTCCGCCGGTGAATAGGAATTATTTTCACGAAAAGGCACACTACACACAATCACCATTGTTAGGAAAAAACTTTGAAAAAACCGAGGAAATAATAGTTTCCAGTCTCACACGTATAAAACTCTTGTCAACAAACCATTGTCAATAGCTGTCAATCATTGTTTTCATACTTTTCATACTCTTTTGGCATCTGACAGTCTGACGCCAGAGAGAGAGGCTTCTAAATTGAAAAGGTCAATTGGCAATTACTGATAATAAATGATTTGCAAAACAAACAAAAAAATACCATGGATGATGACTGTAAAATTGACAAAAAGCGCATGTTTGACGTTTGGTTCTCCCGAGAACAGACGTTCTCTTCAAAAAAAGTAGTAGAATAAAATTCTCTCGACTTTCATAGGAAGTGAACGGTCCCTAATTTCGAGAATACGTCGTAATAGATTTTAATAGAAACCACACGTACTTTTCCTATGAGAACAGGGATCACACGATTCGAGAATCGCCGTCCTGAGACAAGACAAAACATGATGTAAAAATTAACCAGTGGCGTAGCTATCGATGAGCGGCGGAGCGCGAAGCGCTGGGGCCCTGGAACATTGGGAGCCCTGCAGGGCCCCCTTTTTAAAATCAAAAAGATCTGCAAAAATTCTTTAATAAAGCTTAGTTCATATACTTGCGAATCGCGGATTGCGGAATGCGGAAAGCGAATAATGATCCCTTTGGTTGAGTTGGCTTCCCACCGCTTGACATATTTATGCAATGCGCGATGCGCAAGTATATGAATTAAGCCTGATGCATTCCATACCATCTTCTCGGCTCTCGTCTCGGTCGCCAACACGTCACGCGACCGATTAGGGGCGAAAGCGCCCTACACCCGACGGCGCATGGCTGTATAGCTTTGTTTTGGTTTCACTCAGAACTAGTTCGGAATCATCCTGCACATGCGCATATTACAAAACGCGTTTTGGTTTTTTCAGAATCGTAATCGAACTGTGTTGACAATGTTTTGGTTTATCTAGAACTTTTTGAGAACAATTCTGGGATTGTTCTAGAACGGTTCTCTCAGTTCTTGCTCTGAAGGAGGAACTGTTTTAGAATTTTGTGTTTTGGTTTTTTTGGTTCCGAATTGGTTCAGAACTAGTATTAGTTCTATTATTTTTTGTGCGCAAGCAGTTCTGCGCAATTCCAGAACCGTTACAAGTTTCGAACGAAAACAAAGCTACTTTCACGCCTAGAAAGAGCTCTGGAACAGCTACGGGGCATTACGCGCTTATTCCTTTCGAAAAGTGTTTGTTGCACCTGAAGTCTGAAGTGCTCAACTCGTGTGATTAGAACGACTCGGTCTACGACCTTGTCGTTTTAATCTTTCACACTCGTTATTGTAATCATGTTCATAAACGCACTTGTAATGTAAATAACTATTCTACTCTAGCCTGAAGTAGACTGTAAGTTTAAAGGTACGGTTTGTTAAAATAGTACGCGACGCACAACTGATAACGTAAACGTCGCCATTGGCTCAGGTATGACGTTCACCCGTTTTCTGACGCTGATGCTGACGTCAGGTAACGGGTGTACGTCATACCTGAACCAATGACAACGTTTACGTTGTCAGTTGTGCGCGTCGCGTACTATCAACAAACCGTACCTTAAGAGGGGGAAATCAGTAATGTTGACATAAATATCTTGCTCACTCTCAAACGCATACATAGTACCTTCGCGCTCACACTCAAGGAAAAATTATTATTGCTTCTGAGGGGATGTCCGTGCGATTGGTCTGGGCGGTCTGGCTGATTACACTTATTTATAAAATAATCTCCCCAAAATCTTATCCTGTCTTGTTTAGACTAATAGTCTAAGAGCCCGTGACACAAAAGCCTCCGTCATCTGTTAGAAGGCCGTTTTTTGGTGGCCCGGTATGCCAAGTCCTTGGTCAAGTTAAAAACGTAATAGTTGGCAGGTTTCGGTGTGCAGAAACTGAGAGGTGGATGTATTTTCACTACCCCAAAATGAGGCTTTCTGCCTTTTGAGTCGGAAGCTTTTTTTTGTTGTGAATAAATAATATGGACCTACTGAGGCCTGAACAGGAGCGGTTGGCGGGCATTCCCCCTCTCTTCACCATGCCCACCGCGTTTTAAGTGAGATTCCCAAGGAAAGTTCCTACCTCACAAGTCAGAAGGACGAAAAGAGGTGGAAATTATACATTTCCACTTCCTCGTCCGTTCTGCGCTGGGTTGACAGCCGGTTGGCGCTCTATTGTTTATTTGAACATATGTTTCTTCGAAATTGAAGTTGTTCTTTCCCTCGCTATAATTTGAAGACATAGTGGAAGTTTTTTCAAATCAAATCAAACACACTTTTTAATTTAACTGCTAAATATTTTGGGAAATTGGAGAAAAAAAAAACATCAGAATTGCCTTAAATTGGACATAAACATACTCTCAGGGGCGGATACAGGAAGGGGGCGCGCGCCTCCCTGAGATTCTGAAAATCCACTCGAAAGAGTTTTGAGTACACACATTTGAAAAAAAACACACTTATTCAGAAAAAAATTCCAAGAATTTTCCAAAAAATTTCCAAAGAGAATGTTATAAAAAAAAATTCGAAGCCGACACCATTGTTCAATTTTTCGTTTTGTTCTTATCAGATAAATTTGTATTGCATATTTTTATTTTGAATAGGTATTTTTATTATTTCCTGTTTTTTGATATTATGTACTTACTGGGTACGGGGTGGTCCAATTTGATATACCACAAATCGTTTTGGCGCTAGAGGACGTTTCTCGATTTTGAGCAAAACTGTGAAAGCTTTATAACTTTTTCTGCTTGAAAAAGTACTTCTAGAAATTTCATACCTACATTAATCAATTATTTTCATAGACAAAAAAAAAATATATTTTTGCAGTTCACACCCGGTAGAAGTCAAACCTTCAATAAACTAAGCTGCTGAGAGAGAATGAAAGACACAAACTAGGTACAAGGCTTGGTAGACAAGAGTGGGGAAGCTACGAAGCACCGCACAAAAAGGAGACGAAGAATAGGGAACGCTGTATAAAAGTATTCCATCTTATTCTCTAGCCGGCTAAATCCCATAGATCTATATGTTTGTCTCTTTTCAGTGTCGCTTTTTCGTTTTATCGAGTCGAGTCTCAAATCACTCCCAACGATTCTGAAGAAGTTTTCACTTCAAAAGTGATAAGGTTTCACAGTATTTCTCAAAATCCAGAAACATCCTCTATAATGAAATTTCATCCTCAGTGGGGGAAGGTAATTTTTCTGTATCTGGGCTCAGAAATTTACGTTTCTTATCAAAAGTGTCAAAATTGGAACACCCTGCACATTCTCACAACGTATAAATAAAGTAAAAATAAATGTTTAAAAAATTATTTTTCATAATTCATAACCTGCGCCCTCCCTGACCAAAGTATGGGTATAGTAGATAATCGATGAAAGAATTCTGCCGAGGTTTATGGCAAATTTGAGCCACTCTAATGTGGGTTTATTTAAGCCATTCTGATGTTTTTTTTTCTCCTTGCAGAAAAAAATTATGTATGTAACCTGCGGATTATCAGTTGATAAATGTGTGTATTATTTTTTTTATGTCATACCAATACATTATTGTGTTTTTATACTTTAGATACCATCTACATAATTCATTACTTTATGCCCGTGCGGGCATAAAGTACACATTATGGCCCGCGCGGGCATAAAGACGCAAAAAACAGTTTTCAATTAACTTATTCTTTACTAACAAAATTTAAATTTACGCTTATAAACATATTATTTTTGTCAAAAAATTATGATGTTTGCACACTGATGACAATTTGCGAAGTGACACTTTTTTCCTAGGTTTTTATTATTCACAACCAACTGGTATGACTTAAAAGTTTTTATGCACCACGGGTACTAATAGATATATATACCCTCGGACGACTTACGAACCCTCGGGCCAGAGGCCCTCGGCTTTGTAAGACTTTCGCCCTCAGGGCATAAGCATCTACTTAGTACCCTTGATACATAAATAACTATTATCCATGTAAAATTTATAAAAACCCCCACTAATTATTTAGATTATAGCGATATACAAATTCAGTTTCGCAAAAACATATGTTTAAATAAACAATAGAGCGCCAACCGGCTGCCAACCCAGCGCAGAACGGACGAGGAAGTGGAAATGTATAATTTCCACTTTTTCTCGTCCTTCTGACTTGTGAGGTAGGAACTTCCCTTGGGAATCTCACTTAAAACGCGGTGGTCATGGAGAAGAGAGAGGGAAGGCCCGCCAACCGTTCCTGTTTAGGCCTCAGTAGGTCCATATTATTTATTCACAACAAAAAAAGCTTCTAACTCATAAGGTAGAAAGCCTTATTTTGGGCCGGGGTAGTGAAAATTCATCCACTTCTCAGCTTCTGCACACCGAAACCCACCGACCATTACGTTTTTTAGTTGACCGAGGACTTGACATACTGGGCCACCAAAAAACGGCCTTCTAACAGATGACTGAGGCTTTTGTGTCACGGGCTCTCGTAATATAAGTTTCTACTAATCTCTGTACCTATAGTGAAATTAATTAAACAGTGTATTGTTGGGATCCTCGGAATACAATGTATTTTGGTCAAGTAAAAACGCTTGGAGAACTAACTTTGGATTTATTTATTTAAATTAATTAAACTTATTGACAAAAATAACAAAGTATACGTAAATGGAGAGAACTGTAAGCTGGGTTGTTAGTCTAATGAGTGAACGCTTCTGAATGCAAAAGAAGCAATTTATATTGTCAACCTGCGTCATTAGGAACAAAGGAAAATGCGTTAAAACTGATCACGCGCTAGCCTCCTGGACCTGATAAGATTTCGTAAAGATAGCAGATGTTTGACCTAGATTATTATCGTTATCAATAGTTGAATGACGCAAATTACAATAATTAATAGATTTCGAAACAGGATATGGAAAAATACAAGAATGATTAAATATAGACTTAATAATATAAGATGTTAACAATATAAAGGTAGTTATGTAGGGGTATAACAATCCATCCCCCTTAAGTGTTTTGCTAGAGGTTTAATGCCTTTAGAAAACACAGTAGCAATAAGTGTTAAGACTAATCTATAAATATAATTTATTGGTTAGTTAAATTAAATGAAGTGTGAAAGTCTATGATAAGGATTTCGAACAGAGTAAGTAAATTAAAACTAAATGAGTCCTAATATTATTATTTATGGTGTTGACCTGACCTTTTCCAAAAAGAAGGAGAATAGTTAAGATTTGATGGGAAGATGAGTTTTTTTTTTTCTTCATTTCTATTTTAACTTCTGGAAAGAAAGAACAAAAAAATGAACAGTGCGTGTAAGGTGTTGTACGAATGTTTGGATTGCAGAATCCAGGGAGAGGCTTTCTACTCTCAGTTGTCGATGTTCCAACTTAGGCAGGTAAGTTGAAGTGCAACGTTTTTACGTTATTTTATTTATATTTTTTTTTTTCAAACAGGTGGCGCACGGATGGGTGCCACAAGGACTTTTAACAGGAGGGAACTTCAATCCTTCCCCGAGGTTTTGCGGGGTGTGCCAATTCACGGCACCGCTCTTGGTGATGAGGGTGGTCGTGTGGAGCGCTGTATTGGGGTCTTTTGTGGAGGTCCCAGTGGACTTCTTCCAGACAGTTCAGCTGTGAACAACTGATGTTAAATGTAACAGTTCAATAAAATTTTGATTTTTCGTGAGTCTGTGTTTTCTTTGTGTTAGAATTATTGTGTATGAAAACATGAAATAAAAGGTAATGATTTAAAGTCGAAGTCTTATAGCTAATAACCTGGTATCATAATAATTACATACTTAAATTTAATAAAAAGGGTTAGTGGATATAAATAAAAGTTAAATTTTTAAAATTTTTGTTTTTGACCTCGTCATCCTAGTTGGTGTTGATTCTGGTAGTTGGACTTCTTCGTAGAGGTTCGCTGGGGTTGGTTCGTCAGTAGAGATCTGATAACCACTATTGTCGATTCCATTAGGGTTTATGTAGCTGGAACTTATAGCGATAGCTTCGTTCTGTCCCGGGATTCGCCTAAAAGTTATTCTAGGTGCGGAGAGCCTGCTGTCAGAAATTGTATTATGACTATTAATACACAATAGGTATTGACAGGTATTTCTGGAAAAAATGTTTTTAATCCATCTTAGAGGTAGCCAGCGGCATTTTCGGCAGCAGCAAAGACAGGTGACCAGAATGATGATCGTAAGTACAATTGCTCCAGTTAAGGTATTGTACCACTTTGAAGTATGGTAGAGAAACGGTTGGTCGATTCTTCTCTGAAGTTCGGCGTCGATCTGGTTTAATTTGGAATCAGCTTGGTTTAGATCGTTTAGGTTCACGTTTTCTAAACGAATCGGTTCCATTGTATCTGCTTGCAGTAAATTTTGCTTTATTTGGCAGCAATCGTCCAAGGTAATGTCGACTGATTGCAGCGGACTAGTGTAATTTGCAGAGAGATTGGACGAAGCAATTAATGTGGTAGCTAAAGTGTAGCATTTGCATTTGGGTTTTAGGGTAAAAATCCCAATTCCATTTATATTGACGTCACTGGTTCTAGTGTTGGAATCGCAATATATTGTGCCAATTGTAGGATTAGTGACTATAAATAGCCATTGGTTGGTACTTATTGGATGCCAAATTTCAAAGGTGCCTTTAGTGACTTTGGTGTCACAATCCTTTGGAATGATTTGCAGTTGTTTAGTTTTCAATTCAACTTCACAGATGGGTCTTTCCTTGATAAGGTAGGTAGTGGTTTTACTGCAGATAAAATCGGAAGGTGGTACCTTCAAACAGTTGGATAGGTCCTCCATTTGTCCATATGAGTTCTTCATAGGGCTCAGTAGTAGGTAAGGAAAGGACGGATTTATAAAGGAATAGACAGAGGAATTTGTTAGTTTTACTGGTAAAGGTATGAGATTGTAGAGTGAAAATGCGCTTCTTGTGACTAACGGAATTCTTATAGCGTAAATTAAAATTTCGTCTGAGTAAATTACTGATAGAGAGCATATTTCTAAATATTTATAAGCGTTTTCGAGTTTTTCGATTTCGAATGGGAATTCCCGATTCGAATCTAATTTGATTTTCAGTAGTTCTTGTCTTAAATGCGTGGGCGTAATTATGCTTGGGTGCAAGATATTTTGCTTTGAAAATAAAATAGCTGAAATGATTACGTCAAATTCTTCATTTAATTCATTTGATAATAGAGTTAATAAATTTAATTGTCCAGCGACAGTCTGTCTGTAAGTCATAGCATTGATCTTCTTTGTTGCAGAGGTTGCAAACTTATTAAATTTTCTAAAATTTTCGTTAAAGATCCCTTGGTTTTTTAGGAGAGCTTGTGCGGTTGCATTATAACCTTCAATTGCATCTGATAAAATATGAACTTGTTGTTTCATTAATTTATTCATGTCGTCAGTTTGTTGTGACATAGAAGAAATTGCATCTGTATAAAATTGTGCATCGTCTGCGTCGGGAATACCGAAAAGCCATTTAAATGCGTATGAAACTCCATTAATAAGACCTCGTTTTTGCCTTAAAATAATTTTATTATGACTAGTTAAGTGGCAAATCGAATCATATTTGTCTTCTAAGGTATTGAGATTTTTCTCAATTAGATTTAGAGTTCCTTCACAAGTTACTTGAAAATCTCTATCGGTTTTATTACCTTCTCTTCGATAGAATATACATATGGGTATTGAAGATTGGTATGTTTTGCGAATTAATTTTAATTTTTCTTCAAAAATAGAAATATTAACAAATGATAAGAGAGTAAATTTGTCTTCGGAGAGTCGGGCTTGACCTAATTCATGGTAAAATATTCCTGAACGATCGAATAGATTAGTAATTTTATATTCGGGTTCGAATAGGTCATTTGTGGAGCTTTTATTTATTTTAAGGAGAAGTAAAAGGAGTAATGCCAGCAGCATTTTCTGAAAAGAAAGGTTTCAGTAAATTATGATGGTAAGTTGCTTGCTTATTATTATTAAGTAATAACTTAACGGTTTGGTTAGGATAAGTTGCAATTACCTTAAAAGGGCCTTTATAAAGGGCTGAAAATTTCTTATTTAATCCGGGCTTTATAGCTTTATTTTGGATGTATACAAAATCACCGGGTTTAAGATTATTTAAATTCAATTTCTTATCGTAATGTTGTTTTGAATTTTGTTTGGACTTAATTATGTTTTCTCGAGCTAATTCAAAACTTTGGTTTAATTTTAATTTTAGTGCGGAGTAGAAATCATCATAAGTATATTTGAATTCAGGTTTCGATGTTAGAGAATTTGGAATAGAAGCTCTATGACCATAGACTAATTCGTACGGAGTGAAATTAGTGGCTTTGTGAATATGTGTGTTATAGGTGAACATAGCCAATGAGACAAATTCGTCCCAATCATTTTGTTGGGAACTTATGTAATGTTTTAGATATTCCTTTAAAGTAAGGTGTGACCTTTCTAATGCGCCATTAGTTTGCGGATGATAAGGACTAGACAGTATATGCTTGATTTTGAAAAGTTTATTCAAGTCTTTTATGACAGTAGAAGTGAAATCAGTGCCTTGATCTGATAAAATTGTTTCTGGGATACCGTAAAGAGAGATAAATTGCAATAACTGTTCGGCTACAGTTCTGGCTTCATGATTTGGAATAGGCATAGCATATGAGAATTTAGTTAAATCATCTTGCATGGTGATAATGAATCTGTTACCCTTTTCTGTTATGGGTAAGGGTCCTACAATGTCAATAGCTAGTCTTTGGAATGGACGTTCGCTAGTTGTTGTTATCTCCATAGGAGCTTTAGGTGGGTGACGATTTAACTTATTAATTTGACAGGATTCGCAAATTTTAATTAACCTTTTAATGTCACTTTTCATATTAGGCCATTTATAATTTTCTTTAATTCTTCGGTAAGTACGAAGAAAACCTGAGTGACCTGAAACAGCTGAATCATGATTTTCTTTGAATATTTGTTTTATTTCGTCATGAGTATTCGGTTGAAATCTAGGACGATTAACCAGAGTAATAGAAATTTTGTGTTTTATAAATAAGTATTCAAGGAGGTCGTTAAAAACGTCTTGTTTTATGTGAATATTATTTTCACATGGATTCTTTAAGAAGATATGAGATATTTTATTTTTCTTTAGATCTGTTCTCAAATTTTGCAAGGAGTAGAAAAGATCAATATACGTTAATTTATCGAAGTGATTAAGTTTAGAGATAAGCAAAAACGTTTGTTTATTATCGTTTTTTAAAGTTACTGAATCGTAAAGATTTAGTTCATTTAGATCGATTTTTGCTAAATCATAATTTAGGGAGAGATTTTCGGAACATGGATTGTTTTCATCAAGATCCTTAGAACAGAAAATTGCATTTGGAAATTTTTGGAATATATTTTCCTTAATTATTTCGATATTTGGAACTTTTTGGTTTTGGTAATGAAATTTCGTGAAGTCCGGGAATGATTCGGCTTCTTTTGTAGGAAAACAAGATTTTTCCAAGTGTACTGTCATTACAGGTACAGGATTTCTGGATAAAGCATCAACATTAGAATTTACTCTTCCAGGTTTGTATTTTATTTCGTAAGAATATTCTTCTAGTTTTAAAACGCCATCGTACTAGTCGGCTACTTGGATCTTTGCAATTGAAAAGCCAAGTTAGGGGGCGATGATCTGTGTAAATAACAAATTTTCTACCATATAGGTATGGACGAAAATGTTTTACTGCCCAAACAATAGCGAGAAGTTCCTTTTCAACAACAGAATAGTTGCATTCGGCTTTATTAAGAGTCCTTGATGCGTATGAGATAGGTAAATCTTCACCAATTTTTCCTTGAGATAAGATCGCTCCAACAGCGTAATTAGAAGCGTCTGTTGTAAGAATAAATTCTTTGGAGAAATCAGGGTATTGGAGAATTGGCTTTGTAGTTAAGATATTTTTGAAATAATCAAAGGAATTTTGATGTTCAGAAGACCATAAGAATGGAACATCTTTCTTTAAAAGATTTGTTAGTGGTTTTGCCAATTTTGAGAAATCTTTGATGAATCTTCGATAATAACCAATAAGACCTAAAAATTGCTTAATTTGTTTCGGAGTTTTTGGAATTGGGTATTCCTTCATTGATGAAATTTTATCGGGATTTGGTGAAACTCCTTTTTCACTAACGATATGACCTAGATAAGTAACTTCGGTGCGCATGAATTCGCACTTATCGGGTTGTAAGAGAAGTTTATTAGTTCGAAGTCTTTGAAATACATTTTCTAATTTTTTGGAATGTTCTTCTATGGAACTGGCAAAGATGACAATGTCATCAAGGTATACGAAACATTGAAGTCCTTGAAGACCTGTAAGGGCGGCATTCATAAGCCTTTGGAAAGTACTGGGGGCATTCTTTAAACCAAACGGCATACGAACATACTCGTAATGACCTGAAGGAGTTGAAAAAGCAGTTTTAGAGATGTCACTTTCGTGCATGTCAATTTGATGAAAACCGGAAGCTAAATCTAAAGTGGTGAAATATTTAGAATGACCAAGTTGGTCTAGAATATCTTCGATACTGGGTAAAGGAAAAAATTCGGAAATAGTCACATCATTGAGTTTCCTAAAATCAACGACTATCCTCCATTTCCTTTCGCCTGAAGCATCCAGCTTTTTGGGAACTATCCAAAGAGGAGAGTTGTAAGGAGAAACTGATTCTCGAATAATGCCTTGCTGTAGCATTTTAGCTATTTGCTTGTCTAGTTCTTTTTTATGAATTTCTGGAAACCGATAAATTTTGGACGCAATGGGTGTCGGGTCAGTGACTTTAATTTCGTGTTTCAAAAGATTCGTTGTAGTTAGTTTATCGTTAGGCAAGAAAAATATGTCATTATATTCGTTACAGATTTTTGAAACAGAATATTTTTCTTCTAAATTAAGGTGATCTAAACGTAGATTTTTCTTGTAATAATTTGAGTCTTTGCTCTTTCTTAATATTATTATTTTGATAAGAAAGTATACAAGAATTTTGTTTCTTCAAAAGGTTCTAAATTGACCTGGATTTTATTAATCCTTATACCTCGATTATGAGTATTTAAAAATTGTAGTAAGGGCCTTGCCATTAACTACTTTAACTATAGATCTGGCTAAATTACTGCCTTCTGCAATTTTAATTTCGGGACATATCCCTTGGGAGATATTCGAATTAAGAATATCTATTTTGATAACGCTTTCTGACCTCGGATTCACATAAAAAGAATTGTTATCGCTTTTTTGTTTATGAAATATTTTTATTGGATCTCGTAAAGAACTCAAAGATAATTCCAAATTATTTAAATCAATTATTGCCTTTTGGCTTGTTAGGAAATCATTTCCTATGATACCATCATGTGGTATATTATCATTATCGGAAATAACGTAAAATTTAATTGGAAGAATTTGATTAGCAAATTCAAATTTAATTAGACAACTGCCAACTGTTTCAACAGGGGCATTCGGACATAATCCGTTTAAATAATTTTATCACTGAAATTTATTTTTTCAGTATTAGGAATTTTGTCTAATTTTAAAAGAGATACTGAAGCACCAGTATCAATTAAGAATTTATAAAGTTGCCCATTATGGTAAGAATCCAAATATGGGTTTTTATCGTTATTGTCAAAGAATACTTTGCAATTAGAAAAATAAATTCTAGGAGAATGATTTAGTGCATAGCTCGTACCGGAGGCCTGACTATTATCTGGCACTTTTAAATCATTTAATTGAAGTATATAAGAGTCATAAGAGGCATCGCTTTTGGAATTATTAGAGGAATTAATTTTGGGTGAACGCTTTAGTGCATAGTTCGTACCGGAGGCCTGACTATTATCTGGCACTGTTGTATCGTCACTCAAAATTTTATCATCATGTAAAGGTACGTCGCTTTTTATTCCCAACCCCAAGAAACGACGTCGTTCTGAGGATCGGTGGAGTTTAAATGTACCTGAGTATTATCAGGTTGAGAATTGGAATTATTTTGAGAATTTCTAAGTTCATTGTTTCTTTTTAATTTGAAACATTCACTCACTAAATGTCCATCTTTTTTACAATATTTACACGTCTTTTTGGTATAATTATTAGAATAATTATTAGGAGGTTTAGAATTTGGATTGTAAGACGGTTTATTAATTTGGATATTTTTTGCTAAGTTCCTTTTCTTGAAGCAATCTTTAAGCAAATGACCTGAGGTTTTACAAAATTGGCAGAATTTTTGACCGGGAGGAGAATTTTGTGACTTGGAAGGTTTTGTAACTTGAAGGGCTCGTTCCTCTTCAAGTGCCACATTCAAGGCATCAGAAAGATTTTTAGGTTCTCTGCTTCTCAAAAAGCGAGAAATATCTGCATTAGAATGAAGAATAAACCTTTGAAGAGCCAATTCTTGTATGGTTCTCGAACGACCAACAGCTTCGTTAGCATTATGGAAACTTACAGAATTTAATAAACGAGTGCTAAGTTTATCGATTCGATTATAAAAATTTATAATGGATTCATTTTGAAATTGTTTAATTGTATTAAGTTCTTCCATAATTTGAGTGTAATGTTTTCTGTCAGAAAACAGTTGTAATAAAAGAGTTTTTAGGTCGTGCCATTCGGCGATGGGTTTATCTCTCATTTGTGCTTTTGCACTTCCAGTTATTTTCGAAATTATATAAGCTAATAAAGGATCTTTTTGAAAATCATTAGAAAATTTAAAAGCGTTTTCACAATTTGAAATAAATTCGGGTAAATCATTTCGATTTCCGTCAAAAGTTTTAGAAATTAATGAACACAAAAAGGTCAATGGAATACCAGAATTTGTATGTGCTGGTAAGCTAGTAGATTGAGAAGACGATGGGGCATTAGTGGTGGTTATAGTTGAGTTGTCTGTTGCGTCAGTCATTGACGGTAACATATTTGAGAGGAAATAGTACAAAAGTAAAAAAAAAAATGAAAAAGGAAATAAAAATAACAATTACTTAAAACAAGAATTTGAAAAAAGAAGATATTTAAAGAAGTTTTTCAAAGAATTTTCTTTCAAAAGTTATCAAAAGTATTAAAATAATAAAATAGCACTTGTTTCAAAAGTTAAGAAATAAAAGAAATAAAAATTGGAGCACTCTTGAGAAAAATTAAACAACAATAAAAATATAAATTGGTTAGTAGGGAAGAAAAAGGATCTTACTTAAGTCAATATGATTCCTTGGATTCCGGGAGATTCGTGGTTTTGGTCTTGGAGGTAAAACTCGGCTTGCAGCTGGTTTATCAATTGGACGTCGGAGAAGTTCAATTTTCCGCAGAGCAAGGACCAAATCCTGTTCGCAGCGCCAATTTATGTTGGGATCCTCGGAATACAATGTATTTTGGTCAAGTAAAAACGCTTGGAGAACTAACTTTGGATTTATTTATTTAAATTAATTAAACTTATTGACAAAAATAACAAAGTATACGTAAATGGAGAGAACTGTAAGCTGGGTTGTTAGTCTAATGAGTGAACGCTTCTGAATGCAAAAGAAGCAATTTATATTGTCAACCTGCGTCATTAGGAACAAAGGAAAATGCGTTAAAACTGATCACGCGCTAGCCTCCTGGACCTGATAAGATTTCGTAAAGATAGCAGATGTTTGACCTAGATTATTATCGTTATCAATAGTTGAATGACGCAAATTACAATAATTAATAGATTTCGAAACAGGATATGGAAAAATACAAGAATGATTAAATATAGACTTAATAATATAAGATGTTAACAATATAAAGGTAGTTATGTAGGGGTATAACAGTATGCACGTGATCAAAATTAATGACATAAGCACGTCGCAATGTTGGAGCTATTAACTTTCGTTTTACTTTGACATACCATGTCTAGTAAAATTTGTTATCACTAAAGCAAACAAACATCGATTTTTATATGTATAGATAGTGTATTATGAACACAGTCTAAGAAAACTACTCAGTTTTCGTCGTAAATTTGATTGCGAATAGAGCTAACATCAAGGTGATCTTGATTCGTAACCCGCTTCTTATGTGGACGTTTTTTCTTTGGTGAATTTAACGCTAAATTATACCTAATTTTTTGAGAGATTTTACATTGGATTTTACTCACAGTGGTTACACCAATATTCAGTGCAGCTGCAACACGCTGGAAAAATATTCCCAATTAAAGCCCCAGAAGATTTATATTTGATAGTATCAATGTACTTCACTTCTCTAATGCTATTTAATGGCAAAAGGGGGCCCCCATTATCTCCTTCCTGTTCAAGGAAACTAATTAGAGATGCAACGAGTTTCTGACTCTGACTATTCAATGACTTTGGCATTTTATAGATCCACAAATAGAAATAATTTCAAATTATTAAAGTCAGTAACCGCAGATTTTCAGCAATATTTGGCAACATAACCCATTAGTGCCAACCTAAATGTCATTTTATCGGCCGATTCGGTTAAATGCCAACAGCGTTCTGTCTTTTTTTAACTAAGGTTAAATAAAAAGGAGAATGAGTTCTCAGTTCGAAACGAATTTTAATTTCTTACAAACTGCAATTGGAAATAGTTTCGACGTCATTGATCACGTGCATACACTATTTAAATAATTTCACTATATGTCCTATGTGTCCTGTTTTATTCTGGCATTCGCGCATCACTGTAATCAAAGTGAACTTAATAAATTTCCAGTGGCTCTTGACAAAAATATGAATACTGCAGTTCCTAGAGTAAGTTAAAATTTTATTTTCGTATGATGATATCATGAAATTAAATTAGGTAAGGTACAGGGTGTTTCCTCATAATTTGGCCCCTATCTACAACTTTAGCTATACGCGGTGGAAAAAAACTCTAAATATGAAAGTTGTACGGTTTTATCGGTAGAATATTTTGGCGCTTCTAAAACAAACAAATTCATATCGCAAAATCATGATAAAAGACCAAATTATTTCTTTTCTAAAGGAACACTCTGTATATTTTCAGCTCCAATGAAAGTCCTTTTTCTCCTGTTTCCAAATATACCTTTTTCACTTATTATTGGCGTAGTGGCGTGCCATGGAAATTTGGCAGGTTGACCCTCGTATAATAATGACAGTATATGTCAAATTCCAGATAGTTTTAAGTGTGGTTCACATAATTTCGTAAGTGCCGCGGTATTAAAATTTTCTGGCCTATCTGGCAAATCAAATTTTACACATTTTTCAATGCATTTTTCAATAATGCTATATTATAAACGGTACCTAACTATTTTGCGTACCTGCAAAATCTAATGACATTTTTTAAAATTCGGCATTGTCAAACACAGTTGTCAAATTTCTTTCGTATTGAAGATGCCGAAAATAATCTCAGAAGAAAAAAAAAAGGGAAATATTAAAATGTCATGGTTATTTTAAATGAAAAATAAACCAACTTGCCCAACTTAAATGTAGAGGTGAAGCCATTTCTTACCCCTTCCAACATTTTCATACAAACAAAAACCTTTAGGCCGACCGAAAAAGACAGAGACTATTATGGACCGAAAGTTTAAAGAAGATTTACAACGACAAATTTGGAAATACAATTCTAAAAATGAATATTTTACATTACAAACATTACTGACAAAATCTGGAATCAGTGGCGGATTTAGAGAGGGGGCGCGCGCCCCCCCCCCCCCTATTGAGCGAAATTTTTAACGAAAACACAAACATATTCATCAAGCATTATCCAACATGAAATTCCATATGGTTTTTGCTATTTTTCCAAATTTTTAATACTTTTAAATACGTTTGGCAGCAGCGAGCTGGGAGCGAATCGACTGCGGATGACGTAAATCCGCACCAACTTTGAATTTAATCTATAATTGAAAATTCCAATTAAATTTAATCTCCGATTAAATTAAATGTTGATGTCAAATGATAGTTTATGAAAATCTAAGATAGGAATGTGAAATCGGTTTTCCTCTGAAATTAACCGTTCAGGTTTTACAGCCTGTCAAAGTTGCAAAAAGTCAATGTTCAACTGTCAATATTTCCAAAACAGTTGAACTTAGGTATAGGGTATATCACATGAAATCTGCTCAGAATTTTACGTAGAATCCAAATATGCAATCACATACAGGGTGTTTTATTTGAAAAAAAGAAAGTTGGTCTAGATAGCAAACAAACCAGAAGTGACACAGGCAATACGTTTAAGTAGAATTGTGGGAAATATTAGGGACATAAAGCTACTTGAAATAATTCATCGGTATCGGTATCCGTAACGCAACTAGATACGTTGACAAGCGAAAAGGCTGTTAAAGCGCTCCCTGTTCCGGTAAACGTAAACGCATTTCATAACCTAGACATTTTTGTCTCAAAACTTCGGCGTTTTTATATCTAACCTTAAAATTGTTATTTTTTTTGCGATAGAGAAGCACTAAACACACAAGAAACTCAAGAAAGTATAAACTAAACAAATTAAATCAACCCGGAAGAAAAGGGAGGTTATATTCATTTGAAATTTGACATGCGTCAGGAATGTCAAGATACGTTACCGATACGGATACCGCGAGAGGGCCGTAACGTTACGTTGTACGTACGGTATCTCGGCCTCCGTATCGCTTCTGCACATGCGCAGTACGATACCGATACGGATACCGAGCAAAAAATACGGAAGCTTTATGTCCCTAATTTACTGAGCCTTTCATTAAGGTCACTTTTTCTTATACGAGGTAATTAGAAAGTTACAAGTATTATACGCGACTTTTTTGCCACTCTGTATATTTAAGTCGTTTTTTTATTATTTCTTATCTGAGCCTGAGGCCATGATGGATCGCCCCCCCCCCTAGAAGGAATCCTAAATCCGCCGCTGTCTGGAATTTAAGGGAGGGCAAACAAGTTTATATAAAATTTTAAAATCTATGAGATATAAATTAATTAGTAAATGGACGCAAAATTTTATGTGCGCAGAAACATGTTCTTGCTGTCAAAATTACATTTTTGCGAAAATACCTGCAATATAAACATTCAAACGAAAATATCAGATTCGTGTATTTAGATGAAACTTGGATCTACCAAAACAGATCTCAAGTTCGTCGATGGATACACGAATCTGATATGAAAAGCAACTCATCCAAAATTAATCCAGAGGGGAAACGTTTTACTATTTTGCATGCGGGAAGTAATTCTGAGTTTTTAGATGGGTGCGATTTTTTTCTAGATTCAAGAAACAATGACAGAGACTACCACAATACCATGAACGCGGACATCTTCCAAAAATGGGTCGTTGATCAACTAATTCCTGCATTGAATTTATTTGGAGAGAAATGTGTAATAATCATGGACAACGCTCCATATCATTCAGTGCAGAAGGATAAACCACCTTCATTCTCTTCAAAGAAAGACAAAATGCAGGAATGGTTGGTTAAACATAACGTAGACTTCGACACAAAAATGACCAAAAAACAACTATAGGACCTTACTCAACCATTTCGGAATAGACCAAAACAATACAAAATTGACGACATTTTGAAAATCCACGGACACGAAGTTCTTAGATTACCTCCTTATCATTGCCAATATAATCCTATTGAAATGGCATGGGGGTTTTGTAAGAACTTCTATAATAAAACTATAACTTCGCAGCCGCTATCCACGGATAGGGTTGCGAGGGTATGGCGTGAGTCTCTTTCAAAATGTACCTCAGACATGTGGAGGAATTTTTGTAGACATTGTGACAGACTTATTTCAGAAGACTGGACAAAATACATGGGAGACTTACCTTTCAAAAATATTCCTCCTTTCATTATTTCTCTTGGAGAATCGGATTCAGAAATGTTGTCTGAATCTGAGGAGGTATCTAATTCTTCAAGTGAAATGGTGGAAGCTGAATAAGACGGACTAAAAACGGATCTGAATTTGAACTATTACTTTGACAAAACTATAAGGGGAGGGGGGATAGGATCGGGACTCTGGGAGACAATGGACACGCTAATATTTCCCGCCTCTTGCGGCTTTCTGATCTATCACGCCAAGGTGTCAACAGTATCTCCAGAATGGTCAACCGGCACAGATCAGATTGTTTTTGTGAAATATATTTTTTTTTTGAAAAAGCTTTTCATGGGAATTTTGTATTTTTGGCATTGTTGATCTAATATTTCAAAGAAGCGAGGTAAATATTTTATTGTTTATTTTAATGTTATTTGTTTAACTTTTTGTGTCAGAGTAGAAAGCAAGGTTAACCGATAAAGTTATGTTCTCACAGAACGAAAATACCAATGGGAGGTTTTGATATTTTTAAGCTAATCCGATAAAGTGCACAAGGAGAGAGGCTGCACAGGATCTCCCCTTGTTGTCCATAGCTTCCCTTCAAAAAGGAAAACAGCAACAAAAACTTGTGGCAACATGATGGTTGAAACATATTTTTATATTCCATTTCAGTTCAGCAAGAACATAACAATAAGAATATAGAAAAAGACTGACAGGGAGTTCTAACTTGATTCCATGAAACAAGCTAGTTGATGTGATTGACAATAACATGTCCTATCCAGATAGGAAAAAATGGAGTAAAGAAATCCAGTGTTGGTAACCGGGTTGAACTATGTCAGACAAGTCCAAGAAAAAGGTCTCGAAAATGTTATATTATACCAAATTTTATAACGTCATAAGTATTTTCTATGCAGATGAAAAACGCTTAAGAGAAATATCCACTGAAGTGTTCCTCTATATTTTACGGTCTCAAGCCAAACGCAACAAGGCGATTAGTTTATGAATATGCTCAAACGAATTCTAGAAAAATTTTGATTACAAAGAACTCCCAGAAACATGCTCTTCTAATCTATAACGACAAAGTTTACGGTAAAAGTAGTGTCAGAAATTAGGCAGCGAGAATTATAAGAAGAGTTGATTGATATGAAGTGAACTTCTTAGAACGTCACGTTGTATCAAATAGATTCACAGTTCCTAAAGATGATTAAGCTTTGGTTCCTTTTTACGACATTACTTCTTCACTTCCATCTCCCATTAATGATAAAAGAAAGAGATTTAGAGACATGATTAATTTCAATTTAGATTTGACGTAATTTGGTTTGCAGTGATGATTTTTTTATTTGTGTTTTTATTTTTTTCTATTCTTTAAATTTTCAAGAATTCCATTCAATTTAATTAGAATGTAGGAATTTATATCTTTTATCTGTTCTAGTTATTTTCCAAAATAATTACTTGGCGAAATATAATATTTTACCTTTACCTTGAAATAAACTATTTTTATTAAATGCACCATGTTTTTGCTCATGTCCAAAACTCCCCTATTTTGCTCCAATGTCTCCCTTCTGATGGAGAGGTATTGGACTCAAGCAAGGCAACATACAAGATTATTTTTAAAGAAAACGCTTTACAGAATTGGTTCTCTAATACATCATTTTAGTAACCTATAGTTGAGGTTATCTAACTGAGAATGTAGGCTTAAGTATATTACCACTTTCTCAAAAAATGGCCTTATGTAAAAATTGTCGAGATCTTACCCACCCTCCCATGCCTTACAACCCTTTCAAAAAGATAAGGTTTTACGATCCTGCAAGGGAAGATATTTGGATAGAGAGGACCAGAAAAGGAAGAATATCGTGACGGAAAAATCTCAGAACATTGTTTGATAAAAGCTCGCCACAACTCTTCCAATTAAATAATTTTACTATTTGAATTTACTCAGATATTTTACACATTCTGGCAACTCAGCTTTCTGTTTCATAACAATGAAATTTGAAAAATATTTTGTCATCAAATGTCATTATTATACGAGGGTCAACCTGTCAAATTTTCATGGCACGCCACTACGCCAATAATAAGTGAAAAGCATATACCGGTGCCCACGAGATTACTTTCCTGCTTCCATTTTTTTATTTGTTCATCAATATCAACGAAACTTGGTAGGCTTGATATTCTGATAAAACGCCATTTTTTTTCATCCACTACAAGTTTTCCTGACTTCCGGTTTTACCGGAAGTTACCGAAACTTTTGATTTTCAAATGGCACACCCTGTATATTCGTTGTTTTTTGGATTCTACAGATCGTTTTACATCCTAGTGAACCACTTTCAAATCGAGTTTTGTCCAAATTTAGTTATCAAATTAAATTTAGTAGAAAAAAAATAACCTACCTAATAAATCAAAAATGTTTAAACGAAAATCATGAAAAATATCGTGGTGTATTATATCGTTGGATTCGCCTTAAAATACTGCAATTAGTGGTGTTATGAAAGTGATATCTTTCTATTCTATTTTTTGAGCTAGGGCAAAAATACTAAAATAATGGAGTTTACAGCCCTCTATCAAAAAAGTTTACGAAGATAAAATTAAGTTTGTATTTTTCTGAAATTAAGTAAAGTATTTGAGTCATTTCAGGATGATCATGGCACTCTAGTTGAAAAAATTAAATTTAATTTTAAAAAAAAATTTGGAAAAAACTCGATTCAAAAGTAGTGCATTAGGACGTGAAACGATCTGTAGAATCCGAAAAACAAAAAATATATAGGGTGTGCCATTTAAAAATCAAAAGTTTCGGTCATTTCCGGTGAAACCGGAAGTCAGGAAAACTTTTTATAAATGCATAAAAAATGGCGTTTGGTTAGAATATCAACCCTACCAAGTTTCGTTGATATCGATTAACAAATAAAAAAATGGCAGCCGGAAAGTGATCTCGTGGGCACCCGGTATATGCGTTATATTTTGATATTTAGTTCAGCTGTTTGTATGCTATTTAAATTAAAAAATACATTGATATTACCAGTGGCGTAGTGACAATGCTCCAGGCCCGTGTTCAAAAACTTCACCGGGCCCCTACTCCTGCGAGATGAAAAAATTGAAAAATGATAGAATAACGAGTGCGGGAAGAAATTTTTCTTCCCGCAAGAGTTAGGAACTATATTTTTTCTACGAGCATACTAAAGCTGATGTTACGAGAAGTTTAATTTGAATAAAATGTGATTGTGCAGAAGGTAGAATTAAAAATGTTTTGAAAGGTATTTATAAAAAAAAGGTAAAGGTATCAAAGGTAAAGGTATATTGTTCGTCGATTTTTAACTGATACTTGCGGTATGAAGAGCGAGGGGGTGTTTCATATGGGAAAAACAGGTGTGACGTCAGGTAACCATTGGCGTTTTAATGTAGGGAGCCACCAGCTCACATTCCGTCCGAGTATCAGATTAAAATCGACGAGCAATAGGTGTATCAACAATACAAACAATTTCATGTCACAATGATTATTTCAAAGTCTTCCCGCACTGAGTGCGGGAAGAAATCTCTTCGATCCCGCACTGGTGCGGGAATAAATTCTTCCCGCACGCTCGTAGAAAAATGACTATTTTTTCAAATATCTATACAGGGTGAACTTGAAGTATGGAACATATTCGATATAAAATAAATGAAGGCGTTTTAGAAAAAACGCTGGGATACGTCGATTTTTGCTTGAGATTTTTCCACATTAATGTTTGTATACCTACAAGAACAGCTGTAGGTACCGTTATCAACTTTATTTTTTCAAATAGTACCTTCTGTATATTAGAACCCTTGTGGATTCTGCGGAAAATTCTAGACATATTTCATGTAGAATATCATGCCAGAAATACCCTTTATGTTAAAGTTGAACTCACCTCATTAAAGGGCAGCACAACCAGCATACCTGGCAATCCTGGCATACTATGGAGTGGTTCAGCCGTACTAATGAATTTTGAAGATATGCGACAGTCGACAAGCGGTAAAATCGTAAAATTTTTATAAAATAATAAAATAATCATGTCAAATAAGTCTACATAAGAATGAAAGAAATGACGACTTCATCTACGAAGATATAGATATATTATTTTTTTACTGAAGTGAAACTTCTCAGGGTCAGTTTCTCAATAGCGAATCACCTCCGCTCCGGGTTGGTTTCAGCTCCAGGGTAAACGTGTCCCAGTTGCAATGTGTGATGGAGTTATGCTCAACCCAGGGGTGACTTGCTATTGAGAAACCGGCCCTTTGGCAGCGGTCTGATATTTGGACGAGAATGGAGAAAGGTTTGAAAGACGCGTCACGTTTTGGCAAATTTCGTTACACGATAGACGAGATTATACGATAGACGAGAGAAGAGAGATATAACGTACAGATACAGAGAAAGATAGCCAATGACAATGACAACCAACGAAGGATTGACACAAACCAAGGATTATAAGCAAAGCGGATTGCCTATTATTGTCAAGCGCCGGATACCTTTGGAACATCACTGAAGCGTCTCCCTTTTGTGTGGCCCTTCGTGTTTACCCTGACTCATACTCTTCTTAAGTTTAAAAGTTGTATGAAGGAAGGAGTAGTTTTTAAGAAGTTCCACTCCTCAACACGTGTACGATGCTACACATGATTTTTATTTTCATATAAATCAGCTTTAGACGTATTTTTTTTACTTAATAGGAGAAAAAATAATATTGACATGTAGAACCGGGCCCCTTGAGCTACCGGGCCCGTCTTCCGGGGAACACGCGGAACACCGGTGACTACGCCCCTGGACATTACCCTAATTTAGGTCTGTTTCCGGTTTCTTATTATATCAATGGTGAGGAAGTATGGAATTTTGAACTTCAATAGCACAAACGGACTTTAATTAAAGTTAAAAATATACAGGGTGTTCCATAAAAAAAAAAAAGAAATTGGTCTTTGATAGGGTAGGGGTCAAAAATATGATGGAACACCCTGTACATTGATGATGGCGATTGTGCATATTTTTTTGTTTTCATTAATTTAACCTTTAAAAAAGTAGCTTAAATAGTAGCTCTCATTAATTCAATATGTAGTTAAGTAATTACCAATAGGTTAGCTACTATTTACCAAGCTTTTATTTAGCTTCACATGTTCTGTCTAACTATCAAATCTTCTGAAGCGTTTTTGACACACTTCCCATTATCCGATTTGGATGAAATTTGGTACACACATAGTGGTCCCATGACAGTACAACTTAAAAAAAAATATCCTCCCACCCCTACCCCCACCCCCTTCTATAGAAAAATGTGTTTTTGACACACTTCCCGTTATCCGATTTGGATGAAATTTGGTATACACATAGTGGTCCGATGATAATACAACAATAAGAAAAAAATATCCTCCCACCCCTACCCCCACCCCCTTCCATAGAAAAAATTGTTTTTGACTTACTTCCCGTTATCCGATTTGGATGAAATTTGGTATACATGTAGTGATCCGATGACAATACAATATTAAGAAAAAAATATCCTCCCACCCCTACCCCCACCCCCTTCCATAGAAAAATGTGTTTTTGACACACTTCCCAATATCCGATTTGGATGAAATTTGGTATGCATAAAGGTCCGATGGCAATACAGCCCAAACAAAAAATATATTTCTACCTCTACCCCCACCCTCCCCCCGCCCCAATAAAAAAATGAGTTTCCGAACAAACTAAGAGTTCAAAAATGTAATATCATAAACTTTTTGAACAAATATTTTTATTTAATAGGGTAGATAGCTGAGACTAAAAAGTAGAAAATAAATTGGTAAAAAATTTTTTTTAAGTCACAAGCTTTTATAAAATGCACTAAAAATTAAAAAATAATTTTCCAGCATTCTGATATTATCATAATAATAAAAGCGATGGCCGCAAATCAAAGCATAAGTTAATCTAAATTTGTGATCTAAACACTTAAAGAATATTCAACATAACAGGTCATCAAAGATATGTTTGATGTACCGCAATGTTATGCCATTGCCATACCTATGTCAGAGAAATGCTGGGGTATCTTGGGTCGGGTTGGATGGGTTTGGTACCTTTGTATTTTTCTGCTAGACAGATTCTTGCAAATATTGATATTTAATTGATGAGTCGGCCATCGCTTTTATTATTATGATAATATCAGAATGCTGGAAAATTATTTTTTAATTTTTAGTGCATTTTATAAAAGCTTGTGACTTAAAAAAAAATTTTTACCAATTTATTTAAAGAGGTAGTTGAGCTACTAAGTAACTTAGCTACTTACAATATAAGGTAGCTTGTAACTTGTAGCTAGCTACTTTTTTCAAGTAGCTTGCCCAGCTCTGCCACAAGGTTACCACCAATTGTGAAACTGGGCCTATGGCATATTTTTGTATTTGTTGATCTATTTCTAGAGTATTAAATCCAAATCGTTCCCGAGGAACAGCAGCTACTTCAAATAGTCTCTGGTGATCAATGTTACAATGTTTGTAGTTGTTAACTTGTTATTCATATTTAAGATTATTATAGTTTTGTAGCAGTTGTTTTGGTTATTGGCTTTCTTTAGAGAGTAGTTTGGTTTAAAATATAATTTTTGAGACACCCTGTATAATAATTCTTGTCCTTAACTACATAAATAGGCAAATAGCTTTGTCTTTAATGTATAAGTTGCAAAATCACATAACAGATCAGTTAAACATAAGTTTAAGCTTCACAGAAAATATTTCATGTAAAAACTTTGAACTCAATTTTCTGGGACATCCCATATAGTGTAGTCAATCTAGGCAGGTTTATGCAGGTGAGGTAGTAACAAACTGGTCTCTGCGGAAATGACTAGTCAATATGGTCCTAATTAATCCCTTAAAAATCGCACTTTGTCGCATTGGTGGAACTTAGAAAAAAATGGTCGCCATCTTGATTTTTTTCGGATTTATTGAATATTTTGTAAAGTAAGCATTATATCGAAAAAAACTCAAGAGACATTTTTTGTGGAGAATAAAAAGCTACTTATAATGAAAGATATTTCATTACTTCTAGCTGAAAAACAAAAAAGTTATGGGAATTTAATTTATTTAAAAATCTGGAAATTTTTGACCTTTAGGTAAAATCGCGAAATGTATGCATTTTTCTAATAAAACTTAAGAATGTCTTTTAGTAGAGGATTAAAGATACCTATATTGAGATAAAAAAAAACATCAGTAATTATCGAAAAGTTTGGTGTCAAATGTTTAAAGCATGGTCTCAAGTTTCCAGTCTTCCTTTTCCACTACCTACTGGGAAGGTTTAGTGATTTTCATAAACCTTAAAGTATAGAATTAAATTTATTTGAATTACTTAGTGTTTATCCAGACAGTACACAAACGTCCCTAAGATGTCCAAACGACATTCAAGACGTCTTTTGGACGTCTGCTTACGTCTTCAAGGCGTCTTAAAGACATCTTAAATACGTCGTACGTTACAAAACCCAACGTCTTCCAGACGTCTGCCCTGCCTAAAAACGTCTTCAAGACTAATATTTTATTATTATTACTCATTTTATAACTTTCAATTTTTGTCTATTCCAAAAGCTTGGGTCCTGAATTCTTGATTTCTTTGAACAAAAACATAAGAAAAATTCATTTTGGAAGAAAACCATTTGAAGAGACAGAACTGAAAATTAAAAAACAAATCAAGAGCCTGAAATTCTAAAATACAGGAATAATGAGAATTCAAAAACTTGGAAAAAAAAATTCAACAGCCAAAAGAAAATTAAAAATTTGAAATAAAGAAGTAATGAAAAATCAAGAGCCTGGAATAGAAAAAATTATAAAAATTCAAGAATTTGAATTGAAAGAGGAACATTTTCTTGTTAATATTTTCCTATTATTTATTACTCATTTTATAACTTTCAATTTTTATCTATTCCAGGCGTTAGGCTCTCTGAAATAATTCTGAGGTTTGCCTAAAGTGTTCTTACTTCTTGGAGAGTACTGGAGCATTCTAGAAGTTTTTTAGTAATTTCTAAATTGGGAAGTCCGCTCCTTTGAAGGATCCATGCTAAATTTTAAAATGTTCTGTCAGATTTTTAGGTATTTTAGAGCCCTATTGAAGTTCCAAAGTGAAGTTGAATTGGTTTAAAAGCATTCTAGAAGATTTCCAGTTCTTAATTGAATCATAGTTCTAAAATATCTCTGAAGTTTCTAAATTGTGCCAAAATGCTCCATTCTAATAATGGTTCTGAAGTTTCCAAAATGTTTTGAAGCGCTATAGAATGCTTTTGGAAATTATGAATTGAATTTTAGGTGTTTTGAACTTTCGAAGAGGCTTATTATTAAAGTTCTAAAGTGTTCTGTAGGATTCTAAATGGTTTCAAGTAACTTCTTAAATTGAACGAAAAACGAATTATATGGGAAATTTTCGTAGACATCTTAAATACGTTCTTACGATGTCCACCAAACGACATTCAAGATGGTCTTGCTTACATCTTTAAGGCGTCTCAAAGACATCTTGAAGACGTCGTATGTTACAAAACCCAACGCTTTTCAGATGTCTTCCTATAAAGACGCCTTTAGAACTAAGTGCGCGTTCACATTGACACCGCTCGAGCGGTGAGCGTTGCGCGATGCCGCTGTAGTGATGCCCAAAAATAATTTTAACATTATATTTCAAATGAACATGTTAACACCGCGCGACACGCCGCCTCAGTGTGAACTTGTTCATTTGAAATATAATGTTAAAATTATTTTTGGGCATCACTACAGCGGCATCGCGCAACGCTCCCCGCTCGAGCGGTGTCAATGTGAACGCGCACTAAGGCATTCTAAAGACGTTTTCAACGAAATTTCTAAAAGAAGTCTTTGGATCTCTGTTGAATACATAAACCATTATTCACTTTTAGGACTGGTTGTACGAAATAGCGTGGCTCAGTCACTGGCGTATCCAGGGGGGGGCAAAGGGGGCAATTGCCCCCCCCAGAGCAACAACCTTTTATTTCTCAAAAATATCTCAAATGACTAAAAATATTTTTTTTACTCGCGTGCGCCAAGTTAATACTTTGCACACTTATTGGCGTGCGCAAAGTTTACCTTTGCGCACGGAACCTCTTTGCACACTCATTTCTTGCTACGCAAAATTACCGTATTACCTACCGGATTTCTTAATGTTTTGTGGGTTTCTGGATGTACAAACTAATACCTATTCGAAAAGAAGGGCTTCATGTTATTTTTGTTCCAAGAAAGCATAGACCTATTAATACTAAAATATGGACGGAGTCGATCTCCATTTAGCACACGCAGCAAACATGGTGACAGAATGAAAGTGACATAGCGAAATAGAAAATTAATGAGTATGACAAGAAGCAGTCTATGATGCAATCACGTGACGACCAGCAAAACCACGTATATTTGAATGCGCTGATGCTATCTCTCTTTACTCTTCTGTCATCGCTATTCTCTCTCGAAACTCCGTCCATACGTCATACGTTATTGTTAATCGGTCTATGCAAGAAAGGTATCCATGTAATGTTTAGCTTTTTTAATTTGACACTTCCCGTATGAAGAGTGAGGGGAGGAAAAATCTAGCAAACACAGGTGACCATTGGCGTGGGGAGCCACCAAGTTACCAACTCACATTCCTTTGGCGTATCAGATCATAAAAGTTGGACAGTGTTATACTCGTTTATATACTTCTCAACTTAATGGTGTTACGGAAAGAATGAATCAGACACCAATGTACAAAATAAGATCTATGATAATGCAAGCAAACATGGATAGGATATTTTGGAGCATCGTTATTGCTATGTAGAACTAATTTGAAAAGTCACATGAAAAAATATCATCCTGATAAGTTTAGTCTTCAAATTTAGCAAGAAAAACAAATTTTAAGTAAACGTCGCTAGCATAACCACTGTTGCAAATAAAGTCAAGCTGATCACTAAAAAAAAAACACAGCACATTAAACTAAGGGGGAAAATTAACAGTTTTGAGCATCTGGAAACATTTAAGAAGATTAGGTACAGCTCTTCTGGATGCTATGCAGATCTTCAAACACTCGAAGAAAAAGTATTGTTCCTAACACTTGCGCAAAGTGTCTTTGCCGCACTGAAAGCTTATCCGAACTCCGCTTCGCGTCGTTCGTCTAACTGCTTTTTCGTGCGGGAAAGTCTGCGCACTTATTGTTTGGAAAATAACTATTTTTATGTACGTATGTATTACACACCTTTGAATTTATCTTTACTTTGGTTTTATGTTTTGTGTTATGTGTTACTTGTATCTTGAAAGTCGATTTCTTAGGAAAATAAATAATTTCAGTTATAAACCTCTTATCGTTTCAATGAGCAGCCCAAATATTTTATCAGTGGCGGCCTATAATACGGAACCATGACTCTACCTTATTTTTCGGTAAAAATATATTTTTTGTCCTATAAAAGTATTAGAAGCGCGCGAATATGCCATCAAGATGTGTGATTTTAACGACTTTTGGGCGTGGAACCTTAAAAAAATTTCCGCCGGCGGGCATCTGGTCTGCCCCCCCCAGGACCTCAGGCTGGATACGCCACTGGGCTCAGTTGTCCTTAAAATGTGAATTTAGGACATCTTATTATGGAAGTTTTTAGACGGTTTTTTTTTTTGTTTTCAGACGTTCAGATGTAATGCAGAATGCAGACCTAAAAAAGACGTCTTTATGACTTTGTGTACTGTCTGAGTCTAGCTAGGTTCCTGATAAAAATGTTTTTCTTGACATATGTGTTTTTGTTTCCTTTCAACAAAAATATTTATATTATTAGATTTAAACTGGTCAACATTAAGTTCGGTCCATTCAATTTTGTGCCCTATTTTTAAACAGCTGCAACTTTTTTAAAAATTAATATTTTTGAACGCGGTTTGCGGCTTTCGAAAGCGCGTTTCTCCTAGATTAGGCTACATGTCACACATTTTTGGTTGGAAAGTTATTTTCATGATATACGGGGTGATAAACAATGTCATGCAAAAAAGCCAAAATTTCATGTGTGTGACACTTTGGCAAATTTATTTTTAAGTTGCTACAATATGGTTCGTTACTAAGGTAACATCCATATCTCTAGACGTTTTTGTCACTTTTTGGATTTAGGCCCTTTGCCCTTAGATACACTACTAAACACCAAATTTTGGTTATGTAATCTTTAAAATGCTACAATTCGAGAACGAAATGACGGATTTTCACGAGCGCTTCAAATTTTGAAAGCCCATTTCCTGTAGATTTTCTATGACCTAAGAAATTTACGCAAGGTTTTAGTTTTAACATCATACCAGGCCAACAATAGACAAATATGTATCCAACACGGAAACCTTAAATACTGGGTAAATCATTGGACGTGAAAAAGACATTATAAATGCGCACAAAAAAAAAATCAACTATAGAATTTTTTATTAAAAATTTTCACAAATACGAGATTGTCGTCCACCAGGACAAAATCGTCTCCAAAGTTTTGTGGAAAGGAATAATAATATCACTGATACAGTCTCGATACCTTTCCGCATTCATCGATTCCCTCAGTTAAACAACCAAATCCGTTCTCCCATTCATCATAACACCACCCTTAACAACCACACCGGCACCTACAAACAGTTCCCTTGCATCCATGTTTCCTTCCAGATATCGTTCATTTCTCCCTCTCCATACTAAAACTCGTTCATCACTTCCACATAAATTAAACCTACATTCATCTGCGAACATGCACCTACTCCATTCTGCTATTAGCCGTATTCTGCCGTAAGTCCACGCTCGTGAAGTTTACCCCTTATGGTTTGCGTTGACATCCTTATTCCCCTTGCTGCTTGAAAGCTCTGGCAGTGTTTGATGGCAATAAGGGTTCTACTCCGTGTTTCATTACGAGCAATCAAACGATCCTGCCTTGATGTTGTTTTTCTCGTTCGTCCGCAACGGTGTTGGTAGCGATAACTTGGACTGCCATAAGCTAGGTTTCACTGACTGGTACCCTTTTCACACTCGAAATTAGGTAGGTATGTGTATGCGTCTTTTCTTGATAAATTTTATGGGCTCAAACTTACCTCACAACATTTCTCAATTCATTTTGGCCAAGTTTAACCATTTGGTAGAATAAAATTTTTTGTCCGTCGTTTTTAATCTGACACTTTCCGTATGAGGAGCGTGGGGGTGAAGCATATGACAAAAACAGGTGTGACGTCAGGTGATTTTTGGCATTCTAATGTAGGGAGCCACCAGCTTACATTCCTTTGGAGTAACAGATTAAAATCGACTGACTGTAACTGATACAAGATAAAATTTGCATAGTTGACGCAAAATGTCATGCCATAGAGTTTCATGCTAAATAAGGTTCCATGACAATATTGGTCCATCGTTGTTATGGAAACCTATTGCTATAAAGGATTCCATACACCACCGCCGAGATTTTTCGTACCGTTAGCGATTTTATTTTATTGTATCCTGGTATAATCTTAAAACTGGAACCTTACGTAAATTTCTTGGGTCATAGAAAATCTACATTTGAATTTCCGAATTTGAAGCGCTCGTGAAAATCCGTCATTTCGTTTTCGAATTATAGCAATTTAAAGATTGCATTACCAAAATTTGATGTTTAGTAGTGTTTCTAAGGCCAAAGGGCCTAAATCCAAAATGTGACAAAAACGTCTAGAGGTATTCAGTGGCGGTCCATAGATGATTTTCTGGGGGGGGGTAATGGATGACGGGAAAATCATTAAGTGTCGAATGGCTTCCCGCCGGAGGCTAAATTTTTTTAAGGGTGCCACGCCCAAATTTGCACCTGAATGCCCGATGCCGGCAAAATAGTTATACAGGGTGTTCACTTAGTAGACGATATCTCCTTCCAGGGTAATGCAAGAAAAAAAATTAACTTACAAAGTTGTTTAATACTCTAAGATCCATTAGTAGTTTAAAATATTTTTGAATATACACAGGGTGTTCCGTAAATGAGGTATGTGACAGACCTTTGTTATTTTAAATGGAACACCTTACATTTTAGAACATTAATGGATTGTTATAACAATCCTATATACTTTTTCTTAGGAATTACCTATACTAATGGGTCAATTATGTGCCCATCTGTGAGCAAATCTATAAATTTCTATAAAAACTCGACCCTTTTTGAAATATTTGAAACTTTTTCAATAAATCGGCGTTTGCACTAACCCAAAAAGTGGGACACTCGACTGACAGGTCTTGTAATTTTGCATAAATCAGTCTATTTTGCATAAATCAGTCTTTTCTCTACAATGGATTTTTTATCAAATATGACAATTCCTGTCATTGCCTTAGGTATAGCTGGGTGAACCCGTTTTACAATAGAAAAAAACGGGTGTCCCACTTTCTGTGCTCACGACTGATAATTTATTGCATAATATTGATCATGAATTTATTTACTGTATAGAAATCAAGCCAATAATCGGATTGAAATTTGAACCCATCACAAGTTACGAACGCCTAGGCTGTGACGTCATACCGGCTTCGGAAGTACAGTTTTAACACGTGTAAGAATTTTTCAAAACAAATGTCCACGATCTCATTAGAGCGAATGGCAACCACTCAAAGTATAGGGCACGGTTCACTGAGGACTGAACGAACGGGAGGCTGGCATTTCGGAGTTTAGCCGGTGTGACGTTACAAGTTTGCGCATAATTTATCTTCATAAAAAACAATCAGATTTCATGTATTCGAATGCAGGAAAATTTCTACATTCAAGTACTTTTTGAAATATTTGAAACTTTTTCAAAAAATCGCAGTTTGCATGTGTCAATGCATGTATCAACAAAAACCAACACATTTCATTCATTTGAGATCCTTAAGCTAAATTTTTTGCAGGCTGCTGTTAGTGTATACTTACATTTACTTCATGGTCCTATGAAAATCTGATAACATTCTATAGGGTGTTCGCAATACTGTAACTGTACACAAAACCAGATATTTCAAACAACCATAGCTTTTTTTTCAAATGAAATACCTTTTATTTCACTGTATAGTAGTAGGTACGTCGATACTGGTGAGCCTATCAATTTATACAATGCCTTCTATGCTTTACTTTATAGAACTTGTCTTTTGTTGAAATTTTATTCTTAAGTGTTTAAAAAAAATCTTTGTCTGGGGGGTAATTACCCCCTCTACCCCCCCCTTTAAACCGCCCTTGGAGGTATTGATGTAACCTTAGTAACGAACCATATTATAGCAACTAAAATCTTTTTTTGCCAAAGTGTCACACACACGAAATTTTTGCTTTTTTACATGACATTGCTTATCACCCGGTATATCATGAAAATAGCTTTCCCACCAAAAATGTGTGACATGCAGCCTAATCTAGAAGAGACGCGCTTTTGAATGCCGCAAACCGCGTTCAAAAATATTTATTTTTGAAAAAGTTGCAGCTGTTTAAAAATAGGGCAAAAAATTGAATGGACCGAACTTAACGTTGACCAGTTTATTTAATTTCTCTTCCAATAAATGTAGTTTTTAATTTTGCACACAAAAAAAATATACTTTTTTAGGCGACTGTCACAAAAAGATTAGTTTTACGGATTCAATATCATCCCTAAAGTATATCTTTTTTGGCCGGATTCACTTTACGGCCGCATTTACTTCACGGCCGCATTTGCTTTATCACTTTACGGCCGCATTTACTTCACGGCCGCTTTTACTTTACGGCCGCTACAAATTTCCACATAAAATACTAAAAAAAAACGGCATGATTAAAAATTTGGGAGAAGTATTTTCTTGCCAAAATTAAATAATCCTCAACGTTATGGTCTTCAGGTCCACCTATGTCATACTCTATGTTAAAATTTACAATTATAGTCGGAAATACCTAACATATCAGCAAGTTTTCAAAATTGATTGCTTTCTTAAAGAAGCTCAATGTAAGATACCAGGCGAAAAAGTCGGCAAATTTCTATAATCACTTTATCGTAGTTTTTGTTATTAATAATTGTGTATCTACCTTTTGCTGGATTATTTATTTGATCAATAAAGTTTAAAGCTACTGTTGAATTTTCTTCTTTTTTCAAGAACAAACACTCGCCTAAAAAATTTTGTGTGCACCTCGGCCGAATGATCTTTTTTGGCCTCACCTAAAATTTGCTTGGCCTCGGCTACGCCTCGGCCGCAAATTTCTGATTCGGCCAAAAAAGATCAACTTTACGGCCTTGGTACACAAATAACTATTTTGAGTTTTTTCAGATGTTTTGAAAAATTCCATGTTGCCAAATGAAATAAATATCAATAACTTTTTTGTTCTCCAGTTAATGGTCTTGAAATTTTTCCAATAGAGGTAACTTCTGATTCTCCACAAAAAAGTTCTCTTGAGTTTTTTTGATATAATTCATACTTTACGAAATATTCAATAAATTCCAAAAAAATCAAGATGGCGGCCATTTTTTTCCAAGTTCCACCAATGCGACAAAGTGCGATTTTTGAGGGATTAATTAGGACCCTATTGACTATTCATTTCCGCAGAGATCCCTTTGTTACTAATTTTTTCTACCCCAACCACCTATATTCACTAGCCTAATACTCGTACAAAGAAGTGACCATAAGCAGAAATGCTTGTTTTCAGTATAGAATAACATACTGCAGTTTTAAACAAAATCGACCGATCACCAGGATTCTAATATTTAGTGCCATGTCCTTTTAAAGACGAATATTATTGTCATATTTGACAAAAAATCAGGCCCTGCGATCTCTCATTGCCAGTAATAAACCACATAATAACTCTTTTCCGTTTTTCTAGATGTCGCTGACAACAACAGAATTGTGAAATACCTGCACATCAAGAACACGTCCGATGTCCATAACATTGATATGTCAACATATGACAATATGCTGTGACAATATGCCAAAATATTCATTTGATCAGTGAACATAACCTCAGAGGAATAAAAAACAATGGAGGCCGTTATTTACATTTTGACGAGGTGCCAGTGAGAAAGCATAGTCTAAACGATCAAGTCTAAACGCCATCCCAGACGAATCAACATGTTGCCGATTATATTTTGGAAAAAACCTTTATTCGACTTCTCGTCGAATAAATAGGGAAAAAATGCCTTTTTAAATTTGATAAAAGTGCAAATAAACTGATTAACTAGAAAAACTCCTCAATGCAGATTTGTGATAATTTCAAGTTGTTTATTTTAGTAAAAAAGGAGCTTAGAAAATATTGTTATTATTCAAGTATCCTTATTTATTTTTCAACGTGACAATATTGCATGGTAAAACGGCGTCAAAACTGACAGTTAACGTCAGTTTGATTGTGCCTTGTTGCCTTTTGTTAGAAAGCATCGTGAAATCGTTTTTGTGAGGTTTTTCTGATATTTTATGTTTGGAAAGTGAATTATTTGTGTGTTTTAAGACTAATATTATACAGCAATATGATTAGCCAGTGTCAAATTTGTGAAAAATTGGATTATTTGAACCCGAAAATTTCATTTCCTAGGTAAGTAGGGGGTTATATTATGATAGCGAAGCAGTGGCGTACAATAGAAAAATATCAAATTTGTTCCAAGATTGAGGAAATTATTTGGATTGATGAGATAATATATCAGATAAATAAAAACATACCTATTACATTACTGAAAGGTATAATGTATTTTTTCTAATTTTGACATTTGAAGTGACACTTTTCAAAACTCGTTTACGTTATCAAATGCCTTACTTTTCATCACCAGTTACGAAAAGTAAAATTTTTCGCAACTGGTGATGAAAATGTCTTTTCCACCCCAGGGCCGTAGCTAGAGTAAAATTTGCGATAGGGCATTAGTACGGTTACTTAGCGAAAAAAACGCCATTTCATGATACAAGCATGAAATTTGGCACAGTTGCTAATTAGACCATTTTAATCGATTTGAGTCGAGGACCCATCGACTTTTCTCATTGGTACTAAAAAAACCGCCATTTTTTCAAAATAGCGGTCAATTTTTTAATTTCAATTTTTATTCTGGGTAGACAAGCATGATTATACTCTAGTCTATATATTTCGGGGGCGCAGAATAATAAAAAAATAGTTTTAGACCGCTGTGACCTTTGGATGGCCTGAAAAAAGTCAATAGACCTATCTCGCATGATTAGAAAAAGAGAGCTTAATTGTAATAAATACAAGTTAGAAAGCAATAAAAGATGACATGCGCGCGCAACTCGTAGGCTGCTGTGTAGCCAGATTGTATTGTTGCAGAATAAATGTAGACAATACAAATCGAATATTATAACATTAAAGAAGTGATATAGTGTCAAGTGTTTCACAATGCCTTATATCAGACAAAAGAAGAGTTTTAAAGTAGATGAACATCGTTTGCACTTTTATTTTGATAAATGTTTCCTCCGGCAACATCGCTCAATGAAATTGCAAAGGAATATGTCAAGTATAATAATAATCTTTATTCAAGTAATTCAAATTACAAGAAAAGGCAAGAGTGCAGCGCCCAGACGAATCTGCTTGCTGATTTCTACACTTATCCTTAAAAAAAAAAACAACGCATTCTTAAATAACCCTATTTAAAAATATGAAATTTCAAATTTAAAAATTGAAATCTTCTATTAGAAAAATAGCAAATTAACAATACAACTAATTACGAAGTTATAATACATTTTGCAAAACAAAGAAATGTACTTACATCAATAAAGTTTCTCTAAAACGCAATATAAAGTATAAAACATGACAGTGTTTCCATTGTTAAAGAAAAAATAAAATAAAATAAAAAAGTTTTAATGCTAATTTCAATAAAAGATAATACCATATATAAAAAAAAAGATAAAAGATTCACCCTAATATCTGTGGTCCTTTACGAGAGAAATAAACACAAATAAACACACATGAAACTTAGTGAAGATAAAGTTTTTTAATTTTTCCCGACAGAGATAGAGTCGAGCCGTTTCGAAGGGATGGGGAGAGGCCGTTATAGACTTTAGCAAGGTCATAACCGAAAGATCTTTCGAAAATGCCACATCGATGTCTTGGAATAATAACATTATTAAACCTTAAATTGAGATTATTTACATCTGTTCTAAATGTAATTCTTTCAAAAAGATATTCTGGGTATCTATATCTGATTATTTTATGGTATAAGCAAGTCCTGTGAATCAAGCGTCTAGTTTTCATGTCAACCCAACCTGCAACTCCAAGCTTGTGGCTAACAGGTCGCCGACGACGGATACCATATATAAATCTCAAACAGCATTTTTGGATTTTTTCTATGCGTTTTGAAGTCTCTGCTGTTAAACAAGAGCCGTACACTACATCACAATGGTTAAATACTGATAAAACGAGAGAGTCACACAACATTATTTTCACTTGTTGATTGAGAAAATGCCTAGAATTATATAACCCTTTTAGTCGACCGATAGCCTTTTGAGTGCAGAAGGATATGTGCTTATCAAAGCGAAGCTTATTGTCAACAATAACACCAAGATTTTTCGCCTCAGTTTTTATAGGCAAAAGATTATTATTAATGTGAATTGAGATCTCTGGAGTTAAACGCTTAACATCAATGGGGCGACCGAAGAACATTACAACAGACTTATTTGGATTTAGAAGGAGGGCATGATCTGTAGATATTTTATCTATCCTCTCCAAGTCACTATTGATATTTGCGCATTCCTGTCGAAGTTGAAGGGGGTCAAAAACGTGATAGAGTTGCGTGTCGTCAGCATATTTTTGTCCTTTGCAGAATCGCAGAACATCCAAAAATTTAACAGTATATAGAATGAATAAAATAGGACCCAAAATGGAACCTTGGGGTACACCACTATTTATTCCTAAACAATGAGACTCCACTCCGTTCAGAACTACTTTTTGCTTTCTTCCCGACAAATAACTATTCATTAAACTTACCGATGATACGTCAAAGCCAAGATATTTTAAAATGATAGGCAAAATTTGGTGACTAATTGTGTCGAATGCCTTGGAGTAGTCAAGCATTACCAACACCGTACATTTACCTTGATCAATCCCTCCAAAAATATCATCGGTAACATTGAGAAGTGCAGTTGCACAGCTATGTCCCGCCCTGAAGCCTGCTTGCGTCTTATCAATTAATTTATTATTTTCAACATAGTCCACTATTTGTATCTTTAAGGCACGTTCAATAACTTTTGACAAAATTGGTAGGATAGAGATGGGTCTTAACTCACCAAAAGACTGGGGATTGTTGGTTTTAGCAATAGGAAGAATGTGCGCAATTTTCCAGTCAGATGGAAAAACAGAATGGATAATGCAAAAATTTATAAGATGGCAGATATATTTTAAAACGAATGGGCAGCAAAAAACAATGAAATTAATATGGATTCCATCATGGCCAGCTGCTCTCGTTTTAATCTGCGTCAAATAGTGTCCTATTTGCGTTTCTGTAACCAAGGAAAACTTAAAACTGTTGCTAGTATGCGGGGAATTACTATAGTATTCATTTATATCAGGCGAAAGTGACCCTAAAGGTGGAATGGAGTTGATGAAAAAGTTGTTAATTTGATTGGGATCAGAGAGGTGGTCTGGAATTTTATTTTTGGAATCCTTGTTATTGATAATATTTAGGTTTTTTAAAGATTTCCAAAAATTTTTACTATTTTTACCATTTAATGTATGTTCAAGATATGCTTTCTTTTCGTTTTGAACTACCTTGTTCGTAAAATTTCTCAACTCTTTATAACGCGATTGACTTTCTGGAGTTTTGGAAATTTTATATTTGAATTTGGCTTTATTTCTCAATTTGATCAATAGTTTAGTATTCTCAGTTATCCAGGGCAAATGTTGTTTCCTAAATTTAGCTGTTTTTAGTGGCGCATATATATCTAGTAAAGCATACATATTTTGGTTAAAGAAGGACACTTTTTCATCAATTGAATCTAGATCGAATATGTGTCGCCAGGGTATAGATTGAAGGGATGCATATAAAGAATTTAAATTTATATTTTTATAATCTCTGTATCTGGTTGGTTTAACTCGACTTTTTTCTGTTCGCAGCTCTACATCTGCAAAAATTAATTTATGATCAGAAATGTTTTCATCAATAGTGCCTGAACTGATGACCTTTAAGTCTTTAGAAACCAACAGGTGGTCAATCAGTCTTCGACTGGTTGGAGTTATTCGAGTTGGCTCATTTATGATCTGTTCCAAATCCAGACAGTCTAAAAAATCTAAATATGAACGAACACCATATTCACTTATATCAAAAAGGTTCAAATTAACATCCCCAAAGCAAATCAAGTGGTCAATTTGAGGCAGAATATCTAGACAAATATTTTCTAACTCGTCTAGCGACTTGGATTAAAGTTTGGGGGTTTGTAAATGCAACCTATTGTTAAAATTTTTGCCTCATTTAGCTTTATTTTTACCCAAAGACATTCAATTACGTCATGATAGCAGTCTAGTATTTCATGTTTTATTGTATTTTTGATATAAAAGCCCACCCCACCACGATCTCTACCCACTCGATCCCATCTGTAAAAGTTGTAGCCTGGTATTTGGACAACACTACTAGGAATATGTGGTTTTAAGTTGGTTTCACTAAGTCCTACAATATCATAGGATTCTTCTAGAATAAGGTCTGCAAACCTATCAAAATGCAATGGCAATGAGGCTATATTTAAATGACAAACTCGCAACGTATTAGACATAATAAATATCAAAATTAATTTCTATAATAAAAGCGTAAATATTAATACACCCCAGATAATAAAGCGAATCAAAATTTACACCTAATCCCTAAAATATTATACAAGAGTATTGAATTAACTAGGAAATTACCAAAAAAAGAAGAGAACAGAAAATAAAAATTTAGTAAACTAAGAAGAGACACTAAATGAGTAACACTTGGGTCCCATAAAAAGTTTTTTCACACTTCTATACCTTGAATCCGCTACGAAGTTGCATATTTCCACCGGCGGTCGGACTATAATTGATCTTGGGCCTTTTTCTTTTCTTTATTTCCCTAATTGCAGGCGTTTTACTTTCAGTTGCCGCTTTCAAGGAAGAATTCGATTCTTTTCCCGTAGATTCGTGAATATCCTCGTGCTCAGACTCAACTTCCGAGTCAGTGTTAGAGTTAGTTTCTTCAAGTGCTCTTAGTTGTTCCACAGAGTACACATTATCATCAACGATTAATTTGAATCCCTGTATTTTTGCTGGTAGTTTCTGATTACGTGCTTCTTTCAAATGTTTAACAAGAGTTTTCTGCAACTCTCGATCCTCTTTGCTGTAATCGTTGGATATGCTCACATCAGTATTTTTCAATTTGAATGCAAGTTTTGTGACCTCACTCTTCTTTAAAAAAGAAACAAATTCTACAATTATTGGTGAGTCTTCCCTGTTTTGGATCGCAAAAATATTGTTGATATTATCAGCACAAAGGTTAACCCCCAATAAGGTGTTTAGCGTTTTCAAGGTGGTTTCAAGCAATTTATCTTTCGATGATTTTATACCATGCACAAAAATATTGTTTTTTCGCAATTTTCGTTCAAGAGTTTGGCAACGGATTTCCAATTTTGAGAGTTGAGCTGTGGTCTCTTGTAGCCTATCAGTTAAACATTTTTTAATTTCTTGAGTTAATTGTAATGTTAAGTCCTTTTTCAGCTCAGTGGTTTGCTGCTGATTAGCTTCCTTTACGATTTGCAGAAACTCAGCTTTAAACTCTGCACCCAACTGATTCATAATAGTTATTGATGTAACCGCTGGTGAATAAAACCACTTCTCGGCTCGTCCTTCCGTAGGCAGGCAAGAATGTGTCGCAAAAAAGTATTGTGGCTGCAGGCAAATTTGAGCCTTAAGGAAATATTTTCTGCAGCGTGCATCCACAATCGAACGGAAATTTCTATGTTACGCAATGAGGAAATTGCTTACCCCCACTTCTGACGATAAAGGGATACAAGTACTAAACTTTTGCACAACTTTCACAAAATATTTTCTCTTTTTTTAAAAGTAAACTTGGCCAAAATAAAGACAATGAAAAATATATCTTGAAAATATTATATTCATTTTGTATAGTAAGTATAATCTTAAACGAAACTGCGGTGAGTTCAAGTAATATGTAAAGAATTAGTTTGCTCTTTGTCAAATTACACGTTACAAAGAAAGAAGGAACAATTCATTCTGAACTGGCCCCTGAATAAGAATATGACGCAAGCCTGTCACAAACTTGCTTCTCATTGGATGCTCACCTGCAGCCTACAAGCGACGCGCGCAGTCCAGGTAATAGGAGATAGGTCTATTAAGGTCAAAAAATAAAATTTTTGAAATTAGCTACCAAAGTTTTAAAGTAAAAGTTTATCTTAGCAATGCAGGCATGATCATATTTTATTGTATATAATTTGAGGAAGAGCATTTCAAAAAATATAGTTTTAGATCGATATAACGTTAAAAGACTTTGAAAAATATCAATAAAAATTCTTTCAATAATACGGTTGTAATTGTTCATATTCTTCATTGTATCGGTCCTTGGATTTTTGTGGAATCAATGCGCCGACTGCTGCATTTCCTGCTTCGAATAAGAAATATTCGAAGGACTCCATTTCTCAAGAATTTATTTTATACCCAAAAAATGGAAAATTTGAACCACAAAACACGAATCTATCTGAACTTCCTATGTGCTATCTTTAGACGCCAATGGACCTTTCTCATGCAATGAACAACAAGGATAGTTTATTAAGATTTCTGCAATAAAGAAAAAGACACATATAATGACCCGCGATACCTGTGTGGAATGACTTTGATTGGTTCCACCTGTCAAATCGTGCAATTTCGGTTATGTTTCTGTTTTTGTTTACTTTTAAACGTAAATATGACAAATATGTATCAACATTAATTATTAATTAGAAAGAAAACCCACCGTTGGACAAAAATGTTTGCAGCAAACCTTTAATTGTACAATTATTATTGTATTTGATATAGAAATCGTTATTTTACGAACCTTCAAATCTCTGTCCCAACTTAAATCGTCTTCATTCGGGTTGAGAGCAGGTAATCATTGTTTTCTTACGATTTGATTGCTTGAGAACTTGTGAAAAGAAAGGTTTGACTTCTTTTTCGCCTTATTCTAACAAGATCTCATACAACACATTTGAACCATTGTATTATAAACAGCAGGGGGATTGCGAAAACACGACTCGAAACGAACACTCGATACGAAAGTGAATACGCATCGACCAGTCGAGTGACTTTCGTTGAAATGCATTCGCATGGAGTGCGTTCGAAATCAAAATTTCGGTGTAACATGGCGGTTTCGGTTCGAATCGAGAGTTCGTAATCCGCCCCCAGTTTTTGTAATAATTTTCAGCAATACTGATTGATATTGATTGATTATTGAGGTTAGCTTAAATACGTCTCGGTCAGACCGCGTTCAGTAAATTGACAATTTAATTATCTGTCACCCACAAGCGGCGCGCGCAGCACAGGTAAAATGAGCAAGGTCCATTAAAATATTGATTTGCTGCCATGGGAAAAACAAAATGCAACGCAGCAAGTTTTGACAAATGCCACCGATCCCAGACGTTTAACCAAATTCTTGTCATATTAATTTTGACATGAAAATTATTAATCAGCCATTTTTACCTTGATTTCCAATACCTTTTTTCTCAGTGCGGTAAAGATTCTTTACCGCACTGAGTGCGGTAAAAATTCTTTACCGCACTCTATCAAAATTTAGAAAAAGCATACAAGTATTGTATTTGCTTCGCGTAATGCATTAAATAGAAATATTTATTGTTTTTAACAATCAATGTTTGCTTCTTTTTATGCATTTTTTTTCTAATTAGATTTTTATTCCAAAAATTATATGCTCCGAAGGAAAAATTTTGTACCTAACACGTGCGGAAAGTGACTTTACCGCACTCGACAGCTTGCCCGAACTCCGCTTCGCGTCGTTCGTGTAACTGCCGTCGCGTGCGGTAAAGGTCCACTTTCCGCACTTGTTAGGTAAATAACTATTTTCTACGAGCGTGCGCTAAGTTGTTACTTTGCGCACTCATTTTTCGTGCGCAAAGTTCAACTTTGTGCACGGAAACTCTTTGCGCACTAATTTTTGTTACGCATAGTTACCGCATTTACACTCGATTTTTCAATGTTTTGTGGGTTTCTTGATGAACTTATATTCAGAAAGAAGGGCCTGTTATTTTTTTTCTAATAAAGGCATTCTTTCGGTTTGTTTTTTCGGACAAATTTTTGTATGGAGGAGAATAATATATAATATATATAGGTAATATAATGTATATTATAATATAATATATATTATATATTATATATATTATATAGGGTGGTCCAAAAAAAACCGGAATTTTGTTTTTGAGCTGTAACTTTTTTATTTGTTGAGCAATTTTCTTTTGTTTTGGCTTGTTTGAAAGCGAAATGAATAGGCTAACGAATCAGAGTGGAACTTTTGACATTTGAAAAAAATCCAAAATGGCGGACTCCTTCAAAAATTGCCTAGCTTTGAACAGCGCTGGAACTTTTTTCTGACACCCTGTATAAGTTTTTTTAATAAATTCTTAAAGTTCATCATTTTGCGAACATTTTAAGACCTCGACAGAAAAAATCGGTTGAAAACTAAGTGAAATATTGAATTTTTTGTAATATCGAATTTCAATTTTTTATATTGACAGCAAAATCTAGGATATACTATTTCAGCTAGAATTTTTTTTCTACTCGACATATTTTTTCTATTTCGGGCTTGTTCGAAAGATAAAAAGATAGGATAAGGATTCGAAATGAAGATTTTGACTGTTGAGAAAAAATTAAAGATTTCCCAGTTCCTTTAACATAGCCAATTTTGAAAAAGTTAACGTTAAGTTTTCTAACAATAGACTAATATTTTTATTTATAAATTTTAAAAAATAAAGAAAACACATTGTAGGGGCAAGAGGCGATATGCCCTCCGTGGGCCTCAAGAACCCATGCTAAACGCCTACGCCTAGAATCGATAGAATTGGCAATGTTACGTTGTTCCAGCAGTTATTTCCAACACTCAATGATTCGGTTGTGCAGCTGTCCTAAATTATTGAACGTAGCCCCAGTTCCGTGGACTTTTTCTTCCAAATCCCTTTATAAAAAGTAATCGCAGGAATTCAAATCTGGGCTATTAGGCGGCCAGTCAACGGGCTGTATAAAATCCGCAACTTGCTCTCTTAGATATTTGATAGTAAAGCGGCTAATATGTCACCTGGCTCCATCTTATATACAGACAGTATTTATCACCTTTATCTCATAAAAAGAGAAATACAAAAACGTACAATTTTATCAAAGTTTTCGTGAGAACCAAAATCTGAACAATAAATGTTACTTAGTTAAGTTATAAAATTACCTGCATGAAAGTGTAGTCCTGAGGTGTGAGCTGTTCAATTTCGGATCAAGGTTCCTAAAGTTAACAGGTGGTCTGGTAATGGGTAACTTGATGACGCATCTAGAGTGCCTGATGGAGATTTGCATTATGTTCAGGCATAAAGATGACGCCATAAAAGTTATCAGGCAACCTACCTCTCTCAAACAAGCTTGATTTCGGATAGAATATGGCGAACACAAGCTGACAATACTTGCGTCACTTGCGTGAATCGTGAATCCAAGCGAACTCCTTGGTCGATAACAATTAGTTGTGCTTTGAGGGTTCGAGAAATTGCTGCAGATAGATACTATTAAATAACTGCTGAATTTTTCTCTTCCTTTATCTGCTTTTCGAGCTTGGAGGGAAATTCGTAGTTGGTCGTTTTGCGAATTCTTTACTCCGGATAAGGTGAAAATTTTCCCATCACTGAACCAAATATTTCGGATTTCAGCACGGGCTCTAAATCTATTAAGTAGGAGAGTTTAAATGTGTAGTCCCGTATAACATGCTTCAGCAAATCACTTTTAATTATTCTTTACTATCAACTATCTAAGAGAGCAAGTTGCGAATTTTATAGAGCCCGTTGACTGGCCGCTGGCCGCCTTATGCCTTATAGCCCAGATTTGAATTCCTGCGATCACTTTTTATAGGGGGACTTGAAAGAAAAAGTCCACGGAAATGGGGCTACGATCAATAATTTAGAAGAGCTGCGCAACCGAATCAGTGAGTGTTGGGGAGAACTGCTGGAACAACGTAACATTGCCAATTTTATAAATTCTTGGCGTAGACGTTTAGCATGGGTCGTTGAGCCCCACGGAGGGCATATCGCCTCTTAGATGTATTTACTTTATTTTTTTAAATTCATAAATAAAAATATTAGTCGTATTGTTAGAAAACTTATCGTTAACTTTTTCAAATTTGGCTATGTTGAAGGAACTGGGAAATCTTTAATTTTTTCTCAACCATTCAAAATCTTTATTTCGAATCCTTACCCTATCTATTTATCTTTCGAACAAGCCCGAAATAGAAAGAAAATGTCGAGTAGAAAAAAAAATATAGCTGAAATAGCATATCCTAGATTTTCCTGTCAATATAAAAAATTGAAATTCGATATTACCAAAAATTCAATATTTCAGTTAGTTTTCAACCGATTGTTTCTGTCGAGGTCTTAAAATGTTCGCAAAATGATGAACTTTAAAAATTTATTAGAAAAACTCATACAGGATATCACAAAAAAGTTCCAGCGCTATCCAAATCTAGGCAATTTTTGAAGGAGTCCGCCATTTTGGATTTTTTTCAAATGTCAAAAGTTTTACCCTGATTCGTGAAACATTTGAAATGTCACAAGAACATATTTAATTGTTCTTAATTAATTTCATATATTTTGGACTCATTTAAAATCTAAGAGCTAGCGCGTTCCCACTCCTTATGCCTTTACCTGCTCTAAATTTAAAATACTATCTCGTACACCTGGCGACATCTATGATTCCTCTGACTAGTTTCCTGACCTAATACCGAAAATTATGTTATCGAAAGGTGGTTTCGGTCTGCTCACTCTATACACTTCGAGTGACTCCATTCGCACTCCAGCTGTTCAGGTACTGCTTTTTACCATATTAGGGTTAGTTTTATTCACTCCACTCCAACTCCGAACCTAACTAGGCTTATTTTTTTGAAAACCGGTAGCGCTGTCATTTTTATAATTTCGACAGGCTCGACAGAAGAAGAAAGACACAACCACAGTTTGATACTTTTGACTTTTATTTTCGATTTTATAGTTAGACGGAAAAGGTCGTCTCAGAGAAATCCAAAAACATTGGTTGTCATTCTTGGCCATCGAGCCCAAAATTGGATAGGTTTAACTAGCCAGAGGAGTGAGTAGTTGGTGCCAGCTGGAACGTTTCCTGAAAAATCAATAGATTGTTGATTTTTGTGTAAATTTTTGAAAGTGAGGTTAATTATCTGCCGTTGAGGCAATTTGGGAAAGTATTAAAAAATCCACGCCTACACTTCTGGGTGAAATTTTGACGAATTTGAGACCATGCGGTACAGCATTTCCAAAGCAAGTCTGGGCCCCCTCTACAAGGAAAGTTGTGTCTTGTAAGAGATTGATCCCCGACCATTGGATGATTGCCTTCCGTCAGTTTGGTGCTTCTGGATTTCAAATTTATGAAAATTTCCAAGGATTTCGTCCAGGCTTGTATAATTACTTACCTATGGGTCCCGTTTATGTGCCTTATTAATTACAGTTTCTTGATATTATCTCTTTTCTACCGCTCACTATCGATTATCTTTATTAGCTAATTAATTGAACTATCCAAGATGCTGTCAAACTTAAATTAAAATGGCCGCCAAGAGGCACACAAACCCTTTTTTTATGTGTCATTCAATGTGTCATGAAATTTTTTTCAAAAAAATAGTGCTCATTGTTCATTTGCGTTTTGATACTCGTTCTTTTTACTCGTATTTTTATTAATGTTAGAAATAGAATAGATCCCTGGGGCACTCCTGCAGTGATATCCAACCCCTCTGAAGTACTGCACCCCTAGAAGCAGTACTTCATGACAGACACATTCGAAAGCTTTTTTCAGGTCACAAAAAACTACCGCGGCCACTTCTTCGTCATTTATCTTCTAATACAGCTCATCCAGGAGATGAAATATGGTATCATCAGTGTTTTTATGACTGCTGAAACAGAGACAAAGAAAGCAATTTATGTCTATCAAGGAAGCTCACCATCCACCATCCACCTTAATTAGCCACTTTACAATTTTAGTCTAAGGTGCCAGTAAGGATATTGACCGGTAATAAGATGGTAAATTCTTATCACTCCCCTATTAAACAAAGGTACTACCCAAGATTGCTTCAAGAATAAGGGAAAACTTCCGGTAAAAAAAGAATTAATAATGGAATCCGCCAACACATCAACAGCCTAACTGAGATATCGTCCCATCCAGAAGATTTCCTATTTTTGATACTCAGTTTCTGAGCAATCGTACAGTAGTATGAATTAATATTATCTGCTTTCAAATTGGAAGCACATACGTATATTTCTTCTTTTTTTTTTTTTTTTCGCGTAGGTCGTTACTCTTTTTGTTTATTGGATGCGGATGCCCAACCTCTCATTGTAATAAATCTTCCTTGCCTGTTTCATCGTCTTTCTGTAGATGCTTCTGTATCCATTATTTAAAATAGGTAGCACAACACTGGACGGTGGAGTTGTAACAAATAAATATTTTCACATTTTAAGGGTAGGTCCTGGGTGTCCAAGTGAAGTGTAGGTAGAGCAATCTTGCCCAAAAAATAGGGATTCCGTAATTGGATAGAAACGGCCAAAAATTGAGACGCACACAATAGGAAATGAGTATTTGATTATGATCATTAATGACATAACCTAATGACGTTATGGTTTGTGTTTGTGTCAAATGTTTGTGTGCCTCTTGTCGGCCATATTTGTGTCACGTGTTTTGGATAGTCTAATACCTTTGTGAATATTAATTACTGTTAATTTTTTTTTTCTTTATCGCTCACTATCGATTAGCTTAATTAGCTAATCGAGTGGCGCCCTCTCTCTACTATACCAACACCGAGGACCATCCCAAACTAAACAACCACTGAGCAATAGTCGAGCACAAATTATGAACATTCTTTTGTTTCGACAAAAGAGCGTTACGTTCGTTAGTCTGTTAATTTCTCTTTCAAATAAGCCATAACAAAAGAAAATTGGTCAACAAATAAAAAAGTTACAGCTTAAAAACAAAATTCCGGTTTTTTTTGGACCACCCTATATATTATACTCCTGCATACAAACATTTGGCAGAAAAAACAAACCTAACGACTTATTCAAATTTCAAGTAAACCTCGTTAGCACAACCAATTTTGAGCATCTGGAAACATTCAAGAAGATTAGGTAAACAGCTCCACTGAATGTATGAAGTATTGTTCCTAACACTTGCGCAAAGTGTCTTTCCCGCAGTCAAAGCTTATCCGAGCTCCGCTTCGCGTCGTTCGTCTAACTGCTTTTTCGTGCGGGAAAGTATCACTTCGCGCACTTGTTAGGAAAATAAATATTTTCTACGAGTGTGCGCAAAGTACCCAACTACTTTGCGCACACTTTGCGGGGAATGGTATATTAAAATAGAAGTTGCAGAAGGCCACATATTCCTGCACGAATTCGAAATTTGGACACGAGCGACGAAGAAGCGAGTGGAAGAACGAATGAGTGCGAGAATACCCTTCTGCACCGTGAGTTTTATACTATTTTCTCGATTTTGGATTCTATTTTTCATATTTTTAAAATTTTTTGTGGTCCCTGTTAGTTGGGGATTTCTAACTAACTAAAAATCGTTGAAGAATGAGGTTCATTTTTCTTTAATTTTGCGTGCGGGAATAATGACATTCTCACATCAAAATCGAGAAAAAAATTTCCCGCACACTTTTTTTTTTTGGTACCCATAATAAAATTCGGGGGCCCCCTGTTTGGGGGGCAAAGCCTCACGGTAGCCCCCTATTTGGTGGCACGGTTCCGCAGGGGCCCCTTTTTTGGGGGGCGAATACCCGCGGGAGCCCTGCATTTGGGGGGCATAGCCCCGCGAGAGGGGGGATCCTCGCCGCTTCAAGCCGGCGTTATACACGATGTGTCGAATGCCTTCCAACGTTGGACACAACGATTGAGGCATCGTGTAGCCGGGCGCTCTTAATCGCGTAGCGGACACATTTGCCAAATGCTAGAGTGCCAAACATTGTACCCTACATTGGATCCAACCAACGTTGGGACCAATGGCTGGACACATCGTGTGGCGCCGGCTTAATGATATTATGTTGACATCTATCAATTATTACTAAATGGAAAATGGAAAGGACGGAAAGGTCATGTGTCCCTCATGTTATCGACCAAAAAATCCAGGTGCCGAAGAATTTTCCCGTTAAGTTTACCCACTCATTACTCATTTCCTTCGATGGGATTTACGGATTGCGTTCCCTGAAAGTCCACAATCTATCTATTTGCACACTTTTAGTTCCAAAGTAGATTTTCTGTCAGAGTAATATTTTAATATGAAAAATTGGAGAAGATCCTTGGAAGAAAATGAAAAATACCCAATACCCACGAACGAATGGTGATGTATATGAGTGGGTAAACTTACCGTGAAAATTCTTCGGCACCTGGATTTTTTGCTCGATAACATGAGGGATAAATGACCTTTCCGTCCTTTCCATTTTCCATTTAGTAATAATTGATAGATGTCAATCATAGATGTCAATTTAACATCGTAGATGTATACAACGTAGACGTGTCACATTATAAGTGGTACGACTGGTACTAAATTAAAAATCACTAGCACCAATGGAAAACGGTTTGTTGATTGTAACTGGGTTAGCATCATATAATTTCTTGTATAGGTTTTTTATGTTAAGCAGCGTTTCCACAAGCATAGTTTATTGGTGCTAGTGCACATGCCCATGCCAGTTTGCTGGCGTAATGATAGTGGCGCCAGTGTCTGTTTCCACTTGTTATCAGAAACTTTCAACTAGCGCAGTAGAATAAGGGCGTCAACTGAAGAGGTTCAAAGCAGGTTTTGATGTTGTTATAAAAATTCTGTTAATACTATAACTGCAAAAGATACGAAAAAACAAAAAGAAGAGGGACGTAAACACAAGAGAAAATGGATTTCACGCAGAACAGCTCTTGAAACATCAAATAATTTACTGTCTGAGTTAGGACCATGAAGCATTTCTACTGCTTCTTATTTTACTTTTAGCAGTGGTACTATCAAAACCACACGAACCCTAACTCGGACATTACCTCAACACTTGTCCTTCCTTATAGCATCATCCCGTTTATTCCTGTCTAACAGTGTGTGTAACACAAAAGTTTGTGATTCCTCAAACAGAGATAGGTACTCTTCGGAAACTTTTTTTTTGTTTACTTGACATTTTCATTATTTTTCTGAAAACGACTAGTGAAAACGTTTGTATTTTTTTGACAAACTAGTGCACATGACAAACTGGTGCCAAAAAGTAGACCTCCTTTCTACTTTACTGCCGCATCGATAAGTGGCGCAAGTTAACTGGCGCCAGTTAATTTTCCGAGTTTCCACTCGCCAGAAAAGTTGCGCCAGTCGACTGGCACCAATAAACTATGCATGTGGAAACGCCGCTTTATATTTAGGATGACGTCATCGGACAAGGCCAAACAATGTTGTCAATTTAATTTTTTCTTTGAGTACTCAGATTGGGAATCTGACAAATATGTGAGGTTTGTTTCCTTTTGTCAAAAATTTCTTAAATGCCAAAATGCATCAATTAGAATTCTAGATAATAATAAAGTGAATGGCAGATTTCGACTATCAAGGCTGTCTTTTTTAAAGAATATTTTGTCTTACGTAAGGAACAGTAGTATTTTAGAACGCATTTTCACAGTTTCTAACATAAAGTATTGTGTTATTGAAGAATCAGCTATCAAAAACAATCAAAAATTGCCAAGTACTAAACAAGGTTCTTTTTTAGATTAAAAAACTCTGACAAGAGCATATCTTTGCTGCTTTTAAATGTTCAATCTGTCCGTAACAAGGTTGATAATCTGTTTATTGTTTTGGAGGGCTTGGGTTTTCCTAATATTGTTTTGTTGACGGAGCATTGGCTTAGGCCTGATGAACCACTGTATATTCCGGGTTATTTTGTTGTTTCGAAGTTCTGTAGAGAGAACTCCTTGCATGGTGGTACCGTTGCCTTGGTGGATGAATGTATTTTTGATAGTTTCTGTAATTTTGATAATCTTGATCAATTGCTTGTCGAAATGCAATTTGAATTTTCTATTATTCATTCCGAAAAATTAAAATGTTTTATTGTTTGTATCTATAGATCCCCAAATTGTAATTTAAACGTCTTTCTGGAAAGACTTGAATTTCTGTTGTGCCAGTTTCCTATAAATAATACGGTTATACTTGCTGGTGACCTTAACATTGATTTTGACAACACAGATAATAGATCTACTATCAATTTGTTAAACTTGTTTGAATCTTTTAATCTTAACATGCATGTTCATGAATCTACGCGCATAACTGAAACTTCATCCACTAAAATAGACTACATTGTCTCGAATATAAATGATAACGTATCTTGCACCGTGTTTGATCCAGACCTTTCCGATCATAGAGCTATTTTAGCTACCATTTCTATCAATTACGCTAGCAACAATGACACTGCAAAGTTGGGAAGAATTTACAGCACCAGCAATTTTCAAAAATTTCGACAATCTTGTGAGTCATTTGAATGGGATTCTATTTTCAGAGAGCCAGAGCCTTTGGGTGCTTTTCATAACGCTCTAGCAAACAAGGTCAGCAAAGCTTTCCCTCTTCGCCGCCTAAAACCAAAGCGCAAAGAGAGGAAAAAGTGGCTAACACCAGGAATACGTACTTCTGCCTCCAATTTAAGATTCCTTAACAGCCTTAGGAGGGCTTACTCTGATAACGCTTTCCTGCAATCTTACTATCTTTTATACAGAAAAATATATAGAAATGTTATTCGGAAAGCCAAAGAGCTATTTTACTGTAAACGCCTGCTCAACTCTAATAATAGTCGAAAGGAATCATGGGCCATCGTTAACGAAATCACCAAAAGAGCAAATAAATCACCTCAAATAAACATCGATACAAACCTCTTGAATAAATATTATTGCTCTGTTGCTGATAATTTGACAAAAGACTTACCATTCAATACTGATCCACTCATTTATCTGTCAAAAATCAACAGCCCCGAACATTTTCATGCGTTCCACCCAACTACCCCTCAAGAAATCCTAAAAACAATTCGTTCCATGAAAAATAAAAAAGCTGCAACTGATGATGGTATTTCATTGAAAATTCTGGAGAGCCTTCCCAACACAGCCATCGCTACTTTATCAGATGTAATCAATTTTTCTTTTGTGACAAGTACCTTTTCATCGTCTTTTAAGATTGCTAAAATCCTCCCTCTATACAAAGGTGGCGATCACGCCTCTCCCTCTAACTATCGACCAACTTCTTTATTGTCAACGCTGTCAAAACTTATTGAGAGTCTGGTAAAATCTCGTCTCATGTCATTCTTAGACGAAAACAATATTATAAATAAGGATCAATTCGGATTTCAGGCAAAAAAAAACTTCTGACGCTATGTTTCAGTTTCTCTCGAGAGTTTTCCAGTCCATCAACGAGCGTGAAGCTTCGGCGGCGGTATTTTGTGATTTATCTAGGGCATTTGATTGCGTAAGTCATGAGGTATTGCTACGGAAGCTTTACGCCTATGGTGTCCGTGGAGGGGCCTTGGAGTGGTTTGGGAGCTACTTGCGCTGCCGTGAGCAATTCGTTCACGTGGATGGGGTGTCATCTAGCAGACAACGTAGCTCATGCGGCGTTCCCCAAGGATCTGTACTGGGACCCGTTCTCTTCTTAATCTATATAAATGATTTAACCCAACTTGAAATCTCTGGGCCGTTCACGTTGTTTGCTGATGATACAACCGTTCTCTGGCGCAACAGGGACTGAAATCAACTGCAACAGGACATTGAATCCGATCTTAAGCAGATCAGACGGTGGTGTGATGCAAATCGCCTGTGTTTAAACATGTCGAAAACTCATCTGATTGGTTTCAACTGTGCTCTTCGGGACCCTGACATGGGCGACAACTCCATCTCAATTGTGGATAACTCCAAATTTTTGGGGCTCATAATCGATGAAAATCTTAAATTTTATCCTCACATTCTGAAACTAAATAAAAAGTTGTCCTCTGGCTGTTTTTCGGTGAGAGCTACCTTCCAAGAACTGGGTAAAGAAGTAGCACGCAATGTTTATTTTGCTCTTGTCGAGTCACATATTAGATATGTGTCCCTTTTGGGGAGCCTGTGCACAAAATCTTTTTCAGTCTGTCTTTATTCTCCAAAAGCGAGCAGTTCGGAATTTATGCAATGCCCATCCAAGAACACACTGTAGACATCTCTTCATCCAAAATGGCATTCTTACTCTACCCTCCCTTTTCATCCTGGAAACAGCATGCTTAATTTATAAAAATAAGCAAAGCCTTCCAAGGCATCAGCAAGTACATCAAACCCGTCAGAACAATAATATCCCTTTACCAATACCTCACTTGAACCTGGTTAAGAGATCTCTCATCTACAATGGCCTCAAAATATACAATAATGTGGTTTGCGGATTAGGAATGCTTCAACATCAAAGGCTTTCCGGAACCTACTAAAGGCATACTTATTGAAAAAGGCATTTTATACCATTGACGAGTTCTTAGAGCAATCCTAATTTAGTGTGCTATTTAATCTCAATAGTCAACTGGCTATATATTGTTGTTTTTATATTGTGTTGTATTTTGTACTGACCATTTTTTACATTGTTGATTATTATTATTTTTATTATTTTTTATTGTTCTTTTTACTGACCGTACTTAAAATGCTTGCCTTATTGTCAGTTTTTTTTCTCGTAGGTAATACCATAAGAGCTCAGATTTTGCCGGATATTTTTTGGCTTGGTCTCGAATACTTACTTTTAGGAAATTTAACGAGAGCTGTTCCGACAAAATCACGAGAGCGCAGCTCGAGTGATTTTGTGGAACAGAGCGAGATAAATTGCATGAAAGTAAGTATGAGAGAGCAAGCAAAAAAATATCCTGCTCAAAATCTGAGCTCGAATGGTATTTAGTACGGCAATTCCACGAATGTAAAATCAAAACAAAATATTTATTTGTCCCAGATAACAAAACACTTTCAATAAGTTAAAATCGAGGCTGAAATGATCGAATTTGTGAATTTTTGTGACACAATTATTTGACAGATGATTCAAAAACGAATTTTATATGCAATTGTTACTACGGTAACGATTGCATCAACAGAAAATTTATCCGATTTTTTTATCCAGTTATATTTTCTCTTCCTTCCTATTTATCCGCTAGCAAACTACGATTTTTGACATTTCAAATGGGATTATTTATACATGAGTGGAATTGCCTTTATTTGATTAGTGTTTATTGACTGTTTGTTTGTAACCAGGTACGCCGTTGTTGTTTTTTTTTAATTTTTATTTTACTTTAATTTAGTTTTCAAGTATGCTTTGTCAATAAGACCTATTACATGTAATATTTCTTGGACAATAATAGTTATTTACCTAACAAATGCGGAAAGTGATACTTTACCGCACGCGGAGCGGAGTTCGGTCAAGCCGTTAAGGGCGGTAAAGGCACTTTCCGCATGTGTTAGGTACAAAATTTTACCTATGAGCATCTACATCTCCAAAAAAGGGCATTGATAATAGTATATTACATACCGAGTAGGGAAGTGTTTCATTACTTTCGAGAGATTGACTATTAATCTCGAGACAGAAATGAAAACTTTCCTCCGAGGTTTGTATACTATTTTATTTGCAAGCACACAATTAATTATGATTAGTCAATCAGTTTTTTTGATATTAATAGTATATTACATACCGAGTAGGGAAGTGTTTCATTACTGTCGAGAGATTTATATAGTCAATCGAGACGCGAAGCGTCGAGATTGACTATTAATCTCGAGACAGAAATGAAAACTTTCCTCGGAGGTTTGTATACTATTTTATTTGCAAGCACACCATTAATTATGATTAGTCAATCAATTTTTTTAATATTAAAAAAATAAAACAAACATGCCAAAATGTGTCATTCACTGCTTTGACGTTTTTACCTGTCATGTTCTCATTGTTGCCAGCAAAGGTAAATAAATTAGAGTGAGGGAAATCGGTGAGGGAAGTCGAATAGGGAAATCGGTGAGGGAAATCGAAGAGGGAAGTGACACAGGTAAAGTGTCACTTCCAAATTTTTAAAAAGTCAGTAATGACAAGATTACATATATGATTGCAAATAAAAAAATAAAACAAACATGCCAAAATGTGTCATTCACTGCTTTGACGTTTTTACCTGCCATGTTCTCATTCTTGCCAGCAAAGGTAAATAAATTAGAGTGAGGGAAATCGGTGAGGGAAGTCGAATAGGGAAATCGGTGAGGGAAATCGAAGAGGAAGTGACACAGGTAAAGTGTCACTTCCAAATTTTTAAAAAGTCAATAATGACAAGATTACATATATGATTGCAAATAAAATTAATTATTGAATCAGATTAATTAATGAAATTAGATTAGATTTAGAAATTATCAAAAATCCATTTTCTGGAAAAAAAAGGATTTTTGATTATAAATATCAAATTCTACTTTACCGCACACTATGCGGAAATGTGCACTTTACCGCACACTTTGTAGTCCACTTTACCGCATACTATGCTGTAAAGTTCACTTTACCGCACACTATGCTGTAAAGTTAACTTTACCGCATAGTGTGCGGTAAAGTGCTACTTTCCATTTGCAAATACGTGCGGTAAAGTGCACTTTAACGCACGCTCGTAGAAAAAGTACTTTTCATCATCATCATCAATGCTTATTTGTTTTTCTCATAATTTACCAGAATGTCATGTGTCAATAATTCTGACGACAGTTAAAAATAACGAAATGAAAATGTTTATAAAGTCTGTTTTTTTTTTAAAGATAAATGTTAAAATGACATTATGTTGGCAATACCTACAATGTAAAATTGTGAATGCTTCAAATTTTTTCTGTAGAAAAGGCTTGTGTTGCCAACATAGTTACTAAATTTTTGACATGGGGAATTATTTGAAAAAAAAAAAAACAAACTTTACAAGTCATGGAACGTCGCGCGCCTTTGCGAACCAAAACCATCTGAAATTTCCCTACTTTAAATGCGTTAAAAAGTACTCTTATGCCCGTATTACATCTGTGTATTTTTCCGTGTATTTATTCATGTAGTTCAGGGTGACAACCGAAAAACTTCAAACGCAACATAAATCAGCATTATGAGAAACAAAATAATGTTGGCACCCTGAACTACATGAATAAATACAAGCAAAAATACACAACCGGTGTGAAATTAGCCTCTTAAGATAGCCTCCAAAACTTCCGGAAACGTCCGAACGGCCAGTGGCGTCTAAAATATAAGAAAATATTATAACCTAAAATCTGCTCGTACTGACATTCATATTTTCAGGACAAGCATTTGCTTTTTTTTTCACCCTAACACCAGAACCCCATAGGCTGTCAGATGGTGTCAAAATAGGGTTGGAAATATCAAAAAAAATCATATCTCAAAATCTGCTCGTGCTGACAGATTTATATTTTCAGGACAAATTATGAGAAGCATTTGCTATTTTTTCACCTTAACACGATATCTCGATAGGCTGTCAGAGGGTGTCAAAATAGGGGTGAAGTTGTCAAAAATATTATGTCTCAAAATCTGCTCGTGCTGACAGTTTCATATTTTCAAGATAAATTATGACAAGCATTTGCTATGTTTTCACCCTAACACCATATCTCGATAGGCCGTCAGAGGGTGTCAAAATAGGGATGAAAATATCAAAAAAATCATATCTCAAAATCTGCTCGTGCTGACAGATTCATATTTTCAGGATAAATTATGACAAGCATTTGTTATTTTTCCACTTTAACATCATATCTCGATAGGCCGTCAGAGGGTGTCAAAATAGGGGTAAACATATCAAAAAAATTATATCTCAAAATCTGCTCATGCTGACAGGTTCATATTTTCAGGATAAATTATCAAAAGCATTTGCTATTTTTTCACCCCTACACTATATCTCGATAGGCCGTCAGAAGGTGTCAGAATAAGGGTGAAGATATCAAAAAAATTATATCTCAAAATCTGCTCGTGCTGACAGATTCATATTTTCAGGATAAATTATGATAAGCATTTGCTATGTTTTCACCCTAACACCGTATCTCGATAGGCCGTCAGAAGGTGTCAAAATAGGGGTGGAAAAATCAAAAAAATCATATCTCAAAATCTGCTCGTGCTGACAGATTCATATTTTCAGGATAAATTATGATAAGCATTTGCTATGTTTTCACCCTAACACCATATCTCGATAGGTCGTCAGAAGGTGTCAAAATAGGGGTGGAAAAATCAAAAAAATCATATCTCAAAATCTGCTCGTGCTGACAGATTCATATTTTCAGGATAAATTATGATAAGCATTTGCTATGTCTTCACCCTAACACCATATCTCGATAGGCCGTCAGAAGGTGTCAAAATAGGGGTGGAGATATCAAAAAAATCATATCTCAAAATCTGCTCGTGCTGACAGATTCATATTTTCAGGATAAATTATGATAAGCATTTGCTATGTTTTCACCCTAACCCCATATCTCGATAGGCCGGCAGAAAGTGTCAAAATAGGGGAAACATATCAAAAAAATTATATCTCAATATCTGCTCGTGCTGACAGATTCATATTTTCAGGATAAATTATGATAAGCATTTGCTATTTTTCACCCTTACACCATATCTCGATAGGCAGTCGGAAGGTGTCAAAATAAGGGTGAAGATATCAAAAAAATTATATCTCAAAATCTGCTCGTGCTGACAGATTCATATTTTCAGGATAAATTATGACAAGCATTTGCTATGTTTTCACCCTAACACCATGACTCGATAGGCCGTCAGAAGGTGTCAAAATAGGGGTGGAAATATCAAAAAAACCATATCACAAAATCTGCTCGTGCTGACAGGTTCATATTTTCACGATAAATTATCAAAAGCATTTGCTATTTTTTCACCCTCACACTATATCTCGATAGGCTGTCAGAAGGTGTCAAAATAGGGGTGAAGATATCAAAAAAATTATATCTCAAAATCTGCTCGTGCTGACAGATTCATATTTTCAGGATAAATTATGACAAGCATTTGCTATTTTTCCACTTTAACACCATATCTCGATAGGCCGTCAGAGGGTGTCAAAATAAAGGTGAAGATATCAAAAAAATTATATCTCAAAATCTGCTCGTGCTGACAGGTTAATATTTTCAAGATAAATTATCAAAAGCATTTGCTATTTTGTCACCCCTACACCATATCTCGATAGGCCATCAGAAAGTGTCAAAATAGGGATAAACATATCAAAAAAATTATATCTCAAAATCTGCTCGTGCTGACAGGTTCATATTTTCAGGATAAATTATCAAAAGCATTTGCTATGTTTTCACCCTAATTCCATATCTCGATAGGCCGTCAGAAGGTGTCAAAATAGGGGTGGAAATATCAAAAAAACCATATCACTAAATCTGCTCGTGCTCACAGGTTCATATTTTCACGATAAATTATAAAAAGCATTTGTCTTTTTTTCACCCTTACACTATATTCCGATAGGCTGTCAGGTGTCAAAATAGGGGTGAAGATATCAAAAAAATTATATCTCAAAATCTGCTCGTGCTGACAGATTCATATTTTCAGGATAAATTATGACAAGCATTTGCTATTTTTCCACTTTAACACCATATCTCGATAGGCCGTCAGAGGGTGTCAAAATAGGGGTGAAGATATCAAAAAAATTATATCTCAAAATCTGCTCGTGCTGACAGGTTAATATTTTCAAGATAAATTATCAGCAGGTGTCAAAATAGGGGTGGAAATATCAAAAAAATCTTTTGAGATATAATTTTTTTGATATCTTCACCCCTATTTTGACACCCTCTGATGGCCTATCGAGATATGGTGTAAGGGTTAAAAAATAGCAAATGCTTGCCATAATTTATCCTGAAAATATGAATCTGTCAGCACGAGCAGATTTTGAGATATGATTTTTTTGAAATCCACCCCTATTTTGACACCTTCTGACGACCTATCGAGATACGGTGTTAGGGTGAGTAAGCACGAGCAGATTTTGTGATATGATTTTTTTGATATTTCCACCCCTATTTTGATACCTTCTGACGGCCTATCGAGATATGGTGTTAGGGTGAAAATATAGCAAATGCTTGTCATAATTTATCCTGAAATTATGAATCTGTCAGCACGAGCAGATTTTGAGATATAATTTTTTTGATATCTTCACCCTTATTTTGACATCTTCTGACGGCCTATCGAGATATGGTGTAAGGGTGAAAAAATAGCAAATGCTTTTGATAATTTATCGTGAAAATATGAACCTGTCAGCACGAGCAGATTTTGTGATATGATTTTTTTGATATTTCCACCCCTATTTTGATACCTTCTGACGGCCTATGCCTATCGAGATATGGTGTTGGAGTGAAAACATAGCAAATGCTTATCATAATTTATCCTGAAAATATGAATCTGTCAGCACGAGCAGATTTTGAGATATGATTTTTTTGAAATCCACCCCTATTTTGACACCTTCTGATGACCTATCGAGATACGGTGTTAGGGTGAAAACATAGCAAATGCTTATCATAATTTATCCTGAAAATATGAATTTGTCAGCACGAGCAGATTTTGAGATATAATTTTTTTGATATGTTCACCCTTATTTTGACACCTTCTGACGGCCTATCGAGATATAGTGTAAGGGTGAAAAAATAGCAAATGCTTTTGATAATTTATCCTGAAAATATGAACCTGTCAGCATGAGCAGATTTTGAGATATAATTTTTTTGATGTTTACCCCTATTTTGACACCCTCTGACGGCCTATCGAGATATGATATTAAAGTGGAAAAATAGCAAATGCTTGTCATAATTTATCGTGAAAATATGAACCTGTCAGCACGAGCAGATTTTGTGATATGATTTTTTTGATATTTCCACCTTCTGACGGCCTATGCCTATCGAGATATGGTGTTGGAGTGAAAACATAGCAAATGCTTATCATAATTTATCCTGAAAATATGAATCTGTCAGCACGAGCAGATTTTGAGATATGATTTTTTTGATATCTTCTCCCCTATTTTGACACCTTCTGACGGCCTATCAAGGTATGGTGTAAGACTGCAAAAATAGCAAATTCTTTTGAGAATTTCATACATCTCTCAAAACTGGTATTCCAACAATGAATTGACATGTTTTGATTGTTGATTTGAACCAATCAGATTGTAATTACGCGATAATTTGCATTAGTGCAAATTATCAGATAATTGCATACTAACTGGTGCGAAAACTGGTGTTTTGACATTTTTTGACAAAAAATTTAAATTTTTGATTTATGAAGTTCTCTCATTAAATACAACTCGTGCAATGGAAATATATTTATAATTTTCGACAAATTTGCACTCATGCGTTTTTAACTGAAAAAGGCACTCGTGAACTACGTGCACTCGTGCTCTTTTTCAACAAAAAATGCATTCGGGCAAATTTCCCTAAAATTATCAATAATTTCCATTGCACTAGTTATATTACTATTGAGAATTTCATACATCTGTCAAAACTGGTATTCCAACAATAAATTGACATGTTTTGATTGTTGATTTGAACCAATCAGATTGTAATTAGGCGATAATTTGCACTAGTGCAAATTATCAGATAATTGCATACTAACTGGTGCGAAAACTGGTGTTTTGACAAAAAATTTTAATTTTTGATTTATGAAATTCTCTCATTAAATACAACTCGTGCAATGAAAATATATTTATAATTTTCGACAAATTTGCACTCATGCGTTTTTAAGTGAAAAAGGCACTCGTGCACTACGTGCACTCGTGCTCTTTTTCAACTAAAAATGCATTCGGGCAAATTTCCCAAAAATTATCAATAATTTCCATTGCACTAGTTATATTACTATTGAAAATGAAACGGGATGATATTATAATTCCGAAAAAATAATATAGCAAAACTAAAACTCTCCAAACAGAGTAGACTTCCGCACAAACAAGATGCAGTTATTCGCTTCCTGGCTCCTTTCAAACTTCTGCAATAGGCTCGTACAGCATATTTGTTTTATTACATATTTTAAAAGAGCGTATTGAGTTTAGTTGTGCAAAATTTCATAAATTTCCGAGCCCTTGTTCATATTTAAATAAATTATGAAAACGCTCCAAATTTGAAACACGCGGTGACGTCACTGCATCTCTCACGTTGGTCGTGGTGGAGCTGGTACGCCCGTCACGTCACTACGACATTATGGGCATTGTTTTGACAAGTTTTAGTTTGGCACTTAGAGGTTTGGCATTTTTTCTATCTGGTAGAACGATGTTGTCTGTCTGTCTGTCTGTTTTTTTCTTCGTCATACCATCTCTCAGCGATGAATTTCTGAGGCATAATCTTTTAATATTCGAAGACGCATAACTTTTTTAATATTTATCCAATTGAGCTGAAAATTTTTTTGTGTGCTATATGTGAGTAATATTCCATGAAAATATGAAAAAACGTGGTTGATGCAACTCTACTGAACGAGCCTATTCTGCAGTAATTTCAATTGACCTTTTGTTTGGACGCCATATTGCGGTGCGCGAACATGGTTGCCTAAAGTAGAAAAAAATAAATTACTAGCGTACTGTCAACATTGAAAACAAAAGTTACTGAATAAATTACATTTAAAATTTAAATTTGCCGCCTATTACGAATGTTTTTGTAAAGAAAAGCCATCAATTTCAGCTGAGATGGCCTTTCTTTTCAAAAACATTCGTAATAGGCGGCAAATTTAAATTTTAAATGTAATTTATTCAGTAACTTTTGTTTTTATTGTTGACAGTACGCTAGTGAATTTTTTTTTTCTACTTTTGGCAACTATGTTCGCGCATCGCAATATGGCGTTCAAACAAAAGGTCAATTATGATTTCAATCAACAAACTTTTTTTTCTTTTTTCTGATACAACCCTGTTGCGTGACTGTTCCGCAGCTTTTCTCGCCGAAACTATCTCTTTCTCTTTTTGCGTGCTAGATGGAGAGACATACATATATATTGGAAACAGACAGAGGGATGTGCCGAACTGCTTTTTCATTGTCGCACTCATTGAGCGCATGCGCAAGATAAGAACTCCCCGCTCGCCTATTGGTTGAAGAGTTTGGCTTAAATAAATGTGGAACTGATTCGGTTTGGTTTGCATCCAGGGTCTAAACGTCTAAATGAGTGTGTTCGGGTGCCGCTGTCGGAACAATTCCGAACTACTCCAGTTGCGTTTTTCTCTTATACGGGGCTTTACGTGCTGCAAGAGTTTGGTGCAAGTCGCAAGAGATCTTGCAAAATACCTGCGCAGTTGAAGCCCAGCTGACTCCAAGGTGCAAATCGCAGATTTATTGCGGTTGACATTATGACACCCAGATCCGAATTTAATCACCTTTTCAATGTGACCGCAAAAGTGACAAGATCGTACATAAATTCCCAAATGGATCATCCATCTGGGACGCAGATAGATCGGAAACAGAAGAAGGGGTCGGAGTGTCCGTATATGGCCCAATCTGCAGGCTATCGGTAGCTTTAGGAGAAAAACCCCACCATATTCCAAGCGGAAACGTACGCTATAGAACTCTGCGCTAGAAAGTGTCTTGAAATGGACTTACGAGGTGCAAGAATTTCATCAATTCTTACAGTCAGGCAGCACTTACTTAAGGCTCTTAACAGCTTTGTCACTAAATCTAGACTAGTATAGTATGGGACTGTCCGCAACTTCTAAAGCATCTGGCGAACCGCAATAAAGTCACTCTAGCATGGGTACCAGGGCGTCAAAATATAGAAGGAAATGAAATAGCGGACCGGTGGCGGCGATGGAAAGTTAAATGATAAAATTATTAAACACTAAATATTAACAAAAAATTAACGTGTTGCTATTTCGGAAAAGCATATACCTACGTGTGTAAAAAGTTGAGAAATGTGGGAAGTTGGGGACAATAATTGAGAATGAGGATCTAAGTATTTCATAAAGTTTAAAAAAAAATTAAGTTTTATTTCTTGAATAATTTTCGTTTTCAATGATATCGGGTCTTCAAAAAAAAAAAACAATCCAAGATTGCTATGTTTTTTTATAAACGTACGTCGCATTATTGTTTTTTTTATCGGTCATCAGTCAGGATTTTCGACATGACATAATTTTGACATTGAAGTTCATTGTAAAAATTAAAGAAAAATATTTCTAAGATATATGTTTAAAAGACCGTAGCAATCTTTAATTGTTTTTTTTTTTGTAGAATCGTTATAAATATCGATTTTTACAGAAAACACATTGAAACATTGGAAAGTAAAAATATATTAAAGTATTTCAAAAATCTTGTATATGTATAAGTTGTTCATTATGATAATCTTGGCGCTCGCATTTATAAGACGTCGCTGAGCTGCGATCGTAAAGCTAATTTCTATCTGTAAATTTACAGTTGTATCTGTTTTACACATAGAAGTGTAAAGTACGACGCACTAAATACACAGAAAATCGGTTTCGGTCAAAATGTCTGAACTTTTTATATGATGTAGTCCATGTTGCCCTTATAGTTTACGTGCAAAAAAAAAGGTGGGTACATCGAGTAGTTTTCGAGATATAGAGTGTCAAAGTGGCGCCATCAAGCCTATGCTTTATCATACTCCGCACCTATTTTTATCAGTTAAGTTAGCTATAAAATTACAAAAAGATTGACCCAAAGGGTTAACAAATCTTCCAAAAAACTCACCCAAACTTTTTTTTTCCCCTACCCTAAAAATAGGCCAGCGAACAAGAGTCAAATATTAATGTTAATGGTGTACGTGAAAATTGATATACCTATTGAAAGTAGTTTTTACGCTCACCAGACTTCCGAAAACAGAAGAAGTGACCAGTATATTGTTTCATCTGAACAGAAAAACTTATTTTCCCTATTCATTTCTCACTTCTCAAAAGAAAAAAGCATCCAATCCTTCCCAAAAAAAAAAAAACGGATTATATAATCGGGAAGATAGTTTTTTAGTGGCATTTCCCATATCACAGGGGCCTGTAAGCATTAAATCTTTACTGGAGAAGGAAAAAACAGTCTTCTGTAAATTCAGTTTTAACGTGATAATACTGCACTGCTGCTGAACTTGTGCTTATTATGGTGATTTTTATGACATAAGATTCATCTTTTTTTTTCCAAGGAAAAGGTGCATACTTTCTTTTCCCATATGTGAATGGAACGTCGAAATATAAGTTTGATAGTTTACACAGGTTGCTGCATATTATGTGTCTATATGACCACAGTCTAGGACGTTACCAAAATAGTAGTTAGGAGTAACTTCAATCTTCTGCAAAAAAGCTGCATAATTTTCCATACTTGGATAGCAAATAACAAAATCGCACTGGTATTTAGAGAAACTAGCTCTTCAAAAAAATAGCTGGACTAAGTTCACCCACTTTTCCACCCCAGCTAGAGCCAAACAACATTTTATGAGAAGAGAAATATCTAAGATCTTGTTGGTAAGTAGAAAAACCTACGAAAAATTATGTTGAATCATATTCTAACCATATAGGGGAATGGTAGTACAGCCCCTGCGTACCCGTTGTTACACATGCAATATAGTACAAAACAACATTAATCGTACGGCACGGATTGATGACGAAGAAAATGCTATCAAGAGAGGAATAGCTATTGCAATCCTCTACCCGTGAATAATCTTACGAGAATGTACATAGATTGTAACCGATTTATTGCAGAAGAAATTGACATTCTTGATACTGATCCGACCTGTTTAGGGTTAAATGTTTTACGATCCAAAACTAGTATAAGGTGTGCTATATGCGATGAGAATCATGATGAACTAAACAGGTTGCATAGCAAATGTCGAGCACACATTTTTGCAGAAACAAATATGTACGTCTCAGAAAATGTAAGAGTTTGTCCACACCATCTTGATGAAAATGGTTACTTGCGACAACTGCTACCAGGGATTCAGTTTATTGATCGCTCTTATAGGATTAAAGATAATCAACTACAGATCCTCCTTCAGGGACTACAAAAAATAGTAAATGTAAAAAAATGGAAATAAAAAGACGAAAATAGTTTTACCGACATCGAATTTGAGACCATCTGTCCAATAGGTAAAGAACAATTTAGAAATCTCCATACTTTTTTTGATCTTATACCGCAGGAAATGGACAAAAATATGTTTCGAAAAAAGACCATTACATTTTTATGTAAAATGAAAGAAGGTATTTCTGACGAATTTTTATCAGTAATATCTAACTATTCCTTATATATATATCTTAGATATTTCTCTTCTCATAAAATGTTGTTTGGCTCTAGCTGGGGTGGAAAAGTTGGTGAACTTAGTCCAGCTATTTTTTTGAAGAGCTAGTTTCTCTAAATACCAGTGCGATTTTGTTATTTGCTATCCAAGTATGGAAAATTATGCAGCTTTTTTGTAAAAGATTGAAGTTACTTCTAACTTCTATTTTTGTAACGTCATAGACTGTGGTCATAGAGACATATTATGCAGCAACCTGTGCAAACTATCAAACTTATATTTCGACGTTCCATTCACATTCAGAAAAAGAAAGTGGAAAAAAAAAGATGAATCTTCTTATGTCATAAAAAACAGCATTATATGCACAAGTTCAGCAGCAGTGCAGAGTGCAGTATTATCACGTTAAAACTGAATTTACAGTAGACTATTTTTTCCTTCTCCATTGCTTACACGCCCCTGTGATATGGGAAATGCCAGTAAAAAACTATCTTTCCGAATATATAATCCGTTTTTTTTTTTGGGGAAGGATTGGATGTTTTTTTCTTTTGAGAAGTGAGAAATGAATAGGGAAAATAAGTTTTTCTGTTCAGATGAAACAATATACTGGTCACTTCTGTTTTCGGAAGTCTGGTGAGCGTAAACAACTACTTTCAATAGGTATATCAATTTTCACGTACACCAGTAACATTAATATTTGACTCTTGTTCGCTGGCCTATTTTTAGGGTAGGGGAAAAAAAAAGTTTGGGTGAGTTTTTTGGAAGATTTGTTAACCCTTTGGGTCAATCTTTTTCAGTTTTGTAATTTTATAGCTATCTTAACTGATAAAAATAGGTGCGGAGTATGATAAAGCATAGGCTTGATGGCGCCACTTTGACACTCTATATCTCGAAAACTACTCGATGTACCCACCTTTTTTTTTGCACGTAAACTATAAGGGCAACATGGACTACATCATATAAAAAGTTCAGACATTTTGACCGAAACCGATTTTCTGTGTATTTAGTGCGTCGTACTTTACAGATACAACTCTAAATTTACAGATATAGAAGTGTAAATTTACAGATACAACTGTAAATTTACAGATAGAAGTGTAAATTCACAGATACAACTGTAAATTTACAGATAGAAGTGTAAATTTATTAGTTATGTTAGAAAATTATGTTAGAAAAAAAGTTAGCTTTACGATGGCAGCTCAGCGACGTCGTATAAATGCGAGCGCCAAGATTATCATAATGAACAACTTATACATATACAAGATTTATGAAATACTTTAATATATTTTTACTTTCCAATGTTTCAATGTGTTTTCGGTAAAAATCGATATTTTTAACGTTTTTAGTGTTTAATACACACCACACAAAAATTATCGCATCACCAATGCTTTTATATATTTTGGCTACAGTAAATTCATTTTAAAAATTTCTTAAGTATTCCCTGAATGGGCATTCTTTAACTGAAAAACTTGAGTCAACAAACATGTCGTTTCTTCTTCTGTTAGGTTCTTATTTCTTTTTTCGGGAAAATGCGGATAGGCATACATTCCACTTTGCAATTAGGCTGTTCATTTCTGTGTTTTCTGCTTTGATAGATGCGATAATTTTTGTGCGGTGTATAATTTTAACGTTTAACTTTCCATCGCCGCCACTGGTAAAAAAATTAGGCCGACTTGAATCCTATGCTTACAAGGACGTCACAGCGTTCAACATTCGTTAGACAGAGTTTACCTATCTTTTTCAGGTGGTAGCTAAGAGGGCAGTGGCCGGTGAGGAGACCCGTTATGAGTCTCAAGTCTGGTTTGCTGAGTTCGAGTAATTCCTTTGCCTTTGTATACTTTGGCGAGATGAATCGCTTCGCTTGTCTAAGTCTTGGAGTATTGTTCCAATTGGAGGCCTGTTGTGCCTCTACCCATTTTTTGAGTTCTATCCTTACATGGCTTTCCGTCAGGCCAAAGAACGGTTCTGGACCGAGGAATGGTGACGCGGCGCCTACTTTTGCGAGCCGGTTCGCTATTTCATTTCCTTCTATATTTTGACGCCCTGGTACCCATGCTAGAGTGACTTTATTGCGGTTCGCCAGATGCTTTAGAAGTTGCGGACAATCCCATACTATACTAGTCTAGATTTAGTGACAAATCTGTTAAGAGCCTTAAGTATTTGCTGCCTGACTGTAAGAATTGATGAGATTCTTGCACCTCGTAAGTCCATTTCAAGACACTTTCTAGCGCAGAGTTCTATTGCGTACGTTTCCGTTAGGAATATGGTGGGGTTTTTCTCCTAAAGCTACCGATAGCCTGCAGATTGGGCCATATACGGACACTCCGACCCCTTCTTCTGTTTCCGATCCATCTGCGTCCCAGATGGATGATCCGTTTGGGAGTTTATGTACGATCTTGTCACTTTTGCGGTCACATTGAAAAGGTGATTAAATTCGGATCTGGGTGGCATGATGTCAACCGCAATAAATCTGCGATTTGCACCTTGCAGTCAGCTGGGCTTCAACTGCGCAGGTATTTTGCAAGATCTCTTGCGACTTGCACCAAACTCTTGCAGCACGTAAAACCCCGTATAAGAGAAAAACGCAACTGGAGTAGTTCGGAATTGTTCAGACAGCGGCACCCGAACACACTCATTTAGACGTTTAGACCCTGGGTTTTTTTTTTTTTTTTTACGGATATGCGCACTCGCAAGGAAATGTCCTATCACGCTCGAGAAGCGGCAAGTGCGCGGAAATGTCGGTGTATGTTGGTCTTGAAACGGTTCAGGTCGTAACCTGAAGGGAAAACCGTCGCAGGGAGTTTATTCCACAGCGATGTTGTTCTCCAGAGATATGAATTCTGATATAATGAGGTTCTTGGTGCCTCTAGTTTGACAGTAAATTCATGGTTACCGTCTGTTTGACGGGTTCGCCTGGTAGGCGCTATTCTCGGTGGAATCATACGTGCCAACTCTTCAGAGCATTTTCCGTGATAGTACCTGTAGAAGAGAGATAAATCGCCCACAGATCTGCGATGTTCGAGACCATCCAAGTTACGAGTAAGTGCGGGGTCATTGATCAGCTTGATAGCTCGTTTTTGCACGGTATTCAAAAGAATTAAGGTATGTTTGGGTGCTGCACTCCATATATGTGAGCAGTACTCCATAGTTGGTCGAATCTGGGCTTTGTAGAGTGTCAGCAATTGGCTTGGTGTGTACAGATGTCTTGTACGAAATAGCACCCCCAGCTTTTGGGAGGCCCTTTTAGCAATATCTGCCACGTGACTGTGCCAAGACATGTTGGTCTCTGCAGTAACCCCCAAGATGTTCAACTGACTCTGTAATGTGACAGCACTTCCAGATAGCATGATGTTTGGCTCACCGGTGCTGGTCTTTTTTGAAAACAGAGCTGCTTGGGTTTTCTGCGCGTTGAACTGTACAAGGTTTTTGTTACCCCAGTCCTCTATTATCTCCAGGTCGTTATTTATCTGCGATATTTGAGTTAGTCTAAGATGATGGAATTCACGTGCGGAAAGACCTGTGGGTGGTATGAGTGAGGAGACTACATTGCCATCGTCTGCAAAGCAATAAAGTGGATTTACTGTTTTATCTATGAGGTCATTTATGTAAATCAGGAAAAGAGTTGGCGAAAGGATTGCTCCCTGTGGCACACCAGCATTTATTTGGTAAGAGTTGGAGTTCTGGCCATCCAGTGCAACATAAATGGATCTGTCCTTTAGGTAACTTTCAAACCAAGTGCAAAGTTTCGGCGATAATCCCATTGCTTTGAGCTTGTTGAGCAGATTTTCATGCCAAACTTTGTCGAATGCTTTAGATATATCTAAGGCAATTGTTCTTGTTTCACCCCGCAACTCAATCGCTTTTTGCCATAAGTGAGTGACGAATGTAAGTAAATCTCCAGTTGACCTATATTTTCGAAATCCGTATTGCTTATCGTTGATAATTTTGTACTTTTCCAAGTACTTGGTTAGGTGATTGTTCACAACTCTTTCCATTACTTTTGATATCACCGGAAGTAGAGCAATTGGTCTATAGTTTAACGGATCTGTCTTTTTTCCTTTCTTTGGAATGGGTTGTACTGCGGCAGACTTCCATGATGATGGATATACTCCTTGCCTGTAAGACAAATTGAATAATTTTGCGAAAGTTGGGGTGAGTTCGTTGGCGCAATTTTTGAGTACTATTGCGGGAATGCAATCCGGACCCATTGCTTTGTTTGTATCCAGCTTTTTTAGGGATTTTCGTATTTCTCTGTGACAAAAGGGTACCTCTGGCATACTATGGGAAACCCTTTCAATGAACGGTGGAGTTTTTCCGTTTGGCACTGTTAGGTTGGAGTTGGAGGAAAACATTTGGGCAAGCATATTGGCTTTTTCCTCTGATGTTGTGGCTAAGTGATTATTTTTATCTGTAAGTGGTGGTATGGATGACTTGGTGAAGTTAGATCCAACAGCTTTTGCAAGAGACCAAAAAGACCTAGAACTACTTGGACAATTCAGCAACCTGTTTTTTATTCTTTGATTGTATGTTTCTTTAGCGGAGTCAATAGTAATTTTGCAACTATTTCTGGCTTCTATAAATTCTGTGTGGTTTTGAGCGGTTTGTTGTCGTTTCCAAAGGTTATATGCTCTGTGTTTTTTCTGTACAGCCGTTTGACACTGGCTGTTGAACCAAGGTTTTGCATTAGCTCTACGTTTAGTTGTATGTGGGATATATGCGTCCATTCCAGATAAGATTACTTGTGTTATTTCATTACAGCAAATAGTGGGATCAGCTGTTTTAAAGCAAACCTCTTGCCATGGAAAATCCAGGTAATACTGTTTTAGGTCATTCCATTTTGCCGATTTATAGTGCCACATTTTACGAGGAAGTGGTTGTAGGCTTGGTGGGATGAGCATTTCGCACTTTGTTATTATAAGTTTATGATCGGACGAACCAAGTGGAGCATCTACTTGAATTGTGTACGAGTCAGGATTGGTGGTTAGGAACAAGTCTAAAAGCGCTGCAAATTCGCCCCTTTCTGAGATACGGGTAGGTTCATCGACAAGCTGCATTAGACCACAACTTATGGCAAAAGCTTCTGCTTCTCTGCCTTCGTTATCTGTTTTGTTGTGGTGTTTCAGCCAGGGTATATTGTGGACGTTGAAATCGCCTAAAAAGACAATTTCCGCCTGTGGATAGTTTGACTGTATGCTATCACAGCTTTCGGATAATGTCGCGAAAAAGTTTTGGTAATCGGTGTTACTTGGCGGTCGGTAGAGGCAGCAGATAAACTTGGTCGATGACTTTGAGGTGAATTTTAGCCATATGATATCAAGGTTCGCTGGTTCTAGCTTCTTCTCTCGATGACATGAAAGGTCATTTTTAATGTACACACAGATCCCAAAATTATGTCGAAATCGGTGGTGTAGGTCATAGCCGGGATAAAGATAGTTCACAATAGGTGTTGCAGAACTGATTTTAGTTTCAGTGAGAACAAGGATGTCAGGTCTTTGTTCTTCAAGATGTTGGTGAACTGAATTCATATTTGTACTTATTCCTCTTATATTGCTAAAATCAATTCTGAGTTGAGTTTTTGATCTTCTCTTTATATCTTTGCATGAAGGACCCCCAGGATCACCCGACGCCCGGAGATCCGAGTGGTCGGGTATTTTACCTCCGGAATATTTTGATCCTGGAGGCGCCATCATGCTATCTGTTACTCATTGTTGGAACCGGACTGCCAGCGCAGTAGCGGAACGTGGTGATACCACTTAGCGCTACTCAATTCTGGCATGGTGGTATCTCACCGGTCGACGCCCAATGAGTAAAAAGCGTCTACCACAAACCAAACCGAATCAGTTCCACATTTATTTAAGCCAAACTCTTCAACCAATAGGCGAGCGTGGAGTTCTTATCTTGCGCATGCGCTCAATGAGTGCGACAATGAAAAAGCAGTTCGGCACATCCCTCTGTCTGTTTCCAATATAAATGTATGTCTCTTCATCTAGCACGCAAAAAGAGAAAGAGATAGCTTCGGCGAGAAAAGCTGCGGAACAGTCACGCAACAGGGTTGTATCAGAAAAAAGAAAAAAAAGTTTGTTGATTGAAATCACAATTGAAATTACTGCAGAATTGCAGAAGTTTGAAAGGAGCCAAGAAGCGAATAACTGCATCTTGTTTGTGCGGAAGTCTACTCTGTTTGGAGTGTTTTAGTTTTGCTATATTATTTTTTCGGAATTCTAATATCATCCCGTTTCATTTTCAATGTAAATGCATTAAACTTAAAAGAGGAAAATCGATATTCTAAGAAAGAATATCGTAGGGAGAGATGCTGCAGTGCAAGCAAGTTAGGGATAAAACTCCTTGGTGTCCATACTGCCCCCACTGCTACAAAAGGATGAAGAAGCTTCTATAGATGGGTAGGTACTATCTATTTGTAGGTTTGTACCGATTTTAGACTTTATTCATCCATTCTAGTTAGAATCATAAGAAAAAAAGAGGCTTCTTTAGAATACGTTTGTGTTATTAGAATGTAGTTTTCTTTCAAATTTTTTTTTAAATTCAATTAATCATACTATAGTTAGAGTTCTGAGTTCTGTTCAGTTTTAATAATAAATAAATGCAATTAATTTAATGTATGTGCGTTTATTGTTTGTCGAGGATTATTGCGTTCATAAACAGTTAACAGGTGCAAATGCTTGGGGACGGGGACCTACTTGAATGTCTTTCATATATAGATTCACAAATCGATTCAGAAGCTTCATAAATGCAGGCAAGACAAAACAGAACGTAAAAATTAAGATAAAACATACAAAAAACATAACCGTTAGGTGAGCAGGCGAACATTTTCAGCCAACCATAAAGGGGCAATAGCCCTCTGCTGTTTCTTTGGTTGCCTATCTTTTGGAAAGGGTCTTGCTATGGATTATTTCGCAAAAATTAAAATAACAAATAATCACGCTGAAAATTAAAAAAAAAAAAACCCATAAATCTTTAGATAATCGATCAAAGAATGTTTATGCCAAATGCAAGGAATGATAGGATCATTAGTGAATTCATGCAGAATGCCCTATACCGTCAACATCATCAAAAGCTGGTGCTTGCTTGCAAGAGGGTCTAAAGATGAATCCTAGCAGGACAATAATTTAATAGCTCCAACACTGGATGGAATACAAATAGGCTTTCCAAGTGAAGTCAAATATCTATCTAGGCGTTGTCCTAGATCGAATGCTCACCTGATGGAACTCACATTTGAAAAAAATAATCGATCGAGCAACAGTTGCGTACTGGACATGCCGAAGACTATTCAACTATTCAGCCTAAAGCCAAAAATGATATATTGGTTATATACGATGATTATAGGACCCCTGGTCACATATGCCGCATTGGTGTGGTCAGTGGTGGCCAAAAGTGAAGCAGCAGACAGGGCAAAACCGATTGACAGTTGTACAATGTAATGAATGAAAATAAACCATACTATTCCCTTTTTGAACCACTACTACGAAAAGTGGATTAACGAAGTACTATTACCTACCACTCTAATACCAATATCACAACAAGTAACAATTATACACAAAAGGTCTGTTCTCACAAAAGTCCCTGACAGTTTGCAAACTGTCAGTAACAATTGCTCAGCTAAGTTACTGATTTATATTGGAGCGACGGCATTGAAAACATGCATGAGCGATGCATTCTGACAATTCGCAAACTGTCAGAGACTCTTGTGAGAACAGACCCATTGGCTATTCCGGAATTATTTACAGAATCATAATTTAATCACACTTGCATCAGACAGGTTAAACTTTATGAAATACTTAGATCCTCATTCTCAATTATTAGCCCCAACTTCCCACAATATTTCTCAACTTTTTACACACGTAGGTATATGCTTTTCCGAAATAGCAACACGTTAATTTTTTGTTAATATTTAGTGTTTAATAATTTTATCATTTAACTTTCCATCGCCGCCACTGGTGAAAAAATTAGGCCGACTTGAATCCTATGCTTACAAGGACGTCACAGCGTTCAACATTCGTTAGACAAAGTTTACCTATCTCTTTCAGGTGGTAGCTAAGAGGGCAGTGGCCGGTGAGGAGACCCGTTATGAGTCTCAAGTCTGGTTTGCTGAGTTCGAGTAGTTCCTTTGCCTTTGAATACTTTGGCGAGATGAATCGCTTCGCCTGTCTAAGTCCTGGAGTATTGTTCCAATGGGAGGCCTGTTGTGCCTCTACCCATTTTTTAAGTTCTATCCTTACATGGCTTTTCGTCAGGCCAAAGAACGGTTCTGGACCGCGGAATGGTGACGCGGCGCCTACTTTTGCAAGCCGGTCCGCTATTTCATATCCTTCTATATTTTGGCGCCCTGGTACCCATGCTAGAGTGACTCTATTGCGGTTCGCCAGTTGCTTTAGAAGTTGTGGACAGTCCCATACTAGTCTAGATTTAGTAACAAAGCTGTTAAGAGCCTTAATAAGTGCTGCCTGACTGTCAGAATTGATGAGATTCTTGCACCTCGTAAGTCCATTTCAAGACACTTCTTAGCGCAGAGTTCTATTGCGTACGTTTCCGCTTGGAATATGGTGAGGTTTTTTTCCTAAGGCTACCGATAGCCTGCAGTTTGGGCCATATACGCACACTCCGACCCCTTTTTCTGTTTCCGATCCATTTGTGTACCAGATGGATGAACCGTTTGGGAATTTATGTACGATCTCGTCACTTTTGCGGTCACACTGGAAAGGTGATTAAATTCGGATCTGGGTGGCATGATGTCAACCGGTTTTTTTGGTGTACCGTGGCATTCTTTAATGATGCTCATATGTCCAACAAGGTCCCCTTCTTTTAGGATTTGCACCTTGCAGTCAGCTAGGCTTCAACTGCGCAGGTATTTTGCAAGATCTCTTGCGAATTGCACCAAACTCTTGCAGCACGTAAAACCCCCTATAAGAGAAAAACGCAACTGAAGTAGTTCGGAATTTTTCTGGATGCAAACCAAACCGAATCAGTTGAGCTCCACATTTATTTAAGCCAAACTCTTCAACCAATAGGCGAGCGTGGAGTTCTTATCTTGCGCATGCGCTCAATGAGTGCACAATGAAAAAGCAGTACGGCACATCCCTCTGTCTGTTTCCAATATATATGTATGTCTCTCTCCAATCTAGTACGTAAGAAGAGAAAGAGATAGTTTCGACGAGAAAAGCTGCGGAACAGTCACGCAACAGAGTTGTATAAGAAAAAAAAAAAAAAGTTTGTTGATTGAAATCACAAATGAAAGGAGCCAGGAAGCGAATAACTGCATCTTGTTTGTGCGGAAGTCAGCTCTGTTTGGAGTGTTTGGCTATATTATTTTTTCAGAATTATATCATCCTGTTTCATTTTCAATGTAAATGCATTAAACTTAAAAGAGGAAAATCGGCATTCTAAGAAAGAATATCCATAGGGAGAGATGCTGCAGTGCAAGCAAGTTAGGGATAAAACTCCTTGGTGTCCATACTGCCCCCACTGCTACAAAAGGATGAAGAAGCTTCTATAGATGGGTACTATCTATTTGTAGTTTTTGTACCGATTTTAGACCTTAATCATCTATTCTAGTTAGAGTCATAAGAAAAAAAGAGGCTTCTTTAGTTTGTGTTATTAGAATGTAGTTTTCGTTCAGATTTTTTTTTCTAATTCAATTAATCATACTATAGTTAGAGTTCTGAGTTCTGTTCAGTTTTAATAATAAATAAATGCAATTAATTTAATGTATGTGCGTTTATTGCTTTTCGAGGAGATAAAGATAAAACATACAAAAAACATAACCGTTAAGTGAGCAAACAAATCAGGCGAAAATTTTCAGCCAACCATAAAGGGGCAACAGCCCTCTGCTGTTTCTTTGGTTGCCTATCTTTTGAAAAAGGTCTTGCTATGGATTATTTCGCTAAAGTGACCATCCGTCCCGATTTAGGCGGGACAGTCCCGATTTCGAGCTACGAGCTCCGATTAGATAGGCGTCCCGCTTTTGTCCCGCTTTCAATAGCTTTGTTCTAACACAGCAGAAAACCGTATAATGTATCGTCACGATTCTGCGCAAAAGCTAAAATTTGTGCGCAGTACCCAAAATTTTGTATACTGAGTGGTTTCGAAACCGTTCATGGGACGGTTTTCTGATGTATTGGAAGAGACCTAATAAGTTCCAACTATCAACTTTTTATTATTTATTTATTATAAATCAAATTAAAAACTATTTCGTTCAATAGTTATATTGATTTGGTAATTCAAATGTATAAGTTTTCGCAGATCTCAGAGCTCACAAGTCACAATCGTTATAAGCATTAGCGTTGAACTCTGCTTGACCATTTTTAATATCCGCCCCGGTTGCATCTTTGTGAAGGACTGTGAATTTTTTGAAGTAAAACTTCTTAGGCGGCGGTCTGATATTTGGAAGACAATGGAGAGTGATTTGGAAAACATGTCATGGGCAAACGTAACTCGAGAGAGAAGAAAGATATAACATAAAGTAAAGAGTAGGGCTCGGAATTTTTGAAATTCAAGTATTCGAATAGTCGCTTGGTATTTTATTCGAATAGTTGAATAATTCGAATAGTCGAATATTCGAATACCTATTCGAATAGTCGAATATTCGAATAGTTGAATATTCGAATAGTTGAATATTCGAATAGTCGAATATTCGAATATTCGAATAGTCGAATATTCGAATATTCGAATAGTCGAATATTCGAATAGTCGAATAGTCGAATATTCGAATATTCGAATATTCGAATAGTCGAATATTCGAATAGTCGAATATTTGAATATGTAGTCAAAAAGTCGAATATTCGAATAGTCTAATATTCCAATAGTCAAATATTGATAGAGGACCTAATTAAGAGAACAAAATGGGACTTTAAAAATGACGTTTTTCGACTAACAATCATTCTTGATAAAAGTTTCTACTTCCCGCAAAAGAACGTTCTACGACGAAGCGAATTTTTGATTTTTTATGCAGAGTATTAGTCAGAAAAACTAAAATAATTTAGATGTTTTCTAAATGGCAAATTTACAGAGGGTTAAATTTACATTACGAACAAAAATGCATTGTATTAATTGAAAACTGATTTTCACCGAAAACACGTCGTATATTGTATCATTCAAATTCAAATATTGAAACAATTGAAATTTTAAATTTTTCAAATCAAAAAGTGAGTAATTGCATTGTTAAATAGTCCAATATACGAATAGTCGCATATTCGAATAATCGAATATTCGAATATTCGAATATTCGAATAGTCGAATATTCGAATATTCGAATAGTCGAATATTCGAATATTCGAATAGTCGAATATTCGAATAGTCGAATATTCGAATAGTCGAATATTCGAATAGTCGAATATTCGAATAGTCGAATTTGCTAACGAACAAAAAAGTCGAATTTAGAATAGTCGAATAGTCGAATATTCGAATTATTCGAATACAATTCCGAGCCCTAGTAAAGAGACGGAGGAAGATAGCTATATTGATTGACACAAACCAAGGATTATAAGCGCAAAGAGGATTGCCTATTATTGACAAGCGCCGATACCCTGGTGACGTCACTACAGATGCGTGTCTTCCTTTTGGTATACTTTTATCATTTTGTTTTGTGATTATTGAAATGGAACTTCTTAAGCGGCAGTCTGATATTTGGATGAGAATGGAGGGTGATTTGAAAGACGTACGCGACACGTTTTGACAAATTTCGTTACTCGAGAGAGGAGAAATATATAACCTAAACGTAAAGAGAGAAAGACAGCCAATGACAATGACACCGAGTCGACGAAACCAAAGATTATAAGCCAAGAGGATTCTCTATCATTGTCAAGTGCCAATATGCTTGTGACGTAACTACAGATGCGGATCTCCCTTTTGTACCGGGTATCCCACTAAGGTCGGCCAGGTACGATATTATGGAGACCACAAACCTTACGTAACTTGAAAACGATGCAGATATTGAATTGCGGTTTGCGCCAAAATGTAGATATTTTTTTGCTCTTTAAGCACAGCAATACAAAAATAATATTATGCCATTGTTCATAAGTCAGAGAAACACTTGACACTATTGACAAAGTTTACAGAATTAAAATATGTATAAGTTGCCGCACTCGATCACATGACCCGATTTACCTATTCCTCACGTCCCACTGCGGCTGGGACATTGTGGGTACCGGTCGGGTCTCTTAAAAAAATTGAATGAAAAAAGTAAAATTCGCGTAGGTATAGTACCTGTTTCACCTTGGCAGGTTGTCAGGATACCTGTTTCACTTTGGCAGGTTGTCAGGACCTGTTTCACCCACTGATCTAAAAAATAAATGGATAACCAATCGTACGGCTCGATTGGCTAAACTTGTGCGAAAATTTGGGGTTAATATTCTATGAACAGTTGTGTAACGGAAAAGCCTAACGCCTGCGCAGTGTCTTATTTTTCGAACAACTGTTCTAAATTTTGAAATTCCTTCGTTTTCATTGGCCAGATTTTGTGCACGCACAGTACATGTATCTACTGCGCACAATCACAGCTGTCCCAGTCAGTTGTTTTTGTTTACATTCAGGGATGTGCGTCTACACGTAGACTTCCATTGTCTACTTTACGTGTAGATAATGTAGACAATGTAGATAATGTAGACAACGTGTCAACAATGTAAAATAATATAAATGACGTTTAATTCTAACCTCACACTTTCCTTTTTTTAAATAGGGCAATCCAATGACTTGTCAAAATGGAATTCAAAATGGAGGCCAATGCCTTTTTTATACTAATTATTTCTTAAACTAAAAACTTTCCATCTTATAATACGAAAATTATCCTCTCAAACACTAGAAAATCATCTAAAAGCACCACAAGATACACAAAAAAGAGTTTTTTGATGAAAAATGTCACGATTGCTTGAATTAAATTTATGGCGCCAATTTTTTGGCATTGGCCATGCATTGACCACCATTTTGTTTGGATTGCCCTCTGATATTTTATGATCACTGAATGCTAATATCGAAGTGATATTGATATTATAGTAACTTTTGATATTTTTTTTCGAATTTTTTATAATAAAATATTGTTTATGCACGAACGGGCGTAAAAGTGCACTTTTACGCCCGCATTTTAAAGCGTGAAGTAGTACTTTTACGCCCTAGGGCGCCTTTCACGCCCGCGGGCCTGAAACTTTCAAAAATAAGCAAAAATTCGTAATTTTTTTTCAAAAATTTTTGTATTTCTATTGCTAGTCCAAAAAATACCAACTTTGTTCAACAAAACAAGCTTTATTTCAATTAATAAGAATAATGAAATAAGCAATAATAGTAAAATTCAATCTACTTTAAAATTGAAAATACAATATTTACAGTTTTTAACTTTTAAAACCGGCCCTTTTCCACAGAAATACACAAAAGAACTGTTGCCTTCAACATTGAGTAAAAGCTCCATAGGGTAGATGGCATTTTTTTGCATTTTTCATATTATTGTATATGCCAGGCCAGGAGAGTTTCTTCTAAAAAGTACTGCTGCTCATTTATACTATGTTGGGCACATCAGAAAATGAAGAGTCCGTATATGTTTTTTCATAGAGTCTTTTGGACTTTAAAGGTATACAATGACATGTTCCTTGGCCTCTTCAACTACCTCAAGAATAAACTTGGGCATGCTATTTTGCTCCATTTTCAGATGCACTACCATCATAAGAATACTATACACGTACACTACACAGCACCTAATTATTTGTTTGTATTGTTCTGGGTTGCTATGATAGTTACGTGATACTTTTGTCAACAACTGCTTCCTTGATCTAAATTTGACAAAAACTCACGACCTATTATGCGGTAAAGATGAAATTTTATATTTTGAAATATTTTTGACTTTTTGATTGATGTCATTACAAAATTGAAAATATATAATTTTTTGAATAGCAAAATGAAAACATGCTCATCGTGCATAAAATCTTGTATGCACCTCAGTCAAAAAGAGCTTTAACGCCCTCAGCGTGTAAACAGCCCTCGGCTAACGCCTCAGGCTGTTACACACGCTGCGGGCGTTAAAGCTTTACTTTTTGACCTAGGTGCATAAATAACTATTACGCCGCATGTAGACAATGTGTAGACAAATGCTCACGTAAACAATTCGAATTGTCTACGCGTAGACAATCAATTGTTTACGTTGACATTGTCTACAGGCACATCACTGTTTACATTATGACCTCGTAAATTAGCAGCATTGGAAGCGTTCTTTGTTTATCCATTTATTTTTGAGATCAGTGGTTTCACCTTATCAGGTAGTCCAGGTAGGCAATAAAAAAGCACTTTATTTTACTAGTACAATAAAGTGCTACTTTATTGACGCAAAACTGTTCTATTAATAGCACTTTATTGGTCAATCGGACATAAAATTTTTTATTTCACCGAACGCTTTAATTATTATTTATATTGAGACCCCCTGTAAAACCACAAGATAGACAGGCGCCGGCGTCTAGGCGGCGCGCTATTATATGCGAATTTCAAAGTGCCGACAATCACTGCGGCAACTTATATTTTAATTCTGCGTCAAGCTCCCAACATCAAACATGGCTAGACAACTAATTGAACTGGCTGAGTTCAGACATCCCAGTCCCCAGTCTTAATCCCAGTCCCCATAGTCAGTAAACTGGGGACTGGGATTCCCAGAAAGGCAAAGGGCGTCAAGCCGAACAACGCGCCCATCGAAAATATTAAACAGCCACTCGACTCGCTGATTGGACCTCTTAGATCGGACCAAAGATACCAAAGTTTGTTAACACTACACAGAATTGCTCATCTGTCGGTATTATTCGAATCAAGGTCATAATAGTCGATTTCGGAAATGGTGTTGCGATTAAACCGATCACTAACTGATGTAAGTATTCTTTTTCCAATCGCATTCTTTAAAGAAAGATGAAAAACAAAAAGCTGGTGAACGGGTTAATCGGAACAGCGTTTTTGAAAAGCCCTATTGTGAGCGCTGCTTGCGTCATCGCAGCGGTCGTAGATCGGACCTTTGGATCGGAACGACGCGCGGGACCCGCGGCAGCCCGCGGAACCATGACAATAGAGAGTTGCAAAAGGTTGCAATTCCTTCTATACACCGTGATTGACGTAGCCCGTGCATTAGAATTCAATTGGATTGCAGGTGGATTAGTAGAGATAGCATCTAATCCACCTGCAACCTAATGAACGGGCTACGTAAATCACCCTGTATAGGGGTGTCTCGCAACGCGAATAAATTTGGCAGTTACAGTGATTAGTAATAATGGTGATAATAACAATTATATCTCATAGTTGATTCAAAAGTAAATCCGTTGCACGCTCAAATGGTTGCACTTTACAATGCGTCCACCAGCAAATTAGATCTAAACGCATAGTCAGTGCCATTGATGACGTGCAACGGATTTAATTTTGGATCAGCTATAGATTTTAGCTCTGTTTTCAAAGAAATCACAAACTAGTCAGAGCGAATTTCATTGGTTGAAAATAGTCAAGAAACTGATTGTTGGCGATTTGGACCAATCAAAAACATTCTGACTGGTTTGTGATTTCTGTGGAGACAGAGCTAATATCTATATATACATGTCTATATATACTATACTAATTAAATATATAATAGCTTTTGTTGATTTTTTCATTACCTTAACTACGGATATTATACATTTAAAATTTTTCGTATGGGTGCGGACTGCGGAGCACCCATAATGTATTAAGTATGGGTCATGGTCGGCGCACTCATATTACCGCTTTGAGCCAGCTTTTTTAGTTCACTTGTGACCGCTGATGGCTCTGCTGGTCTTATAAAACTGAGGTTATGAAAGTGGAAGTGAATCAAATACCGAAAGTTCTGTGTACCGAATCCTTTATCGGAAATGTCATTGTCATTTGGCCTTGCCATATTTCAAAATTTAAATTTAAATTGTTTTTTCTATTCTGGTGTCATATCGAAGTCTTTTCGACACTGAAAGTAGTTTCGAAAAGAAGCTCTTTGTGACACTCCTTTTTTACTTATCGGAGGTTGGTGACACTGGCTGACTGATGGCCATCGAAATGTCATTCGCAATAAAAAATTATAGAAGATTTCTATATTTGGCATGTAGTGTTGCCAACCTAAACATATGAAATCAGGAAATATGAGAATAAAATTTCCAAGAAAAGTTTTTTTTCTCCGAATGACAGTAAAAGCGGCCTTTTAATGACACTTGACAGGATCAAAAGTTGTATTTTTACTGCCTAGGCATTAAAAGTGACAGTGTCACAACGTTCCAGGTAATAATTTCACTCAATTTGGTATTTGAAATTGATGGTGAGAATGACAATTGTCAAAATAATTTAATTATTTGGATAATAATAATGAATGAAATAAATATAAAAAAGACGTCCATGTGTGAATTTGAACATTCGGAGAAAAAATTATATGTTTTACATGGCAGAAAAGCAGATTTAATGCCTCGGCTGGTTTCCTAGCCTCGGCTATGCCTCGGCTATGAAACACCAGCCACGGCATTAAATCTTGTACTTTTCTGCCTAGTAAAACAAATAACTATTTTTTTATTAAACAATACCAAAATAGAAAAAATAGTATAAAATATTCGTTTTATAAGACATTTTATCGCACTCGCCCTTTAGAAAACTCGCCTCCGGCTCGTTCTCTAATATAGGGCTCGTATATAAAATGACGTCTTATGGAACTTGTATTTTAATGTACTATTTTGATTGTGTTTATTCTTGTGAAAAACTAGGCACTCGACAAACCTCTGCAGTCTGCAAACAGTGGCGACGATGAATAGAGGCTCCGCCGCCATATTTTTGAAATTTCAAATATGAATACATAGGAATTATTGGATATAAATGGATATCTATCATCAAAATTTGGAGATAACGTATTTCTCTGACTAAAATTCAAATATGTTATTTTTAATTTTTTATAATAGGCATGGATATCCGAGAGGATATTCATTTATATCCTATTATTCATATCAAAAATTTGCAAGAATATGGCAGCGGGATCTCCATTGTCGCCATTGTGTCGAGTTACTGAAAAAATTACAGGGAACTATCTTAAGAAAGTGCCATCTTTCGGAGAATGACCGAACTAGTATTTATAGTTCACTCTCAGTCGGCAGAGGGCGCTATAATACGACATGATATGTTAACATTGGAGATTCGAGTCTATTTACCCCCTGTATATTAGTCTATGGTATGGGTGCTTGCGCACCCATGGAGTCCGCGGCTATGTTGTCTTGTCTCCATTTATGAAGCTTCTGAATCGATTGGTCAATTTATATATGAAAGACATTCAAGTAGGTTCCCGTCCCCAAGCATTTATGGACCTGTTAACTATTTATGAACGCAATAATCCTCAGAAAGCAAACGCACATACCTACATTAAATTAATTGCATTTATTTATTATTAAAACTGAACAGAACTCAGAACTCTAACTATGTAGTATGATTAATTGAATAAACGAAACAATCTGAACAAAAACTACATTTTAATAACACAAAAGTATTCTAAAGAAGTCTTTTTTTTCTTATGATTCTAACTAGAATAGATGAATAAGCTTAACCTAAAATCGGAAAAAAACTACAAATAGATAGTACCCATCTATAGAAGCTTCTTCATCTTCTGTTCGTTGCAGTGGGGGCAGTATGGGCACCAAGGAGTTTCATCCCTAACTTGATTGCACTGCAGCATCTCTCCCTTTCCTAAAATCGGTCTGAGGGCTCTACCTTTCTCATCAAAAACTGGCTTGTAATCTTGCGGTAACAGCTTGTATCCGGGTTTGGGGACGTGGGGTTCAAAAATTGGCTTGTGATCCTTCGGTAAGAGCGTGTACCATGTCTGCCAGGTGTCTTTCCTAGGTTTTTCGGAAAATGAGGAAAATCTTGCTCCATCGACAGGTGGGCTTGAAGACATGGGTGCCCCTATCTGCCCCATGACTCTTCCAGAGAACATGGAAAAAGTCTGTTCATCGACGGGGGGCTTCGGGGACGGCTTCAGCGTGGCTTCTGGTGAATTTTTCATATCAGTTTTTGGTGCTTCTGGAGCTCGTTCAGTACTCATTTTGGGTTTTATTTTTAATTTTGTTGCAATAATTATCAGAGTCATGAAACGATTGGTTTCCAATGTCAGTTGTCATTATTGATCGTTGACGCTGTCCGCGGCTGGGCCGTGGACAGAGTCGAACTAGGATTCGATCACTCATCGATACCGAGTATGATTAACTTCTATTTTTACTGTCGTCGATTGTGTGTTTTCTGATTACCTACTATAAATCAATTCTAGAACCGCACACTCTTCCACACTTTTGACATACCCAGTAGCCTCTGGCAGCATTGTCTTTTCCCCTGTTCTCTCGCTCCTTTCTACGATCTCTCTTTTCGGTCTCGTGTCTGTGTCGTTGTTCGTCAAAACTTTGTGGTCCTTCGTGGACTATTTGACGCCATAAAGGCGTATCATTTGCCGTTGTCTCACCCCAGTTGCTGGTTCGATGCGACAGTAGTCTACCATATTCTTCCTTAGAACATCCTTGTAGCGTTTCTGTTGTGTTGCCAATGTGGTAAAGTCAGACTACCCGAGTTTCTAGTTGAAATTACCCGAAATTACCCGATCTTTACCCGCGTTTGCAGTGGTTTTGCCAGGTTCTCGTGGCGGGGAAAGGGGCATATTCAAAAACACCGCTAAGCAAAAAAAAAAAAAAAGTAGTTTAGGGGTTGTATCTAAATTTTTTTTTTTTAAGGGTGTAGGACAGAAAAGGAAAAAGAGACACTATACACTTATGCTTCGTGCCATGCCAATCGATAATGCTAATAGGACGCTCATTTGTACTTGCTCTACCTGCTCGAAAAATCAGGAAGATCTGCTAGGAGCAGCTATTTATGAGCTTATATGGAACGATTGAAAGCTGGGCTGGGATCACGACAAGTTGAATTCTACCATAATTCTACTTTCATGACGTCAGTTGCCTAGCAACCATCATCATCGCTTGTACTGTACGCGATAAATGGGTCGCAGGTGACGTCATGAAAGTAGAATTCTACTCGTCGTGATCCCAGCCCAGATCTGCTGCTGAAATCTGCTTGAAACAAGAAAAGTAATACAAATGAACACCCTATAAAGTTGCAAAGCCGAAACAAGGCAAAGGACATTTTTTTCAATATACGGAGCAGGTGGCAGAAAACTAGGAAACAATGTATATTTTTATTATTATTTTAAAGACTTTTTTTTTAGTTTTTTCAATCATTTTCTACCATACTGCGGACTAGTCTCGATTACCCGAAATTACCCGATTTATAAAATGTTAGAAAATTACCCTGCTTTCAGTCAAATTACCCGCAAATCGGGTAATTACCCGCAAATTGGCAACACTGCTCCAAACAGAGCCGACTTCCGCATAAACAAGATGCAGTTATTCGCTTTCCGGCTCCTTTTAAACTTCTGCTCTGCAATTCTGCAGTAATTTCAATCAACAAACTTTTCTTTTTTTTTTTCTGATACAACCCTGTTGCGTGACTCCGTTCCACAGCTTTTCTCGCCGGGACTATCTCTTTCTCTTTTTGCGTTCTGGATTAGAGAGAGACGTAGAGATGAAAATATACATATATTAAATCAAATCAAAATATTTTATTTGAAACAAATAAGCAAATTCTAGTATTTATGAACAATTAAATTCATATAATTTATATCCTTGTAGTTTCTATAACCTTGTTTTCCAATAAAATACGGAGATGCATTATAAAGTTCTACAAGGAACTTGTTTAAAGCTTGCCAAACGTCCCGTATTGTACGGGACAGTCCCTTATTTTAACGTCCATGTCCCGCGTCCCTAAGTTTGTTGTCGGGACGCGTAAATGTCCCGTTTTCTCCGATATTTTGAAAAGCGTAAAATAATTCGATTTTTGCGTGTCATTCCTAGTCTCTGCGATGGTGGCATAAATAAATCGATTTTTCCGCCTCATCTCTAGTCTCAGCAAAGCGCAACATGCGATCGGTTATGCAAGGTTATGCAAAAGCATTTGACATTCGACAGTTTAAAATTTGGCGGGTTTGGCCCAAGGATAATACAATGGCAAGGTTGTTTGAGAGAGGTAGGTTGCCTGATAACTTTATGACGTCATCTGGGGTACCTAAACATAATGCATATCTACATAAGGCACCCCAGACGCGTCATCAAGTTACCCATTACCTTACCAGACAACCTATCATACAATGGATAATATTTTTTGGTTATTGCCGCCATTTTGATATGTTACTTTAGGCGTTTTCTCGCGTCCATTTTTTTTAAACTGGTTCAAAACTGTTTTGAAAAACTACATTCTCGCGATAAATTCATGACGTCACGTGAAAATTAGTTCAAATCGTTTCGAAATATAATCCAATCCACGTTTTCAAACCATTTTCTCGTGCCGAGAAATTATGACGTCATGGTGACATCACTTAAACCAGTTTTGAAACATTTGAGACGCGAGAAAACGCCTCATGTCCGACGTCTGACGTCATTGACTAAGTCGTCAGCTATTTGCACTAGCGGTCGTAGTTCAGAATTTAAATTTATGAAGAAAATTATTATTAAATTTTGATTACCAAACCTAATAGGCAACCAGGAAGTTGAAAACAAGATCTAAAAAAGAGTTGTTTTTATAGAATTTCAATGGGCTCTTTCACTAAAATTTAAATATAAAATCCTAAAGGAGGGACTATTTTAGGCATATACCGGGTGTTTTGCAAAACCTGTTCACCCCTTTCATTTTTTCAGTTTTCTAAATAAAAATATGAAATTTGGTGTGTTTATTTATGACCCGGATGTGCATTATTTGACGTATTCAATTATTTATTATCACTTCCGATTTGACCGGAAGTGACCATCACTTTCTTTTTTCAAATGAGACAACGAGTACAATGACACATCATTTGTCACTTTTTGACATTTCATCTCCAAATTATTTAAACTTTTACTTTTCAATCTAGAGTGCCATGAATTACTTAAAATGCTTAATTTTGCTACAAGAAACTTGGGAAAATTTGTTTTGATCTTATTTTGTATTTTATATCCTCTACAGACTCATTGAAAAATAATAGGAGTGCATCTCAATTTTTTCAAATGGAAAGGGTGTGGCTCATAACAATATTCCAAAAGAGCGTTTTCTAACGACCAATTCAGTACCACATAATAGCTAGTTCATCACTCAAATGAAGAATTTTCGTAGCATTCTAAATAAATAAATATTTTTGGAAAAATTCAGTTCAATATTTGAATAAACTAGCGATTGTGTGGTACTTAAATTATTGTTTGTTAGAAAATGCTCTCTCGGAATACGCTAATGAGCCATATACCCTTCCCATTTGAACAAATTGATATACTTCGAAAAATGCGCTTCTACTAACTTTAAATGAGTCTGTTGAGGATATAAAATACAAAAAAAGATCAAAACAAATTTTCCCAGGTTCCTTGGAGCAAAATCAAGTATTTTAACTAATTCATGGCACTCTAGATTAAAAAGAAAAAATTTAAACGCTGTATCTAGCCTCCCGGCACCGGTATTCATACGAATCCCGGTTATGGCGCGTCTTAAATGACGTCATCAACAACCACCGGTAACTGTCGTGGATCCCGGCTATTGCTATACAAGATGTTAATAATTATTATGTTCATTAGTATTGGGACAGATTTATTATGAAGAGTAAAAAAAGAAAACAAAGTCGACCGCGATAAGCTTTTATTAATGGAAAATAAAATTATGTATGACTTTTTTTTATATGTAGGTACAGGGTCATTTTGAAAAATTGTTCAGCATTTGATCTTGTACAGCAACGCCGTTTATGTCCAGCAACATTACACAGGGTGCCCCAAAATTAGAGGTTAATATTTTAACTGCGGATTCTACATCTCCAATTAAGAGCAAAAATTCCTATAAACATGGGTCCAAGAGTACCCATTTCAGATATACTGGCTGTTAAAAAGGCTATAGTCCTGAATAATGAATGAAAATAAACCATTTTTTTTAAACCACTACTACGAAAATTGGATTAACGAAGTTCTTATCGAATGTAATACCACAAGAGGTTTCAGGATTACCGGATAATACTTTTACCTGTCACGAAACGCGTTACGCAGCAACACCACGATTCCGAAGGAGGAGTGGTGTTGCTGGTAACGCGTTGAGTGGTATTCAAAAGGTTATACAACTCACTGTACAGGGTGATTCATTAAGAATGGCACTCGGCCATATCTCAAAAACTATTAATCGTAGTTATGTCGGAAAAAAGTTATTCCATAAATATGGCCAAGAGAAAATGCTGGAAATATATTTCATCTTTCTAAAATGACCGTAAGGGGGCGTAACCCAACTGTCAAAGTACAAAAATGGTTTTATTTTTTAAATTTCAAATGGAAACATATCCCAAAAATGCTAGCAATAGATTTTTGATGAAATTTCACACAATTTTGATTTATGACTTTTTACCATAACTTATCGGATAAGATAGTTATGAGCTGTCAAATATTGCAACTTAAGAACACGAATAACTTCAAAACGACTCAACGAATTGGGTCGATCTTAGGTTCGTTGGAAAGACAAGAGTCTGTTCTTTATTTTTTTTTGTAAAAAAATCCAACTTCAGTTAGTTGGACTGACTCTATGGGTGGATATTTGAAAACAATTGCATTTTTCTAATTTTTCTTGAAATTTTCAAATGGAACGGTATATTTAAGATATGTTCAATCGATTTTTGAGTATGTTTTACACAGTTTTTCTTTATTATACCTTCCTACAAACGAACTCCAGAGAGTGTTAAATTTAATTTTATCAAAAATAATCAATATTTATGAAAAAGCTCTCGTAAATAATGACTTCGCTTTTCTGACAGTTGATTGTCATCATTGATGAATGTCAAACCTAATGGAAAAAGTGCGTTAGGAAATTATTATAGTAACTATATTATGCAATGATCATGTAATGATAGCCATTATAACACGAGCATGTTGTAGAATACGAAACTTGAAGAAGAAATACATATTTATTTTGAGAATAGTAAACTATGTGGCGTCATTGTTCCGCGAGTCCGTTGTGTTCAACCCTGGATGGCTCAACTATTGTGTACACTTCTGGAGAATGCCGATATCATCGAAAATTCGGTGCCCGGGCCCAAAAATGTGTCTCAGCTGCCACTAGCATCTCCGCGCCAGGAAAACTAAATATGCTGTCGCCTGTTCAGGTGGTAAGCGACAGCAATGTCAACAGCACCTGCCTCCCATCTAAAGAAAGTCGCCTGCACGTCATAGACAAGGTCACTGGCATAAAGTTCCTTATCGACAGTGGTTCCGTTGTATCCTTGATTCCAAGAAGCTTCTTTCAACGAAAACTTCTGCCTGCTGACCTCATGCTATAGCAGCCAATGCAACAGTTATCAAAACGTATGGTCAACACTTTCTTAACCTCAATTTTGGACTCCGCAGATCCTTCAAGTGGGCATTTATCATTGCAGACGTCAAATCAGCAATCATAGGTGCCGACCTGCTTTCACATCATGGCCTCCTTCCTGATTTAAAGCACAAGCGCCTTCTGGACTCTCTCACCTCACTGTCTTCTCCTGCTGAAATGCATGAAACCGAACTTCATACTGTTTCCACTGTCAATAATGCAGAATATGCACCTCCTACACTCAGTCAACCCTATAGCAAGTTGCTGGAAGAGTTTATTGACATCACCCGTCCAAGGTCAGCCCCATCAGTGGACGCCCCTACAGGAACTCATCACCACATAGTCACCACTGGACCGCCAGTCAATGACCGTCCACGTCGGCTAAACTCAGAGAAACTAAAGATTGCTAAAGAGGATTTCGACCTCCTGTTGCATCATGCATCCGTCCCTCCAGCAGTCCATGGGCCAGTCCTCTACACATGGTCCAGAAAAAGCAAGGTGGATGGCGTTCCACAGGTGATTTTAGGAGGCTCAATTCCCAGACTGTGCCAGATCGGTACCCCATACCACTACCAGAAGACATCTTTCAGCGGCTGCATCGGAAAAGTGTCTTCACTGTCATTGACCTGGTTCGAGCTTACCACCAAATTCCTGTAGCACCAGAGGACATACCCAAAACAGCGATAACTACTCCTTTTGGGCTTTTTGAGTTTCTGGGTATGCCTCCAGGCCTGCGCAATGCCACTCAGACATTTCAACGTCATATGGACAACCTTCTCCGTGGTATTGACTTCGCAGCATGCTACATTGATGACTTGATAGTGTTCTCGGATTCCCATGAGGAACATCTGAAACATCTACGCAAAATCTTTAATGTACTGCGTGAGAACAAACTCACTATCAACCTCAGCAAGTGCCAAATCAACAAGTCAGAAGTTATGTACCTCGGCTACTCCATCAACAAGCTCGGATACAAACCACCTGATTCCAAGATCCAAGCCATCGCTTCTTACCCCAAGCCAGAGACCATCTCTGACCTTCGTAAGTTTTTGGGAATGCTCAATTATTATCGTCGCTGTATTCCAAAGGCCGCTGAACTTCAAGCCCCTCTCAATGCATTTATGAAGGGTGCCAAGCAAAAAAGACAAACGGCCCATCCCTTGGACATCCAGCTCAGAGAAGGCCTACCAAGACTGTGTAGAAAGCATTGTCAAAGCGACTTGTACCAGCTTCATCTCACCCTCTGCAAGTCTCGCACTCGTCACTGATGCCTCGGACTTCGCCATTGGAGCTGCACTTGAACAGCTGATCGACGACTGCTGGAAGCCCATAGGTTTTTTTTCCCGCAAGTTGAGTCCCACCGAAACGCGATACAGCACCTACGATCGCGAGCTGCTAGCGATTTTCGCTGCAATAAAGTTCTTTCGTCACCAGCTGGAAGGACGCCAGTTCATCATCAAAACTGATCATCGCCCACTGGTATACGCCTTTGCTCAGCGCGCTGAAAAAGCATCCCCCAGACAGCTCCATCAACTGGACTTTATTTCACAATTCAGCACAGAAATCGTCTATGTCAAGGGAGAACACAACGCCGTTGCTGACGCCCTGTCTCGTATTAACGCTATCTCCATGCCAACGTCACTGTCTCCTAAAGCCATCGAAGCCGCACAGCTTGAAGACCAAGATACGCCACAAGAATCATCGCTCAATCTGCAACAGCTTGTTATTGAAAACGCCAACGTCCTCTGCGATATCTCTTCAGATCGCATCAGACCCTACATTCCGACAAGTCTCCGACGCAAAGCTTTTGATGTTGTGCATGGTTTGGCACACCCCAGCGGCCGAGTCACTGCTCGAAGCCTCAAAGAAAAATTTGTTTGGCCTGGAATCAAGAAGGACGCCCTCCAGTGGTCCCGCCAATGCATTCAGTGTCAAAAATCCGAAATTCAACGACACAATCGTCTCGCACCACAGCACATCACCGTACCTGACAACAGATTCGAGCATATTCACCTAGACCTCATCATTTTACCACCAGTCAACAAATTTCGTTACTGCTTAACCATAATTGATCGATTTTCTAGATGGCCTGTTGCAGTACCCCTCCAGAACATGGAAGCTGACACCGTCTCGTCTGCTCTCTATGTCAATTGGATTTGCAACTACGGAACGCCACTATCCATCACAACTGACCAGGGCACGCGATTTGAATCTTCTTTATTTTCGGCTCTTGCACGCCTTGTAGGAGCGCGGGTAATCCACACCACGCCCTATCACCCGCAGTCCAATGGCATCGTAGAGCGCTTCCATAGGACTTTGAAGGCAGCCCTTATGTGTCAAGCACCCACGCCCTGGACGGAAGTGCTTCCGACCGTTCTTCTGGGTCTGCGTACGTGCCTGAAAGAAGACCTGAATGCCTCACCAGCGGAGCTCCTTTATGGGACACTCCTGCGTATACCTGGTGAATTCTTCACCTCTGAGTCACCCCCAGCTGATCCCCAAGTCTTCCTCGAAAAATACCGGGACCACATCAGGAAAGTCCGCCCAACACCTACGGCTCACCATATCAAATCTCGCTGCTTCATCCTCAAGGACCTCGAACTTGCAGTCATGTCTTCCGCCGAGTGGACTCTGTTCGTCGCCCGCTCGAACCGCCCTACACTGGCCCGCATGAAGTCGTCAAGAGAATAAATGACCGAGTGTACAGCATTCGAATCAATGGCGTTGAGAAGACTGTCTCTGTGGACGCCCTGAAGCCAGCCTACACCCTTAAACCCGATACCGTTTCATCCACCCTGGAGAATCACCCAGCGTCATCCTTCACCATGGACCGCCCTCTTCGCACTTACTCAAAAAAGAAGGTTTCGTTCCTCCCACAAGTGGCTTCGTCACTGGGAGGGGAGTAGATGTGGCGTCATTGTTCCGCGAGTCCGTTGTGTTCAACCCTGGATGGCTCAACTATTGTGTACAACCCTGGCGGCCTGACGTGACGTGACAGAAGACAGCTGTCCCAGGTTGTTGTTTACTTCTAGTCAGCTTGTTGCCGCGCAATTATGATATCGTGTTGTTGTTAACAAAATAAAGTATTTCGATTTATTTGTATGTTCAGTGCCCAGAATTAAACCGAGTTATTAGTAAAACAGTGTTTTCATTCGCTGGTGATATATCAAGCAAACACATAGCAGTAGTAGCTATAACTACTCAAGTGGTGGTGCCATCTATTAATAATTTTGGAAATTAAAATCTAGACGTCATTTCCGCATAAATTCGGCACCCGCGTACTGTGGATTTATTCATTTTTCATTCTGCTCTTTCTGTAAATACTAACAGAGATAATTCAAAACCAGTCTATTATTTTTTTTATAAGCATTGTCCATTTTCAAAATAATTAGATTCCAGTGGCTGCGATTGCTGCATTTCCATTACATTCATGCAGAACCTCAAGGATGTCCTGTGCTTCTCCATTTGGGAAATGCATTTTGACTTTAGAAAATAGCGTTTGAAGTTTCAAAAATGTGTCAGACTGACATACTTAACTGGTATCTGCTCAATTTACGAGGGCTTTTTCATAAATACTGATTATTTTTATTAAAATTAATTTCAACACTCTCTGGAATTCGTTTGTAGGAAGGTATAATAAAGAAACACTATGTAAAACATCCTCAAAAATCGATTTAACATATCTTAAATATACCGTTCCATTTGAAAATTTTAAGAAAAATTGGAAACATTCAATTGCTTTCAAATATTGTCCCATAGCGGCAGTCCTACTAATCAGAATTTGAATTCACAACAGAATTAAAGAACAGACTCTTGTCGTTCCAACGAACCTAAGATCGACCAGATTTGTTGAGTCGTTTTGAAGTTATCCGCTTTCTTGAGTTGCAATATTTGACAGCTCATAACTATCTTTTCCGATAAGTTATGGGAAAAAGACATAAATCAAAATTGTGTGAAATTTCGTCAAAAATCTATTGCTAGCATTTTTGAGATACGTTTCCATTCGAAATTTAAAAAATAAAACCATTTTTGTACTTTGACAGTTGGGTTACGCCCCCTTACGGTCATTTTAGAAAGCTGAAATAAATTTCCAGCATTTTCTCTTGGCCATATTTATGGGATAATTTTTTTCCGACAAGACTACTATGAATAGTTTTTGAGATATGGCCGAGTGCCATTCCTAATGAATCACCCTGTACATTATTCCCATATGACACGAGAGGCTTAAAAAGTGATAAGCCTTTTGGGATTATCGCGCTTGGTGGCAGCTTGTTATTAATAATGATAAAAATTAATAAAGTACTAAAGTTTAGTTCGTTGTATAACCTTTTGAATACCACTCGATGTTTCAGGATTACCTGATACTTTTACCTAACACTCAACGCGCTACCAGCAACACCACTCCTCCTTCGGAGTCGTGGTGTTGCTGCGTAACGCGTTTCGTGACAGGTAAAAGTATTATCCGATAATCCTGAAACCTCTTGTGGTATTACATTCGATTATATAGGGTATTCCAATAAGAGGTTTCGAATGTTGGTAACGAATAAAATAAAAGTTTCATAACATACCTAAAAGTTATTTATGGCAGTGCGTAGCTGGACAGTGTTCAATTAATCGTGGAATACAATATCTGCCAAATGACCACCACGACTTCTCTGGCAGCACACAATTCTTTTGATGAAGTTTTCCACTATAATTGGTAAATGCACGGTGTCGCTCATGATCGGCTGGCTTTAGCTCCTGTGCTAGTTGAATTTTGTAAGGATGTAGCCTTAAATCTTTTTTCAAAATTCGCCATGTTGAAGTTTTGCTGATACCCATATATTGCGCGCGCCTTTCAACAGACATTTGTGGATTTTGAGCCATACTTTCACGAACCGCCTGAATATTTTCAATCAAACGAGCAGGACGTTCCCGGACTTTTGTTTGGATATCTTGCACAGATCCGGTAGTTTTGAATCTACGCTTTACGAATGGTTACTTCTGACGGACGATTGCGTACACGTTAAGTATTCACAAATTTGCCGAAACGTGACTCTCTCAGAAGACCCATTTAAAAAATACGTTTTAACAATGTAAACACGTTGTTCTACCGTGTAGCGCTCCATTGCTGAAATTGTACTGAATTCCACAATGAAATAAAAACCGAATAATATAAACAAAGTTTGAGACAAGAAGAGTAGGAAAATAAAACATTCGAAACCTCTTATTGGAATACCCTATACAACGAATTAAACTTCAATAATTTAAAAAATTCTCTATAATAGAATTTGCTATAAATCCAACCAAGCGCGATAATCCCAAAAGGCTTATCACTTTTTAAGCCTCTCGTGTCATATGGGAATAATTTACAGTGAGTTGTATAATCGAATGTGATACCACAAGAGGTTTCAGGATTACCGGATAATACTTTTACCTGTCACGAAACGCATTACGCAGCAACACCACTCCTCCTTCGTGGTGTTGCTGGTATCGCGTTGAGTGTCTGGTAAAAGTATTAGGTAATCCTGGAACATCGAGTGGTATTCAAAAGGTTATACAACTCACTATACATTATTCCCATATGACACGAGAGGCTTAAAAAGTGATAAGCCTTTTGGGATTATCGCGCTTGGTGGCATTTATGGCAAATTCTATTATAGAATTTTTTTTAAATTTCAAAGTATAAAAGCTTAGTTCGTTGTATAACCACTCTAATACCAATATCACAACAAGAAACAATAATACACAGAAGCTATTCCGGAATTAATCACAACTCCAAGCAGCAAGAGAAACACGAGTTTGAATTTTGAATCCAATGGACCCACGATAAATCCCGGCGGTCGTTGATGGCGTCATCGAAAACGCGTCATAACCGGGATTCGTATGAATACCGGTGCCGGGAGGCTAGACACAGCGAAATTTAAATAATTTGGAGCTGAAATGTCAAAAAAGTGAAAAATGAGGTGTCATTGTACTTGTTGTAATGTAGTTTTCTATTGAAATAAGGAAAAATATACCTGGCGTCTCATTTGAAATAAGAAAGTTACAGTCACTTCCGGTCAAACCGGAAGTGATAATAATTAATTGAATATGTCAAATAAAGCACATCGGGTCATAAACAAACACACCAAATTTCATTTGTTTATTTGGAAAAATAAAAAAGTTATAGGGGTGAGCGAGTTTTGAAAAACACCTGGTATAAAAGAAAAAATTGTGATATTCTTTTGATAAGAGAATTAAGTATATTTTATTTCCTACTGAACTAAACTAAGCGGCAGATGAAGTGGGACACCCAAAAAATTGCCTAATTTTGACTTGCTATAACTTCTGCATTTTTTTGCCGATCTTGGATTGTGAGCCACTGTTACAAAGCGCCATCTTTGGTCTATGCGTCAGTGTCGTGGTACATTTTTAAAAAAATTCCTTCTCCTTATACAGGGTGTGAATGTAAGGCGGCGAAAAATTTCCATTTTTTGGCGAAGAATATGGGAAAGATGGGGGGTCCGATAAAGTTCTTTCTGATGTTGAGTGAATCAATGGGTCAACACCTCGGGACGTCTTTGCC